>OU618559.1:9129064-9862795 GCA_914829495.1 Eilema sororculum
CTTATGTTTTGTAAGATAAAGGACCGCTTTGTAAACAGCGATAAGACAATTCAATTGCTGCGGGTATATTTTAATGGACAATTAAGGCACATATGCTTTATGCTATCGGCAATCTCACCTCCGGCAACCAAAGACCCAAGACGGCGTGCGTTTTAGTCGGTTCGAGTCCGACATAACCACCTCCACCGGCTCCGGGGGGTGGTATCCGTGGGGATTTTGCGCACGATAAAAAAATGGCACTTGTGCTTTTGGGTAGCGTCAGAAAAAAAACGATAGTATGTATCTTTCAAGCCGTTTCTTAGAGCCTTTTCTAGAGGCCAAAATTATCTTGTATTTAAAATTTACCTCCTCCCTGTAGCTCGCTGGCCAGGTCAGTCTCAGGATGAATCATCTTGCTTAACCTTGCAATGATTTAAGTAGATTTCCAATAAGGTACCACTTAGTAAGTACCCTATTAAAGTAGCTATACCGGGTGTAAGGGGAACGATCCCGAAGCCGAATACCCCTAGTAGTACTCCAGGTATGGTTACACATTGGCATAAAATTTTTTTTTTGCATTATTTACTATCCATCGTGTTAGTAAAGCTAAATGCAGTAGCGGTGTTAGGGTAGGGCGCCGCAGGCGAACCTCCCCCCCCCCACCCCATTCTCATAGTTCGAGGTCTACTTAGTCGTAAAGTCCCTTAATTAAGCGAAAAAATCTTTATGTTGGCAACACTTAAATGGAACGCAGTATTCAATTGTTCGTTCGGAATTCATTTAACCGGGAATCCCCGATCATAGAAAAACACATTGTCTATCTCTTTTTAACATTTTGGTTAAAAAGAGTTAGCATTATTTTTAACGAAGCGTAACAAACTCAGCTCGTTCTCATTCATAAAATTGGTGCTTGGCCCTACCGTGGGGGTTTTTAGTCGGTAGGAGTCCGGCATAACATCTATGTAGGATATTCCCCCACGGTTAAAAAAAAGGCCAGAAAAGTAAAATTTTGTTAGTTTTTTTTCCAATAAGCGGTTATTTTTTGTAATAAATAATTATTTCTTTTAGTAAAAATGGTTATTTCATTATATGCTTTCCCTTTTCTCGTATGGGTTTGAATTGCAGTTGGAGGGCGCTGTAGAAATCTCGCCCAGGGCGCTGGTAGTGTTAAAACCGGCACTGGCTAAATGAAACGGTAATTTCATTATAAAACATCATTACAAAAAACATTACCCTCCTTCCTTCGGCAGTCGGGTAGTGATGTTCTTTTTTATGAAATTACCGTTTCATTTAGCTTTACTAACGCGATGGAGAGGTGTCGAAATCTTTTATTTTTATGCCAATGTTATGTATGCCGTTATGCCGGTATGCCGTTGGCTGCAGCTACATGCCCCTATGTATCGCCTTCTGTACATATAGCAGAGAGATATAAGGTACTAACACTAGATTAAGATTTTATTTTATATGCTACTAACACTTATGGATTCGATAATAATCTGAAATAAATTAATTCTATTCTATTCTATGTACCCGGAGTACTACTAGGGGTTTTCGGCTTGGGGAGTGTTCCCCTTGTAGATAGAAGTTTTTCGCCCTTAGCCATCCTTTTTAAAATTACTAAAAAGTTGCTGCATGCCTTGCATGATTTGATTTTGATTGGCGATTAAGTCTGACGCAATTATAAAGTCGTATCTTGACTGAACTTGAAAAAAATAATCTCCGAGGTGGTCAATAAAGCGGAGGTATTTCAATTGACTAATTATTTATCATTATATTTAATGTTAAATCACACAGCCTCCGTGGCGTGGTGATTAGGCACGCGACTGCTACGCAGGAGGCGCGGGTTCGATTCCCGCTCAGTGCAAATATTTGTATGCATGAATATGGCTATTTGCATTGGTCTGGGTGTTTCTATGTATAGTTTGTATGTATTTACAAAAAAAAAGTATCTAAGTATGTTTATCCGCATTCTAGATTCCATAACACAAGCTAGTTAAGCTATGCTTACCATGGGTCTAGAAAGCGTTGTGTGGAATGTTGTGGAATATTTATTTATTTATTTATAATCATGTGATTACTCTTCACTAAACTAATTTGCAACTCGTTGTTGTCACAAGCTTTTGCACAGGGTTATCGTTCGTGCCTTATAAATGGGCCCTCACTGCATCATAGGGCTGATAAAGTGTCGCCAGCATGGAGAAGGAAATTCTGTCCTCCGTGGTCGCCAGTGTAAAGAGTTTTACCGCGGTCGCGTCCTTCTGTGGGGATATCATCTTGCAGAAGGAAGACGGATCGGATCTCCTGCCAGAAAGGCTACTATAAAATCCAAGAATATTTAAACGATAAACAAGCTTGAAAATGAGCTGTTCGCTCAGCTATGCTACTCAAGCAAAACATTGTATCTAGACCATAAGTTTTAGGCTAAGTAAATGTTTTGTAAATAGCCCAAAAAATAAATGCCCGCTGAGTTTCTTGCCGGAGTCTTCTCAGGTCTGGGACGCGTTTCGAACCGGTGGTCCATTTACTAGTATTAGTTAGTATTTAATATTTACTTTATGTTGACGTTTTGTAAATGCCAATTTAATGGTCTATGCAGAATAAACTATTTTTGAATTTTGAAAAATTTTGAAGTTTGAATTTTTGAATTCTGAGAGGGAGATCCTCGACGAGCTGGCCGGCGGAGACTCGATTACTTGCACCTCATTTCAGGCTGCGGGTGTGAGAGATGGAGTTCAGTCAGCCGATTTCCGCCTAGACACCCGCGAAGAAGACGACGTTAATATGTGCTTGGTGCATATAAGGCTCAGATTTGGGCGCATGGTAGGGTTTAGAAGATATCGGTATGCCCATCTGGGCCTCGATTCTGCTAAAGCCACACCACAGTGGTGCCACAACCACTGCAAAAAACAACATTAAATAATAGGCTTTAAAGCGATGCATTTCATTTTGGACTTTACGAGTATAGAAATAAATTCTAAGATTTAATGTCATTTCTGCATTGACTATGGCACCACAGTGGTGTAGCTTTAGTAGAATCGTGTGCCTGATATTGGCTGGTAAAGTCCCACCGATAGTCTCCAGCTGTCACCCCGTAGTTGGAGATGCCGTGCACAATAGTGCCTCAAAACGCCGCTACTGGCCGCTGTTCTCACAATGGGAATTAGCCCTTAGGCTCGTATTCTAGAATGACAATCAGCCTGAATCTCTTTTTGTCTGAGGACAGATTGTATAGGTCATAAGACAAACTATCAACCTGTCTATACAATCTGTCATCAGATGAATCGCGATCAAGGCATCTATCAAGGCCGTCAAGTTAGGCACCACCATTTTACGCCCAATGGCACCGGGAATGGTGGTCTGTATCTTCTGGACTGAACTTCAGCTTTGTTGCCATCTATTTTTTATTTTTTTATTTATTTATTTATTAATTATTACAATATTCATCACACAAATTCAGTTATCCTGTAAACCCAGATAGGGTTTGTGTAGAATAACTTATTTTAAATTGTTTATATATTTTTACATTATTATATTACATTATTGTCTATCTTACTTACATATTTGATAAAATTTATACATACATTACTAGTATAATTTATTATAAAAATTAAAAGGTAGGTAGTTATACATTTTAAAAGAAGCAGGCCGCGCAGTGCTCAGCTGTGATGCAGACGCACAGCCCCACCATCACGCGGCACGCCCCTGTGCTATACGGGATGCTCCAGTTCATGCAGTCGCCGAATGTAATATTTTTTTAAGTTTGTTTTAATATTACGCGCTGTTATTTCTTTTTTTATTTGTTGTGGCAGTTTGTTTATGAGATTGGGTATTATGTACTCAGAGGTTCTCTTGCCGTAGAAATTTCTATACCTGGGTGTTGTAAGAATTTGGTTGGAGATGCTTCTTGTAACTATGGCCGAGTTATTGGTTTTGGGAATCTGTATTTCCGTTCTAAAGTACTGTTCCGTCAGTAGACTATATTCTACTTTTTGATGTATTGGTAGTACCTCACAATACTTAAAAAGTCCTAGTGGATTATCTTTATATTTTTCTTTAATTTTGAGTGGTACTATCAATTTGAGTAACCGGTACTGCAAGTTAAAAATTTGGTCTAGGTAAGTCTTGTATGTACGTCCATAGCTACTCAGTCCATATGAAATAATACTTTCCACCAATGTTTTGTACATAGTCAATAGTACACCAAAAGGAATTCTATTTTTAATGATGTAGAATTTTGCCATTATCGCACGTAGTTTGCTACTGACCCTATCAACGTGGCTAGACCAGTTGAATCTGTTGTCTATAACCAGGCCGAGGTATGTAACTTCCGTTACCTGCTCCAGGTAACGGCACTCGGTAGTGCAGGGTGCTTGGTTGTTATGCAGGCACTTGTGACTGTGGGCTATAACTCTGACACAGTCCTGGCGAGGCTTTGGATTGTGACTTGAGTGAATATGGATGAGTTTTGTCTTGTCGAAGTTCAGAGCCAAGCCCGCATCGTGCGACCACTTACAGATGGTTGTGAAGTCTTTTTCAATTTGTTCATTCGCAATATTTAACTCTCGATTAGCGGCCATTAGACAGGTGTCATCTGCAAATTGAAACACAGTGCAGTGCTCAATTACATTCTTAAGGTCATTGACGTAGGCTAAGTAGTGTAAAGGGCCGAGGACTGATCCCTGAGCTGTACCTTCAGTGACCTCGACACTGTCACTGACTGCTTTTCCGACTCTCACTTGATAACTGCGGTCGTGGAGGTAATCTTTACACCATTCAAGTAAGGGGCCGCGCACTCCACTCATGTCCAACCGCTGCACCAACTGGTCATGTCTTAGGGTATCAAAAGCTTTGCTATAGTCTATAAAAACTAAGAGTACATGTTTTTTATCATTCAGGCAACTATTGACCATATCAGCGAAACGAGACAACAGAAGCGTTGTGCTTTTTTTCGGTTGGAATCCATACTGTTGTGGACATAGGACCTTGTTGGCCGCATAGAAGCTTTGAATAATCTCACATACGTATTTTTCGACTATTTTATCTAGCACGGGCAGTATTGTAATGGGTCTGTACTTAGAGTAATCGTGAGCATCGCCGCCCTTGTGGATAGGTCTGACAATACCTGTCTTCAGAAGTTTGGGATACCGTCCTTTCTCTATAGTGGTGTTTATTAGGCGGGCGATTGCACTACTTATTTTGTCCGACAAACTTATTACGTCTGCAGCTCTCATACCGTCAACACCAGGAGCCTTATAGGGATTCATTTTTTTGAGTAGTTTTGTTACATCATGAGGACGTGCTTTTTTAAGGAATATTGACCTGTCGAGTGGGTTGGAATAATCACATTCTTTTAATAGTTTTGTTTTACAAGTGGGTATTATTAACTTAACATTATTCCGGAATTGACGGGCGAATTTATCTGCAATATATTTTTCTGGTCCTACTGTGCTAAAGGCGTTCAGAATTACGTCATCAATTGAATTAGTAATACGTCCAGCCATACTGTTTATTATCTGCCACAGTTTTTTGGTATCCATTCTATATTTACTTATTTCTGATTTATAATATTTATTCCTCTTGTAGTGTATTATTTTGTTTGTTTTGTTCCTAATCTTATTATATTTTAGTTTCATCTCCTTGTTACCAGTATCTTTAATCCACTGACTGTACAGTTCGTCCCTATACTGGCACAAGTTTCTAACGGTTTTGTCCACCCAGGGATAGTCCCTTTTCGAAACACTTAGCTTTTGTTTGTATTGTGAAGTTTTATAACAAGTGTTAAATTGGTCATTCATGTACGAATAAATGTCCTCTGGGCACATCATACTTTCAATCGGACTCCAATCTATATTATCTAACATATTTTTTATTTTCGTATTATTGTAACGCGTGACATAAATTGGATCATCCCGTACAGGTATGTTGGAATGCAGCGTAAGCGCCGTCACTCGGTGGTCGGCTAGTTTAGTGCCTAGCGCAGCGGTGAATGCGTCTCTCATGCGGGATCGTACAAAAATGTGATCTATACAACTTTTCGTTACTATAGGTTTCTTATTTCGTTTAATGGTTTCTATCCTAGTGTAATCAGTGATACCACACGAGAGGCCATGACCGCTCATTACATTTAGATAAGCTTTTTTGATCATAGTATCCGTCGCTGTTGTCGGTTTCAGTGTTATATTAATATCCCCTAATAAAACCAAATCGCCCGTATTGAGATTAGTGAGCAAATTGTCAAGCTCGTGAACAAATAAGTGCCTATTCAATCCCGGCGGTCTATAAATTGCACATAGTGCTACGGAGTAGGATGAGTTCGTTGTTATTTTACCAATGACAGACTCGAAATTTATTGGGGTTGCGATTATGCGAGTAAATTTGTGTTTCTTTTTAATGTAAACGATAATTTATGATTAAACGAACTTACCCAAGTGATGTTCTATCATAATTATACGAGATGCTTCGTCCGAAGAGATTAGATGTCAATTTGTAGTACACGTATTGTGTCGCCATTCATCCACATAAGTTTAAAGTAGGTAGCTAAAAAAAAAAAACTATGTGCGGGTATCTACCCATACAGCTTGGTACAGCCACCTACATTTTCATTTAGTTGAAAGAGCCGACATAAACACAAATAGTATAATATTTCACCATAATGGGATCTAAGTATGACCTTGAGGTGGGTGGGATCTAATCTCTTCGGACGAAGCATCTCGTATAATTATGATAGAACATCACTTGGGTAAGTTCGTTTAATCATAAATTATACTCATGCTTCGTCCTCGAGATTAGATGTCAATTTGTAGAATTTGAAAGCTCGGTGAAATATTAATAAGATTATTATTGTTATTAGCCAAATAAGAATACATAATTCTTGTAATCACATTTCTGTTTTATTTTAACCAAAATAAGATATGTTCGTTCATTACATTTTATGAATTTTAAGAAGTTAATACAGAAAAAGCAAAATCATTGCTATCATCTTGTACAATATTCCTATTGTAAAATTTAGCAAAAACGTCTGAGCTACCGCTCCAACCAGCTGTTTTTCTTATAAGGTCAATGTTGATACCTGACCTCTTTGCTGCTGAGGTCGCGGCATGCCTGGTGGAGTGGGCACTAAATATCGCAGTATCTATACCACTCTTAGACAAGGTTTGCTTTATCCACCGACTAATAGTAGATGGGGATACGACGGCATATGGCTTTTTATAACTAATAAATAAATATTCTTGATTAGTTCTCAAGTGGATCGTTCTGTCGACATACGCTAACAAGGCATCAGCTGGACAAATAGCAGAACGTTGTCTGAAGAATGGTATATTTAAGTAGGGCTGATTTGCCCCTAATCGTGAAGTTTTAATCATATCTGGTATTTTGATTTTCAATTGATCAGGTCTAACCTCAATATTTTTTACAATAATTTTTGATAATGTCTGCACCCTATGGGCAGTTACAAGTGCCAGTAATGTAACTACCTTTTTTGTCAATTGCTCCAAAGGAATGTTATTGTTAGGGTACAGGTTCGCTAAAAACTCCAAGACTTGTGTTGGAGACCAAGTAATATTATATTTTGGCAAAGGTGGCCGTAATCTATAAAAACCTTTAAATAGCCTAGTGATTCTATCATCTGATCCGACTTTTGCTCCAATCACGAGCGACAGTGCTGAACGGTACGAGTTCAGCGTGCCATAGCTAGCGCCACCATGAAACATATCAGTTAAAAAATAAATAATATTGGGTATGGAAGCTTCATATACATCTATATTATTTTGACTACAGAAAGTAGTCCAACGGTTAAGGCCTGATCCATATTGTTTGAGGGAGCTACTTGACAAGGACGACATCATTATATTTATTGCAGACGGTGGTACACTTCTTCTCAGTAGTGCCGTCCGGATAACCTCCCTGCTATCAGGGTAAGTGTTGGGTGGCTGTTGGAAACAGATAGCAGTACATTATCATCTGGATTAAATGTAACTACAGTTGAACACAAAAGTGCCTGAAACATGGGATACCACGGCTGTGTTGGCCAGAATGGGACCACGACTATGCCCTCTGCTTTGTCTATCACAAGTTTTTTTAAAACCTTTAATATAATGGCAAATGGTGGAAAGGCATAGAAATAAATATCTTGCCAACTTAAGGTAAACGCATTTATAGCGTATGCACCTGGATCTCTATGCCACGACACATATTTGTCACATTTTCTGTTGATCCTAGATGCAAACAAATCAACCTCAGGTTGTCCCAACGTATCTGCAATAGTTCTAAAGGCATAGTCGTTGAGCTCCCATTCTGTATCAGGATGCGTGCGCCTTGATTCCCTGTCAGCTACTTCGTTGTCTTGCGAGCTGATATAAGATGCGAAAACGAAAATGTTTCTATTTTCGCACCATTGCCATAACTCCTTAGTAACTTGATTAAGATGGGGAAATCTTACTCCACCCATACGGTTTACGTATGATATTGCGGTTGTATTGTCGATTCTAAGTATGATCTGACAATTACCTAAGTCTTTAGCAAATATTCTGAGGCCAAAGTATGCTGCTAGTAATTCTAAATAATTAATATGCATATTTGATTCTTCAATACTCCATGAACCACTGGCAGTTGCAGTGCCACATGCTGCCCCCCACCCTTTTTTACTGGCGTCAGAAAAAATCTCTAATTTATAACTGTCATCTCTAATAGGGTTGGAAGTGTATTTGATCGATTGTAACCACCAACGAAAATCCTCATTTAAAGTGGGGGGTATAGTCATATAACTGTTATAGTCATCATTATTTAACAATGCAAGGTATTTACACCTTTCCATTGACTTCGTGTATAACCAGCCATATTGGACTGCGGGGCAGGATGACGTAAGAAGTCCTAGTAACCTAGCAAAATCCCTGATTTTACACCTATCTTTATTAATAAATAGCTTTATTTCGTTTTCTATTGTGGTTCTTTTTTCATCTGGAAGCCTCAATTGAATTTTTTCCGTATCTATAATGAATCCTAAGTACTTGCAAGTTGTCTTAGGAACAAGACAACTCTTGGTCTCATTGATAATGAAGCCAAGAGACTCGAAAAGCTCTTTAGTTAATTTAATATTTTTCTCGCAATCGGAGTAAGACTTTGCTATCATACAAACATCGTCTAAATAAATTGTTGACATTAATCCTAACGTTCGAAGTACTGACATAACTGGTTTTAATAGTTTTGTAAACACAAAGGGCGCCGTGCTCAATCCAAAAGCTAATACGTTAAATTCGTACATTTTGTTCTCCCATTGGAACCTTAAATATCTTTTAAATGACAAATGTATAGGCACTAAAAAATAAGCATCTTGGAGATCTAGACTTGAGAAACCTTCAGAAACTAATTTCAAAGTGGTTCTCAGATCCTCTATTTTAAAATGTTCAGTTTTAATAAATTTGTTCAGAGACTTCAAATTCAAAATGAATCTACTTTTGCCATTAGGTTTTTTAACTAAAAAATAACTCGATAAGAATTGTCCAACACATGGTTCACATTCTGAAATGGCACCATTGTTCTGAAGATCATAAATAGCTTGTCTATACTCGCATTTTTCAGATATGGATAAATTATGTACAAGCGGGACTCTTGTTTGTATAACTGGTCTATTGAAGGGTATACTGTAACCTCTAATCCAAGACAATATAATTGGATCGTTGGTTATAAGTCGCCATTGGTCGTAATAGTGCGAAAGCCTTCCTGAAGTACATACCGTTGCTACCCGCGGCGCTGCGTCGGCGGCGGCGCGCGTGGCTGATAGCGCGGCTGCGGCGGCGGTGGCGGCGGCAGCGGTGCACGGCGGCGCGGCGGTGCTGGGTACTGCGCGCTCGGGAGCTCGGCGCGTCGAGGCGCAGCAGGCGGTCTGCTGTTCGGATACAGCGGCCTCAAGTTTTTTGAAGGCGCCGTTTGTTTGTTCTTAGGCACCGAGGCTTTTGTCGGTAGCTTCATGTCAGTGGCCGATTTGTTTATCGCTTTTGCCGCCTTGAGGGTCTCAGAGAGTTTATCACCGTATAGAAATTTATCTATTTCGGTGACATACAGCTGATCCCGAAGTTCTTTTCTAATCATGGAACCTATAAAGCCACGGCGGGCCATTGACTCGCTAAACTGTGAGTCACACATAATACGACCTGCTTCTACCATCAGCTTAATGATCTGTGGATCTTTGTGCTCAGAAGATAATAATAAGGTTAGGGCCTGACCAACACAAGAAATTGCAGCAGAATATTGCTTCTGCTTACTTTCTATAGCTTTATCTTTTTTAAGTAAGGCCTCGGAAAGAGCAGCTTTGATTTCAGGGTTCAACAAGGGTGCTTCAATTTTCTTGCAGTTGTCTGGTGTGAGGTGTTTCTCTAGCAACTCCTTTCTGGCCTCTTTAGGCAGACCAGAAGTGGAAATATGTTCCCAGCGGATAGCTATATCCTTCTGTATGTTGGGGCCATATTTTTTATCTTTAGAAGGTGCCTCACCCAATAACATCATAATTTCTTCATCGATTTCAGGTTCGACTGCATCAATAGGCAGAAGTGTAACATCCGATGAACCAGGTTGAACGTCGGGTACATCTGCCATTTTATTCTGGCCTGAACTAGGTTCAAATTGTGGATCAGGCTGTGGTTCAGGTATCGGTTGCGTCTCGATCAACTCAATAACCTCTTCAGGTTCTGGATTCACGTCTGTAAATTTATTTAATTTATAATACTTACATAACATATACTACTCCGATAAGGTAGGTACATAGGTATTATCTCATATAGTCACAGCCAAAGCCGATGTATGATTTCACAGGTATAAGTGGTATCGTAACTAGGCAAGGTCATAGTCCCGTAAACTATACACAGGCCTTTTTGTTACTATGTGAAGGTAACACCCCGTTCAGATGTACACAACACATCTATTTTGCACGGCGATAGTCCGTTCAACTATCCACATTGCATGGATTGAAGTATGGAATTTTTATGAAAGTAACATCCCTTACAGATGTACACAACATTCTTCCGCACTTCTTAATTAGATTACAATATTTACCCTGATGATGCGACGGAACAGATGAAAGCCGGTAGTTTACACTCGACGTTGAACTTTGGCTTGAGCCCGCGCGAACTTTGCGACGACGATTCAATTTTCTTTCCAGTTTACGTAATTTTCGTTGAATATATTCTTCACTGTCATGATCACTTCGTTTACGCTTTGGCATGATTATATTTTACACAAAACCAACACTATAAAACTTATATAATTTTTAAATATTTTTCGTGTGGTGAACGGCGGAGCACAAAAACGCTAATGAAAATGTAGGTGGCTGTACCAAGCTGTATGGGTAGATACCCGCACATAGTTTTTTTTTTTTAGCTACCTACTTTAAACTTATGTGGATGAATGGCGACACAATACGTGTACTACAAATTGACATCTAATCTCGAGGACGAAGCATGAGTATAATACCTCCCCCCTTACGATGTTTTCGTAGGTCCGTGTGCATCATATAGCCATCGAGATTATACAGCGAACGGATATTATCGGATATATTAGCCTCCGTAACAATAAGGACATCAATTGACGAGTGACTCATGGCAATCAGGTGTTCAAGTTTACAGAAATTTTTTATCATGGATCTTATATTGATATGCACAAATGACAAATTTTGAGGGCTTTTGGGAATTATCTTTTCATATGAGCAGTAGTTTATACAATTGTATAGTTCCACTACATTATTATTATCTAAATCAAATAATTCCATTTACTATCGTAGCTGTGTAGGTAGTTAAGTTTTAAGTTACTTATATAACAGATAGAGAAGAAGTTAGTTATTAGTAGGTACTGTATATAATTGGTGGCTTCACTTACTTACTGTCCGATAACAAGGATCTAATATCACTTTTTGACCTGATATTATAAACCTTCGATTTCTCATTCCTTCGCACCAGAACTCGCGATTCTTTAAACCAAATGAATTTGTAGGTACCTTTTAAATCCTGTTTGGCTTGCCATAGAAGGTTCTTAAAGTACGGAATGAGTGCTTCCCTTATGTATATTTTTTCTGACGCCGCTGCTCCCGTTATGTTCGTTACGAGGTCGCGTGCAAGGATGATATGTTCACGCGCGGAGTTTATCATGAGCTGGCGAGCTTCCTCACTTCTTAATTTGACCAGAACCGATCCAGGCCCAGTCCTGCGTGCTGCTAGCCTCTTAACGGAGACGATATCACCTTTAGGGGTCTTGAGCTTATCGGCGACATTTTCAGCAAGCTTGGGGAGGTCTTCATCCGCTGACTCCGGGATACCCGCTATTTCGAGCTGGTTGCCGTGTTGCTGCTGTTCAACTTCATAGTTTCGCTGTTCCAGAGTTTCTATTCTGAGTTCCAAGTGCTTGTTCTTATTTTCCAGATGCGTTATTTTTTTCTCCTGATCCTTCAATTTCGCTGTTAGGGCATCAAGTGACTCAGCGAAATCATCTACCTTTTCACTACAATACTGCACTGCATTAGATACTGCTCTCATTTCTTGCGTCACTATCTTGCTCACCTCCTTTTTTAGGTCCTGAAGAAGCTTTTTGACGTCGAAGGTGTTGGCTGCTGGGGTGGTGTTCTCTTCCTCATCCTCATCCACTTCGTCAAGCACCAGAAAGGACTTACGTCGAGACGAGTTCTGACTACAGTCGTTACACGTCCATTTCAGACTTTCAGCTGCTTTGAGTGCTGCAAGTTGCTTCGTGGTTAGCCCTGTGCATACGGCCGTTGCATGCACTATCTTTTGTCATCGACTACATTCAAAAACTGTGCTTTTCTTTGTGATAAGTCTTTTGCAATTTTGACAATTCACCATCATGCAGGTATTTATAAGTAATTGGGCAACGTAATATAGAGACTACCGCGTTCGATGACAGATAGAGCTAGCGGGGTGCAGTCAATTGACGGACCAAATATTAAAAAAAAATCGAAATACAGGGCTTGGCGGAGTCTCATACTAGAATACAGGCCTACACTCGTATTCCAAAATAAAACTGAGTCATGAGTCTAGACTTAGGTACCTACAGGTTGTATTCTAGAACAGAACGTGAGTGGAGCTTAACTCTCAAGTGTAATATAAGTATTCATAAAATCTCCACTCAAGTTCAGTTTTCAGGAGGGACAGCGGGAATACAAGTAATTTCAGTTACTAGTACCACAGTCTAGTACAGTCAGCGTCAGTACGGTCTTGACTACCAAGTCTCAAAATGATCTTAATATTAGGAACAAATCAATCTGTTTTATTGATTTAAATTGTATTATCGTCCGAAAAGGTGTGTACCAAATTTCAGAACAATCGGTCCACGGGAAGGGGAGAAAACCAACGCATTATGATCAATTCAAGTAACTTAAATACTTTGTTCGTCAAAATCGATCTGATCGACTCTTAAAAAAAACAGAACATGTCAATTTAGAAGAGTATTTTTAATTAAATTCAACACTTATATTTACTATACAATCTTAAACACTACTACACACTAGTAATTTGAATGTCTTTAATTGCTTCCACATCTAAAACGTCCATCTCGGCGTCTAATTGTTTTGCACTAAGCACAGGGCGCTTGAAGTTATACATTTCGCATCTGCTGGCTCGTCTGTCGTCTCTTCTATGACATCTTCTGTGATGTTTTTTTCGCCGTTTCTTAGAGTCTTTTTTCACTGTTCTACTGTTTTCAACATTACAGCCTCGGCTTTCACCACTTCTTGTATCAATCTTCTCAACAAAACCATCGAAAACTACTCGTTTCCACACAACAGATAAACTTGGATAATCTTTTGCGTAATGTTTGGGCTTGGTCACACCTCCTCGATCTTTTCCACGCAGTACACCTTCTGTACGACCACCAACTTCATCATGGGTTGCACCTGATCTTCTATTCCTTTTGCATTTGTGCCGAGCACCGTTTTTTCTTGATTTTTTCTTGTTACCGTTGCAATTAATTATCGCGTCTAAAGCCATCGCCATTTGTTCAAATTGATCCATGTATAAGCGTGTAAGAATCACAGATATATTTTGAAAGAAATATAATTTGTTCTGTCCGACGCGACGAAAGTTCAGTATAACACTGTATGAAGGATTGGGACCACGACACCCTTATATATACCCTTAAGCTGCAAATTAATATATTAAAGGGTTAATCATATATTTAGCTAATGATTTACCATTATAATCAAATATCTGGACTTAGTGAAACCTCAGTTTCAATTCTAATGAGTCGAATATAATTAAAATACCTGCATTAAAGGGGTATTAACTAAGTGGTGATTATTTAAGTTAACGAATTGTGAAGCGACGAAGAAAAAAAACAAGTATCACCATCCCATCTCATCCGAAGGGTGTCGTAAGAGGCGACTAACGGAAAATACACAGACAATTTCAAGGAAGGAAAACTCGACATAAAACTCTATACCAACGCGTCTGAACACGTGGAACATTAGGTCAAAGTCTCACAACAAAGGGAGAGGCCTATGTCCAGCTGTGGACTGAGATAAAAGCCAATTGATTGATTGATTGTGAGGTTATGCGAAACAGTGCTGTCTTAGAATGAGTAACCACAGAATCGCGCAGTCTTGGCGCTATAAGTTTCGGGCTATAAGTTGTTGGTTTTGGGATGAGTGATCATTCTTGATACATTAAGACCTCTCCCCGTTGTGTGTGTGAGTGTTGACATGTTTAAAAAGAATTTAAAGGACATGCTATATGATAAATGTTATTATAATATTGACGATTTTTTAAATGATACAATCTAGTTAAACACTGACATCTTAATTTTAAATTGCACCTATTGCATGTGTTGATATTTAATGATAAATAATGAGATGTATCAATGTAAAATTTTGTACGCCAGAACCGGCAGAATATGAGATCTGAACATTATGTACCTAAACATCATTTTGTACCATATTCAACGAATAAAGACTTTGACTTTGACTTTGACCCGCTTCCGAGAGAAAGTACGTTAGGCCAAGGCCTCCTTACTCGTTTTAATCCTTTGCGCTATGTATGTCTAATACGCAGTTCACCTAGCTCGCGTTATGACTAGTCAAAAGGATAAGTAGGCATAACGCTAGTTGGACCTACTGCGATATAGGTTAGAACAGAGGAAGACAAAAAGAGTCTTAGACCTACTGCATTACAGTTCATCAGCGAGGAAAGGAAGGCGATAAGAGATTAAAACACTAGTCCTTTAAAAAATATGTTTATATTGAAAACTGAACTTAAATGAATGACCAGTAGTAGTATACTTATACTAGGACATGCTAATTAATGACTGTGAATATTAATAAGATCTTTAAGCTATTGAAAATGATATTTAGTCATAACGCGACCTAGGTGAACTGAGATTTAGGCATTTGTCGAAAAAGTCCTTATGCGAAAATGGCAAACAGCGCTATAGGTATACGTCCACTTAGGCTTAAAGCTATTGAAAATGACATTTAGACATAACGCAAGCTAGGTGAACTGCGTATTAGACATACATAGCGCAAAGGGTTTTAATTCGTGGGATAATTTCGGGATAAGAAAACGCATTTGACGAGATCGAGGCCGTGATGATAAGGGCACCATTTTAGAATTGGCATCGTTGGCCTGGTGGCCTGTATCTGCTGGGTGAAACAATACTTAGCTTATAATCATCCAGACAATATTGCCGAACTGAATAATAAGAATTTTAAACCATTTATTGTCATCGATCCTTGATGGTTGTGCAAAATGTATAGAAAATTATGGTATTCATTCGATAGCTAACTATTAAGTCTGTTTCAGCGCCTACACAATTAGCTAGAGCAAATCCGCGCGGCATTGTAGGTACTTAATTAGCTTTATGTTTTGTCCTATCCTATTATCTGTCACCATCAATATTAAATATTCCTTCGTCATTGTACACGTCTCAATCTTGGTGTAAAATAAAATGTTTGAAAGTTTTAATATCAAGAAAGTCGAAGTTTTCGAAAATTCAAGAAAGAAAACCTCCGTATGCACCCTTCTTTTTATCGTGCGGATAACCTCCCCCGCCGGAGCCGAAAGGGTAGGTTATGTCAGACTCGAACCGACTAAAACCGCACGCCGATTGAGGGTCGCGGTGATAGGCCGGAGGTGAGGTTGCCTTCGACATATCCCTCGCACCCCGGCTGACCCATTACCCTTACGGTCTGGCCCTCCTCGGGCTTTCTCTTAAATCGCAGGGTTTGAGTGCGCGCATTCTACCACGCAACCCTGACGTTGCTAACACGCAAATGCTCCATATAAGCTGTTTTCCTCGTAAGAACATGTATTTCTGTATCACTTCCACTAAGTAGCAACCAAATTTTTCCATGTTGAGATTTTCAACTTTGATCTTGTGAACTATTGACCTACTAAGCTGCTGACATTCTGAAGTGTTGAGATTTTGAATCATTGGTCTTACGGTGTTGATGTTATAATAGTGCAGTCTTTGAAGCATTATTGCTCCGAATTTTTTACTGTGAACCGAATTGCATACAATTTTGGAATTAGGTTCATCTTACCCTTAACTTCAAAAGTGAAAATGAATTGAACTCCGCAACCACCCTGGGGGTGGTTGCCACCCCTTCTCGGAGGTGAATTCTTTTTTTTTTTTCAAAATAACCTCGGATATCGATAGAAGGCCTAATTTTAAGCAAAAATCATCTATAGGTATAAAGTTTTTCAAAAAATCCAGTACTTTTCAAGTTATTGGCAATTGAAAATTCGCAATTTTTTCACGTTTTTCACCGGTTTTTTGCAAATATCTCCAAAAATATACGTTTTATCGAAAATTTCAAAAAGAACAAAATTGTAGCAGGTAAAACAATGAACAATTTGTTTTTTTATTAAGTATTCTAAGTGCAATATTAAGCTAGATATTAAAGGTCAAAGCCATTTTTTATTTTGTCTGAAATTTAATCGATATGGTCAATGCTATCTAGCGGCGAGCAGATGCATTTTATGCATTCTAATACAAAAGGGTTTTGTAGTGCTTGCAATAAGCTTTAAGAACTATTAAAAGTCTTTTGCTCGTAAAATAAGTGAGCTGTATTGCAAATAAGGGGAGCATCTAATGTTTTTTCTTTTAAATCAATGGGTTTCATAAGTGCCATTTCCACCAAAATTAAAATTAATCGTGTTCCGCCTAGAATTAACTTTATTATGAAGAGTTTGATAGATAGTATCAGTTTGGCTACTTCAGGACACATATTTTTCAAAAAGGTCACGATTAAAAAAAAAACAAAATTTCATAATATCTCAAAAATGACGACAGATACGTATAAAAGTAAGATTAAAAATTTAGGTATTTTTCTGACCAAATTGTTTTGGTTTTTTTGGTTTTCTCTGTCAAACAAAAATTGACGGAGACATGATTGTTTAAAGAGCGCGTGGCAGCGCAATCACAGCCTCTCTTAAGCCCTTTAACCCTTCACCGTTTTAGAAAAAGGTTTTTTACTATATATTGCAATGAAGGACGTTGTAGCTCTCTTAATTACGTTTACAATGGTTTTTTATAAAATTGAAGGAGTTATGGTCCAAAAACTTATCATATTTTTTTCTAGGGTAAACTGGTTAAATACGCCCCACTTTTTTGCTTTATCGATTAAAACACATTTATAATCAAATTATATTTATTTATTAGGAACCATCTGTTACATATACTAGTCAGCCTTATAAAATTTACTCAATCAACTAGAAAATCTAATTATTTTTTAACTTACACATTTTTTTTTAAACTATAGAAAAGGGCGTTTTCCCCCAGGTATCAGGGTAAAATGCCCCATACTAAGAATATTAATAAAAGTAATAATAATTCAAGAAAATTAACATAAACTTGCAAAAATAGCTACTTGTTTTGCTGTCGCACATTGTAACGGCCACACTTGTTACACATATTGTTGTACATTGTACAATCTTCGTGTAACCATTTTAAACATCTTGTACACTGTATCCAGTCTACTTGTTTCTGTGTTGTATTATAATCTTCTAAACATTCAATACAAGAGTTCTCTTCAATATCAGTCTGCTCACTTGACGAAGCTATTTCAATGCGTAAGTCTAAGGATGCCATACTCCCTGCTGGCTTGATTAATACCCAATTCTTTGCTTAACACCTTGGAAATCGCTTCATCCAGAGCTTCTGTTGTCCACGATGCTCTGCATGTCTTCCTTATATATGGCTTACCCATAATTAATCTATAAAAAACAATGCAAGGGTCATTAAAAATTGGGGCATATTTCACCTGTAAAATTTGGGCGTATTTCCCAAAGTAATGGCAAATACGCCCCAGGCCCCTGGAAACAACGCCTAGTTCAAAAGTACTTAAATTCTAGGAATTTTATGAAGTTTATATTCCCAATAAAAACTTTAATCGTTAACACTCATTAAAAAATATTACTTAAATAAGTTACAAAGACATAATAATACTCACCCACGTAACTCGTGTCACAGTTCAAACAGTTTTTATAAAGATTTTGTTTTTTTTTTGTAACAACAAACGAAGCGCAGCCGCTCGCTTCAGCGAATTCGAGAACTACTGCCATCTATCTATTGGCATTCTAACTACTTTAATAGACAGTTCAGTGTGCTTTAAACTACAAGTGGGGCATATTTGCCGAAAGGGCGTTTTTCACCATTTTACCCTACTTAGTAACTGAAAATTTCGGTGTGTGAATATTTGGCGCAATGTGAAAGTACGCAGTATAATAGAGACCCACAACTATTGTAATGTGTATATATATACATAATATGGCTCATAGCCCTCCAATTCTGCCAGAAGATGTTGAATGTGACAGCGACTCCGACATTGAGTCATGAATAATATTATATTTTAATAACAATAGTACAATTTTATATAATTTGTAAATATTTTCTTTAATAAATGGCAAATGATTTTTAAATAATGTAATCATATATATTTACTGTTTTAATTTAGGGGTAGTTTTAAGGGTAGAAAAGCTTAAGAATATGATAATCATTTTTGATGAGGTAATTATGGTACTATATATGTATACACTTTACAATTTCACCACTTACTATTAGACATGTTTTCTAGCGTCAATTTTCATGTCAATTTTTCCATGAAGGGGTTGTTTACACCCCTAAAAAATAATAGGCGTAGTTCCAATGATATTACATATAAAAAAGCATTGCGTAGTTCAGATCATTTTCACTTTTGAAGTTAAGGGTAAGTAAGATGAGCCTAATTCCAAAATTTCATGTAAATCGGTTCACAGTTAAAAAATTCGGAGGTAAGACCGTATTTTTCGACATTATATAGAGCCTCAAATAACTTTGGAATGACGTTCAAGAAACCATCGGAACTCTATAAACATCTAAGAGTAACCAAAATGCACGTCTTAGCGAAATCAAAAGACAAAATCGTGCAAGCTCTTCCAAAAGACCAAAGTACCCCAGAGCTAGAGTCACGCCTCCAATTTCATAAAAAATTAATGATAGGCTCGCAGACGGCTAGGGTAGGTTTAGGTAATACTAGGATGCAGGATCAGACAAAGACATAACAAAATCTTTTCTTCAAGTAGATGAAAATATTACCTACAAAGTGCACGCAATGAACCTAGAAATACAAAACGAATGGTTAACACTAGGTGAATTTTGTATTCCCATAGCCTTAAAATGGCGTACCTTAATATACGACTGGTCACCGGCTCTCCTTAAATTCTATCTCAATGCATTCCAGTTGACCCTCCCCGACCAAAGCAATCTTGTCAGATGGGGAAAAGCCACAGATAAAACATGTAACTCATGTGGTGAAGCAATTGGTACTGCTAAGCACCTACTCGTGGGTTGTAGGACGCTATTAGACCGGGGTCATTACTCGCGCCGACATGATAAGGTATTAGAAATCATACGTGAGGCGATAAGTTTAGCGGTAGCTAGAGCGAAAAAGGGTTTAACTACAAACCAAAGAAATGACGTCGCGTTTGTAAATGAAGGCTGCTCAAAAAAGACAAATCAAAAGCCGTACCTACTCAATTTTGATAGCAGCCGCTGATTGGACATTACGCGCAGACTCATATGAGAAACACTATAAAATACCGGAGGATGTTTGTGCCTCGTCATCCAGACCCGATATATTTCTATTTTCGAAACAGCAAAAGCGTGCAGTACTAGTAGAACTCACAGTACCGTGGGAAACTAACATACCTAAAGACCACGCTATAAAATAAACAAATACTTTGACTTGACCAACGAGTTCACCAAAAATGGCTATGTGGTTAAACCCTACGCCGTAGAAGTAGGAGCAAGGGGAATTCCAGCTAAATCCCTGTATAACTTATTTAAAGACCTCGGATTGCCAAGAACTTCAGTAAGCTCTTTACTCAAACGAATATCTAAAACGGCGTTGATAGGATCTTACCAAATTTGGATAGGTAGAGGGGGGAACACGACTGACGGTGGAGGTGAACGTTGATGCATCACAAGATGGCCAGTATGGCCACCCTAAACCTACACCTGGGTCGCAAGTCCCAGGCGCCGTCACAGTGTTCCTCTCTGTACCACGCCATGGACCCGGCGACCGCACGGTGAATCCATGGAATGCTGAGAACCAGATCTCTCGGTTTACTGTTGAGATGCAGTATCAAACCCGTTTTCGTTGAAATAGGCTGTGCGTGTAAAGGGCGCTATGCTGTAGGTCGTGTCTTAAAAATGAAACTTAAATTACCTACATTATTAAATATCAGTGTCACGCGGGTTATGTCAGTCAGTAGTAGTGAGTGAGCGCGACTCTGTGTAGCGAGTGTTGTTCGTGGTGTTGTGAAAATGATTGTTTTAATAATATTGTGTTTAATACCTCTCAACAATGGACATTCTTTGCTTGGGACAAATAATTTCGATAAAATGTATTTTGCGTACTACTGGAAACAATTGGGATACGACTTTGATGGAATAAAATGTAAGTAAATGATATTTCCATTTGGATATATATAACTCCATTTAGTTAAGTACATAATTTGTGTTTTTTTTTTATAAAAACACATATTAAACCAGTAAATTAGGCCTACTAATTGACTAACTATTAGTTTATTAGCGTTTTATAACCTCAAAATAGGTTTCTAAACAGAAAAATATGTGTATAAATTGAATTTTTAAATTAAACTTATTAAAAAGACACATGCAAATTGTTTAAATGTTTAATTAATTAACTAACCGAATGGGTTTTGTTATATATTATGTTGCCCGCGGCACCGCCTGGATTGCCTGATCCCATCCCCGTAACTGTTAAGTACCTAGGGTATTTTAATTTAAGGATGAAAAGTAAACTCATGAGAAGTAAATACATGTCGGTTATCGAAACCAATCGAAGCCATTACACTACCGACGACGTGAACCCACTCCTAACACAAGCCATAAAATTTAGCTTAGTTGGAGGGGTTAGAGGGAATATTAGTAACTTCGGTTCTAATATTCTTTTTAAAAAGAAAGTAGGCACTTGACCTTCGTAATTTACATTTGACAGCCTCTGTGGCGTGGCGGTAGTGTACGCGACTGCCACGCAGGAGGCGCGGGTGCGATTCCCGCTCAGTGCAAATATTTGTATGCATGAATATGGCTATTTGCATTGGTCTGGGTGTTTCTATGTATAATATGTATGTATTTACAAAAAAAAAGTATATAAGTATGTTTATCTAGATTCCATAACACAAGCTATAATAGCTTACCATGGGTCTAGATAGCGTTGTGTAGAATGTTGTGGAATATTTATTTATTTATTTATTTAATTCTGTTTTTGGTCATATCTCCGGTTCTACTTAACCAATTGCGATTAAACATACGGCTATTATTAAATCTCACCGTGACCTTTCTAAATAAAAGACTCTCATCAAAGGTTCAGTACTTTTCGCGTTTATCACTAACAGAGAGACAACAATTAAAAAGAAAAACATTTTTAGCATGCATACATAATAATCACGCCTTTATCCCCGGAGGGTTATACAGAGGTGACTTAACACCCACATTTCACCAATCATAGTATTCGGTCTCACGTAATAGGGGGTGAGCCTATCACCGTATTCCGGGCACTATTGTTGACTTGAGCTTATATCTGAAACTGAGTCTGGGCTGGACATTCTGGGAATTGGACATTTTGAGAATTTGACATTTTGGGATTTGGACATTTTGACACCGTTGGACATTTTGAGAATTAGACATTTTGACCCTGAACGATGTCCCTTAGTCGCCTTGTACACTCATTATCAAAAATATGTTGATGTACAAAATACTCAAAATAATCCTAATTTGCGTTTATGAACCCCTTCCTGTTGACTGATTGTTCTGATATTTGGTACACATCTTTAGTTCGGACAATAATACCATTTAAATCAATAAAACATTTTGGTTTGCTCTTATTACGAGAGTTGTAAGATCATATTGAGACTTCATCGTCAAGATATTTTTGACGCTGACTTTACGACACCGCACGGGAAGAACCCAAATTGTACTTTGCCAGGAACAACGCGGCCCTTTTTAAGTTCAGTAGGTATCGTTAATTTGACAAAACTTGCGTTTGTTTTTGAATACTTACATTAGATTAGATTAGATAAATCTTATTGCACACCAATAATACTGTCAATCGTAGCAACTTTACCATATTTTTGACATTTATGCAAATTACTCCGACATGAAACTAGCTATGAAAGTTTTACTTGATCTATTTAGTAAAAGAGGACAGTCTCTTTTGGTTTAATTATTAAAAAACCGCATAGAATCGCAGTAATAATAAAAAGTATAAGCGGGTTAAAATTGACAAATTTTTGGCAACTTTAACTACTTAGCCTTTAGTTTACATAGAATGTGTGCCCCCAGAGTGCACGCGACTTAATGTTAATAATAGCACAGAATAGATAATAGTCCTGGTCTTCCAGGCCAAAAGCGATGTACTTATGTATTTTTGACACAAATTAAAAAGCACACTACTTTGACAGTTGGTGAAGTTGCGAGCTTGAAAAACTTTTTGGGATACCTACCACAATATAACATAGAAGCTACCAATATGTGTAAAAAATAAAGTTTAAAACTAAAACCCGACTACCAAAAAATCACGTTCTAAAAAGTGGCAAACAAGAAAATATCAAGGATAGCCGTGGTCGTATGCCACTTGCTCTAGCAAAACTATATATTCTAGGTAAAAGTGGCATACGACCACGGCTATCCTTGATATTTTCTTGTTTGGCACTTTTTAGAACGTGATTTTTTGGTAGTCGGGTTTTAGTTTTAAACTTTATTTTTTATTTAAATTACTTTGGGGCAAGGTAAAACTAATAATTTATACATATTTGAAATGTGCTCATTAAGCACTTTCATTTGATACCAAACACGGCATATTTATCTCAAATTTATTTTTTAACACAGTACCTTATGACCGCTAGAGGGCGCCACACAAGATTGAGTGACAAGCCATATAGCCTATAACCATCGCACGATAAAGCCGCTTGTAACGATACCTCATTTGTCCAGTTCTAATAAGTAGTTGAGGAGCTACGAGGGAACAAATGAACATACATACATACATACATACATACATACATACATACATACATAGCCTGTCAAAATCATAACCCTCCTTTTCGCTTCGCCGTAGTCGGGTAAAAATTGTGCCTACGGCTACAGATAAAAAAATATTTAATGTAAACTAGTACGTGGTATGCTTAGGTAAAGTGTCCCTCGGAAAGTAAAGTTGCCACGATTGACGGTACAGTAAATGTATGGACAATGTATGAAATATGTACAAATGGCGGCCTTATCGCTAAGAGCGATATCTTACAGGCAATGTAGGTACAGACTACAGACACACAACTAATTTACCATTCAATATATTATGTAATTAGTAGGTATACTTTAAGGTAAATAACATGCTTGTATTAGAGACAAATTGTGCGGTGTAATTTAAAATTAATTAAACAAATGGAGATATAATTACTTCTGCGGTTTAAGGTTCCTGTATCTATCGATAAATAGCTATTAGCTAGGTCTATTGCAAAATTATCAATAACTAGTTGACGCGGCGAACTTCGTACCGCCAATTTTTTTCCGCCCGCGTGGCGTCAGATCCCGTTCCAGCTGCACCCTCTACTATATTAAGCATGTATTATACATGTAAACCTTCTTCCTGAATTACTCTATGTATTAAAAGAAACCGCATCAAAATCTGTAGCGTAGTTTTGAAGATATCAGCGTACATAGGGACGGACAGACGCGGAAAGCGACTTTGCTTTTTAATATGTACCTTAGTGATGATGATTAGAAGATAATAATATTAGAAGTAGAAGTAGCGAAAGTTGTATGCAAGGATTGTATGTATACGAACACATAAATATTTTTATAATTCTTGTCTGTTTGTTCGCAATGACCGCAAAAACTACAGAATGAAAATTTTAATAAATTTTATATCATGATGTATGCTACAAATGGAATACATATTATAGGTCTCGGTAGCCTAGTTGGTCAAGGCATTCCTCCTGTAAGGGTAAGATCGTGGGTTATACATAGTCCGGCCCGAGAAGATTCATTTTCCCTAAGTAACATTCGATATAGCATAGAGATTATTCCGCATTTGTTGTCTGAACAAGGCCTTTCATTTTGATTTCCTTTGATTTAAAATCTTACGTACTGGACAGCTGAAGCACTCCCCTTGTGCTCAACGCAAGGCAACGCAGCGCAGCGCAGCATTGCGTTGCATTAAACAGGGTCATTGTTAGAAAAAAAGAAAATTCCCTCATTGCTATACTCAGTTTTATTTGATTATACAATTTTCTAAGAATGACTCTGAGTGATGCAACGCAATGCACTAGTGGGACCTCAGGATAAGTAGAAACAAATGACATGTGACCAAAAAATCGCAAAACGTACTTCCATACTAATATTATAAATGCGAAAGTACTGTGTCTATCTGTCTGTATGTTACGCTTTCACGCCTAAACCACTGACCCGATTTTGATGAAATTTGGTATAGGGGTAGATTAGACCTTGAAAAAAGACAGGCTATGTTTGGGCGCGATAACCGACATCCACGCGGGTGGAGCTGCAGGCAAAAGCTAGTAGGTAACCTATAATCGAGCGGTAGATTAAGTTAGTACCAAACAAGAAGGAGATAAAAACGCAACCCATCCTTGGCAGTCGGATAAAGCTGCTTAAAAATCATTCCTCTGTTACAGATGTCAATGACACAGAGCAGAGATGGACTCCTGATGGAATATACTTCAAAGACGAAATGGAAGACAAGGATATCTTCTTTAACCAATACAACAATGTGCCCATCGGGTTCGAAGTTTACGAGAACAGGATGTTCGTCACAGTGCCGAGAAGACGATACGGTAAGAAGTCATTTTTCCCCGTCTGCCGAAGAAAGGAGTGTAATGTTTTGCGAGATTTTGTATGTATGTCCATTTCTTTGGCACGCCTTGCAGCCTGAACGGCTTGACGGATTTTGACATGCGAGGTGTCATTTTGATTTGTCGTGATTGTGTTAGTGAGTGTCTAGTGTGAGTGACGAGTATTTCATTGTAAAATTTAAGAATAAAGCTATTCGAAATACTGATCCTGCGCAGACGAAATCGCGGACACCAGCTAGTACGGTATAAACTTGGTATAACCTACATGTATGTTGAACCATATTCTGCTGAAGTATTGATAATAACAAAATAATAACTTAATTAGTGTCCCATAATCTTTTCCTGTACACCTGCTTAGCTAATAGGTCATTAAATAACAACCAATTAATTTATTAATTTGTCATACCAATTAACAACATCAAATGCTTTACTTGACTTTATAACATCAAGTTTACCTATAGCTCGTGCGAGTTAACATGGCACCTGCCTCGAAGACACCCTCCTCCCGCTTCCCCGCGCGCGACCCCGCTCTCGCCGTGCGAGGCTAGTAGCGTCAGCGTACACGCCTCCCGCTCCCCCGCGCAATGCCCCGAGCCAGGTGCCTTGTTAACTCGCACGAGTTGTAGTTATATATACAACTAAAATATGTTTACAACTATTTATGTAAGGTGGCAAAGTGCACCTAGCGTGCAAGTGCGCCTACCACAAATATTTAGAAAGCTACACAATAGCGCCCTTTACATAACAGTATAATCTCGAGGGAATATCGTATGTGTGTGTGACAGAGCGCGCGTTAAAAGAGGTCGCGCTTTCTAGTAGAGTCCAAGATAGCGCGGCAGATTGTATCTGGCATGTTTAACCGCGCGATTGCGTGACCGTCTAAATGCGCCCCTGGATACTTGCGCACTTGCACGCTAGTAGGCGCAATTTGCCACCTTCACAATATGTAATTGTATATCGCTGCCAACAAAATAACGCAACTAGCAGCCTGATTGATAAATAATTCAGCCATAGCGTGTATTTACTTTTAATAAACTGATTGGCCATTCGTACGATATACACAGGCATATATATTATCATATATATGTGAAAAGACTATCATATATATGTGTAAAGACTAAGAACTGACTAAAGACTTCAGCAAGATGCTTTGTATTTATTAATGTATATTTTTAAACTACTAATTACAAATAAAATAAAAGAAACCATTTAAAAACTAAGACTAAAATTATAACGCGTCGTAGAATTCCTCCGCATTGCATGCCTCTTGTGGCAGCGTTCCCAGAAGACTGGCAGCATTGCCACGTTGTATGGCAATGCTTATTCTCTGACCTAAAAAGAGGCCAGACTAAAGACTAGTTTTTATACGTATGACATAGGGTATAGCTCGATTCATACACCTTGATCCTAAATCACGAGATTTATAAGGCCCTGGCGTGCGCAGATTAAAACTATTTTAGAGATTTTTAGCGTATTCTAGCTATTTTTGACAATACAAAATTGGCATCAAAGTTAAAACTTCTTTGCAGCCGGGATTTTTAATCTGTTCATTTACTTGTATCTTAGCATTTTTTAGTGCTACTAGGTTGTACTGACTTAATTACAAATGAATATCAAACAAGGTAAACGTGTACCGATGTCGTGTAAACAACATTTATTCTTAATCACGTATTTTCAAAACCTGTCTTGCAATTTAGGATTTGGAAGGTTGAATGTAACTAAATTGACTTTTAAACGCATTGTCATGAGTTCTAATTAGCTCATGTTAGCTCAAAAATAGCAAAATATTCATAAAATTATTGTTGGCATCTACATCTGCTTACTTTTAGAAGTTAAAACTTCTGAACTGAATCTATAAATTTACTTGTCCCGACTGACTGACTGATTCATCACATCGCCGAGGAGGGCCACACCGCAAGGGATGACCCTGGGTCAGCCAGGGTGCGAGGAATATGTCGAAGACAACTTCACCTCTCCGACCGTGCACCACGACCCTCAGTGGGTGTGCGGTTTTCGGTTCGAGTCCGACATAACCTTCCCTTCCGGCTCCGGCGCGGGAGGTATCCGTGGGGATTTCTGCACGAAAAAAAAGAAAGATTCACCAACGCAGAGCCTAAACCACTGATCCCACAAACTTGAACTTTTGACAGTAGATGTATTTTATGATGTAAGCATTCACTAAGAATGGATTTTTAGAAATTTTGCTACTAAAGGGGTAAATTAAGGGATGGAAGTTTGTATTAAAGTCCGCCATTTTCAGAGCTAAATGCACTAAATTTCATAAACCTGTGTCTTTTAAGATATAAATGAACACGTATATTAGCTGTTTTCAAAATTGAAGTACAAAGAGGGTAAAATAGGTGTACCCATTAGCAAATAATGAACTGGATGAAAATTAATGGGTACCGTCTGCTATCAAACTCATGTCGATCTTTTTAGTATCAGTCGGGTTTTTTATTTATAATAATTTTTTTTACAATTTTTAGTTACGATATGTACCTATGTCATATATTTTTGTAAACTTTTTTAATTAGGTACCTTCAATTTGTTGTACCCTACTCGATAAATTCATGTGAAATATTTTTTGACAGCATACATTTTAGGGCCAAAAGTTCCTCTTAAAGCTCTTTTTTCACATTACATATATATCCAAGAACACTTGGGCAATAACTACCTTTAATTTGAGGTATGAATTATTGAAATCCGTGCAGTGGTTCAGAAGATATGAGGTAATAAAGAAAATTACAAACATACATAAAAAATAAGCGCGAAAAACATACTTAACCCTTCTTCGTCGGGTAAAAATGTTCTAGGAAAAATGCCCAAACGCCTGAAGAAGTCGTCAGTAAATGCCAATCATAAACCGAAAGAAAATTAATGGGTACCGCCTGCTATCAAACTTATTTCAATCTTTTCAGTGGCAGTCGGGTTTTTTTTTATCATTTGTTTTATTTTTACATTTATATATCTTTTTGTAATCTCCTTCTAATTTCCTTCATTTTGGTACCCTAAATTTGAGTCAGAAATATTTTTGACAACATACGTTTTGGCGCCAATAATACGCCATTTTGATTTTCTCGAAATTATAATATACCTGGTGTCTGCTGGTGTCACACAACCATGGCGAATCAAATGACACCTCACATGTCCAAATCCTTCAAGCCGTTCAGGCTGTAGGCCGTGCCAAATAAATGGAATACATCATATAGTCTCGAAAAACATAACCCTCCTTCTTTCGGCAGTCGGGTAAAAAGTAGGTACACGGAAATAGGTATAATTTATTCCAATTAGATTGTGGTAAACACAATAATTGTGTGGGTAGTTTTTAACGCCTTTCAACTCACTGGCACAGAATAGATAATAGTACTAGCGTACAGAATGGAAGCTCCCACCCCCGCACAGATTTCATTTCCTCACCCCGCACGTTCGAATCAGAGGTACGATTAAAGGCACATAATACAAGGGATGTGCCTTTCAAAGGTGTATAGTACGATACGTCGAGGAGAAGAGTGAGAAGATCGGCTTACTTCGATTTTGTAAAGCTTCCTCTCTATCGCACAACCCAAAGTTTGATTTAACCCTGAAATGCATGATTTTTATTTAAATAATTACCGCAGCCCGTGTACCGGTTTAGTCGGGGATGAAATTCGTTAAAAGTCCTACAAAACTGATTGCAGTGTGAGTCGTGAATTGAGAAGATGATCAAGTCGGAGTGTATTACCAATTACCTTTCGTTTAGGTACATCAAAAAATACCTACAATAAGAAAGTCAAAAGACAATTATTTATCTTAACATACGCTGCATTTCGGACATACACTGTAACATATTGACTGGATGCAAAAGGCGGAGGTTCGGGAGAAATAGCGCACATTGGGAGACTACATGTTCATGAATCAGAAAATATTACCTATTTCTGTGTGTTACTGGGTCTGTGTGTGTCTATTTCTGGGATAATATAATCTTATGTGCAGATGTAGATTTTAACGAATTCTAAAATAGATAAATTATAACACAATATCACAATTCAATCTTACTATTTGTTATTGAAATCACAAACATGTAGGCAAATGGTTTTTGCAAAAATATTTTGATGGGTGAGTGTTTAGTGAATTATTGTAGCTTCTGCCAGCGACTTCACCCGCTTTGATTGTATTCAAAGTCAACGTCAAAAATCATTTATTATATAAACCTATACCATTAAAACGGATTTTAAAAAACGTAGAAAAGTTGCAACATACATACGTTCATTTGACATTGGATATTTAACTCCTTGATGTAAACAAGGAGCCAAATGTCCCCCGACACGGCGACGCTTGGCTCAAAATATTACGAAGTATTTTTAGCAAAGTTGCAGGGCTAACCAACAAGACGTATTTCTACTTTATGTAGGTTTTTTTTTTAATTTTATGAAGCACCCACATTGGAAGAAAATATAATTAATGATTAAACGAACTTACCTTAAGTGATGTTCTATCATAATTAGGTATACGAAGGCTTCGTCTGAAGAGATTAGTATACTTGTAGTAGCACGTACCGTGTAGCCATTCATACACTATAGTTGAGAAATGCAAAATAATAAATAAATATTTTAATATTAAGTTAAAAAATAAAAACATTTTCCCAGATTTATAAATGTACAGCGATCCAATGGCAACACTGTGCGCGCCATTTTCATTTAGTTCAGAGTAAGTATTTTACTATTTTTTGTTTAGCAAAATTTTACTTGGGTTTGGGCAGGGGGGGAGCTAATCTCTTCAGACGAAGCCTTCGTATAATTATGATAGAACATCACTTAAGGTAAGTTCGTTTAATCATTAATTATACTTTGCTTCGTCATCGAGATTAGTATACTTGTAGATCTTTAGAGTTACCGAGAAAATTTCTAAATAAAAAATAACTTTCAAATTCATATTTTTGTATAATTGTAATAATTAGGATTGATGATGAAATAATAACAAAAAAGTAGGTACTATAAGTACCTACTTTAGTAGTTACTATAGTAGTAGTTAATATAGTAATTGTTGATTTCATTATTAACCAAAACAATCTTTATATTTTTTTTTTTTTTTTATACAGGACACGTCAATTTGTCTTCACCTCATGTCTCATTTGACAACAATACTTATCACAAATAGATAAACAACAATCATGTTTTATGATTTTTCTCAGATCATTTTTGGTCAATCATTTGAATGTAATATTGACATTGCAAAATTATTTCTTTCCTCGACAACATGTAATAGATCTTTGATAGAATCTGGCAAAAACACACTGGATGAATCTGACCATCCAGGGGTTTTCCGTATAAGATTTAGACTCACACCATATTATGAGCAGTAGATGTTGAAGCATACCTGGTTAAATGAGCAGAAGAATATATAAATATCAATACCACTTTGATGCAATATTTCTTTTATCCAGCGACTAATAGACTGCGAGCAAACTGGTTTATATGGACTTTTTATAACTGATTCTATAAGAACTCCTGATCAACTACTCAGAAGTTCTTATAGAATCAGTTCTATTTTTATTATCTAGTAATGCATTTACTAGGCATATTTGGGGTTTTTGTTTTAAAAAAGGTAATTTTAATGTGGGTTGCTTTGAGTGGGTTCGTGAGGTTTTCATTAATTCAGGAATCTTAATAATAATTCTATCATCCGGAATTACTTCAATATTTTGCACTTTAAGCAAAATTACTTAAAGTTTGCACTCGGTGTGCTGTAACAAGTGCCAATCACGTTACAACTTTTTTACGTAATTTAACCAAACAGATTTCATCATGTGGGTACCAGTCTTCCAAAAAAATTAAAACAGTCGCTGGATTCCAAGTTATATCATATTTTGGAATAGGTGGGCTAGAAACCCTTGAATGGTCTAGTTACCCCATCCTCAATACCTATTTTAGTATTAACAATTAACGAAAGTGCCGACCTATATGTGTTTGACATACCACATTAGGCACCACCGTTAAAAAAAAATCACTTGGAAAATTAACGCTTCATATGGTGCAATATTATGTAATTTGCAAAAATTAAACCACTTTTTAAATGCAACACCATACTGCTTGACTGAATTATCCGAGAGGGAAGCACACAATAACTAAGGCACTTGTTGGGATGTTCCTCCCTGAAAGTGCCGTGCGGATAATTTTGCGGCTATCAAGGTGACTTCGTGTTGAAGTTACAGATAATAAGACATTTGTATTTATAGTAAGTAAAGATCTCGTAAGTTTTTTAAGATGGGAATCCATGGCTAGGTAGGCTAAAGAGGAACAACCACTATGCCTTCAGCATTTTCCCATATGATTTTTCGAATCATCTATAAAATAACCGATATTGGCGGGAATGCATAAAAAATTAAATTAGTCCAGTTTAAAGTGAAAGAATTGATGGCTGTAGCACCGGGATCTCGATGAGAAGATACCTACATATTTCTCACATTTTTTATTTAATCTTGTAATGTGGGAAACGTACGCCCCCCATTTTGTTTATATAGGAAATGGTAAGTAGTGTTAAGAAAACGAAGGAGTATTTGACAATCTCGTAAGTCTTTTGCAAACACCATCAAGCCTAAGTATGCCGCTAATATGTCTTAATAATTTATGTGTAAATTATTTTCATTTTCTCTCCATTTCCCGTAACCTCTATCCTTACCACATGCTGCCCCCCATCCTGTTTTGCTGGCATCGGAAAAAAAATTCATACAATAGTTATCATCTCTTAATGAGTTAACAGAACTATTTATGTGGTTCTGGCACCACTTTAAATCGTCATTACGAGACTCGGGTATAGACATATAATATAACTGTCGTAATCGTCTCTTTACAATAACGCAAGATATTTACACCGTTCAATGTTCTTAGTATATAGCCAACCGTATTGTATGGGCAGGATGAGGCGATTAGGCCAGCTAAGCAAGCGAATCGACGAATTGTGCATCGTTTTAATTTTAAGAAACTTTGTTACTTCTGTTTTAATTACAGTCCTTATGTCTTGAGTCAGACTATATGGTAATTTTTTGTGTCAACAATAAATCCTAGAAACTTACAAACATTATTAGGTCACTTTTGTCATAGTTTATAAGAAAAAACAAAGATTCTAGCATAATTATTGTCTGTTGTATAATATTATGTTCTAAGTTTATATGAGTCAGCAATCATAGAAAATTCATCTAAATACATTGACGATATGTATCCTAAAGACCTGAGTAACGACTGGTTTCATTTGGCTAATAAAATCGTTTTTGGAGTGGAATGAAAATGTATAGTGTACCCCTGTGTAACCCACGATAATTTTAGATTATCGTTGGTAATTAAACGCCACCTATTATGAAACGAATATAACCTGCCAGCTGTGGCGGTCTTATAGCGTAGGTAGGTACCTCATTTAACGGCGGCGGGTCTGCGGGTGTGCGCGTGAGCGCCCTGTTGGCGGCGGAGGACGCCCGTAGCCTGTGGGGCGGTGGTGCGGGGGCTTGGTATCGTCGTGACTGAATCGTCGCAGGCATCGGTCTTCTCCCCACTCCCGCCAGCCTCGCTTGTGGAAACGGAGGTCTCACATTTAAAGACCCAGGTTGATTGACTCCAGGCTTAGGATGTGGGTCGTTTTCATTTCAGCTCCCGATTTATTAATGGCTTTCGCTGACTTTAGTGTGTCAGCTAACTTCTCACCAAATAAATGACTGCATCTCTGTTGTAAATAATTGGTCTATTTTGTCATTTTTAATTGTAGATGTCACAAAACTTCGGCGAGACAGACTCCTGATTTTAAGTATCGCACAACAGTCTCGAGGCGTCAATAAGTGTGGTACTTGATTACGTCAGTGTCCTTGTTTTGGCCAGCAAATATCTTTGTCAAAGCCTGCCCGATGCAGGTTAAAGCTACTGCTGTGTGATTTTGCTCGGACTCAATAACTGTATCCTTTTTTCGTACAATTACAATGTGCTCCCATCGGACAGCCAGATCTGATTGTATTGGCGAGCTGTAGGACCTATTTTTTGTAGGATTTTCGCCTGGCAGTTCGCGTATGCTCTCGTCTAACGTAACGGAGCACGCTTCCGAAGTCGAAGGTAGATCCTGGGTCGAGTTCAAAGTTTTGTGGTTCAGTCCACAATCTGTGGAGTACAGTCTTGATTCAGGTGTGGATAATCCAACTGTATTATCCTCATGGATGTCGACACTAACGTCGATTAAGTCTACAGACTCCTCCATTTGATTGTATAAAATATTCAAAGAAAAAAAAAAAAAAAAAAAATTAATATAGTTAGATACCTAAAAAATTTAGGACATATAATTATAGAATTGAAGGTAACAGGCCTAAAAACCTGTACTCATTCAATTATATGGGTTATATATAACCGTTATTACAGTGAGGTAAGCATCCTTATTAGATGAACTCAGCACTGATTTTTAAACACGTAGGTAGGAATAATAAAACAATACAAGGCGATAGTCCCATTAAACTATCCTCATGTATTTTGTTAAATATTCAAATATTCAGAAAAAAAAATGTAGGCAGATACCTATAAAAATTAGGTCATATAATAATTGAATTGTAGGTAACATGCCTAAAAAACCTGTACTCATTCAATTATAGTATATGGTAATAGATTACTGTTATTACAGTGAGGTAAGCATCCTTATTAGATGAACTCAGCACTAATTTTTAAACACGTAGGTAGGAATAATAAAACAATACAAGGCGATAGTCCCATTAAACTATCCTCATGTATTTTGTTAAATATTCAAATATTCAGAAAAAAAAAATATAGGCAGATACCTAAAAAAAATTAGGTCATATACCTAATAATTGAATTGTAGGTAACAGGCCTAAAAACCTGTACTCATTCAATTGTAGTATATGGTAATAGATTACCGTTATTACAGTGAGGTAAGCATCCTTATTAGATGAACTCAGCACTGATTTTTAAACACGTAGGTAGGAATAATAAAACAATACAAGGCGATAGTCCCACTAAACTATCCTCATGTATTTTGTTAAATAATGAAGGTAGCACTCTCAATGGAAGTGCACTCAACATAATGTTTAATTATTTATTTATTTATTTATTTATTATAGATAGACACACCAACAGTATACATATAAATCATTGTCATCGTGAAATACAAGGTATTGTTCTGATATGTACACCAATTAGAGGCATGTACAGTTTACACCATAGGATAGCGTACGATTAAGTGCTAGTTAACAAATTGAGATTTATAATGAGTAAGTAGACAGAGAAAAAAAAAACTATGAAAGCGATCTCGATATCTTTCTCCCGAAAACACCGAACGAGTCGTGGAAAATATCCAGCTGGTCGAGTTTACTGTTTAGCGCATTGTACTCACGACACGCACGTGTCAGAGGTGAATTAAGTCCTATATTGGTTCTCACTAGTGGTTGGCAAAAGGTTCTAACCATAGGCTGACGCGGTCGACTCCGAGGTACCGTGTACATAAGGCGGTTTGACATGTTTGAAAGGTCTACCTTACTATTTACTATTTTATACAGAAAGGTCATATCATGCAGCTTACGACGATTTGATAGGGATGTCATTTTAAAATGTTTTAGCCGCTGATCATAGCTAGCTCTGTGTGAAATACCCTGCGAGATAAACGCCAAGTGTCGAGTAAATGCGCGCTGTATGGACTCTATTCGCTGCGCGTGTGTGGCATAAAAGGGATTCCAAATCACGGAACCATATTCTAATTGACTGCGAACTAATGTATTATAGAGTGTAATTCTGGTTTTAGCATTTCTAAAACCTCTTGTATTCCGCTTCACGAACCCCAGCATTTGGGCAGTTTTTCCGGCAATTGCATTAATGTGTGATGTAAAGTGAAGCTGCCCGTCGATTATTACTCCAAGGTCTCTGATTTCACTTGCCTGTTGAAGTTCAACTGCACCGATACTATATTTGGAAACAATTTTATGTTTTTTCCGAGAAAATCTAACGTGGCAACATTTGGCAACACTAAGTTGCATTAGGTTAAGGTTGCACCAATCCTGTATTCTATTTAAGTCGCTTTGAATAAGATCGATATCGTCCTGTGCGTTAACAACCTTGTAAAGTTTCAAATCATCGGCGAAAAGAAGATAGTTACAATTTTTTATGACAGATGTTACGTCGTTTATGAAGATTGAGAACAAAACTGGGGCTAGATGGGAGCCTTGAGGCACTCCAGACACCGCGTAGTAAGGTTGTGAATCATGCCCATTGACAGTGACTATTTGGAGTCTTTTTGCTAAGTATGACTGAAACCAATGTAAAAGGGACCCTGTTATACCGAAATTATTGAGTTTTTTGATGAGAATTTTGTGATTAACCCTGTCAAATGCGCTGGCAAGGTCGGTGTATATAGCGTCGACTTCCAATCCTCTATCCAACAGCTCAGTTAAATCGGACAAGAAGGAACACAAGTTCGTCACAGTGGAACGACCAGCACGAAAGCCATGTTGGTGAGGTGACAGTAGCGCATCTGCATGAGCGGTCAAGACAGGACAGACGATGGACTCAAAGAGTTTGGAGAAACATGATAAGATCGCTATGGGCCGATAGTTCTTGACATCGCTGGGATCACCCTTTTTATATAGTGGTATTATTCTAGCCTTTTTCCATTCGTCTGGAAAGCATCCTTCTCTTAGTGAACGGTTAAACAATAGAGTGAGTGGTGGACCCAGTGCCCTGCTGCAGCGTTTGATGAAAATGGGAGGTACACCATCAGGACCCGCACCCTTGAAAATATTCATTTTTTTTATTTTATTAATTACTTCTTTTTCGGTCACTTCAATCATGGCTATACAACTGTTATAAGGAACTGAATTTAGTGTAATATTAGACGCGACGAGTGGGTTATCTTCGAGACTATAAACAGAAGAGAATTGGGATGAAAGTAATTCAGCAATTGCCGGTCCGGTGTCAGCCGTGCCACCCTCCTTATGCATACGAGATGGAATCGACGACGAGGTGCCTTTCTTTTCTTTTATGAATCGCCAAAAAGCTTTTGGATTGTTTGATATATTTTTTTCGGTGTTGTATAAGTATTGTGAGTGACAGGTACGATATAGCTTGTTACAGTGTTCTCGCAATGTGTGGAAAGTTATTAAGTCCAAGGGATTCTCATACCGACGGTATCTAAGCCTAGCTTTTTCTTTTTCTTTTAACCTCCTAATTAGTGCATAGCTGAACCACGAGGGGTATTTTGTTTTGGCAGAGTTTCGTTTGGGAACGTATTTATCGACTAACCTCATAAGTATTTCGTAAAAGACCGAAACCATGGCATTTGCATCATCACATTTTTCAAATGATTTGTGCCAGTCGATACAGTTCAACTCCGCAGATAGAACATCATATTTAGCTTTGAAATAGTTAAATTGGTTAGTTTTCATCGGCCTCAGAAACTGCTGATTCAGGTGGACCTGGCATGATACGACAATCACCAGTCCGGGATGCCTTCTATCCAACTTGCTCACAAGACTCAACGGTTCCTCTACTTTCACGTGGGGTAGATTAGTTATGACTAGGTCAAGGATTCTCTCCTCGACATTGCGGAAGTGATTATATTGGCGAAGGTTATTAATAGACATAAAATCAATAAGTGAATGGCCTAGCGAATCATTGTATATTATCGGATCTGCATAGGAGTAGTCGTTACTCTTGGCCCATTTGATAGAGGGTAAGTTAAAGTCTCCAAGAAGGATTACATCATCAACTGTGTTCATCACGCTATCCACATTATCTAGCAACCTATTGAGAGCTACTAAGTTGCTCGGCGGCGGTAGATAGGCAACGCAGATAGCTACCTTTTTTAAGATGCCATTTATTTTAATATCTATAGTGATCCATATATTTTCGCAATTACACTCCCAGTTAACCATGCGGACCGAAGGGATATCGCGGGAGACAGCTATGACCACACCCCCACCATCCTTCTTAGAACTCTCGGCAGTTGAACGATCTCTTCGATATATTATGTATCTAGAATCAATAATCTCTCTGTCATAAATATTTGATTTAAGCCACGTTTCCGTGAGCGCAATGACGCTGTAATTAGATTTGAGGATATTTTCCAAGACAGTTACAGTTTTAGTGCGAAGCCCGCGTACATTCTGGTAATATATTTCAAATTTTGGATTGTTGAATATTGTGACGATACACCATAGTATAGAATACCAAACTCGCGACGATGATTTAAACCACAAGTTTCAGGCTATCAGTACTTCGGATGAGCAGTGCCTGGCTCGATTCGTCCTTGCGTACATAGACACGACCGTTGCGAACCCAGTTAAACTTGTAGTTCATTTCCTTTGCCTTTCTTCGAGCGGCTGCATACAGGGCTTTGTTACTCGGAGTGAGGTGCTCGGCTACGTATACAGGCACGCGTGGGCCCCCCAGCCCAAGTTGGTGAGAGTTAAGCTTGTCGTTAGGGTGTTTTTTGTTAAAATTTATTACAGCTGCAAGCACAGTGTCGCGTTGATGGGCGCTACGCAGCTTGACTATTACCGAACGAGGTCTTTCATTGTCATTGTTTAATTTGGCAACTCTTGTTGCCTTATAGATGTCCTGTTCGGGAATGACACAGCCAATTGTTTTTGTCAGTTGCGAGACAGTAGATATAAGATTCTCTGTGCGATGTTCTGGCAGGCCGTTGATCTCGAGATTGCTCTCGCGCAAATGTTGTTCGGCAATAGTCAATCTAGACGAAAGATCCTTAACAGTCGAATGGAGAATTTCATTATCGGACTGTAGTTTGCATATGGTAGAAGATTTTTCCTCAACACAGACTCTAAGTTCCTCGAACCTTGCATTCATGAAGGAGATAGATTCGTGGTATGATGTTAACTGTTGTTTAATTATATTCAATTCTTCTGAGACTTTCTTTTGAACTATAGCCGTCATTTCCTGCTTAATTACATCCCTAATGTTGTCGAGGGTAAGCCTCGGTTGCTGGCTTGGTCTGAAGGTTACATTAGAATAAGGTGACGAATCGCTGGTCGCTAGCATCTTTTTTTTTTTTTTTTTTTTTTTTTTTTTCGTGCGGAAATCCCCTCGGATACCCCCCCTGCCGGAGCCGGAAGGGGAGGTTATGTCGGACTCGAACCGACTAAAACCGCACGCCGACTGTGGGTCTTGGTGCTAGGCCGGAGGTGAGGTTGTCAAAGACATATCCCTCGCACCCCGGCTGACCCAGGGCCATCCCTTACGGTCTGGCCCTCCTCAGGAGGGGGGACAACGGTGTCCCCAACTCGCCCCCGGAATGGGGAGGCGCGCTGTTCAGCGCGCCGCCGCCGTGGCCTGCTTCTGCTGGGGTGACAGGCGGCTCCACCCGTCACCCCCAGGCCCGCGCTCATGGGGGACGGAGGTCAGTCAGTGCCCTCCGACGCCCGAGTTGCCTGCGCGCGCGGGCGGCGCGATCCGCGAGTCTTTCTCGCTCGCGCCGCCTCTCCCGCTCCGCCGTCTCCTTCACGACCATTACCTGCTCGCTGAAGGAGACGCCGGCCGCCCACGCGTCCGCGCAGCGGACCATTGCTGTGAGCAGGGTGGCGAGGGTGAGAACTCTCACTCCCAGGGCCGCCACTAGCTCCCGCCTCGGTTCAGCCCATGCCGGGCACTCGGTGAGCGTGTGCAGCCCCGTGTCCTCGCTCGCGTCGCAGTGATGGCACTCGGACGTTGGCTCCTTTTCGATCCGACACAGATATCTCCCGAAGCACCCGTGCCCGGTGATAATCTGCGTCAGTCGATACGAGAGGCTGCCATGTGGCCTCTCGAGCCATTCCCCCATGATGGGCCTTACCGCCTCTATGACGGCATGCCCTGCGCGTCGTTGCTCAAGTCGTCGCTCCCACTCCGCCACCATGATCCCGTGGAGCCGGGACCTCTCGGCCCGAATGTCTTCGGGCTCGGGATCGTATCCCCGCTCCCGCGCCTCGGTCGCTAGCATCATGTCCGAGGGGTCTGGATCGGGTGAGGTGGTAATATTAACAACTTGGCGAACAGGGGTATTGGTGTTTCCTTTTTTAGGCTGCTTGCTTACACACTCCGGACATTTCCATGTACTCTTATGTTCTTTATTCATACTATTGAAGCGTTTCTCCGACACGTTAGAACATAGTAGGTCGAATTTCTTTACACAGAGAGAGCATACAAGGAAATCTTTTGTTTTTATAGCATTATTGCATCCTGCGCAAGCATGATTGGGAGCCATAGTAGTGTATTTACTTTAATAAATTGTATTTCAAACAAAATGTATCAATGTTTACAATATTTATTTTGCAATGTGGGTAGACGTAAAGAACCTCAGTACCAAGTTGTCGGCGCGCACGACGAGTTCGCCGTATTATTGCTTGTAACTTTGAGCGACTTGGCGAGAAGAAGGTCGCAAGCGCCCGAGTTTCTGCGGCGCTTACGCGTTAGCGTAGTACAATAGCAGTTGTTTGTTATTGTAAAATTTTCGGAAATTAATTCGTTCTTATCTTTGGCGATATTCATAGGAAAACACTGTTACTTATTGCAAAGTGTACTCACACAATTAGAGAACCGCGTGATCGCAAAATCGGAGACAAATTTGCACCCTGAACCACTTAACACAAATAAGTTTTGAGAGCACTCATTACACATCTACTACTGATGACACAGAAGTTTCTACTCTATCTTCCAGTAAATCATATTTAAAAGCTATAATACTGAAGTAATTACCTTTGTGTAACAACAAACGGTGTATCGGAACATTCGGAACCGAGTGTAGACGAATTCGATAACCTTTTTTGACCTCGTTTTTTCAGCATTGTTTCCAATTTACGTAACTTCCTAAGTATGTAATCATCACACTCACTGTCCTTATGCTTACGTTTAGGCGTTTTTATAACGGATTAACACTGAATTTTAAAAGTGAGGTGTCGAACGGCCGAACACTAGAACGCGAATGAAAATGGCGCGCACAGTGTTGCCATTGGATCGTTGTACATTTATAAATCTGGGAAAATGTTTTTATTTTTTAACTTAATATTAAAATATTTATTTATTATTTTGCATTTCTCAACTATAGTGTATGAATGGCTACACGGTACGTGCTACTACAAGTATACTAATCTCGATGACGAAGCAAAGTATAATTCAAATAGTGCGCGAATAATGAAAATTCATTAAAAATGATAATATATACCTAGTTTCGTTTCGTTAACATTTATAAATAAATACCTACTGCAATTCCACGTCAGTCAATGAGTGTGCATTGAAGGGTTATATTACCCGTCAATAAAGTACGACATTATCTGTAATACATTTGTGCCATAATAAATACGAAACTTTATAGACGTGAGTTTTGCAAGGTATAGAGTAGTTAAAACCGTTTGTATCAATAAAAAATTAAATAAAAATTCGGTTTTAGAATGTAGCACATTATCCCACAGTCAAGAAGGGTTTGGTTTTTCGCGTGCAACTTGTGTGTATGCATGTATATAGGTATGTTTGTAATATTCCTTATTACCATATTATCTTCAGAACCATTTTACGGATTTCAATTATTGATGTATGAATGAATTTTTTATAGCATTTATTATGCTAACTTTTAAGTTCAGAAACCATCGGAAAAATCCACCGTAAGACGGATATAAAAAGAAAGAAGGAAAATTTGAAATGATTCTGGTGTGGCTCAACAGCTCAGTTGGAAGAGCTTTCCCCCTGCAAAGAAAGGTCGTGAGAATTATTGATGTCTCAAATTAAAGGTATTCATCGCACAAGTTATTTTTATCCATGCATTAATAATAATAAAAAATGTACCTAAGAACGTACATAAAATGTGAAAATAAAATTATAAAAAAAATAAAATCCCGACTGCGCTGCGGTTGAAAACGATGGTAGCTAATAGGAATGTATTTGTAAATACCTCTTATGAACTGAATGAAAAAAAAATGACTACCGCCTGCTATCAAACTTGTTTCACTCGGCAGTTGTGTTTTTATATTTTAATAATTAAATTTATATAAAACTTTTGAATTATGATTCTATAGCAGAAAACGTAATTGTTTTAAGTACGAAATGTCAAACTTTTCAGAAGAACCGAAAATCTTTTAAAAAATCTAAAAAAAATCATTACTTATTAACTATAAATCGCAGGTAGATGATGGAATTATTCTTATCCTTCAAATGGAATTATCCAATAATTGCTAAAGTTGTTATTAACAGGATATTGGGCACATATAGCAATTCAGTTTTTATTTTTGAAACGTAAAAATGTCATAAGCTGTGAACAGGTGTATGGCGAGGCCTAACATCGATGGTTTTACGTTATTAAATACAAGAAACAGAATATTAAATGCTATAAGTTTATGAGGTAGAAAAAGAAGTCCAGACGAGACTATTGCATGCTTACGGCAAATGGACAGGGGTAGTGGTCAAAAGTGACAACGCGACGTAAGTATTTTTTTAAGATATCGAAATGAGACCCACATTATTTGACGCAGTATTTTTTTTCTGATTCTAATGGTATTTTAAACCCATTTTGGCTACTAAGAGAAATTACGTTTTCTGCCATCGAATTACAACATTGTATATATTTTTACCCGACTACGGCGAAGCCAAAAGGAGGGTTATGATTTTGACAGGCTATGTATGTATGTATGTATGTATGTATGTATGTTCATTTGTTCCCTCATAGCACCTCAACTACTGATTAGAACTGGACATATGAGGTATCGTTACAAGCGGCTTGATCGTCCGATGGTTATAGGCTATATGACGTGTCACTCAATCTTGTGTGGCGCCCTCTAGCGCTCATAAGGTACTATGTTAAAAAATAAATTTGAGATAAATATGCCGTGTTTGGTATCAGATGAAAGGGCTTAATAAGCACATTTCAAATATGTATAAATTATTAGCCTTTACCTTGCCCCAAAATAATATAAATAAAAAATAAAGTTTAAAACTAAAACCCGACTACCGAAAAATCACGCTCTAAAAGTAACAAACAAGAAAATAGCCGTGGTCGTATGCCACTTATTCTGACAAAACAATATATTCTAGGGAAAAGTGGCATACGACCACGGCTATTTTCTTGTTTGTTACTTTTAGAGCGTGATTTTTCGATAGTCGGGTTTTAGTTTTTTAGTATATAGCGAATAGTGCCCCTGATATAACATAGCATAGGCTGTGTTATCCCAGAAATAGAATTGTGGATCATAAGATCAGATCTCAGTCCGATGAAAATTTTATGCATCTGAAGTCGCGAGCAATAGTTAGTCTTTCATGGACACAATCGGTTTTAACTACTCTATAAAGATATCGTTGTAGTAGTGTTTTGTTATCGGTGCTGATTCTGTGGTTTGAGGGGACTAAAATGTATCGCCATCAATTTTTTTTTCGAAACTAAGACAAAGATGGAATACGTTTGTAACAACAGGATTGGCACCGTTGTCGGATGTGACGTAAGTCATGACATTAAGAGATAGAGCGAGAAAAATCATGCTAGCTCGCTCAAATATTGGTTACAATTTCAAATAATGCCAACCCTAACATTTTAAAGTCTCCCACACATCAACACTACCGTGCATGTGCACGATCTATGAATGTAGTAATTACAATTCAAATTTTTCATACATTTTGTCGAGAGCTTCCGACGTGTGTCACTGGACCAAAGATGCCTCTGCAAGACTTTGTAATTGTAAAATTCTCAGTTATACAATAATTACCAAACTTGTTGTTTAATATAAAAATAATATAAAATAATATAAAATAATATCTGAATACATTCAGAAATTTTAATAATGATTATTTTAGTAGGTACTAGCTGATCCGGTAAACTTCGTAGCGCCCATTATTTTCTACCCGCGTGGCGTCCGATCCCGTTCCCACTGCATCCTCTTTTACATATTGTTATCTAAACAGCAATAGAAATAACCACACTGCCACTTCTGCGTATATGCGGTAGGTATATGCCGCTGCCGGCCGAATTTTGGTCACTGCTTCGTTCCCCTGAGTAGTAGCGTGATGAATATAGCCTATGTGTTATTCTGATGTTTATGTAAGCTATATTATTGTAAAGTTTCCTGAAAATCCATTCAGTAGTTTTTACGTGAAAGAGTAACAAACACCCATCCATACTCACAAACTTTCGCGTTTATAATATTACTAGCTTTTGCCCGCGGCTCCGCCCGCGTGGATGTCGGTTATCGCGACCAAACATAGCCTATGTCCTTTCTCAAGGTCTCATCTACCCGTGTACCAAATTTCATCAAAATGGGTTCAGCGGTTAAGGCGTGAAAGCGTAACATACAGACAGACAGACTGACAGAGTTACTTTCGCATTTATAATATTAGTATGGATTAGGATGTTAGTACAGTCAACGACAAAAGTAGCTTAACAAATCGCCCTCTAAGTACGTGGGACCGAAATTCACAGCTGGCGAAATGTGGATGTAAATACTGCTCTGCCTACACCTCCGGCTTTACAGGCGTAAACCTGTATGTTTTGCCCTCATTTTTAGCCAGGATGAACCACATAACATAACATTACAGACAGACTGACTGTACCTATTTCCTAAAAAATATTAGTAGGTACCTAACCGAAATTCTAATAAATCCGCTAACATTTAGTAAATTACTTGTGTGGAGCGGGTTTCCGTGCGTAGAATAAATCGAACCCAGAACTTATCGGTCAAGGCCGACTCCCTAACCAGGTAACTAAATTTACAGGACTTCTTTTAATGTTTCGATTAAGTACATCAGGAAAAAAATTAAATTTAAAAAACGCCCGTCACAAAAAACTTCTCCAAAAAGTTGAATATACCTAGTAATATTTTGATTCAACCGTTGCCATGTCGCGGGACTATAACTGGTAAAGCACTCCGTCGTATTATCGGAATGATTGAAGGTCCCCCGTGGAGGGGGACATGCTTGCAAATCGCCTCACTACCATGGACGCCCAAGATCGTGGGAAGTGGAAAAGAAAGAACTGGAAGGCGATCCCTGAGCACCTCTCCAACCAGGAAAAAACATCCCCATGAAAACGATGATCGCGAAATCCGGACTCCGATCTCTAAAATAGTTACTTTTGTTTCCAGGAATACCCTCAACACTAAACTACATCGACATAAGGAAGGACTCCGACCGGAGCCCGCTTCTGAAGCCGTACCCTGACGTGGATAGCGTCTCGTCTTTCGTGTCCGTCTACCGGCCGAGAGTAGACGCGTGCGCGAGACTGTGGATGGTGGATACCGGTCTATTGGAAGTGCCTGGTGAGCAGATTGATAGACACAATCTATTTTTCATGTTAGCTTTAGTCTGTCTCGTACGAAGACAACCTCACCTTTGGCCTAACACGACGAACTCACAGAAGGCGTGGGGTTTTAGTCGGTTCGGGTCCGACATAACCTTCCTTCCTGGCTCCGGTGGGGGAGGTATCCGAGGGGTTTTTCGCAGGGAAAAAAAGGTCTCCTTTGGTTTACTTTTTAAATTAATTTTTGGAACGGAGACGACATTATATACGTGCGTGCCATTTTCTCCGAAACTACCAATCTAATTTTGATACAGTTTTCAGTTATGGGTTCGGCTTTAATTGAAGCATGTTCTTAGATAGGTGTTACAATGACAACTCAACAAGGGGCGCTACAGCAAGCATTATAATGCAAATCAATGTTGCCAATTTTCTCCAAAAGTAACAACCGATTTTGATGCAGTTTTCAATTATTGGTTTGGGTTTGATTGGTGCATGTTCTTAGATAGGTGTTAGTCCGTGTTACGGTGACAAAGTACTAGGAGGCGCTGCAGTAAACATTTTGTGAATTATCTTTTATACGTCAAAATTTTATAGATAATCGCGAACAGATGAAGCAACCAGAAATTATAGTCTTCGATCTGAGGACTGACAGAGAAATATTGAGATACCAGTTGAAGCCGAGCGACTTAGCTGATGGAATGACTTCAGGTAAATACGCCATATACTAATTACTAGCTTTTGGCCGCGGCTCCGCCCGCGTGGATGTCGGTTATCGCGACCAAACATTGCCTATGTCCTTTCTCATGGTCTAATCTACCCCTATACCAAATTTCATCAAACGACGACTACTATTTTCGTATGGTAACCGGGACGGGACTGACGGCTTATCGTGCTCTAAGGGGCTCGGAAACACCCAGACCAATGCAAATCTATATATATAAAAATGAACCTCTATTTCCCTTGGTCACGAGATGGCGCCTGAACGGCTGAACCGATTTCGCTAATTCTTTTTTTGTTGTGTTCGTTATTGTTAGGGGAAGGTTCTTATGAAAGAAAAAATGAAGAAAATTGCGCGGAAAATTAGAAAATTTAAGAATACATAACCACCATATAAAATAGCTGATCCAACATACGCCATGTCTAAATTTTGAATTTGGAATACGAATTGGAAAAAATGTGTTTATTATTCTAATACTGCTGTATGATATTCTTCCATGTTATCTGACGTTTGATATTTTATTATTGACGTGCAAATATCGTCTAGTATACTTATACATATCTTTGCACTGAACGGGCATTGAGCTGGCCACGCCACAGAGGCTGTCTGCTGCAGCTGTATCCATTTCCATACTACGACCCACGATCGAGAGGTCCCGGGTTCGAATCCTGGCCATTACACTACCGACGTAAACCCACTCCTGACACAAGCAATTTAGAAAGAAAATAAAAATATTTTATTCAAGCTCCTCACAATGTGCATCTCACTAAAATTTTATTACCATGTTATAATGAATATAGGTAGGTATATATAATAAATTAATCTACGGTACACACTTTGCGAACCCAAATAGGGCCCCATCTCAGCATTGAATGCTGCGCACACCCTTTGTTGAGTATGCTATGCACAGCACTGGTTTACAGATGGGGCCACTAGGTAGCGCTGATACCACGCAAAATTTTACAGCTACAGTACATATTTGGTTCTTTATCTAAGTACGAATTAAGGAAGTAGCTACGCGTCGGAAGCGAACAATTTGAGTGCGCTTTCAAAAACAGAAACCCACATCAAAAGTGTAGCAAATCAGCCGACGGCGACGTCTATGGAATTTCCCTTAAAAAATTACCCGACAATATAGGAACCAGCAGCGTAAAGGACTTACGACCCATGATTACGTCGAAAGAAAGAAAGAAAATTCATTATTATTTTGTTCATAAACATGTCCATACATAGGCATATATGGGTATATATTGGTATATATCTATAAGTATATCGCAAAAACTCAGTAGCAGTTCGCACCGTCAGGGCAAAGCGGAATTAAAAGGAGCAATTCTGTGGATGTAACATGGTACGATAAACTGATACGATATTACTATACGAAGGTAAGTAAGTAGTACAAAAACTTTGTTTGTATTTAAAAGTTATACCTACACAATTATTTTCCCGCATACCCACATACAGTGACCACTGCCCCGACGCTGTCACCGCCCGCATATTATTGCATAATGTAGCTCGCGTCAGACATACTTACTTATTATTACATTACGAGTTGACAAGTAGATGTAAACCCATGATTGTTAGAATGGTTCCCTTTATGTAGACTCCCGTTATGTCGAGCCAAAAACCTTATCTCGCTTCTATTACCTCTATGTCGAGTCTACGTTTTAAGTCCCATTTCTATTCCCTTCATGTCGAACTTCTGCCCCACGCTTCTATTACATCATTTGAAGATAATTTGTTGATTATTTATTTATTTGCTAAACTATCCATAGCAATGCGTTCGTATTAGTGCTACTAGCTTAGTTAGGTTAGAGGGAATATTAGTAATTTCAGTTCTAATATGCTTAGTAAAAAAAACTGCGAAAGTAGCTCCTAAACCACAGAACCGATTTTGATGAAATTTGGTATGGTGGTAGATTAGACCTTGAGGATCAAGGATCCGGTTCTCAGCATTCCATGGATTCACCGTGCGGTCGCCGGGTCCATGGCGTGGTACAGAGAGGAACACTGTGACGGCACCTGGGACTTGCGACCCAGGTGTAGGTTTAGGGTGGCCACCTTGTGATGCATCAGCGCTCACCTCCACCGTCACAAGTGTTCCCCCCTCTACCTATCCAAATTTGGTAAGATCCTATCAACGCCGTTTTAGATATTCGTTTGAGTAAAGAGCTTACTGAAGTTCTTGGCAATCCGAGGTCTTTAAATATGTTATACAGGGATTTAGCTGGAATTCCCCTTGCTCCTACTTCTACGGCGTAGAGTTTAACCACATAGCCATTTTTGATTAACTCGTAGGTCAAGTCAAAGTATTTGTTTATTTTTATAGCGTGGTCTTTAGGTATGTTAGTTTCCCACGGTACCGTGAGCTCTACTAGTACTGCACGCTTTTGCTGTTTCGAGAATAGAAATATATCGGGTCTGGATGACGAGGCACAAACATCCTCCGGTATTTTATAGTGTTTCTCATACGAATCTGCGAGTAATGTCCAATCAGCGGCTGCTACCAGAAGTGAGTACGGCTTTTGATTTGTCTTTTTTGAGCAGCCTTCTTTTACAAACGCGACGTCATTTCTTTGGTTTGTGGTTAAACCCTTTTTCGCTCTAGCTACCGCCAAACTTACCGCCTCACGTATGATTTCTAATACCTTATCATGTCGGCGCGAGTAATGACCCCGGTCTAATAGCGTCCTACAACCTACCAGTAGATGCCTAGCAACACAGAGCTGCACACGCTGACCGAGTGCCCGGCGTGGGACACGCCGAGGCGGGTCCTAGTGGCAGCTCTGGGGGTGGGAGTCTTCACACTCGCCACGTTGCTCACAGCGATGGTAAGATGCGCGAACGCGAACGTCGGAGGTCGCAGAACGACCTCCGTCCTCCATGAGCGCTGGCCTGGGGGTGACCGGTGGAGCCGCCTGTCACCCTAGCAGAAGCAGGCCGCGGCGGCGGCGCAAAAATGCGCCTCCTCGTAACCGGGGCTAGATGGGGACACTGTGGTCCCCACAACCCGAAGGGGGCCATCTCGAAAGAGATGGTCCTGGGTCTGCCGGGGTGCGAGAGATATGCTTTTGGCAATCTCACCTCCGGCAACCAAGGACCCAAGACGGCATGCGTTTCAGTCGGTTCGAGTCCGTCATAACCGCCTCCACCGGCTCCGTGGGGGTAGTATCCGTGAGGATTTTTCGCACGATAAAAAAAAAAGAAGTAGGTGCCTAGCAGTACCAATTGCTTCACCACATGAGTTACATGTTTTATCTGTGGCTTTTCCCCATCTGACAAGATTGCTTTGGTCGGGGAGGGTCAACTGGAATGCATTGAGATAGAATTTAAGGAGACCCGGTGACCAGTCGTATATTATGGTATGACGCTCGCGATAACCGATAACCAACATCCACGAAGGCGGAGTCGCGGGCAACAGCTAAAATATAGCCTACTTATGTCCTAATTATGTCCCTCAACTTCCAGGCTTCGTATCTATAGCAGTGGACGTGACTCACAGCACATGTGGAGACGCTCACGCGTACATCAGCGACCTGGCCACCGGGGGGCTGGTGGTCTTCTCTATGAGGAAGCGAGACAGCTGGCGGTTCTCGCATCCGTCCCTGAACTACGATCCTACGGCGACATTCAATTTACAGGGTGAGTTTGATCTGAAAGAGACAGGTATACCTGGGCCTCTAAGGGGGACTTTGGATCGTTCTGATAATATGACGGATAGGAATGATTTACCAGTTAGGTTCCCACGACACAACAACGCTTGTATCAAAATATTACTGGGCCTGGGGGTGACGGGTAGAGCCGCCTGACACCCTAGCAGAAGCAGGCCACGGCGGCGGGGGCCCATTCCGGGGGCGAGTCGCGGACACCGCTGTCCCCCCTCCCGAGGAGAGCCAGACTGTAAGGGATGGCCCTGTAGCAGCCGGGGTGCGAGGGATATGTCGAAGACAACCTCACCTCCGGTCTAGCACCACGACCCTCCGACATAACCTCCCCTTCCGGCTCCGAAGGAGGAGGGATCGGAGGGGATATCCGCACGAAATAAAAAATGTATCAAAATTTTACTAGGTCTGTTTTCATATTAAAGGTAGGCTAGGTATAGCAATTTCTATTCTACTTTTTCTGGTTTTGTTTGGGTCTTTTAATTTTTTAAATCAAGGAACACGTGAGCCAAGTTTAGTGAAAATCTTGGCCGGAACTGCGCATGTACTACTATCTATTCTGTGCCGGAACTAACAAACAAACAGACAAATGTAATAAACAATACGATAAAAACAAAATCAGCCTCTTTTTAGAAACGGCAAAACTCACTCGCTTGACTCGGTTGGTCAATTACAATTTATATTTCAGGTTATAACATCAACTGGAGGGACGGCATCTTCAGCGTGGCGCTGTCCGACCCTGGCGCGAGGGGCATCAGAACAGCGTACTACCACCCCTTCATATCCACCCAGGAGTATTCCATCACCACAGACGTCTTGAAGAACAAGAACAGCCACTTTGGGAGATACTTTAGGGTAGGTATACCTTCTTTTTTACGGGCGGAAATTTCTTCTCTACGCCGGAGTTAACGGTCAAGAGGATTCGTCGACTATGTCTCGTTATGTGTCTCTCACGTCAACCATGTCGTATCAGGAATTATCTTAGAGAGGAAATCCCTGGAACCCTGACCAAGTGCAAGCTTTGGATGTGACACTGATTAGAAGAAAAGGAAGTAGATAAGTTTTAAAAAAATATTAGAACCGAAATTACTAATATTCCCTCTAACCCCTCCAACTAAGCTAAATTGCTCGTGTTAGAAGTGGTTTCACGTCGGTACTGTAATGGCCAGGATTCGAACTCGATACCTCTCGATCATAAGGCCAACTCCTTAACCGCTCTCTATGCTAAGAACAGGACCATAATTTAGTACAGAGTAGTTCACATCTTGTAGATGCGTATACACTACATCCCTTTAAGGATCAATCCCCACTGAAATACGCGCCGACAAGTCCCCAAATCACCGCCACAATGACATTAAGACAACCTCACCTCCGGCCTAGTACCACGACCCTCAATCAGCGTGCGGTTTTAGTCTGTTCGAGTCCGACATAACCTGACCTTATTTCCGCACGAAAAAGAAAGCCACATTGACATTATTGACGCCGGTTGCCGCCACATGCTTCAAATCTTCGCTACTCGTTTCTTGTGGCCTGCAACGGCCACTAAACGCTGACACAAAACAATCGAGAATCGCATAAGCCCCACCCTTAACCTTCGACATCATCGTCTACTAACCGCCGTTCCCAATAACATACTGACAGTTAAAGATAGATCGCATCTACGGATAAAGTGCAGGGCTGTTTATATTCAAAACATAGTAACTCCTATTTCACATAAACATAACATAACATAACATAAACTCACGCCTGTATTCCCCGAAGGGGTAGGCAGAGGTGCAAGCACCCACATTTCGCCAGTTTATGTTTAGGTCCCAATGTAACAGGTGGCGAGCCTATTGCCATTAACCGGGCACTTATAAACCTGCGATAAATACACACATAACTTCGAAAAGCATCGACAAGTCATTGGTGTGTGCCATGGTAAACCTGGGATCGAACCCGAGACCTCGTCTCAGCAGTCCATTACCCATACCTGAAACTAAAATTATACCGCGATGCGCTTTCTCGCAAAAAATCAGTTACCATGTTTTGAATTTAAACAGCCGATACGTCAAATTTGACCGTTGCGAATTGCGATCTATCTTTAACTGTAAGTATGTTATTGGGAACGGCCGAAGACATTTTTTGTGCACGGCTTACAAAAGTAGCGGCTTCCGACTGCAATTATCAACTACAGGCCATAACTGGCTGTCGCGCGATTTAAGATTCTAAACTCGGTTTTGAAATTATATGAATATTTATTTTATTTTTACAGAGTCACAGCTTATTAAATACAAAATGGTAATTGTATCTAGCCTAGAGATGAATGTACTCGATTTTGAGAGCTACGAGTACATTACATCGTACTAGCCTAGCGAATGAGTTCGATTTTAGAACTACATTCTATCTATTCTAACTGCTAATATCTATTACTAGATTACTACTGATTTACTACTCTTACTACAAATTTACTACTCCCTGCAAAGATATCTTTTACAAGATTTAAATGAGGTCGAAGGTACGTGACTTGTGGCCGGTCACTAGTGCTGATGCGGGCCTCGTGCCTGATTTCTTGAAACTGCTGGTTCAGGTCTCGTGTAGTAATTGAAGTCACGACGTTGAAACTGCTGGTCCAGGCCTGGTGTAGTGATTGAGGTCACGACGAGAATGCAAGCTTCGATACATAACATGCGCTTCTAGCAACTTTTGTGCCCGCTTCGTGCTTCTTATGCCTGACGCAAGTGCCACGTGTGTGGTTACGCTAAGTAGCCTTTTTTCATCCTGGTTTTTAATCCACAGCTGGTAGGACCCCGAGGCACTATGTCCCAGAGCGCGGCCCACGTTTACCACAGCCCCACGAGAACATTACTCTTCGCCAATATAGCCAGAGATGGGATAATGTGCTGGAATGTGGACAAACCTCTCTCGTCGAAGAATACTGCGCTGGTAGCTGAACATCCTCGATGGCTGGGATACATTTCAGGTTGGTATGCTTTAGTTAGAATAAGTAAGCTGAAGTGTTAGGGCTACCACACCAATCGAACGTCGACAGCAGGTGTCTAAAGTAAAGCCAACGAAGCGAGAGAAAAAAGGTAAACAATGTTTCAGCTGTTACAAACTTTTTTTATTTTAAAATGATTACGTATCACTTCAAGCGCGTTCCAGACAGGAATGAAATTGCTCATAAGATGGTGGATCTGTAAGTTTAAAACCGCTGTGCTGACAGCTTTCCTGTACTACAAAACACGCAACGACAGCTGTCGCTCGGCCATTGTCGCGTACGTGTAACATGTGCGACAAGGATCGCTAGATCGCAAGAAAATATTCGCTAGTTATCGCAACGTAACTCAGTAATGGTCGCTTTGTTTACCTTTTTTCTCTCGTCTCGTTGGCTTTAATTTATTGTAATACGTTAATTTAACTTATAGCAACAGGAGAAAGGCAACTCCTTCATCTACCTAAACTTGCTAGACTCTATCCATTGAGGTCGATTAATCAATTCTGGATCAATTGATGCACCGATCGACGATCCATCGGTGTGGCAACACTCTCAGTCACTCCAAATCTGTCGAAGGACCGAAGCTAAGGCTAGGCCTAGGTATAGCAAACGAGTCCTAGAGGCCTAAAAAGGTGACTGGGACAGACTGGATGCGGAAGGCGGAGGATCTACAGTAATGACACACATTCATCTTCGTTTTTGTATTGCACAAGGCGGAATTGGAACCTGTTACCTCTGATTTAGTAGATGAACGAGGGATATTTGGATAAAGTATTTGTTGGCGGAGTTATCAAAAATCAATGTTTAAAAATGATTGTAATCATTCATTGGTTCCTATAGTTCGTAAGAATATCGGTAGATGACTCCACCGTCGCCTCAAAGACTGATAAAAATATGTAGAAGGAAAATTTGAATCACATCGGGCGTGTCTCAGTAGCCGAGTTGGTCAAGGCATTCCCCCTTTAAGGGAAAGATCGCGGGTTCGAGTCCCGCCCGAGAAGTTTAATTTTTCCATAAATCATAAAACATTCGTGTGGTGACGGAGAAAGAATACAAGTATCCCCACCCTATCTCATCCGAAGGGAGTCGTAAGAGGCGACTGACGGAACAATACGCAGACGATATCACTGCGAGAGAAGGAACACTCGACATAAAACCCTGTACCAACCCGACTGGCCAGCGTGGACACAGTAGGCCAGAGCCTCCCAACATTGGGAGAGGGTTATGTCCAGCAGTGGACAGATGATAAGCTAATTGATTGATTGATTTATTGTTTCAGATATAAAGGTATACGGCGAAGAGGTATATGTACTAGTGAACCAAATGCACCTCTTCATATACTCCACGTTGAACAAAATGAACAACAATTTCTTTGTATTAGGGTAAGTACAGACCTTGTAAAGATAATCTAAGGTTCAGACCAAAGTTGATATAATACTAGTAGTGCTGTGAACGGTAGATGGCGCGAGCCTTGGCACATTTTTATGGTACCCTTTAACAAATCTGGTATCCCTTAAAAAAGTTTTACCATTATTTTTAAGTTAATTCAATGAAAGGCGAAAATAGCAGTTTATGACGTATTAAAAAAAAACTACTCACTAGATCTCATTCAAAACAATTTTCGTTGGAAGTTTGCATAGCAATGTACATCATATATATTTTTTAGATTTACCATCCTCTTATTTTAGAAGTTTGAGGGGGGGAGACACCTTTTCCACATTGGAAGTGTCTCTCGCGCAAACTATACAGTTTAGAAAAAAATATGTTAGAGATATGGTATTGATGAAAAAAAAATTTTGTGTTTGTTTTAAGTATCCCCATACTTAGAACTGAAACTCAACTAACACAAGGATGAAGATTTATTTTACCTTCTTATTTCAGAGCCAAAGTGTCGGATCTCATCAAGGGCACAGTCTGCGAAGGGTTTCCAAGAATCTCACAATATAGCGATCCGCCGAGGAACACGAAACTTGACTACTACTTCTATAACACCGCAGATAACACAACCCCAGCTGTATAAACCCCAATTATATAAACCTAAGAGGCCAAATATTCTTGATATAAAATTCAAACTCACAAATGTCAAAATAAAAAATAAAAAAAACTCCGGTGGGAACCGCGATCTTTCCTATACAGGGGATGCTCTGAGCCACGCCTAAAGCGATCCCGGGTTCGAGTCCCGCCTGAACTGATAAAATTTTTCCTATCTTAAGGGTGAATTTCAACAAGTCCATTAAAATCTTCATTTCCGTGGATTTTTTTATCTTAAGTGTTATAATAAAACAACATCGCGTTAATTAAAGATTTTGATACTGTATGTATTCTCGCTTAATATCTAGCAGATAACTAAAAAAACTAACGAGATATACAAGATTAAAAATTACATGCCACGGCGATGATACATGTGTGTACGGCAATGAAACAAGCGTCCACGGCAATGAAAGAATTATGCCAAGGGAATGAAAGAATCAACCACAGAAATGAAAATCCATATAAAACATAATACTTATACCTACTTACATACAATAATTACAAATTTCATAGGTTAAAAATCTGCAAAAGGAGTAGGTAGGGTACAATTAAACAAATATAATAGAATCAAAGAATTGTCCAATCATTTATTTAAATTCTTTCAAACAAAAAAGAAATTTACAATACATATAATATGAATAAAACAAATAATATGGTATACTTTTGTTAATTATGCAAAAGTAAATGCAAACAACATACATAGTAAGTACAAGTTTTTAATTTACGTATCAATATTTAATGTGAAGCGAAACAATAACATTTTTATAAAATCTATAGACAAAATAATCACAGCGCACACCGGTTAAGGTTCTTCTTCATAGTCTTGGCAAAATAAACAATCCATTATTAAAATCAAACTATTTATAATTGATTGTACAGTAAAAAACTCATCAAATCTTTCATCTTATTGTAGAAAGTTTTTGAATCCTCTAATGTCAGTATTTGGTGCTACCTATAATAATGTAATACCTAATCATACTATGGCGATGATAACATAAGTCACGGAAATGAAACATCAGGCCACAGCAATGAAACCAAATCGTTTTACAATGCATGGCAATGATTTTTTTTTCATTGCCGTGTTTTTTTTTTCATTGCCATAGCAAATTTTGACCACGGAAACTACGGCAATGAAAGCACGGCAATGAAAAACAAGACAAAAATATAAAATAACAAAAAATCTAATAATTATTCGAAGTATTAATCACTTCACAAAAATAAACAAGAGAAATGGCGTTCTATTGAATGTTTAATCAAGAGGATAACTTATTAAAATAGAAAGTTATACCTATCCACGGCGATGAAAGAAAAAATGTCCAGTAACATAAAAATGGTATACTTACATCTATGGTGCCAAAACGCAGGTACGTGTGTACGTTCTTCCGCGTCGAGCACTTAGGCAGCACCAATATGCAACGTTTAGCGCATATAAGGGAGGACGCAAGTCGTTAGATAAGACAATATTCTAAAATATGTTTAGAACACGGCGATGACAGGCAGTTCTGGGACAAATGTATTTTTTTTAACCATTCGTTGTATTGTTTAAATATTTGAATAAATGTATTTCCTAACAATACTTTAACTATTCACGTATCAACTAAAAATAGGTATTAATAAAAATAACCAATAGATTTTTATCAATGAGGTATCACGACACAGTAGGTGACGTGTGGACAAACACGGCAATGAAAAATTTCGGTGTATTTTGTTTTTTTTTGGAGTACCTATAATCCTATTTAATAGAATATTTAGTGCCCCACATAGATCACTATTTCACCTAACTAGCAAAAAATGTAAGAGCATTATAACTATGATTTTTAGTACCGATTTCATCGATGCCACGCAATTCTTGGTCCCGGGAAATTCACCCTTAAACGGTATCGTAACACAGTTTTTCATAATAATTGTGATCATTTTTGACATTTGGGATTTTGAGATTTAATAGATCTTTGAATTTTGAATAATCTATTGTTTACTTAAACTGTTGATTGATGGCACTTGGTGTAATCTGCTACACATTGAGTAAGACACTGTACTTTTCCACTATATTTAATTTTTTACCTGACCGGTTTCGCCTTACGGCATCTTACCGTTGAGAATGCCGTGAGGCGAAACCGGTCAGGTGAAAAATAAAATTATAGTGGAAAAGTACAAAGTGTCTTACTCAATATTTGAATTTATAGTACTTATTAATAAGGATTTAATTGTAACTTACGACATATCGAATGACATTTAATAAAGTGATTATGTAATTACAATAATAGTATTTTTTATCTATACCTCCTGCCAGATAGACTGACAACCTGAAAAAGGTGGCTCTGATAGCCTGGATGCGGAAAGCGCTGGATTGGGAGCAATGGCGAATTTTAGGAGAGGCCATATGTCCAGCAGTGGACTGCGATAGGCCAACGCTAATTGCTTGATTCATTACCCGACTACGGCGAAGCCAAAAGGAGGGTTATGATTTTGACAGGCTATGTATGTATGTATGTATGTATGTATGTATGTATGTATGTATGTGTAGCGGAGTCTTGAGGGGCGGTAGAAAATAACTGACACGGAGACTGAGTTAAACTTGTATGACTTATATTGCGTAAAAAAGTAGTAAGTACATAAAATATTGTGGCAGCCCGTACAATGTGTGTTCGGTACGAAAGTTTTGAGTTGAGTGCCTTGAAGCTATATGACGAAGCTCCCTCCTGGCGTGCGCCGAGCCGTCGTCCTATTGGTGCGCGAATATCACGCCATATCTTAGCAACCAATCAGAGCATTGCACTATGACGTGATGAGGGCAGCTGGTGCGCCAACATACTCCCGGCCTTGGAATCTTCAGATTTCAATGGGACAACATCGTATCACAGGCTCCCGGCTGCTACCATCCGTCGTCACTCCTCGTCCACAGGCAGCGGACAGACCTTTGAGAATGCCCGTCGGACTACACCATCAGATTTTCGTATGTCAGCGACCCTCGACACGTTATCCTTTCCTGGGTAGGTTTTGACAATTCGACCCAGACTCCATCGTAGTGGCGGCAAGTTGTCATCCTTGATCAGCACTAGCGTATCTTCCTTGAGGTCGCTCTTGTTGTGATACCACTTGCTTCTCACCTGCAATTCAGACACGTACTCTTTGGCCCAGCGGGACCAAAAATGCTGGCGAATTTGTTCAACGCGTTGGTATCGTGTCAGTCGGCTAGCAGGCAAAGCTTGAAGATCAGCGAATACAGGTGCCGTCAGCGGACGGCCAACCAGAAAATGAGCTGGAGTGAGAGGAAGAAAGTCATGTGGATCTGTTGACATGGGACTCAAGGGACGGGAATTGAGGACGGCTTCTATTTGAGTCAATGCTGTGCTTAACTCCTCGAAAGTCAAATGAGCATTGCCTACTACGCGTCGCAAGTGATGCTTACAACTCTTAATCCCAGATTCCCAGTACCCACCGAAATGGCTGGCATAAGCTGGAATCATTTTAAATTGTATATTTTGAGAAGTTGCGTAATCTACAATAGTGTCAGAACAACCTTTCAGAAACTGTGTGAATTCATTCATGGCGCCAACAAAATTACGCCCGTTATCAGAAAATATCTCGCGAGGTTTGCCTCGACGTGACACAAATCGTTTTAACGCTAAAATGTATGCGTCTGATGAAAGGTCCGTAACTAATTCAAGATGTATCGCTCGTGAGGCGAAACAAATAAACAAACAAATATAAGCCTTGTGCAGTCTAGCACCCCTGCCCTTACGGTTCAATATGAGCACGGGTCCAGCGTAGTCGACACCACAGCGGAGAAATGGAAACCCTGGTATCAGTCGCTCGCGAGGTAAATTACCCATTATAGGGTTGGGGGTCGTAACGCGAAATCTCGCACATTTCATACAACTATGAACTACTCGTTTCGCCAGATTTCGACCACCGATCGCCCACCAAACCTCCCTCAACGTAAATAACAAAAGCTGTGGAGCCGCGTGCAAAAGATGGTTATGTTCGTATCGAAATAATAATAATGCGAAATGGTGTTTACTATTTATTAATATTGGATGTCGTTTATCGTAGCTAAAATCAGTGGCATATTCAATACGACCACCAACTCGTATTAAATTATTAGTATCTAGAAATAAATTTAATCTAGCAAATTGTGAACTACATTTAAAATTTGTGTTATGAATAAGCGAACTGTATAAATCGGGATAAGATTCTTGTTGACTTAACCTAGCTAAGACTAATTCAGAATAATCAAGCTCATCGAGTGAAAGCGAACCTACGTGTCTGTTTGTTTTATTACGTGTGTTGTATATAAAGCGTAAAACATAAGCTGCAGAGCGTTTCAGTCGAAGATAATTAGAAAATCTTATAAACGGAAATAAAGTGCTATCATCTGACTTACTACTTATGTTACAAACAGCTGTAGTCGGCCTTAACTCAGGTAAGTCCTCAGTTTGAAAAATACTGTTAGATAAATTAGATAAATTAAAGCTTGAATCATGTAAGAATTGTGGACCGTTCCACCACAGCTGAGATGTAGCAAGTGCGTCTATATATAATCCTCGTGAGACTATATCGGCTGGGTTTTGTTTCCCAGGTACATGACGCCATGGCCATTCCTGAGTTAAGCGGTGTATCTCAGCCGTTCTGTTTTGAACAAATGGTTTAAGTAAGTTGGTAGGCATCCCCAACCAACCCAAAACAATAGTAGAATCCGTCCAAAATACAACTTTGCTTAATTTAGAACGCAATGATTCTATTATTTTAGTAAATAATTTCGCGCCTAACAACGCACCGCATAGTTCCAACCTCGGTATAGTGGTTGGCTTCGTTGGAGCCACCTTACCCTTAGAACATAATAAATGCATAGAAACTAATGAGCTACTACTAATCGTTCTGAGATAACCGCAAGCACCGTAGGCTGTTTGCGACGCATCTGTAAATATATGTAGTTCTATATGCGTAGGATTGTTGCACATAGCGTGGCGCGGTATTCGTAAACAGCTGAGTGACGATAAGGATTCAACGAACCGCTCCCAGATTTGAGCAATCTCACGCGGCACTGGTTCATCCCATTCTAGTTTTAACAGCCAACATTTCTGCAATAAGGTCTTCGCGATAGTGATTGCTGGGCTAATTAATCCCAAAGGGTCAAAAATCTGAGACGCACTTGATAAAATATTGCGTTTAGTTAAAATAGAATCTAAATTATTAATCTTTGAATAATATAATAATTCATCCGACCTGTTATTCCAACCAATGCCTAACGTTTTGTTTTGTGTACTATCGTTAGGTATAAAACCTTTCACAACATCGTTGGTGTTATTAGGGTTCTCGCGGTCATAGTTGAAAATCCATTTACGTAAGTTAAAACATGCAGACTTTAATACGCTATCGATATCCTCACATATTTGATTTAAGGTTGAGATATCATTTGACCCAATAATTAAATCATCGACGAAAAAATTATCATTGATATTATTTTTGATGTACGGAACCTTACTTTCTTGTGCTAAATATTTTAAGCATCTACAGCTTAAAAATGGAGAGGAACTAATGCCGTATGTGACCCTGTTTATTTGATAAACACCTAAGGGTTCAGACGGATTGTCACGCCATAAAATAAGCTGATAGTCTCGTTCATCTTCGGCGATTAGAACTTGTCGGTACATTTTTTCAATGTCCGCGCAAGCTACGTATCTATTTTCGCGGAATCTTAGTAAAATGGCTATCAAATCGCCTTGTATAGCCGAACCGATCATTTGTAGATCATTCAATGATACGCCAGAACTCGACGACATACCAGCATCGAATACTACACGCAGTTTTGTAGTTGTCGAGTGTTCTCGGAACACCCCGTGGTGAGGTAAAAAATAATGCGTTGAACTATAAGTATTATTATGTACAAAACTCATATGACCTAGATTAATATATTCGTGAATGAAATCACTGTACAACGCTTTATAACTAGGATTGCGTTGTAATCGCTTCTCTAAAGCGAAGAAGCGACGTTCAGCTTGCGCGCGAGTGTCACCTAATAATTTTGGCGAGTGCTTAAACGGGAATCGAACTGTGAACCGACCTTCGGCGTCTCGCGTGGTTGTTTGCGTGAAATATTCCTCGCAAGCGCGCTCCTCGTCGCTGCACACTGTACCAAGACTGTTGGGTAATTCTTCCAATTCCCAAAATTTGCGTAATGTTTGATTTAATAAACAATCATCATCGTCATTCGATTGCGCAAAATGACATGAGATATTTTTCATTCCCTTGTGCGTGATAGAATGAAGCGATCCCGACACTATCCAACCTAAATGCGTATTTTGAAGGAACGGGCCGCTTTTGAGTCGCATTCTCCCGTCTTGAATTAATTCCCAGAACAAATCCGCACCTAACAGTAAGTCAATCGGCTGACTATCGTAGAAAAACGGGTCTGCGAGAACCACATTATCGGGAATGCTATAATGTGCGTGTAATGAGGAGATAGGTAAATTTGACGTTATTTTTGATAAAATTAAACATTGAACTCGCGCGTTAAAACTACTGATACGCGATTTCATATGGATAATGCAGGATTTAGTGCTCTGCGTTATCAAATTACCTACACCAAGAATTTTTTGAGTGGACTGTATGACCTGCGTATTTAATTTATCAACAAAAGATTGTGTAATAAGGGAACGTTCGCTGCCACTGTCGAGGACTGCGCGCGCTTGATGGTACGCACCCGACTGGCTGCGAACTTCAACTATAGCTGTTGATAACAGAACCGGTTTTGCGGAATGCGAGACGCTGCTATCCCCGCTATTATGAATAGAATGAGCCTGCAGTGTACTCACGTGCGTATTATCTACATGCGTAAGTGTAGATTTGTTTACATTGCTGTCCATCACTTCACAAATTAATGAATTATGTTTTTGATTGCATTTCCTACAAGCTCCGAACACACAAGTGTCGAAAGTGTGACCAGGACGCAGACAATTAATACACAACTGCTTATCCTTTACAACTGCAAACCTACCTTGCGTATCCAAATCAAGAAACTTCTGACACGAATATAATGGGTGTAGTGTGTTACATAAACAACAAGGCCTATAACTACGTGAGTTCTTTTTATGTGGTTTATTATTTTGTGTGGATCCCACATTACAATGAACCCTAGATGATGTAACTTGATTAGAAAATTTATTAGGATTACTAGTTTTATGATTAATTGATTTAATTATTGCATTATGTGAAGCTAGGAGTGTTTGTAACATATCAGCCCTGCCTTTTAGAAATTCAATTAAATCCTTAAGCAAAATCGGAGTTTTAGAATTGTTTTCTGTCTTTAACGTAACTCGCTTGTACTGTTCCCATTCGAGTTCTGAGGTGGGATCTAGTTTTGTACCTATCAAATAGATAATTAAAGTATCCCAGTGTTCAGTGGGTTGACCTAACAGCTTGAGCGCACGTAAATTTCTTAAGACAGTGTCAATAAGTTTGCGTAAATGGACAGGAGATTCTTTTGTTAAGCGTGGAATAGTAAAGATAGATTTTACATGATTGTGTACTAAGAACTTAGTGTTATCAAATCTACCCACTAATAACTCCCATGCGACTTCATAATTATCAGCAGTAAATTCTAGCGATTCGATCACCTCCTTAGCACTATCTTTTAAAGAAGATTTTAAATAGTGATATTTTTGTATTTGGGTGATTGTTTTACAGTTATGTACTAAAGATAGAAATGTGTCACGAAATTCCAACCAGTGCTCATATGAACCATCAAAACAGGGAATAGAAATGGTAGGCATCTCGATACCATTGGCATGCTTATCTATGAAGCCAGTTGTGGCCACGGACCCTTCATCAGGCGCCGTGAGACATTCAGCGATAGCTAAAACGTCATAATAATCTCGTTCAAACTCTTCGCGTGATTCTAATTGTGTAATAATCTCGGACTCCAGACTGAGGTCCTCGATTTGCGTTTGAACATCGTTAAATTCGTTCAACAAATTCTGAGAGCCTCCTACCCGCAACTTTAACTGCCTGAGTTGGACATCAGTTAATTTTTTGCCTTCAAAGGAATCAACATACTTCCTAAAAAGAGTTAACCGACACTTTATAGACGCACGTTTTTTCTTTAGATCTTTTCTCGCAGATGGACTAGGATCTACGGTAACAGCTAAATCTGTAGGCATCTTGGCAAAATGGGAAGGTAGGTAGGTACTCACTTTTTATTGCGAAGCGTAGTAAGCGCACACCACGGCGATGCGTATACAATTTATTTAAGCACAGTAGGTAAGTAGGTAAGCACTGGAGGCACTGGAATTTCACAAGCGGAAAGGAAGGATTAGTGAAGTTCTGGTTAGCACGTCTTACCGAAAGCACTGTATTCTTTCTTCACCGCCTTTGCGTCTCTCAAGTGGGTAGATCTCTGGTTCAGCTAATGATATATTATCCGGCTTCGAAGGATCAAATTTATGTAGCGGAGTCTTGAGGGGCGGTAGAAAATAACTGACACGGAGACTGAGTTAAACTTGTATGACTTATATTGCGTAAAAAAGTAGTAAGTACATAAAATATTGTGGCAGCCCGTACAATGTGTGTTCGGTACGAAAGTTTTGAGTTGAGTGCCTTGAAGCTATATGACGAAGCTCCCTCCTGGCGTGCGCCGAGCCGTCGTCCTATTGGTGCGCGAATATCACGCCATATCTTAGCAACCAATCAGAGCATTGCACTATGACGTGATGAGGGCAGCTGGTGCGCCAACAGTATGTATGTATGTTCATTTGTTCCCTCATAGCTTCTCTACTACTTATTAGAACTGGACAAATGAGGCATCGTTACAAGCGGCTTGATCATCCGATGGTTATAGGCTATATGACGTGTCACTCAATCTTGTGTGACGCCCTCTAGCGCTCATAAGGTGCTGTGTTAAAAAATAAATTTGAGATAAATGTGCCGTGTTTGGTATCAAATGAAAGGGCTTGATAAGCACATTTCAAATATGTATAAATTATTAGCTTTACCTTGCTCTAAAATAATATAAATAAAAAATAAAGTTTAAAACTAAAACCCGACTACCGAAAAATCACGCTCTAAAAGTAACAAACAAGAAAATATCAAGGATAGACGTGGTCGTATGCCACTTACTCTAACAAAACAATAGGTATATATTCTAGGGAAAAGTGGCATACGACCACGGCTATCCTTGATATTTTCTTGTTTGTTACTTTTAGAGCGTGATTTTTCGGTAGTCGGGTTTTAGTTTTAAACTTTATTTATCAACAAGCAAACCAATACAGATTGACGTAGCCTTAAGCATTTGACATGATCTAAATACTATAATCTAAAATAAGCCGAAATTATTAATAAGGTAAAAGCTGAAGAATTAGTTCGTAACTCTATAGATGTACCTGGGACTAGTGATGAAGATCTTAACTGAGAAAAAAACTGTCTTTACCTTGTTTTAGAAATAAATAATTTATGCCAGGGATGTGCTGATTTGAAAAGCTTGTGAGCGCAAGTTCTTTCTCTGTTTCCGTTCATGCTATAAGCTTTTCAAATCAGCAGGATTTGATTTTAACATTTTTTATAATAATTTTATTTTTCATTCTTTAGTGCTAGTAATAATACTATTTTTTCTGTGATGATATCATGTAGCACTAGAGCACTTACAATACTAGTTAGTTCGGAAATTCCTAAGACCACCTCCATTTTCAGATCCTGAGTACCTACCACGTTCTATCAAGAAGAAGAAGATAATATAAATGTAAAAAAATAAAAATAAAAGAAGATTTAATAAATATACATGAAAAAAATATAAATGAGCCCAAATTTAGAAGTTCCTATGGCCACCTCCTGACTCCATCTTTATGAGAGTTTGTTTGGAGAAAACAAATGAGCCCAAACTGGTTTGTCTAATTTAATTTAGGACTTGCTGTGACCACCTTCCTACTTAATTCATCAAAAATGTCATCAAAATTGTAAGCTAACTAAGGTTGTACAATCTAGTGATGTGCTGAAACATTTTAGTTTATTGCCACCTAGTAGTGAGTTAAAAAACTACTTATTTTGTTCTACTCTCTACTAGATGGCGCTTACACGTTTTAGTTTAGTGCCATCTATTAGAAAGTATTATAACTACTTACCCAGTTCTAAAATTCACTGCTAGGTAGTGCTTAAACTAAAAATTAGATTTCTTATTTTACCGCCATCTAGTAAGGAATTTTAGAACTGCACTAGTACTTCAGCCTATAACTAGATGGCGCTATACATCTTCAGGCCCTCAAATTCTAATGTTTATATTTTTTATGTATTTTCGGATAACTTATTTGATAATATGGTATTTAGATCATGTCAAATGGTCAAGGCTATGTCGACCTTCTAAATAAAAAAAAAAAAAAAAACATAAACTCACGCCTGTATTCCCCGAAGGGTTAGGCAGAGGTGCTAGCACCCACATTTCGCCAGTTTATGTTTAGGTCCCAATGTAATAGGTGGCGAGCCTATTGCCATTAACCGGGCACTTATAAAACCTAAACCTTCTAAATATAATATAATAATAGATAATTACTCGTCATCGCTCATATCATTTTAATATTTGCAGTCGGTAAGATCATTGTGCTGTCCAAAATCCTATAGGTACCTACCTACATAAACAAAAATTTAGATCATAAATAAAACGCGACTACTGAAATTATTCTACCTTACAGCCTACCTACCTAAGTACCTGGTATACAAAATGTTTTTCGTGCGAAACTCCCCACTGATACCTACCGCTGGTAATATGTTCCTACATAAATACGGTTATATCGGACTCGAACCGACTAAAACCGCACGCCGCATCAAATACCGGGGCGTAAAGTGGTCCAATAAGGCACCCCGCACGCACCCCGTCTGTCCAGTAATACCACGGAAGACAGAGTAACACGTCTAGGATTTACTGATTTTGGTAATCTGTGGTATGGTACAGGTTTGGAGACACCGTTGTTTAGGGACACCGGTGGTGTCCCCCTCCCGAGGAGGACCAGACCGATAGGGATGGCCCTGGGTTAGCCGGGGTGCGACTGATATGTCGAAGACAACCGCTCCTTCGAGTCCGATATAACCCCCCCCCCCCTCCCTCCCCCTCCGGCTCTGGTGGGGGAGATATCCGAGCGGACTTCCGCACGTAAAAAAAGAAGGTAACTATGGTACGGTGGTACCATGAGGAAACAATATTATCCTTGACACTACCACCAGCAGTATGGGAGCAGTCATCAAATATACTTAGGCAGAGCTACAGGCATCAGGCTAGTTTGTTATAATATTGTTATCTATACATATAAAATTACTTATCCCGACTGTCTGACTGACTGATTCATCAACGCAGAGCCTAAAGCGCTGGACTTACAAACTTGTAAGTTTGATAGAAGATGCATTTTATAGGTAATGTAAGCATCCACTAAAAAAGGATTTTTGGGAATTCTACTACTAAAGGGGTAAGTTTGTATGAAAGTCCGTCATTTTCAGAGCTAGATGCATTAATTTCATAAACCTGTGTCTTTTAAGAAATAAATGACCACGTGTAAATTTAACTACTAAGAGGGTAAAATAGGTGATAATGATAATCGTTTGCATGGAAAGTTCGGTCACTAACCTAAATGTCACTATCAAATATGGAATACGCAATTTTCCCGGGCGAAGTCGGGACGGGTCAGCTAGTAAACAGTTTGTACTTTAGAAGTACAAGTGTGTTATTCAATATATAATATAAGTATAATGCGCCTATCAAGATGTAGGTACACATAGGGTTACGAAGGTAAATCCACGCTATTTATCTAGGTTAATGACGTCTATTAACTTACAATATTCCCTTGGGTAAAAAAAACAACATATAATGAGGAAAAAACATGTTAACTTAGGCCTGAATTATGTAGAAAAGGTAAGAGGCAAAAGGTGTCACGGATGTCTGTCTTTCGTTTTAAGTACCGTGTATATTTACATTAATTAAAAGCTGGTATTTTAACATAACAAATCGCCACTTCACTTCATCCCACGTGCGCTCAAGCTGTGGAATTAATTCCATGCTGTAGTTTTTCCAGTTTTCCTACAATATGCGGTTCTTCAAGAAGGACATTAGAAAGTTCCTGCAGGGTCGGCAGCGAAATTGACACCCCTGGTATAAGACACCACTTAATAGTAACCACTTTCTATAAGGTGGGCCGTGAGCTTGCCTACCAACTAAATGGTATACGTATTACTAGCTTTTGCCCGCGGCCAAACATAGCCTATGTCCTTTCTCAAGGTCTAATCTACCTCTATACCAAATTTCATGAAAATCCGTTCAGTGGTTTACGCGTGAAAGCGTAACATACATACAGACAGACAGAGTTACTTTCGCATTTATAATATTAAGTATGGATTATTATTTGTTACACATATTGAGAACACTTGTACTTTTCCACAGTACCTACTTATTATATTGAACCTGACCGGTTTCGCCTTACGGCATTCTCAAAAGGTTTACATTTAGCAAAGGTTATGGATAGCAAAGGTGCGGAAATCTCCACGGATAACTCCTTCACTGGAGCCGGAAGGGGAGGTTATGTCGGTCTCGAACCGCCTAAAACCGCACGCCGACTGTGGGTCGTGGTGCTAGGCCGGAGGTGCCGCAGGTGAGGTTGTCTTCGACATATCCCTTGCACCCCGGCTGACCCAGGGCCATCGCTTTCCCTCCTCGGGACCCCACCAAGTACCATCAATCAACAGTATACTTAAATATTATTTTTTTTTTTTACTTTTTTGAGTGCTTACTTAAGTTCCGTAGCTTAAAAGGAAAAAAACGGAACCATTAATATAGAAACACTTCGTTGTCCGTCTGTCTGTCTGTCTTTATAGACCATTATCTCAACGCATGAAGTTATCACGTAGAAATTAATATCAAATACGTCAGCACCACTAACCCTTTGTGGCAATGGCAGTAGTGAACGCGACCGCTACGCATGGGGTGCGGGTTCGATTCCCGCTAAGTGTCTCGGGTTTTTCATTAAAAAAGCTGACCCGTACTGAGTAGGGAAAAGATACAGAAAATGCTGATTTACCTACCCGCAGATATGACTGCACACTATCTTCCCAGACTTTCCGTCTAATGGATCATAGCGTTGAGGAAGTCAACTTATTTCAACTTTCCCTAGAACTTGCGAAGTCATATTGGGTGACTCCTTGAGACATAGTGCTCTAAGTGCCAGTGACGAGTGATTAGTATGAATCAAAGAATCAATTGCATTTATTCAGTTTAGGCACATAAAGAGCACATTATGAACGTCATAATTTTACATTGATAAATGGAATGTCAAGAATAATAAATGAAATATACCTATAGATCATTTGAAAATGATTATTTCGCTGGTTAGGTAGATTGGTTCTACTGAGAAGAGAAACTCAGTGAACTCATTTATCTTCCTTTTTTAAATATGCTTTTATTTATAAAAAAATTATACAGTGCGAGCAAGGATGACCATGCATTTTTATCATTTACTTAAGTATCCGTCCACTTTATAATAACTTTATATTTATTAAGTGGCATGTCAATCAGATCCTGAGCAATTTTATTAAACATTTTTATACAATTGCCTACAAACGAATTACCAACCTTATGAAGCCTGAGTTTTGAAAGAAAGAAAGAAAAATGTTTTATTCACAATACGCACAATACAATTTTGGCACTGCAAGTTTATTTTTATTACTTGTTAACTGTGTTGGTCAGAGTATTTTTTAAAAAGATCTTTGTTCTTGCGTACCTACCTATATCATTTAATGTGAATTAGCCCCCACCTTTGTTTTGCTGCTTTTCCAAGCCACTACAATATGGAGTTCTGCAAGAAAGACATTCTTCAGTGTCGGCAGCGCGAGTGTTATACTAATAACCTCCTAGACAAGTAGCAATTGGGTATTATCCTATAGTTAAAAAAAATTATCCAACCGAGCTTATTAAAATAAGAATGGTAAAAGAGCGGTGAAAATTGCGTCGGTTCATAATTTCGTCAGGTCTATTTTTTTTTCTTTTATATAAGGACACGTCAATTTAACTTCACTTCGCCTGATGGTAAGCTAAAATCAGGCAGATTAGTCTCGGAATGAGGGTCACCATTATAAACACATATCGTCCCTAAGCTAACAACACCGCTCAAGTCGAAAATTGGCGGTTTTGACATTTTAATGCCATTGGATGAAGCTGCGCATTGCGCGTCGAACCATTGGTCTCATGAAATAGATTTCAGCCAATCAGAAGCCGTAATTCAAAAAATTGTGACAGCGCTCAAGTCGGTTGGCGTCGCAACACCGCACAAGTCGTTAGTCTGTCATCTTTTGATACCTTAATCCCTAACATTTTCACAAACAACACCGCCTAAATCTAATAAAATATCAGTCAACACCGCTCAAGTCATAAAATAAAAGTTAAAATAAAGTAAATCGTCAAAATAAGTATAATTAATTATTTCTTAACCGCTAACTAGAAGTATGTATTAAGAAGCAATAGAAAAAAACACAGATTTTTTAAAATATAGTTTTTTTCGTCTCTTGTAAAGTTGGTAAAAATGACTTAAGCGGTGTTGTAAGCTAAGGGACGATATTGGCACTCAGCTTGACGGGCTCATCAGGTTACAGGCCCCGCCTAAAGGACCCGGGACTTCCCGATCTTCTATACAGCAACCAGTACATCTATACCTAGTGGCAATACACTAGTGCAATGGAATAGAATGAACAATTACATCAGGAAAAATGAATTACTCAGATGGGGCTTGAACCCACGACCTTTCCCTTACAGGGAGAATGCTCTTCCAACTGAGCTACTGAGCCACACCTGAATCAATTCAAATTTCCCTTCTCAATATTATATCCTTCGCTATGTCGATGGTGGAGTCATCTACCAACACTCTTACAAACTTTTGGAACCAATTAATGATTTTTTAACCATTTTTAAACATTGAATCTGCGGTAGCCTAGTGGTATGGGTAATGGACTGCTGAGACGAGGTCTCGGGTTCGATCCTAGGTTTACCATGGCACACACCAATGACTTTTCGATGCTTTTCGAAGTTATGTGTGTATTTATCGCAGGTTTATAAGTACCCGGTTAATGGCAATGGGCTCGCCACCTATTACATTGGGACCTAAACATAAACTGGCGAAATGTGGGTGCTAGCACCTCTGCCTACTCCTTCAGGGAATACAGGCGTGAGTTTATAAAAAAAAATAAGCATTGATTTTTAAATACTCCGCCTGGTCGTGGGTTCAAGCCCCACCTGAGTAATGCATTTTTCCTGATGTAATCGTATTTTGTAGAGTAGTTTATTAAATGCTGATTGCCAAACGTTGACGAGTGTCATAAACATCACTTCCTTGTCCGTCTGTATGTCTGTTCGTCTGTCTGTCAAGTCAAGACCTTTCAAGAATGCGCGGAGGTATAAGGTTTAAGGTTTAAAGAATTTTATTCTCATAAAGACATATTATTACATCACTTACATGAGAACATAAATTACAGTATCAGTATCAAGTTGAAATTATACATACCACGAGCTCAGGGTCTGCATAACGTTTTGAAACTGTGCAAAAATCAAAGCTCTACATATGACAACGGAACAAAATATATTGCAGTTTATGCAGCCTCTGCGGTGTGTGGCGGTAGTGAACGCGACTGCCACGTAGGAGGCGCGGGTTCGATCTCCGCTCAGTGCGAATATTGGTATGCATGAATAATATATGTCTATTTGCATTGGTCTGGGTGTTTCTAATATGTATGTTTTTAGAAGAAAATAAAACTAAAACCCAACTACCGAAAAATCACGCTCTAAAAAGCAACAAACAAGAAAATATCAAGGATAGCTTATTGGTCGTATGCCACGTTTTCCCTAGGATATTTTGTTTTGTTAGAGTAAGTGGCATACGAACACGGCTATTCTTGAAATTTTCTTGTTTGTTACTTTTTAGAGCGTGACTTTTCTGTAGTTGGGTTTTAGTTTTAAAGTTTGTTTTTTATTTATATTATTTTGGGGCAACGTAAAGCTAATAATTTATACAAATTTAAAATGTGCTTATTAAGCCCTTTAATTTAAAACAAAACCTGGCATATTTATCTCAAATTTATTTTTTAACACAGTACCTTATGCGCGCTAGAGGGCGCCACACAAGATTGGGTGACACGTCACATAGCCTATAACCATCGGACGATCAAGCCGCTTGTAACGATACCTCATTTGTCCAGTTCTAATAAGTATTTGAGGAGCTATGAGGGAACAAATGAACATACATACATATACATAGCCTGTCAAAATCATAACCCTCCTTTTGGCTTCGCCGTAGTCGGGTAAAAAGAAGTAGCTATGTAGGTATGTTTATCCGCATTCTATATTCCTTAACACAAGATAGTTAAGCTTACCATGGGTCTAGATAGCGTTGTGTGGAATGTTATATACGGAACTGTGCGCGAGTCCGACTCGGTCAAATACCGGCTTTTTAACAGCGGCCATCTTGGGCCCTCTGTCACCTTGACATACTGATCTAAACCTAGATCTGTTATCCCTTTGATTAATGCTGACCTCTTGGAAAATTATATTTGTTTAAAAATAGACGTGTGATGTAATAAATAATTGAACATAAACAATAAGTCCATGAGTGTTAGTGATGTGCCGAATGATTGATAAAAATATCGATAGATACATCTAAAACCTTAAATTAAAATTCGAAAAACATCGGAAAAATTAAACGCTCAAGTGAGACTTGAACTCACCACCATCACCCTTGGAGACGGATATAAAGAGAAGGGAAATTTGAAATGAATCAGGTGTGGCTCAATAGCTCAGTTGGAAGAGCATTCCCCCTGTAAGGGAAAGGTCGTGAGTTCAAGTCTCACTAGAGCGTTTCATTTTTCCGATGTTATTCGAACTTTAAAGTTGGCATTAAAAATGCTATAAAAAATCACTTAAATTAAAAATTTATCGGGTTCCAACTATTAAGTACTCTATGCTTCCGCTTTCAACGGGTAATTTTTCTAACAGTGAATATTTTTTTTTTTTTGCTTTCCACTTTTTTCGACCGGTAAGTAAAAATCATTCCGGCTTCAACCGGTAACTAGGCAACTATACATATAAAATTTACTTGTCCCGACTGACTGATTCATCAATGCAGAGCCTAAACCACTGGACCTACAAACTTAAAATTTTGACAGTAGATGCATTTTATCATGTAAGCATCCACTAAGAAAAGATTTGAGGAAATTCTGCTACTAAAGGGTAAAATAAGGAGATCCGGTTCTTAGCATTCCATGGATTCACCGTGCGGTCGCCGGGTCCATGGCGTGGTACAGAGAGGAACACTGTGACGGCGCCTGGGACTTGCGACCCAGGTGTAGGTTTAGGGTGGCCACCTTGTGATGCATCAGAGCTCACCTCCACCGTCACAAGTGTTCCCCCCTCTACCTATCCAAATTTGGTAAGATCCTATCAACGCCGTTTTAGATATTCGTTTGAGTAAAGAGCTTACTGAAGCTCTTGGCAATCCGAGGTCTATAAATAAGTTATACAGGGATTTAGCTGGAATTCCCCTTGCTCCTACTTCCACGGCGTAGAGTTTAACCACATAGCCATTTTTGGTTAACTCGTTGGTCAGGTCAAAGTATTTGTTTATTTTTATAGCGTGGTCTTTAGGTATGTTAGTTTCCCACGGTACTGTGAGCTCTACTAGTACTGCACGCTTTTGCTGTTTTGAAAATAGGAATATATCGGGTCTGGATGACGAGGCACAAACATCCTCCGGTATTTTATAGTGTTTCTCATACGAATCTGCGAGTAATGTCCAGTCAGCGGCTGCTATCAAAATTGAGTACGGCTTTTGATTTGTCTTTTTTGAGCAGCCTTCCTTTACAAACGCGACGTCATTTCTTTGGTTTGTGGTTAAACCCTTTTTCGCTCTAGCTACCGCCAAACTTACCGTTTGTATGAAAGTCCGTAATTTTCAGAGCACTAATATTCATAAACCTGTGTCTTTTAAGAAATAAATGAACACGTGTATCAGCGTTTTTCAAAATTTAACTGATAAGAGGGTAAAATAGGTGATAAACGTTTGTATGGAAAGTTCATCATTTTCAAAGTTAGAAGCATGAAACTTCCTACATCCACGTCTTTTGTTTGAGAAATGTTTTTTCACGATAACCGACATCCACGCGGGCGACGCTACGGGCAAAAGCTACTTAAATAGAATTTTAATTGTAAAGGTTTTTACAATCTAGTCAAAATCATCTCACCCCAAGGCAGCAATTGCTGTTTACACAGCAATTTGCCAAGATAATGATTGACCCCTGTAAGGGAAAGGTCGTGGGTTCAAGTCCCACTTGAGCGCTTATTTTTCACGATGTATTTCGAACTTGAAAAGTTAGCATAATAAATGCTAAAAATATTCTTACAAATACTTCTTGACAAGAGATTTGATGTCAAGAAGAATTTGTTGAGTAAATGTAGGGCACGAAAGTAGCATTTTGCAGTGTGCGATCTCCCTTATTTACTCGTATCAACTAGTTATCTCATTTACCCAGTTCTTACATCCCGTTCCAAGTTCTTAAATTAATACCTACTAGCTTTTGCCCGCGGCTCCGCCCGCGTGGATGTCGGTTATCGTGACCAAACATAGCCTATGTCCTTTCTCATGCTCTAATCTACCCCCATACCAAATTTCATCAAAATCGGTTCAGTGGTTTAGGCGTGAAAGCGTAACATACAGACAGACAGACAGACATACAGAGTTACTTTCGCATTTATAATATTATAGTATGGATGTATTCCCGCCTCACACATTAGCCATGACACAATTCTATTACTGTTTGTCTACCTAGTTGTATACAAAGAAGTCATATTTGTATCATAAATAAACAATTCCAACAAAATCACGATAACCCGCTAAAGAGTCAAGTCAATATTGCAAGGAACACAGTGATGTAACTACCGCTATCGATAAAAATATCGATTTTATCCATCATCCTACTAATATTATAAACGCGAGAATTTTTAAGTATGGATAGATGAATGGATGTTTAATACTCTTTCACGTGGAAGCTATTGAACGGATTTAAATGAAATTTGGTATGGAGTTAGCTGACACCCTGGATTAACTTATATGCTATGTTTGGTCGCGATAACCGACATCTACGCGGGCGGAGCCAAGGGCAATAACTAGTTATCTGATAAAGCCCAGACTTAACCTCAGGTGCATTGCTCGAGTCAACAATAATGCCCGGAATATTTAGGCTCACTCCCTATTACGTAGGACCGATACAATTATTGGAGAAATGTAGGTATTAATTAACCTCTGCCTAACCCTTCGGGAATAAAGATGTAATTATATGATGTAAAATACCGGAGGATGTTTGTGCCTCGTCATCCAGACCCGATATACTTATTCCTATTTTCAAAACAGCAAAAGCGTGCAGTACTAGTAGAACTCACAGTACCGTGGGAAACTAACATACCTAAAGACCACGCTATAAAAATAAATAAATACTTTGACCTGACCAACGAGTTAACCAAAAATGGCTATGTGGTTAAACTCTACGCCGAGGAAGTAGGAGCAAGGGGAATTCCAGCTAAATCCCTGTATAACTTATTTAAAGACCTCGGATTGCCAAGAGCTTCAGTAAGCTCTTTACTCAAACGAATATCTAAAACGGCGTTGATAGGATCTTACCAAATTTGGATAGGTAGAGGGGGGAACACGACTGACGGTGGAGGTGAGCGCTGATGCATCACAAGGTGGCCACCCTAAACCTACACCTGGGTCGCAAGTCCCAGGCGCCGTCACAGTGTTCCTCTCTGTACCACGCCATGGACCCGGCGACCGCACGGTGAATCCATGGAATGCTAAGAACCGGATCTCTTTGTTTGTATGTATGCATTGGTATGTATGTATCATTATCTTAGAGTACTTCCTGATCGAATCCAAAACTTTTAGGTCAGAGCCTGGAGTCCATATAAATAAATAAATAAAAAAGCCCCTTATTCTACTATCTCGAGATGCAATATGCGTCTACAATTATTAATTACATAATTAAGCCTTCATTATCAACATTATTAGTCACTTTAATCTCATTATATTAATTATATAAAATTGCAATTTAATTTAGTTATAATATAATATAAAATTATATGTAGGTATATACACCCTGTCAGTTTGACGAATAATACAAAAGTTTGCAGTCATTTTAAGTAGCAGTCGCCTCTCTGGCGTAGGCTGGAGTCCATTCCAGGGGCGAGTTGCCCCCAAGAGGAGGGCCAGACCGTAAGTAATGGCCCTGGGTCAGCCGGGGTGCCAGAGATTTTTTTTTTTCCACAACATTCTACACAACGCTATCTAGATCCATGGTAAGCTTTTTATAGCTTGTGTTATGAACTCTAGAATGCGGATAAACATACTTATATACTTTTTTTTTGTAAATACATACATATTATACATAGAAACACCCAGACCAATGCAAATAGTCATATTCATGCATACAAATATTTGCACTGAGCGGGAATCGAAGCGCCTCTTGCGTGGCAGTCGCGTGCACTACCGCCACGCCACAGAGGCTGTCAAAGTCATATATGTCGAAGACAACCTCACCTCCGGCCTAGCACCACGACCCTCAGTCGGCGTGCTGTTTTAATCAGTTCGCGTCCGACATAACCTCCCCTTCCGGCTCCAGCGGGGGAGGTACCCGAGGGAATTTCCGCACGAAAAAAAAGGAGTCCATTTATTCCTCCACTAATTCCTCCTAGATTTGATTTCTCCATTATGCATGGCTTTGGATTTGGTTACAGTAGGACCGGAGTCTTAACAAAAAGTCACGCAAGCAGAGTCGTGGGCATTAGCTAGTTATTTAATAAATCAATCTTGACCGTTCCGTGTTGTTCCCGTTGGAGTAGAAGAGGGCCACTCCATCTCTTCCTGTGTGTGGGTGTCGTAGAAGGCGAGTAAGGGATAGGGATGTTCTCCATCCGACAGTAAATATACAGCCCATCTTCTTCTTCTTCGTGTCAATGGCTCATCAATCCATAACATTATGTCAGCCCAATACCAGGCTACGGCCACAGCATTGTCTGTTGCCCTGCACAGGTCCGCGATGGTATAGGTGGAAGGGCACAGTGGGTAAGAGAGCAAGTGTGGCATGGACTGGGATGGGGCCCCGCAGTCGCAGGGCGCTTGTGACTCTTCTATATAGCCCCATTTTGCCAAATTTGCCATACAGCCCATGACTAAGCGCCCCCTTGACGGCAATAGGGTCGCCTCCTATTACGTGGGATCCCTTTTTCACAGATCCGTACCTGGATACGCCAGAGATCTGTGGAACTACATAACCAAAGATGGGTACAAACCATCGACTGCAGGCAATCAAAAAAGGCTGTGCCGTCGATAAATAAACGGCTAATGAAACGTCTCCTAAGACTAGACAGAACAATTCTAAGGACAATTATGGGGACAATAACGGGCCACTGTCCCCTCAACAAGCACCTATATACCATCGGGGTCACGGATAGCAGCTTTGCAGGGGGTGCTTCAGCGCCGAGGAAACGGCCGCCCACGTAATACTGGAATGCGAGGCAGTGGCCGCCCAACGATCCCAAATCCTCGGCACAGTGAGGTCGCTCCGCGAAGCCTGTGAAGCCCCCAGTAAGCTTCTGCGTTTCTGGGCGGAGCTAGGCTGGCTGCTCTAGCCAGCACTCTCTACGCACAATGGCCCAAAAGAGAGGCTAAGTGCGGACAAAAGAGTCCCCTATCCTATCCTATCCTACGTGGGATCGAAAATCATTAGGCGATTTACAAGTGTCACTAGATATATGACTCTTGACTCACGCTAAACACAACTAAACAATGAATCATCGATAACTTCATTCAATATACCTAATGGGCACATCTCTACTTAATACTCCGATGTTTTCTATATCAAAGCATAAACACGTCCGCCTTTGACAGGCGTGTGCGTCTAAGCCCGCGTAGTTATTTATTATTATATTTATGTTTTATTTTATGTGTAATTTTAAATAAAATACACAATTTTAAAAGTGTTTTATTGTTAATTGTGTCAGTTTTTTTATGAATTTAAAAACTAGGTAAGTTTTAATATTGATATCTATAAGTTTTTTATTTAAAAATAAATGTAAGAAAAACTTTTTTTTAATAAATGTAAAGTAATCAGTAATTAGTATTGAAACTACAATACATCCTACTAATATTATAAACGCGAAAGTTTATGAGTATGGATGGATGTTTGTTACTCTTTCACGTAAAAACTACTGAATCGATTTTCATGAAACTTTACTATAATATAACTTATACATTAGAATAACACTTAGGCTATAAATCATCACGCTACTACTCAAGGGTACGGAGCAGTGATCATTACTGTCGATAAATTCGGCCTGCATCGCAATATACGCAGAAGTGACAGTGTGGTTATTTCTGTTGCTGTTTAGATAACTATATCATTGTATAAGAGGGTGCAGCGGGAAAGGGATCGGACGCCACGTGGGTGGAAAATAATTGGCGGTACGAAGTGTACTTATGTAGTTAGATTTTCTTCATCATCCTAGTGTTAATCTGTTTATCAGTCTAACTGCGGATTTGACTGAATTCGATATTTTCCGTCAACTCTCAACGTTACTGCTACAGCCCAAAGGCTATATCGAAGCAGCCTGCACTAGACCAATTATTTCTCTCTGTCCTGTAGGATCCACTATCTCGATCCACCAGTGGCTTGAATAGCACGCCGAAGTTCACTGTGATCCACCGATTCTCTCGGTGGATCTTATGATACTTGCATCTCCTGATATGCTCCACCAGTGGATCGAATGTAAATCAGCACCTCTGTCCTGTAGGATCCACTATCTCGATCCACCAGTGGCTTGAATAGCACGCCGAAGTTCACTGTGATCCACCGATTCTCTCGGTGGATCCTATGATACTTGCATCTCCTAATATGCTCCACCAGTGGATCGAATGTAAATCAGCCCCTCTGTCCTGTAGGATCCACTATCTCGATCCACCAGTGGCTTGAATAGCACGCCGAAGTTCACTGTGATCCACCGATTCTCTCGGTGGATCCTATGATACTTGCATCTCCTGATATGCTCCACCAGTGGATCGAATGTAAATCAGCCCCTCTGTCCTGTAGGATCCACTATCTTGATCCACCAGTGGCTTGAATAGCACGCCGAAGTTCACTGTGATCCACCGATTTATATAGTTAGATAGGTATTAGCTATAATCTTTTATCATTCTGTGTATTAAAATAATATAGGTAGGTACCCACCCCATTTCGCAATTTTCATTATATTGATTAGTAGCTTTTGCCCGTGGCTCCGCCCGCGTGGATGTCGGTTATCAAACATAGCCTATGTCCTTTCCCAAGGTCTAACCTATCCCTTCACCAAATTTCATCAAAATTCAGTTCAGTGGTTTAGGCGTGAAAGCGTAACATACAGACAGACAGAGTTGCTTTCGTATTTATAATATTAGTATGGATGTACTAGTTAAATAAACTCGAAATTAATTTTTTTTAACACCTTTTATCCATGAATTTAAACAATTATTTGTAACGAACAATATATGGGTGAATTTCTCAAACGTAAAATTTTCGCGGCGTGACTGAAAATCATACCTTAAAGTTAACATATAGTAATGATTATTTTTTGTAAGAAAGATATCGTTTTCTTCTATATGCACGTATAAATTATATTATTGAAACTATTTTTGTGAGTGTGTAAAAAATGTCTTTTCACCTAAATTCTAAGCTTGGTGGCGCGTCCACAACCTGTTTTCTTGGGAATGATCACAGTTTAATCAAAACTTCATTAGTTCACTGAGTATACTTAATAATAATTCGATTCGGCATTATTTTAGCTATCTTCGATACTGTCATTCGTAGTATTTAGTACTATACTTTATCTTAAAAATCATTTATAAGTTGCGTCCGCGGCAAATGTAAAATTTTGGTGGGATTTATAAAATCATCGAAGGAGTCGTATTGAAAGTACCTATAAGGACGACACTATCATCATTGGAAACGTTCAGTTGGGTGTTGATGAGCACCAGTGCCAGTTGTCCCCAGTCCCGTTTCGTTTTTCTGCCAAACACGTAAGTAGGTCGTTTCATAAGCATCGGACAAAAATATTGTAATTTTTGTGTTGATTATTTAAAACGGTTTATTCTCATTGTATGTTTTAATATTTAAGTATAGTGTACAGGTTCAGTATGTGTATTAAATTTTGGTAATGTAACCACTATATTCTAAATAGTATTTTTACAAATATTTTTTTTAGACGTGAAACTAATTTTGGTGAAGCAATTTTGGTGAATTTGGTGGGGTTTTACTAATCATCAAAATTGTATATTTACACCAAAATTTGTTTTCATAGTTATTTGATTAAGCTCCTACGTAGTCCGACGGGCTACTAGGTCAGGTGACCTCTACGTAGTATACCCTGGGCAGTGGAGAAAGCACCGCCTCTCTCCCTAGGTGGGAAAGAGGTTGTTGGCAGTTGAGGGTTGTTCGGAAGCTTTCCTAATTTTCTCTCAGATTAACCATTAGCATATGAACTACCCATACAAAAGACGGGCGAGTAGTTGGGTGAAGTCAGCTGATGCCGCAGTAGGGACAGGCCGGTGTGCTGGAGCATCGTGCGCTTTTTCCGTCACCTGCTTCTACTGGCGTGAAAGGCGGCCTCACTATTTACTACTAAGCCTACGCCGTTAAAACCTGCCCACCCTTCTTCCCTCCTCTCCACTGTCAACATCATTTGGCTTTTCTTGCTCTGCTTTCTCACTTACATGAAAGCTACCGTGGATGCAAGAGTGCCTCATGCAATCTTTTGCACGAACGTCGAAGATGTAGGTGACACGCAACTCCTGCTTATGTTGCTCCAGCAGCTAGCACTTTGCTATCGTGTAAAAGGTACTCAATCTTCTCCACAGAAGGCTTCTGACCTCTACCGTCCTCAAGCTCCTACATCCACATCCTCACATGTTGCACCAATCTATCGGCGTCCACCACCGATATTAACAGCATACATGGGCAGTTATGGAGTGATTGTCTGATGCTATCCGACCAAAATACCACGCTGATTGGGAATGGACTAAGGACAGATCACAGATCACAGAGACAGTGATAAGGAAGATTCTCATATTGCCAACAGCGGTTCGAACAACGGAATCAGAATCGTGGTACATGTATCGGATGGTGTTAACCTCTGGAACCCTTTTGAACCGCAATGCCTATCAGCTCACCGCGTGAGAAACTTAGTTGAAGGACTCCTGTAAGTTCAGAAATAGACATCACACTACCAACTTGTCTTGCCACTACCAAGTGTCCATGGCATATCTTCCGTCCACCCTTAGGCATACCGAGTACCATATTATATTGCTCCAGCAGCTAGCACTTTGCTATCGTGTAAAAGGTACTCAATCTTCTCCACAGAAGGCTTCTGACCTCTACCGTCCTCAAGCTCCTACATCCACATCCTCATATGTTGCACCAATCTATCGGCGTCCACCACCGATATTAACAGCATACATGGGCAGTTATGGAGTGATTGTCTGATGCTATCCGACCAAAATACCACGCTGATTGGGAATGGACTAAGGACAGATCACAGATCACAGAGACAGTGATAAGGAAGATTCTCATATTGCTAACAGCGGTTCGAACAACGGAATCAGAATCGTGGTACATGTCTCGGATGGTGTAAACCTCTGGAACCCTTTTGAACCGCAATGCCCATCAGCTCACCGCGTGAGAAACTTAGTTGAAGGACTCCTGTAAGTTCAGGAATAGACATCACACTACCAACTTGTCTTGTCACTACCAAGTGTCCATGGCATATCTTCCGTCCACCCTTAGGCATACCGAGTACCACCTCTCCCACTTTGAGAATAACTGCCTAAATCTTTTCCCAACAATCTTGAATAAGTTCGTCGATAATATTGGCGCCATTAGAGTAAAATATAATCCTTGCTAGAAGCAAGGATAGATAGAACAATCAAATGTTTTGCTTTTATACTGATACTACTAACAACTAAAGTGGTTTTGCCATATAAAAATGAAGTTGGTGATAAAAGGGTAAAAATTAAGGGTTATATGTAACTATTAAGTGCCAAATTCTAGAAAAAAAAAACAAAGAAATAGTATAAGTAATAATAAATAAAATATAAAAATAAGTTGATATGCAATTTTGGTGTTAGACACCAATTTCGGTGTATTGAAAATTCAGGTGTATAAAATAAACAAGTAACTCCCAGGGCTAATTAGACTATTCAAACATAATAGGCATAAAATATGTATTTCTAGCTAAATATTGAAAGAGATTACCTAAATACCTAGAAATAAAAAAAATCACCAAAATTAGCTAAAAATTCATAGATGTTGAAATTCACCCATATAGAGCTGATTACACTACAATAATTTATATTTTTTCAATTCGATAACAGCAGGAAAAGGAATCACTCAGGTGGGACTTGAACCCACGACCTTTCCCTTACAGGGGCAATGTTCTTCCGACTGAGCTACTGAGCCATACCTGAATCAATTCAAATTTCCCTTCTCTATATATCCGTCTTGAAGGCGACGGTGGAGTCATCTACCAACACTCATAAGAACTGTCGGAACCAATGAATTATTTTTCAAGGGATTTTGTAAGGGAAAGGTCGTAGGTTCATCCCACCTTAGCAACTCGTTTTTCCTGGTGTAATTGTATAATTAACTTAATAAATGCTACAAAACATATATTTTTTTCATTTTATAAAAATAAAACTATCTTTTGCCCATGGCGCCACCCGCGTGGATGTCGATTATCGCGAGCAAACATAGTCTATGTCCTTTCTCAAGCTCCAATCTACCCTTATACCAAATTTCATCAAAATCAGTTCAGTGGTTTAGGCGTGAAAGTGCAACATACAGACAGACGGAGTTACTTTCGCGTTTATAATATTAGCATGGATAAAACTTGACAAACCTCCTTACTCCCTCAACATAACCTTATTTATGTAGCCTTCCTACTTACATAAGTACATGATAGTATCACAACTGTCACTTTAATAATCATATTAATAGAACAGTAAGTTATCAATTGAAGATTAAGTGACCTCTTAATAATAACATAGGAAAACTACGAGATTATTATACAAAACAATAATAATCTGTCTTATCGCGTAGGTACTAATACTAGAATGAGCATTCCTCGTAAATTTTTGTACGGAACCCTCCCCTCAGTGCGCTAGTCTGACTCAAGCTTGACCGGCTTTTCGTAAGTAGGTAACAATTTTCAAATACAACAAATACAAATAATTTATTAGCCCAAAAATACAATTCAATTAGTACAATGTTACAATTAATATGTAAATATATTAAAAACAATTGTCTCATATAAAATTTAATTATTGAAGTATTGAAACATCTGTTGCTGAACTAGGTTTGACACCTGTATTTCAGCATACTGAAAAGAAAACTTTGACATCGTGACAGTTTTTACCCGACTACGGTGAAGCCAAAAGGAGGGTTATGATTTTGACAGGCTATGTATGTATGTATGTATGTATGTATGTATGTTCATTTGTTCCGTCATAGCTCCTCAACTACTTATTAGAACTGGGCAAATGAGGTATCGTTACAAGCGGCTTTATCGTCCGATGGTTATAGGCTATATGACGTGTCACCCAATCTTGTGTGGCGCCCTCTAGCGCTCATAAGATACTGTATTACAAAATTAATTTGAGGTAAATATGCCGTGTTTGGTATCAAATGAAAGTGCTTAATGAGCACATTTCAAATATGTATAAATTATTAGCTTTACCTTGCCTCAAAATAATTTAAATAAAAAATAAAGTTTAAACTATAACCCGACTACCGAAAAATCGCGCTTTAAAAAGTGACAAACAAGAAAATAGCAAGGATAGCCGTTACTCTAACAAAACAATATATTCTAGGGAAAAGTGGCATACGACCACGGCTATCCTTGATATTTTCTTGTTTGTCATTTTTTAAAGCGTAATTTTTAATACATTAGAGGAAATTCGATTATCTGATCCTGGGGCCTTACTCCGAAAAACGAACGAACGTTCGAACGAACGAACAACGACCCGAACGAACACGAACCATTAAAGTTACTCCGAAAACCTTTTGTTGACGACTGACGTATTCCGCCGTTTTCGAATCTAGATAAATAGTTTGGACCAATATATAGAGATATATATAGACAGATTATAGATATATATAGATTCGCGATTATCCGGACTATAAACCGCGACCAATATGTCAAATGACTACAAATCGGATTAGTGCAAGCATGAACGTGACAGAACTGGCATTAGGCGCGCACGCGCCCCGCGGATTCTCTGCCCACGAGTCTCGTTATTTTTTTAGTTTAGGTCCCGGCATACGTAACGGAATAAAACCCGGCGGCGTCTCCTTATGCGAGCAAGTAATGCTCGAGAAGGAGACGGTGGAACGGGAGCGGCGGCGGCGTGAGCGAGACAGACTTACGTCTCACAGACAGGCGTCGGAGAGCACAGACTGACCTCCATCCCCTTCGAGCGCGCGCTTGGGGGTGACGGGTGGAGCCACCTGTCACCCCAGCAGAAGCAGGCCACGGCGGCGGCGTGGTTAGACGCGCCTCTCCATTCCGGGGGCGAGTTGGGGACACCGTTGTCCCGCGAGGCCCTGGGTCAGCCGGAGTACGAGGGATATATCGAAGACAACCTCACCCTTCAAGCACGACGACCCACAGACGGGCGGCGTGCGGTTTTAGTCGGTTCGAGTCCGACAAAACTTTCCCCTCCGACTCCAGCGGGGGAGGTATCCAAGGGGATTTCCACACGGGAAAAACTCGACAGAGTTATGTATTTTTTCTATCTGTCAGTCTGTCTGTCTGTGTGTTACGCTTTCACACCTAAACCACTGAACCGATTTTGATCAAATTTGGTATACGTGTAGATTAGACCATAAGAAAGGACATAGGCTATGTTTGGTCGCGATAACCGACATCCACGCGGGCGGAGTCGCGGGCAAAAGCTTAAGTGTTTCACAAATTTATGTGTCTCATTAGAGCACTGACCCCCAAAATAGAGGCATCAGCTTAGTTTAGGAGCCAGTTAATTGTATTTAACACTATTGTAACGTAGGAAACATTAATTTTAAGAGCAACTCCCAACAAACTTAAATTTCTCTAAAAAAATCTAATTGCATCTCTTTCTTTCATGATCAGATAAAAAAGGACAGATGATTTTATTTAAGTTAAGACCTGTCAAATTAAGACAGCGCCTTGTGGGTGCGTAGTAAGATAAGTCGCATGTTCGTAGATGTCGACTAAAATTGAAGGGTACCGTCAACCGTCAAGGCGCCGACTTAATTTGACAGGTGTTCACTAAAATAAATCATCTGTCCTTTTCCATCTGATAATGAAAGAAACAGATGCAATTAGAAAATTTTAGAGAATTTTAAGTTTAGAGATGTACCTAACAACAGAATTAGCAACATTGTGTACAGGTAGGTACATATTTTTAGCGACAATAAACTTATCTTATCTTATCTTTTATTTCAGTTCAAAATGAAGTTGCTATTGTTCATACAACTATGCGTGCTCCTGGCGGTACCTAGCATCTCGCAGACAGGGCGCAGGGTAGGCAGACTTGAGGAGGTGTTCTCCTGGAAGCAGATCACCTACGACATCAATGGAGTTATTCGTATGTATTTGTTTTTGTATAGTTAATAAAAATAATACGCTAAGGTAGGGGCCGCTAATTCTAGGGCTAGCACATTTTATTCAGTGCAGTGAATTTCATATTTTTATGCCTTTAAGCGGGGCGTGAAAAGGTATCTAATGAGGCCGTCAAGCTGAGTACCACCACTGTTAACATGGTAAATATTTACGATGGTGACCCTCTTTCCGAGACCTTGCCTTTGCAACATCAGGCGAGGTGAAGTCAAATTGACGTGTCCTATATAAAATAAAATATTTTAACGTAAAGGAGTTCAACAAATATTCGTTAGTGAAATAGGTATTTTATCGAATACATGGGGACAAAGAATCATCTCGAGCGGGACTCAAACCCGCGATCTTTCCCTTACAGGGGGAATGCCTTGACCAGTTCGGCTACCGAAACACGCTCGATGTGATTCAAATTTACCTTCCCGTCTTTAAGGCGACGGTGGAGTCATCCACCGATATTCTTACGAACTATCGGAACCAATGAATGATGTTACAATCATTTTTAAATATTGATTTTTGATAACTCCGCCAATTTTTCATTCCATCGATTTGTACCTATTAGGTTTTTTTCTTTTTATTTATTAAATAACAATAAGTTTACAATTTCATAGCATTATACTATACTATACTTACTATCATCGTTCTGTCGAACTCAAATGTAGTTAATACTCGTAAATAGGTAGTAGATACATAGGTTGTTCTATACTTAAACTTACATCCTACATAGGTACATCAAGTTAGAAGTTCGTGAACATTTACAACAACAAAAAATTCAATGAATGCGAATTTCATCTTAAAACAAAATCTATTATTATACAAATTTGAAATTAAAAAAGGAACTTATTAATGTTTTTATAAGGCCAATACTTTTTAAGTTATTTAAAAACGTTTTATTGTATATCCCTAGACCATGTTGATGTGTGTACATGTGTGTACATGTACATAGTTCGTGATAATTTTACAGTAGGTACTAAATATGTACGTGTACATATGGGTACCTACGGCAAATCTAAATAACGCCGCTTAATGACGATATCCACCACTAATAGACGTCTATTATTGGTAAACACCGCAACCAAACGGTGATAATACACTTCATGTGCAGCTGCCGCCCGGGGCCCTGCGTACCTTAGCGCTTCATGAAAACCAGTTTACTGTCGTGCAAGAATCCTCCGTTCAAAATAAACAGGCCATATTGCGATCTTGTCTTGTTATTCCATTTTTTGTATATTAAGTAAATGATTAACAACTTTCTGAGTTTGTCGTCCATTGTACACAACTACAACGCATAGCAGCCCGCATAATACTAGATCGTAGGCTAGCGGGTTTCACGCTGCGTGAAATTTTCTGCATGCGGGGCAATCCCGCACGCGTGATGAAATCCGCACGATATTAAAAACACCCATAATACATACATAAACATAAACTCACGCCTGTAGTCCCCGAATGTTTAGGTCCCAATGTAATAGGTGGCGAGCCTATTGCCATTAACCGGGCACTTATAAACCTGCGATAAATACACACATAACTTCGAAAAGCATCGAAAAGTCATTGGTGTGTGCCATTGTAAACCTGGGATCGAATCCGAGACCTCGTCTTAGAAGTCCATAACCCATACCACTAGGCTATCGCAGAGACTGTATTACTGAACAATGTTCAGTCTGTGCAGTTCCATAATATATAATGCTGTAAAAATACTAAAAATCGTTCAATAGGTATTTTAGTTTTTAGTTTTATTTTATTCGTTCATTGCTCAACTTACTGATAAATTATGTGTTCATAAAACTTTTAAAATCCATGTCCATACTTCCATATTCATAATTACTAATATTAATTTTAGTTCGATCCCAGGTTTACCATGGCACACACCAATGACTTTGCGATGCTTTTCGAAGTTATGTGTGTATTTATCGCAGGTTTATAAGTGCCCGGTTAATGGCAATAGGCTCGCCACCTATTACATTGGGACCTAAACATAAACTGGCGAAACGTGGGTGCTAGCACCTCTGCCTACCCCTTCGGGGAATACGGGCGTGAGTTTATGTTATGTTATGTTATGTTATATTGTAGTTAGCATAATACCGTAATTATGTAGTCTGATTGCAAAATGAACTAATATTAAACGAAATTAAATGCGAAAGTAACTCTGTCTATCTGTCTTATTACGTTTTCATACCTAAACCACTAAGAAAGTACCTCTGTCTCGATAACTGACATCCACGCAGGCGGATCCCCGGGCAACAGCTAGTAGTTTAGAATACTAAAGAATAAATAAAATTCACAAAGCTTGATGGACTGTACAAAGAACAGTAAAAAAACAGCTGGACCTTATTATAAGTCTTGTAGATAAGGACTGTTAATTTACGATCATTTGACATTTTTATTTTTGGTTTTTATTTTATTTAGTCTTAGTTCTTAATTTGCGTTTGCTTTTGTTTTGTATTTATTTTAATTTTAATTACATTATGTTATTGACATTCTATAGAATGCCTGCATTATACTTATACCTGGAGATTGCCGGTAACATACACAGCCTTGCACAGCCTGTTATTCCCTGAAGGGGTAGGCACAGCTGTATTTACCTATAGCGGGGGCCCTCGGCAATCAAGTATTTGGGGGCCCCAATTTGCTCCTAACAACTTCTAACCTAAATCTATCCATCGTCGAGGCGCGATAAACAGTATCTTTACCCAACTGCCGAAGGAAGGAGGGTAATGTTTTTCGAGACTATGTATGTAGGTATGTATGTCCATTTCTTTGGCACGCGCTACAGCCTGAACGGCTGGACGGATTTTGACATGCGAGGTGTTATTTGATTTGTCGTGATTGTGTGACACCGCCGGGTATGTTAAAATTTCAACAAAATTAAAATGGCGGATTTTTGACGTTAAAATGAAATACTTGAAAAAATTTTTTTCAAGTCCTAGAGCCTGAACGGCTTGACGGATTTTGACATGTGAGATGTCATTTGATTTGTTGTAATTGTGTGAGCGACACCAGGTTATTAAAATTTCTAGAAAATCAAAATGGTAGCTTTTTGGCACCAAAATTGGTTGACCGCGATGGACGCAAAAACGACTGAACGAATTTAATGCGGTTTTATTTGTTAGAAGGTTTTGGTTGTACTTAAAAATTGACGTTTGTTTAATCGCAATCGCTTGAGTAGAACCGGAGATAAGGGCAAAAATACAAAAATTAAGGTTGAATTTCGGTGATGTAAAGAGACAGACTGTATTAAATTCAGTCATAATGCTATTCGGTAATTTTGGGATTCAGTCCATCTGGGATTTTATCATTTTGGAAAATCAGGCAATTTGGTTCTATGACGATTTGGGCTTCAGACGTTTTGGCATGAAGATGATTTGAATATCAGGCGTATTGACGTCTCAGGCATTTTGGGAATAAGTTGTACTCGATCGGACCCGTATTAACAGCCACATTACGACAAACATGATTTTCATTCCCAAGAAATCATCATCATGTCGTCCAAACCGTATCCGGTGACGGCGACTCCTAAATATTTAGTTGGTCCTTATGATGGGTTCTAATATGGCTTGCAAAGCCGAACTTCGACTTGAAGACACGATCGCAAGGCGTACAGTATAGCTGGCCAGATGAATTATACGTATAGGAGTAGGAGGGTCTTGGACGAGTCTTCCGTGCTTGACGTTTCCCGTCAAGGTCTTCTAGACGTTTTTCCTCAAAAGAATCGATACCAGTGCGGACGGTATGACGCCATTCCGGTCCAAGATGGAATATCTCCTCCCAACCATCAGTAGAGATGTTGCAGGCCACAAGATTGCGTTTTAACACATCTTTGTAGCGCAGGTACTGACCTCCTTGTTTGCGCTTTCCGCATGACAGCTCTGAGTAGAATACAGCCTTCGGCAATCTTCCATCATTCATGCGTACGAGGTGTCTCACGAAATACGGGGTGACTGTACTGTCACCAAGCGGGCTTTTATGCAGTTTTATTATTTGATTTTCTGATGGAATTGAACTCGAAGGTCAAATATATATAGACAGCTCAGGCCGGATGATCAAGAGACAAATAAAAACATAATAACTACGTACGCAGGTACTAATACAAGGCTTTAGTAGCTTTTTTTGATCCCGCTTTCAACGAAACGTTTTATTTTATTGTTTTATAGGTAATTCCATTTGTTTGAATGAATTTTTTATAGCATTTATTATGCCAACTTTAAAATTCGAAAAACATCGGGAAACTGAAATGCTCAAGTGAGCCTTAAAGACAGATATAAAAAGAGGGGAAATTTGAAGTGATTTAGGTGTGGCTAAATAGCTCGGTTGGAAGAGCATTCCGTCAAAGGTCGTGGGTTCAAGTCCCGCTTGAGCATCAAATTTTTCCCGATGTATTCGAATTATCAATTACAATTTGTTGCCCACGGTTGTCGGTTATTGCGTGATGCGTCCGTCAACCAAATTTCAACGAAATCGGTTCAGTAGTTTTAGATGTGAAAGCGTAACATACAGACAGATAAGATAGACAGATTTACTTTCGCATTTATAATTTTACCTACCCACATGGATGTCGGTTATCGCGACCAAACATAGCCTATGTCCTTTCTCAAGGTCTAATCTAACCCTATACCAAATTTCATCAAAATCGGTTGAGTAGTTTAGGCGTGAATTCGTAACATACCTACATACAGACAGACAGACGGAGTTACCTTCGCGTTAATAATATTAGTATGCATAGTATTTACAATAAATTCCAGCTATAAATAGGTATCAGTATTAATGACAAAAAATAAAACAAATTTGACCTTGCACTTGATATTTTAAAGCTCAAGGTCAAATTTGTTTTATGTTTATCGACTGTGAATGACCGAATATCAGCTGCGATTACGCATAACGATTAACGATATTATCATAAAGTATCAATATATCTGACGCCCCAAACCCGATTGAAAAGCCTACATGAGAGCTTTATCCCATAATTAACATTTACACCGGCTAGCTGATGATGTTGGCTTGAGAATTGAAAAAAGGGCCCCGAAGATCGAACGGGGCCCCCCTACACCCGACATACTACATAACATCAGATCGATTGATATGGCAATTAAAAATCAATTATGTTGAAAAAATCCTAGAGATTTGACCTTCACATACTAATGTTAATACTTACAAGTTGTTCACAGATCGTCTCATCTAGAGATGAACGATATAATATATCGAATGTTATTTTATTTGAATAAATTTTACAGCATTAAGTATGATAAGATAACTATACAAATCGAATACATAGGGAAAAATAAATCTTCCCGGGCGAGACTCGAACCCGCAGTCTTTCTTTACAGGGGAATGCCTTGACCAATTCGGCTACCGAGACACGCCCGATGTGATATAATTTCTCTTCTATTTATCCGTTCTTACGGCGACAGTGGAGTCATCTACCGATTTCCTTAAGGACTAAAGGTTGCCTGTAAGAGATCGCTTGTAGCGATAAGGCCGCCATTTGTACATTTTTCATGATGTTGTTCCGTATATGTACTAAAATTTATGAGTGTACAATAAAGATTTTTCTTATCTTATCTTATCTTATCTTATCTTATCTTAACTATTTTACATACATTTTTAAACATTGATTTTTGATAACTCCGCCCAAATACTTTATATTTTTATATCTATATAATAGCGCCCTTTAAACGTACAGTCTTTCGTGAGGAAAAGAGCTTAAAACTCTCGTAATAAGAGCTAATCAAACTGTTTTATTAATTTAAATGGTATTATTGTCTGAATAAAAGGTGTACAACCAAATATCAGAACCATTATCAACTGGTAGGAGGTAAAAAAAATAATTAAGATCATTACCCACGACGGAACGGAGACGGTATATGCGTTTGGGGTGAGAGGTTGTTTGTGTGTTTGTTTGTGCAAATCCATGTTGCCATTTTCTCCGAAACTACCAATCCAATTTTGATGCAGTTTTCAGTTTTGGGTTCGGCTTTAATTGAAGCATGTTTTTAGATAGGTGTTACAATGACGACTCAACAGGAAGAGCTACAGCAATAATTTTTAATTCAAATCAATGTTGCCAATTTTCTCCAAAAATACTAGTCCGATTTTGATAGAGTTTTCAGTTATTTGTTTGGGTTTGATTGGTGCATGTTCTTAGATAGCTGTTACGGTGACAACTCACTAGGGGGCTGTAGTAAACATTTTTTTGAGTACTTTGTTCATTACCATCTTTCTGTTGCTGATTGTATCAACATGTCTGGCCAGCGAGGAAACAGTAGGCTAAAGCCGTGCATCATTGGGAGAGGACTATGTTCAGCAATAGACTGCAATAATTGATGATTTATAATTTGATTGATTGACATTACATCGTATACAAGATAAATCTACGTATCTCTACACTAGTCGTACCTACCCCACCATAGAACACGTATGGTTTTACCGCCTATTAAATTAATTACATTGTCCGGTTATAACACAATTAAAACGTTTATAAGACCATAAATTGTGAAATAATATGTGTTGATATGATAATTGAGTAAGGATCATCACATCGTTCACATTTACATATTATTATTTTTTTATACAGTACACGTCAATTTGACTTCATCTCGCCTGATGTTAAGCTAAAGGCAAAGTCTCGGAAAGAGGGTCACCATCGTAAACATGTACCAAGTGGCGGCACCCGCGGCACACAGCTTGACGGCCTCATAGATGCCTTTTCACGCCCCGTTTAAAGGACCCGGGACTGTAGGAAGAAGGAAACACGTGAGCTGGCAGGGAGTTACAGGTCTTAGTGTTTCTTATTTAACAGTTCCGAGAAGTATTTTGTTGGTGTGGTTTTAATGCACGGGGCGACGTCCGAAATATATTTTTGTCACCAAAAGTTTATATTTTGTCAATAAATGCGAGCAGGTACCCAACTCAAGATTATAAATTTGCCACAAAATATGGTAAACCTTTTACCTATATTAATTTGCCACCAAATAAAGGTTTTATATCTTCGTGTTAGATTCCTTTGTGCTAATAAAATAAAGAAATAGGGCCCCCGTTAAACGGGGCCCATTCGACGTCACTCGAGAGTATTACATTTTGGCGGTAGACTACTATTTTGCTGAGAAACGGGGTGCTACTTGCACGAGCTCAAATTAGCATAGATTTTTACAAAAGACTTCCTTGTGCTAATACATAAAGAAATAGGGCCCCCGCTAAACGGGGCCCCTTCGACTCACTCGAGAGTACTTACATTTTGGCGGCAGACCTACTATTTTGCTAACAAACGGGGTGCTACTTACACGAGCTCAATACCAAGCATAGATTTTTACAAAACATACACGCGATGCATCGACAGGGCCTCATTTGTCTCGCTCCAAGATAATGTAAACGTCGCCGTCGGGGGTTAAAAACTATGATTCGACATTGTATACCTATTATGATTTCAAATACCTAAATTACTTTCGTCTTAAACACATAACTACATTTGTGCACTTCTTTTGTTGACTCTACAAGTTGAAAATCTTAGAAACCTATTTTAATTATATTTATCGTATTCGGGTCCCTCCGGAACAGGTACCTCAGGAACTGGGGCCCTCGGGTACGAACCCGTATTTCCTGTTATAGTATCTAGGCTAGGAGGTAAGTATTCTTATTTTGTAGACGATGCGCGATGGAAAAACCTGCACCGACCTGCACGTTATAACAGTAAATATATTGAGGACATACTAGATTATGCAGATGAACTGAAGGCGGATATGTAAATTGTATCATTAGCATAGGTAAATAAATAAATCACTGATAGAACATAATAGGTATGTAAATTACATTCGGACATGAATAAATCTAATGATGCATCTTAGGGTCTTATCAATTATCATTATCAATTTATCACACTACGGGTTTGCGAGCGGTTTCGAGGCGGACTAGACCCGCAGCGCAAGCGACGCGGACAGTTCTGCCGGGGTGCGAGAGATAATGCTTTTGGTAATCTCACCTCCGGCAACCAAGGACCCAAGACGGCGTGTGTTTTAGTCGGTTCGAGTCCGACATAACCACCTCCACCGGCTCCATTGGGGTGGTATCTGTGGGGATTTATCGCACGATAAAAAAAAAAAGAAGCGACGCGGACATGCCGCGGCTGCTCGGCGGCCGGCGGACGTCGCTGAACTCGCAGACGCATGGCAAGCGGTAAATACGCAACGTATTCGCCGCGAGTTTTATTTTATAGTACTTACAGTCAACTACAAAAGTAGCTTAACAAATTCTAATTTATTGAACTCTGTGGCCCCTAAACCTTACATAAAATTGTGAAAAAAAAAAACATTGAATATGTAAATTAAGTTTGTCTTCTGGGAATCATAACAATACATTTACTATAGACAGATGCATTCTATTATAAGAAAGATTTGTAAAATATTTTAGTGTTAATCAACTTATGGCGTTGACTGTACATACATACAATCACACCTTTATCCGTGGAGGGTTAGGCAGAGATGACCTAACACCCATATTTCACCAATTAATAAGTTTGGTCCCACGTATTAAGGTGTGAGCCTATTGCTGTATTCCGGACACTACTACTTTACTCGAGCAATGCATCTGCGGCTGAGTCTGGGCTTTAGCACCTGCCAAAAATACATCCAAGAAACGTGTAGGTACTGCGCTAAAGAGCACATTTTAGGTTCAAGATATAAGTATGATTCGAAGAATGACATGTATCAGTAATTGATGCATTAAAAACTAGTCCTATCATCCTCAGAGAACCAAGTTCATTAACCAACTGAGAGTTTCCGTTTCGACAAGGTGGCCAATTTTGCTTTTGTCCGTATCTATGGCACTTTATCAGTTCCGATTTAGACCACCACATATTTCTAAACCGATTTTCCCCAAACTTCGTACATATGTTCTTAAAAACCAGCCAAGTGCGAGTCAGACTCGCCCATGAAGGGTTCCGTAGCAGCAAGTAACATAAATGTTCTTGTAGTTCATTGTTTTTTTTTTATTATTTTTGAGTTAGATGAATGAAATGCGAAAATTGCGGTTGACGTATTAAAGAAAAACTACTCACTAGATCTCGTTCAAACCAATTTTTGTTGGAAGTTTTCATAGCAATGTACATCATAATATTTTTTTTTTTTTTTTATTTTTTTATTTATGATATGGAAAACTCACAGCTAACACAATAGGATAGTAGGAATATTAGACATCTGAAAGCCAATTACAAGTTTTCACTTATAGCCTCGGTATAATAACAATTAAATAAAAGCAACATGCATAAACACAACACATAAGAACCGAAAAAAAACAGAGTAATCTCTTGTTAACAAATGCTGCACTATCTATGAACTTCTAAAAAAGTCTTCTTGCGGAAGGTACACACACTGATTAAATAGGGATCAATGTCATGCTGCTTACACAATTAATTAAAGGTTCTGCTTGCCCGCATCAAGTAACTGTTCTGTCTTGTCGTTTTAGCCAGAGGAACGCGAAGAGGTGGATTAAATCGAAGTGGTTTGTCAATTTTGTCGTTCATAATTTTGAGGAGGAAGGTAAAATCCGCTATTTTACGTCGATCTATAAGCAGCAAGAGATGAAACTTCCTGCACAATCGGAGGTAGTCCTTAGTGTGGTATGGAATTTTTTGGTGGTAACACATATATTTTACAAAACGTTTCTGAACGTTCTCGATCCGATTGACTTTGTCAGAATGGCACGGGTTCCATACTTGGGAAGCATACTCTAGGTGGCTCCTTACATAGGTGCAATACTACATTTTTAGGGTTTTGGCTTAACATTTTCTCATTTTAGAAGTTAGAGGGGGGGGGGGGACATTTTTCCTCTTTGGAAGTTTCTCTCGCGCAAACTATTGACTTTAGAAAAAAATGATCTTAGGAACCTCAATAGCATTTTGAAGACCTATCTATAAATACCCCACACGTATGGGTTTGATGACAATTTTTTTTTTCTATTTTTGTGTGAAATTCTTAATGTGGTTCATAAATATACATCTACTTACTAAGTTTCAACAGAATATACCCTATAGTTTCGGGGAAAAGTGGCTGTGACTTACGGACGGACGGACAGACAGACAGACATGACGAATCTATAAAGGTTCCGTTTTTGCCATTTGGCTACGGAACCCTAAAAACATGTTTTTTAAATACAGTGCCAAACATGTTTTTAAGAATATTAGGTGCGAAGTTTTAAAGAATATTAGCAACAGCAAAAAAGATGTGATTTTTTTTTTATCGTGCGATAAATCCCCACGGATACCACCCCCACAGAGCCGGTGGAGGTGGTTATGTCGGACTCGAACCGACTAAAACGCACGCCATCTTGGGTCCTTGGTTGCCGGAGGTGAGATTGCCAAAAGCATATCTCTCGCACCCCGACAGACCCAGGACCATCTCTTTGGAGACGGCCCCCTTCGGGTTGTGGGGACCAAAATGTCCCCATCTAGCCCCGGTTACGGGGAGGCGCACTTTGCGCCGCCGCCGCGGCCTGCTTCTGCTAGGGTGACGTCCGGTTCGCCTTCGCTCTGCACGGGCTTCCCGGGCCCGGAGTCTGGTCCGGACCCGACCGGCCGCCTCCTTGGATCCTGATGATTTTTCCCTCTGGAGTAGGCAGAGTCAAGAGTCAACAGGATTCTATACCTTTCGTCTATGTTATAGTATATATAATAATAATAATAATGGGGGTCTGTGTGACCGAATTCGGGATCTGTAAACGTAAAAAAAAATTAACACATGATGAGATAAATGTAGGATCTGTTGAATTCAATACTTAATATTATCTTCACCACATTGAGCTTCGGACTCGGCTTCAGATTTCTACTTTAACTTACAGTAGATAACTATTAAGTAGGTACCAACTTTGCGGATGTAAATGGGTACGCAGAAGAGCTACACATGAATATTTCATTGTTTTCAGTTGCCTTTAATTGTTTCCGTTATTACATACTAGCTTTTGCTCGCGGCTCCGCCCGCGTGGATGTTGGTTATCGCGATCAAATATAGCCTATGTCCTTTCTCATGGTCTAATCTACCCCTATACCAAATTTCATGAAAATCGGTTCAGTGGTTTAGGCGTGAAAGCGTAACATACAGACAGACAGACAGATAGACAGACAGAGTTACTTTCGCATTTATAATATTAGTATAGATTAGTATGGATGCATTCAGCTAAGTGTATATTATACGACTTTCCTGTCTAATATGTTCGTATGACAACCGGGACCACATCCAGACCTATGCAAAAAGACATGCATACTTACAAATATTTGCACTGAGCGGGAATCGAACCCACGCCCACGCCTCTACGTAACAGTCGCATTCACTACCGCTACACAACAAAGACTGTCCTATCCAAACTGTAATGTAGGTATCTACCGGGTTTAAGGGGAACGCTCCCGAAGCCGAAAGCCTGTAGTAGTACTCTATACTCTATTTGTTTAGGTACTTAAAAAAAGGTAAACAAGAAAAATGGTGGATTTCAGAGATAGTCAACCGTCAATGACAATAGTATTTTTGTGCATGATTATGGGCAACATAAAGACCACATTTACCTTACTAAATAATTTTAAAATTTATAATATTAAACTCACACGTTCAACACATTCACAAAATTATAATCACAATTAAAGTGATTTCAAATTCAATCACTAAATAAAATTTTAGTCTGAGTCCGAAGAACTATCACCAACACTAATTACAAAGCGATTATAGGTTTCGTCTATTATCTTATCTAGGGATGACATCTCCTCTTCTTTGCCAGCTCTTTAAGGTACCGAATAATAACAATAAATACAAACTACAAACTGCGAATTGACTTTGACAGTCACGCACGTATGGCGCGATCTGGAAAAAACTGTTTTGAATATCTGTCTTTTTAGTTTCTTTATGGTAGGCACGGTGCAATAGCTTTTAAAATCATTCTAAATAATATAGTTATTATAGTTTTTCAGCTTAGGAAATAATAAATGCAACTTAATATTAAACAAAGTAGTTAAATATAGAAAAATATACGATAGAAATGGATTTTAAGTTCTAAAATGATTTTATTTTGGTTTCTTTTTATTTCGGAACGAAAACTTTTTACGATTTGTTTACCTTTTTTTAAGTACCTAAACAAATGGAGTATAGGTACATAACACATTGGCATGAAAAATATTCGGTATGGACTCGGATATCAGCATTCTTCGCAAGCTTTTCGCAAGCTAATTAGGCTTACGGCAACCTCGAAATAAAGCAAAAAAAAACCATCTTGGCCACCGTGGAAACAGTAAGCCAAAGCCTCCCAACATTGGGAGAGGCCTATGTCCAGCAGTGGACCGCGATATGTTAATTGATTGATTGATATCCAGATAACAATATGTTGAATGTCGAAGAAGATAATATGTTAAACTAGCTTTTGCCCGCGGCTCCGCCCGCGTGGATGTCGGTTATTGCGACCAAACAAAGCCTATGTCCTTTCTCAAGGTCTTACCTATCCCTTTACCAAAATTCAACAAAATCGGTTCAGTGGTTTAGGTGTGAAAGCGTAACATACAGACAGACAGACAGAGTTACTTTCGCGTTTATAATATTAGCACAGTCTAACGATTCATACTACATAAGATCTCTCGTTATACTGTGATATTAGTATGGATTATATCGTAGTCAATACAGTGATCAGTAATTTATCTTCATTTAATTATTCGTTAACAAATAACGTGCAGTTTAAATTATACGTTTATGCGGTAAGCCTGTGATTAATTTAGTTCCTGATTAGCTATTACATATTAAATAAACTTGTAATTAAATGAATAGGTAGGTACAGTCAGCATCAGAAAGATGTTGACGTACAAAGTACTCAAAATGATCTTAATTTCCCTTTTTTAACACCCTTCAGTTTACTGATTGTTCTGCTATTTAGTACGCACCTTTATTTCATACAATATATATATATATAAAACACGGAGGAGAGACTCCGTGATATAAAATCACTTGTCCCGACTGACTGATTGACTAATTCATCAACGCAGAGCCTAAACCGCTGGACCTACAAACTTGAAATTTTGACAGTAGTTGCACTAAGAAAGGATTTTTGGAAATTCTGCTACTAAAGGGGTAAAATAAGGGATGGAAGTTTGTATGAAAGTCCGTCATTTTCAGAGCTAGATGCACTAAATTTCATAAACCTGTGTCTTTTAAGAAATAAATGAACACCTGTATCAGCGTTTTTCATAATTTAACTACTAAGACGGTAAAATAGGTGATAAACGTTTGTATGGAAACACCGTCTGACTGTGGTCTTGAAATGTTCGTGGAGGTCTAGGGAATGTTTAAAAGGTGAGAAAAATTCGAATAATTGCCGGGAAATGCCTAAAAACAGCAAATCTTTTTGACAGAACGAAGTCTGTCGGGTCCGCTAGTCTAGTACCATATAAATGAATAAAACAGTTTGATTTGCTCTTAATACGAGAGTTTTAAGATCATTTTGAGACTTCGTTGTGAAGATATTTATGACGCTGACAGTACGTTATCAATTTTATTTTACAAGGAGGATCTAGCAGTGGTGATAGATGAACATTTTGAAAAAGGAAGCTGGTGCAAATAAAACTTCCCTCTAAATAGTAATTTTGTATGGAATTCATTCACAATGGTCCTCTTCATCAAGCCGGCTGGAATCGGGTTATAGGTAACACTAGGACCTAGTCATAGAGACACGTAGAAAGCCTTCCCCACGAGTGGCGCCCTCTAGTAATGTGTTAAAAATAAATTTGAGTTAAATACGCCGTATTTAGTATCTAATGAAAGGGCTCGATTAGTACATTCCAAATATGTATAAATTATTAGCTTTCACTTGCCTCAAAATAATATAAATAAAAATGAATTCGAAAAACATTGGAAAAAATGAAATGCTCAAGTGGACGTAGTTAAGCGAAAACGTTCCAACCCACAAGTCGCACGAAGTGAAGTTTTTATGATAAATAGATTTGAATTGTCATGATCTGTCAGATTAACAACACGTTAAACTGACACTTTATTTATTTTTTATACATCCTATGTTCCAATCCACAACCGTTTGCGATAAAGCACATAAGTTAAAAATAAAACGTATTAAATCGCCTGAAACATTTATGGTTAATTTCTATTCATCAACCACATTTTCTCATAATGTTTCAGTCATTCTGAAACGTTATAACAAATTAACATATTTTTTATTTTACATGGATATAATGTTCCAAGATTTTTGGAATCTTATTGCAAATTTATCTAAAGCACTCTATCCTTGATAATAACGTTCTAATGCTCTTGGAACCTTTTTGTTTAATAAAAGAGCGCTGTATTTTAGGCAACAATGTTTTAATGTTTTTGGAATGTTTTTAGAAACTAAGATATTTGCTTTATTTCCTCGGTAAGAATGTTCCGATCCACTTGAAATATTTTAGAAAACGAATTATTTAGTAGATTAATCAAATTAGTTAAAGAATATACGAGTTTCTACATTCACAATCCAAGCCTGAAACTAAAAAGAATACTAGCGTACCGGTATCGTGTCGCGGTTATTTTCACTTTCCCTTTAATAATATTTCAAATAATACAAATGTATCCTATTTATAATTGCATTACCTATAAAAATAAAGAGTACATTCCTATCTTCCGCCGCTATTAAAACCCGACGGTAGTCTGATCCATGGCGCCAAGGAGAAAGCCGATCTTTTAGGTAACCTCTTTGCGTCAAACTCGACTATGAACGATGGGAATGCCGAAACACCTAATACACCTGGTGTGGAACTTCAATGGGTGAAGTAAAAATCACCCAGCGGAGGGTTCGGCGAAAACTAAAATCCCTAGATGTTCGAAAGTCGAGTGGGCCGGATGGCATACCGGCAATGGTGCTTAAGCACTGTGCTCCAGAGTTGTGCCCTGTTCTTACACGACTCTTCGCGCTCTCATTCTCCGCTGGACGAGTTCCGGCTTCGTGGAAGACCGCATACGTGCATCCTGTGCCTAAGAAAGGCGACAGGACAGACCCGTCCAACTACAGGCCTATCGCTATCACCTCCCTTCTCTCGAAGATTATGGAACGTGTTATTAATACACAGCTCCTGGGATACCTTGAGGGTAACGATCTACTGAGCGACCGACAGTACGGTTTCCGCCAGCGTCGCTCGACCGGTGACCTTCTTGTGTATCTCACAAACCGTTGGCAGGGTGAGGCACTAGCGGTCAGCCTAGATATAGCGAATGCCTTCGATCGGGTATGGCACAGAGGTCTTCTTGCGAAGCTACCATCTTATGGACTCTCTGAGGGGCTGTGTAATTGGATTTCCAGCTTTTTGTCCAACAGAAGTATCCAAGCCGACGTGGACGGCAGTCGCTCGGACCGCATGGACATAAACGCCGGTGTCCCACAAGGTTCCGTGTTGTCTCCGACCCTGTTTCTGCTGCATATTAATGACATGCTGTCGGATGACTCCATTCATTGCTATGCGGACGACAGTACTGGAGACGCATGTTACACGGGCCGTGCAAACATCCCCCAGTCCGAGGTGGAGGGGAGTCGCGAACAACTTGTGTCAGAAATCGAGACTACTCTCTCGGGAGTATCCGATTGGGGTCGACTAAACCTGGTCCAGTTCAACCCCACCAAGACACAATTATGTGTATTCACCGCTAAGAAAACCCCATTTATTGTAGCGCCGCAATTCCTGGGCACACGGCTTACCATTGCTCCGAGTTTTGGGATCCTAGGCGTCGACATTTCAAGTGACGACGTCCAGTACCGCAGTCATTTGGAGGACAAGGTCAAGCTGGCATCAAAGAAGCTTGGAGTTCTTAACAGGGCGAAGTAGTACTTCACTGCGGGGCAGCGACCTTCTTTATGAGTATGAGATCTTCTGTATGAGTACAGTACTGCTGTCATCTTTTTGCAGGAGCACCCGCACGCCAGCTTGACCCTTTCGACTCGGTGCAAAGACGTGCGTTGAGGCTCGTCGACAGTCCCATACTCGCAGGCGATGTGGAACCTCTCAGCCTCAGGAGGGATTTTGCCTCACTGTGTGTTTTCTACCGCCTATATAATGGTTTGTGCTCAGATGAATTATTTGACATGATGCCCACAGCTACATTCTATCATCGCACCGCTCGCCATAGACAGGGAATTTATCCCCACACATTGCATCCGAATACGGTGCGCACCGTGCGGTATGAAAGGAACTTCATACCACGTACGCTCAAGCTGTGGAATGAACTCCCTGCCACGGTTTTCACAAGCGACTACAATATGGGGTTGAGAAATGAATGATTTTGCTCTGACATGTTTTAAATTTGTATTTTTTTTAATACAAAATATCAATACCTACATGTTTTTTCATTTTAGGATTATTATTTATTAATTTATATATTTATAATAGATTGGAACGTTTATGCAAAGTTATTTGAAATGCTACTTCATACAAAGTAACAATTTAGCAGAAATGTTCCAGTACCAATTTTCTTTATTACAATAGTTATACTGAATATAATATATATAAAAAAAAAAACATAATTACATAATAATTACATATTTTTACAATAAATTCGAAGGCATTCATTCTAAACATGTTAAAACAAAAAGTTTACCACTAAAACAGAAAATTGCATTTATCTCGATTTGCAGTTAATGTGGAATGGAACGTTTCTGTTTAACGACGTCCAAGTGAGACTCGAACTCACGACCTTTCGCTTACAGGGCGACTGCTCTGCCAACTGAGCCATTGAGCACCACTTGAATCATTCCAAATTTTCCTTCTCTTTATATCCGTCTATAAGGGCGACGGTGCAGCCATCTACCAACATTCTTACGAACTGTTGGAAACAATGAATGATTTTTCAACCATTTTTAAACATTGAATTTTGATGACTGCGCCCAAATATTTGAATGAATTTTTTATAGCATTTATTATGCTAACTGTTAAGTTCGAAAAACATTGGAAAAAATGAAATGCTCAAGTGAGACTCGAACTCACGACCTTTCGCTTACAGGGCGACTGCTCTGCCAACTGAGCCATTGAGCACCACTTGAATTATTCCAAATTTTCCTTCTCTTTATATCCGTCTATAAGGGCGACGGTGCAGCCATCTACCAACATTCTTACGAACTGTTGGAAACAATGAATGATTTTTCAACCATTTTTAAACATTGAATTTTGATGACTGCGCCCAAATATTTGAATGAATTTTTTATAGCATTTATTATGCTAACTGTTAAGTTCGAAAAACTTAACAGTTAGCATAATAAATGCTATAAAAAATTCATTCAAATAAAAATGAATTTTAAAAAATCACGCTCTAAAAACTATCCAAAAAGATTTTTCTTTTACAAAGGACACGTCAATTTGACTTCACCTCGCCTGATGGTATGCTAAAAAGAAACATGTACCATGTTAACAGTGGTGGCATTTGGCTTGACGGCCTCATCAGATACCTTTTCACGCCCCGCTTGAAGGACCCGGGACTGTAGGAAGAAGGAAACATGTGAGCTGGCAGGCAGTGGTGCGGCATAGGAATGAGTCACTGAAACGCTTGGTTCTAGCAGGTATTCACTGCACCGTATACGGATGGCATCTTTATCATAAGGATAGCCGTGGTCGTATATGTACCATTTACTCTAACAAAAAAATACATTCTAGGGAAAACTTTTTTAAACGTGATTTTTCGGTAGTCGGGTTACATGTAATATGGCGAAATGTGGGTGCTAGCACCTCTGCCTACCCCTTCGGGGAATACAGGCGTGAGTTTATGTTATGTTATGTTATTTTATTTATTTTATTTTATTTTTATTTTTTTTTTGAAAAGGTTCACCAACAATTGTTTACATATCAATACTTATACTAAATTTATGCAGAGATATAGAACATAATGCAACAATTACTTATAGGTAAACACCGCTTATGAATAACCACAATATAAAGGATAAGTAAGTTTATAATACATGTACAAATATACTCCGTCTTATGAAACAAAAAAGAAGTCTACAGGAAATGCAGTATCCTAAACCTAAATTAACTAAAAGCAACCTAAACTATCATTCGAACTCAGTTAAACTCATGAGAGTCGACTTAATTTTGCTCAAAGAATCAAAGTGAATATCAATTTGATCACTGCAACTGTTTATCGTTTTACACAATCTTGCGCATGGGGAATTAGCACCTAGCACAGTCCTTCTAAGTGGGGAATGAAGTGGTGTGATGACGAAGCGAGGGAGCCTGGAGGGCACACGCAACCGGAATAGAGCAAGCAGATGGGAACAGTCAATTCTCATGCCGAAAACTTTACAAGCGAACATTGCCTCGTTAAGAAGTCTACGACCAGCCAAGGTTTTCAAATGGAAATACTTCAGACGGTTTTTATAAGAACGTATTTTCTTGACTAAGCCATTGGCAAACGCTAAATGCCATATAAAGCGTTTCTGGATACGTTCAATACGCAGCGAGTGCGTGGCATAGTGAGGCCGCCATACTACACAGCTATACTCCAGGATACTACGTATAAGGCTGTTGTAAAGTAGTATTTTCGTTTTGTTATTTCGAAATACTTTGCAATTCCTTAAAACAAATCCCAACATTCTAGAGGCCTTCTTGACTATGTTATCATAATGAGGTATAAAAGTTAGTTTTCTGTCATATATCACACCCAAGTCACGAATATGATCCACTTCATAAATTTTGTTATTGTTAATAAAATAATCATATGTTGCCAAATTAATCTTACGCGAGAATTTCATATGGAAACACTTTTTAGTATTAAGATGCATTGTATTATTTTCACACCAAACAATGAGTCTATCAATGTCAGCTTGCAGAAGTACGGAATCCTCTTTTGATTTTATTACTCTAGCAAATTTTAAATCATCGGCAAACATAAAAACGTCGGAGTTGAAAAAACAGTTTGGGATATCATTGATGAAGTAGTTAAACAAAACTGGTCCCAAATGTGATCCCTGGGGAACACCTGATGTTATTTTTTGCAAACCAGATTCGTAGCCGTTAACCACCACATAAAAATGCCTATCATGAAGGTATGAGTTTAGCCACCCTAACAGAGAACCAGTGATGCCGTACGCACGCAGTTTGAAAATTAATATACTATGAGGGACCCGATCAAATGCTTTGCTAAAGTCCGTGTAAATCACATCAGTCTGATGACCGGAATCTATAGCCTTTATCAATAGTTCCGTGAAGGGCACCAAGTTTGATTCTGTAGATCTACGTGCCACAAATCCATGCTGATGATCGCTTAAATATAGTTTTAGGTGGTTTTGAATAGAGGGACATATTAGTGATTCGAAAACTTTTGCAAAGATTGACAAAATTGATATAGGCCTGTAATTAGATATAACTGCCTTACTTTCGGTTTTATGTACGGGAACCAACTTTGCCACCTTCCACTTCGTAGGGAATTCTCCAGAAGCTAGGGATTGATTAAAAATTAATGAAAGCGGACGTGCTAGCTCGAGAGAACATTTTACAATAAATATCGGAGGTATACCGTCTGGGCCTGCACCCTTTTTGATATCGATAGTTTTTAATTTTCTTAATACGGTATCCTCGTCCAAGACTGGTGCACTTAGGCTTATGCTGTGATTAACGAATAAATCCCAGTAATCAGAATTATGTGTGTAATTTGAGCCATGTTGGGGGCTGTAGACAGAAGAAAAGTGATAAGAAAATAGCTCACATATCTCCGACCCATCAGAGGAGGTTTTTAGACCGTCAGTCATGGTAATTGGATATACACTGGACCCTCCCCTTTTAGTCTTTATATAAGACCAAAAAAGCTTGGGATTATCCCCTAACTCATCCTCCAATAATGCCATATAATTGTTATAGCATTCGGTAGATAACCTATCACAGCATCTGCCAATATCCTTTAGATCCATTCCATCTAGTGGGTTTTTATATTTTTTGTAGCGAATCCTAATTTTGTTTTTTAATTTTAACATTTTAATTAATCTATTATCAAACCATGGGGGGTATTTTTTATTTTTCTGATTACGGAATGGAATGAATGTTTTGATAACTGTATTAATAGTCTCGTAGAATAAATCTAACATTTCATTAACATCATCTTTTCCACGGAATAATTCATCCCAGTTAATATTCCTAAATGATTTACAAATTGATTGATAATCTCCTTTTTGAAAATTGGGCCTTACATTATTTTTATTATACGGAAGACTCGCTTCAATGTACAATGGAATAACAATGTCTAGAGGGGGATGTAGTTCATTAACTTTGCTTATTGGGTTCACTGATTGACTTACACTAGTAGATGCATTCGTCGAAAGTACAAGGTCCAGCATGCGACCAGTAGAATTCATAACATCATTACACTGTATGAACCCGTTTACATTTACAAAATCAACCAGAGTTGCACTTATACCGGGCAGTACAGGATTGCTAGTTGATGTTGTTATTCCTTTCCAATCTATACAACTCAAATTGAAGTCACCCACAACACACACAAGAGAGTCAGGAATCCTTTCCAAGGCAGCATTACAACAATCTAGGTAATATTCTAGTTCAGGACGGCGTATCGGTGGAGGTAAATATACAGCACAGAGAACCACTCGGTGGACAGAACGTAACCCAGGTACATCTAAGACAACCCAGAGGTCTTCACAATTACTCTCACAGTCCTTCAAGCGTCTTGATTTTATTTTATTCTTAATTGCAATTAACACTCCTCCTCCCTCTTCTTTCGTGTCCTGGGTACTGCAGGTTTCTCTATCCCTTCTATAGACCACGTATCGGCCGTCAAATAGCTCTCCACTCAAAACAGATTCGTTAAGCCAGGTTTCTGAGATAATAATTACATCATAATCATTGCAACAAATATTGCGATAGACTGTATGGGTTTTGGTCCTAAGACCACCACAATTCTGGTAATAAATTTGTAAGTGATTGAATTTGATGGTTGAAATTATATATAAAGCGCATGTATCACTATGCCAAGTAAGAGTGACACATAAATCTGGTTTAGACAATCCTATTCAAAGAGTCCATAGTCTTTACCAGTATAACTTCAGCATCGTCGCTCTTCTTGACGAATATCCTCCCACCCCTCACCCATACATACTTATATCTTCCCTCCTTAGCCTTAAGCCTTGTGGCCGCATGAAGAGCCTTATTGTTGGGCGACAGATGTTCAACCACATAAACTGGAGTCTTGTTGCAAGATAAACCAAAATCTGCACTGCTGAGTTTATTTAGCGGATTCTTCTTATTGTATTCTATTACAGCAGCTAGCAGCTGATCACGAACTCTCGGTGATGCAAGCTGGACCACGATAGACCGAGGACGATTGTTATTTATTCCATTGAGTTTGGCTATCCGGGTACAGTGTAAAATATCAGCATCATTTAACTCTTTTCCAACCACAGAACCCAATTGCTTGACCACGGTATATAAGTTCTCCGCTTTATTTTCGGGGAGGCATTGAAGTTCAATGTTATTTGACCGGGCCTGCTGTTCCAGATAATTAAGTCTTTGGTTCAGATCTGAAAGTGTGATTTTCATTTGATGATTCTCATCTCTGAGGTCTTTCATAGTTTTCATAGCTGACACATGCTCAGCTTGAAAATGTTCAAATTCTTTAGTATGAAAGGTCAGCGAATCCTTGAGATCCCGGACATCATTTTTAATGGGTTGCAATTCTTTATTTATAATATTAACAATCGTATCATTTATATTTTGAAGCATTGCAGCAAATTCCGTCTTTATAACTTCTTGTACAATTGATCGCACGTCATCTGCGGTAATTGCGCATATTTTGGGTGGGGAGTTTAAAGCAGGTCTCTTATTGCCTCTCATGGTGGAGACTTTACTTACAGGGGTGGAGTCTTTTCTCACTGACTTCGGGTTTAGGCTCATACACCCCGGACATTTCCAGTTGATATAGGCATTAGAGTCGCTCGGAATCTCTGGTATCGATAAACACAGAAAATGATACGCTTTCTTGCATGTATTGCAGTTAATAAATTGCTCGTGATCATCAATTCTCTCATTTGTACAACACCCCCAGGGTACAATGGGAGCCATGTTCATCAGAATTAAGCGAGTGCTAAGAATAGCAATTATAAATAACAACTTACAATATGAAATGAATATAAGATTCCGTTACGCTGGGCTTTGCTTAACAAAGGCGTTATCAGTGCCTGAGCGTCTTCCGGAGAATAACGTCGTAAGCGCCGCGTAAAATGCGTCGATTACGCCTTTTTATAGTACTCGTTGCATCGACACTTGTTGACGGTATTTTAATATATTTTATGATTTAAAGTTGATTGAAAACCTTGAATACTGTCCAATATACACTGTATTTTTATTCACTTTGTTCTCAGTTACATAACCGATAATGCAATATATTAAAGTTGCATAAAAAACACTGCATTCACTTATTTAGAACACGGCAAACACAAAACTTTTGCGAGAATATCTATCTAGATGTTATCGCGCGGCAGCTTACTTACTAATTGATGATGTTATAGTTATCGGAGACGAAGAATATGCCTCAGTCTAAGTCCTCTACTATACAAATGACATCTTTAAGGAAATATATTCTAAGAATATACACTGTACCTATGTTTACAATGTAATTTGCTGACCACTCAATGCCATGAAATCATCACAGTGCCACAGAGGTAATAGGTACCGATGACGTCAAATAACGTGTTTGCATTGAGGATGTCAGCAAAAAATAAATGTCTGCTCTTCAATAAAAATAATCGATTGTTGTGACAGGTACATACCTACAATTCGACAGCGAACGTAAAAGATTTATCCATACTATCCATACTAATATAATACATGCGAAAGTAACTCTGTCTGTCTGTCTGTCTGTATGTTACGCTTTCACGCCTAAACCACTGGACCGATTTCGATGAAATTTGGTATAGGGGTAGATTAGACCATGAGAAAGGTCATAGGCTATGTTTGGTCGCGATAACCGACCAAAAGCTAGTGATACTATAAAAACAACAATAGGTACTTGTCAAAAAACCATGTCTCACAAGCACAACTCATTTGTTCTACCGTAAAAAGTTGTGTGATTATAATCATAATAATCATAATCATAATCATTTATTTCAATTGTTAACATAGGTTACAGTTGACAGAGTTAAATAAATGTCCGCTATGCTATGCCATATGGGCGTACAAATGCAGTAGTGTATACTGATACAAAATTATAAATGAATTTACGTCACAAGTCATCAATATTAGGTAGTTAATAAATAATGTCAATATAAAATTCCTCTTTAACCACCTCTCCTTAACCACAATAAGTTCATAAATTAAAAGTAAATATAAAAAAAATGTCATATAAACAAACAAAATTCATTTTCATTGAAAAAAATATTTGATTGAATTATGTACTTATTTGAAATGTCATTTTAGCAGTAAAAAAAATATTAATAATAAAAATAAAAAAAGACTACCGTATCTATGTCAATAATTTGTCATTGATGTATTCTTCCACTGAATAATAACATTTTTCCAGCAATAACCGTTTAATTTTACTCTTGAACTCATTAAAATGTGTTGTTTGTAGAATAGAATTAGGTAGGTGGTTGTACAATCTAGGAGCCATGCAGAATACACTTTTGTTAAGATATGCCGTCGTATTTGTGGGACAAGATATCTTTAAGTGATGTCTTTTACTGTTGAGATTTCTAAAAAGTTGCATGTTTTTTCTCACAAATAACATAGTTTCCATAATATAGATGGACGGTAAAGTTAAAATTTAGTTAGTATTTCTACAACTGTCCATAGTTTTCAACCTGCATATAGCTCTTATGCACTTCTTTTGGGCCCTAAATATGTTTTCAACGTTGGTTGAATTACCCCAAAATATAACACCGTAATTTAACAGCGGAAACACATATCCGTAATACGCTGTTATAGTAGTCGATGTACTGGCTGTTTTAGATAGCATATATAAAGAGTAAGAGTGTCGATTTATTTTAGAGCATAATATCTCAAGATGACTTTTCCAATCTAGCCCATCATCTATATTTAGTCCTAAAAATTTAGTTTCTTGGACATGTTCTATTTGTGTTCCGTTATATCGTACGTCCAAGTTTGTTAGTTTGTTAGTCCTATTTTTAAATGTCATTATGCAGGTCTTATTTAAATTAATTTTCAAATTATTTGCTGTCAACCATTTGATAGAATCGTCCAAAGTACTGTTCATTTCATATTCAACTTTTGTTTTGTTATTGCCAGTAAATACAACTGTACTGTCATCTGCAAAGAGTACAGTCTTATAGATAATTATTTTTGGAAAATCGTTAATATAAATAATAAAGAGAAGCAGTCCTAGCACGCTACCCTGAGGCACCCCAAAAGCAATTTTTCTCTGTCCTGACGAGTAATTTGTTAGTTGTTTAGTAGAACTGCATATTCTAGAGATTTGCGTTGTTTGTAGTTAGGTAAGATTTAATCAATTCGAACACATTTCCCCTCACTCCATAAGCATACAGTTTATCCAATAGAATTTTGTGATCCACATAGTCAAATGCCTTGGTTAGATCCATAAAAATGGCGGAGGCTTGGTTCTTTTGGTCTACTGCGGTCATAATTACGCTAAGAAAGTTATAGATTGCAATATTGATATTCTTGTTCTTTCGAAATCCGACTTGTTCGTCAGCTAATAAGTTATTAATTTCAAAATAATTGTATAGACACTCGTGGATAACCCTCTCAAATATTTTTGATATGACAGGAACTAGAGCTATGGGTCCTTAACAACCCATGTCAGTTTTGTTGTTCTTTTTAAAAAGGGGTTTGACTATAGTAATTTTCAAATCATTGGGAAATACGCCGTGAGATATGCATAGGTTAATTAAGTGACTTAAAATGGGTGATAACTTGAAAGACACGTGTTTCAATATTTTTGTTGAAATTTCATCGTATCCAGTACTTTTTGTCGTTTTCAGATTCAGTATGATTTTATCGATATCTGCAGAAATAATAGGAGGCATAAACAAAGAGTTAGATTTTTTACTGAAACTTATTTTGGGTGTAGTTTGCTCTAATTTTTTTACTTGATCAACGAAATAGTCGTTAAACGAGTTTGCAATTTGTGTAGGATCGCTAATAACTTCGTCATTCAATATAATGCTCCGTATATATTCCCTGGGAACATTGTATCTATTTTTATTAATTATAGCCCAGGTAGCTTTACATTTATTTGCTGCGTTATTAATAAAGTTGTCATTTTGCGATATCTGTGTCAATTTTATAATCCTATTGAGTCTAGACGATAGGTTTTTAAAAGTTTCTTTATTTTGATGTGTACGGTTTTTTAGATATTGCCATAAGAGTTGGCGCTTTCGTTTACAACATAGTCTTATACCTTTTGTAATCCATTTTGGACGTCTTTTTGCTGTAATTTTAACACGTACTATTGGAAAGCATAGATTATAAAATAATCTGAACAACTCATAAAATTTACTAAAAGCGGTATTAGGATCTTGACAATCGTACACTTCCTGAAAACTGAGTGACTCCAGGCACTCTTTAAATTTTGTGATATTTCTTAGTGAATAGTTTCGCTTTTCAACGTACCAATACTTATATAAGTTAACACGTTTTACGGGTACTGTAAATAACTGTCCAGTATGGTCAGATAGTGAAAACTCAAGTACCTCGTGTGAGCAATAACCTGTATTGTAAAATACATTGTCTAAACATTTTCCACTAATCAGCCGTGTAGGTTGATTAAAGCCTGTTTTTAAATTGAAGGACCACAAAATCTGCATGAATTCAGTGCACCCAGAACTTTTGTTCAGTATATCGATGTTAAAGTCACCGCACAGTATTATTTTCTTTTTACCGTAGCAGAAAGCAGTTAACAAGGAATGAAATGCAGTAAAAAAATTATTCAAGTCTTCTACACTATATCTCGGTGGTCTATATATACATATCACATAAATGTTGTGTTCTGGAAGCACTATACCGGAGCATTCCATTATATTTTCAATCGAGTGTTTATCAATGTCTTGGATTGGGTCAAATAATAAAGTGTGGTTAACAAGTATGCACGATCCTCCACGACGCTTACGCCTACAGAATATAGAACCAAGGGTAAAATTTGGTACACTCAACAAGTTTCTATCATCACTTACCATGTTATGTTCCGTTATACAGAGTACACCAATATCCCTATTCTTACGTTCGAACGACTCGAGAACTACAGTAAGCAGGTCCAACTTTGACATCAGTCCATCTATATTTTGGTGAAATAAACTTAAGTTAGTCTCGAAAAAACATACTAGAAGAAATGTTATTATTCTCAAATATGGAATAGTACCTATGATTTGCATCAACCTGAATATTACACTGTGAGTCACTTCTATTCTCGTTAGAGGGTGAAACAAATTCACAATAAGTCTGAGTATATTTATCAGCCAATTTACATTTGCTTACACTATTTTTTTTTATGGTCTCGCTGTACATTTTTGATTTAGTAGTGTAGTCAACACGTAGTATGTCTTTTAGCAGATTACGACACATTATTGTTGTAAAGTGTAGATAATTAGGAACAAAGCGCATATAATTCATATCTACGTAAGTTACATCGTCAAATTGGTTACATCTAATGAGGCCGTCAAGCTGAGTGCCACCACTGTTAACATGGTAAATGTTTACGATGGTGACCCTCTTTCCGAGACTTTGCCTTTAGCTTAACATCAGGCGAGGTGAAGACAAATTGACGTGTCCTATATAAAAAAAAAAAAAAAACATATAAATTTTAGTTCATAGTTAACTTTATTAGGATTTAGGTAACGATTGTATGGTACCTCGCTTATTATAATATTAGTGTGACGGACTGTAGGCAACCAGCTTATAAGAGAATTTTTAAGTTCATACGGGTTGTTATCATTAATACCCCCCAATATCACCACAAAGTCACTTTTGCTTAGAGTCCCTAGTTCTTGTTTCACTGAATTAAGGATGTTATGGAGCTTCGCAGCTGGCTTCCAATAGACTGTCACTCGAAATTTATCACCTAGAAGTTTTTGTAATGCAGTGCGAACATTTTTCCCACGTTGATCAGCAAGAATAATTACCTTCTGCTTCCCCTGCAATCGTTCTGCGTCTCCCCTCTTCTCAGTCTGGCATTCTGTCGTAAAGAGTTTTTTGCATATGTTTGATCTTGACTGAGTGTGACATTCTGTATCGACAAACTTTGAATCGAGATTATGCCTTAGAGATAAATCTTTTAAATTATTGCTGATTGTTTTTACAGCGTTCAATGTTAATTCCCTCGGTGATGTTCTGGGTAAACCTGGTTTTAAGGTAAATGAATGAATTTGACGTTGATATTGTGGTGAAAAGAACCTCATAGGTTTATTCCTATTTTTGGTTTCCTGTATTCCGATCGATTTTAATAATTTTATTTTATTTTCACAGGTTTTTAGTTGAGTTTTAAGTGTACTATTTTCAATGTTCAAATTATCGATTTCAGTTGTCGCAATTTGTAGTTCTGTTTTTAGTTTATATATTTCGTCTTTTAATACACTTAGGTTTTCGTTTGTATTTGGTAGACTTTGGAACGACACGTCCATGTCACATTCATTATCGCTCAATAACGTTAAGTTATGTTTATTTGATCTTCTTTGCTTCATATTTACATATTCAAGTTCATGAAATACTAAATCAGTTATTAATTTATTCAGTCCATAATTATTACGAGAACTTCTGTATTAAGCTTTTACGGTATTATCTAACCTTAATGAATCTTATAGTGACTATATCAATATTAATAAAAAAAATAGTTTAAAAAACTTAAAAACACGCTTTTAGCATGCACTAAAAATTACAAAACCGCCATTTTAGACGTCCGCCATATTGGATATAAGTCCTGTGACATTTTTTCGAATTCCTGATAGCAAACCCTTTCATTTGATACCCATATCATGGGGATGGATTTCAAACAGCTAGTCCGCCATCTTGGACGTCCGCCATATTGGATTTGTAATGACGTTTCTTAGCTAGTCATGTATTGTCATCGAACTCAGAGCAAAATTTCATCCTAATCAAAGACCGGGAAGTGGGTCAAATTAAGATTCCAAGATTTTTACATAGTTTAGATTTTTACAAATGAAGCTAATAAAAGCGTGTTAAAAATCTTTAACATCCATGCTAATATTATAAATGCGAAAGTAACTCTGTCTGTCTGTATGTTACGCTTGCACGAATAAACCACTGAACCGATTTTGATGAAATTTGGTATAGGGGTAGATTAGACCATGAGAAAGGACATAGGCTATGTTTTGTTAGCCGCGGGCAAAAGCTAGTTTTAAATCAATATATTGACTCGGCCATCACATGAAAACACAATATCCATACTAATATTATAAATACGAAAGTAACTCTGTCTGTCTGTCTGTATGTTACGCATTAACGATTAAACCACTGAACCGCTTTTGATGAAATTTGGTATAGGGGTAGATTAGACCTTGAGAAAGGACATTGGCTATGTTTGATCACGATAACCGACATCTACGCGGGCGGAGCCGCGGGCAAAAGCTAGTTGCCTTCTCTGGTCCGTTGCTTGACACTGTGTCATTCACTAACCCTTGCTCGTCTTCTATTGCTTAGTGTGTACACGGTATTGTGTGCTGGTTCAATATCTGCACAGTGCAAATATTTGTACGTTTGATTGTCGATTGACATTGGTTTCGGTGTTTCTGTGTAAAATGTACATATCGACAAAAAATCGTGTATGTTTATTAATGTCTGGTACAAAGCGCAGGCTACATCAATAAGTCAGCGAGTTGTTGGACTTTATAAGGCTACACTACCAGCTCATGGGGACACTAGGGTCCCCACAACCCGAAGGGGGCCATCTCGAAAGAGATGGTCCTGGGTCTACCGGGGTGCGAGAGATATGCTTTTGGCAATCTCACCTCCGGCAACCAAGGACCCAAGACGGCGTGCGTTTTGGTCGGTTCGAGTCCGACATAACCACCTCCACCGGCACCGTGGGAGTGGTATCCGTGGGGATTTTTCGCACGATAAAAAAAACATTACAGCTCAAAATAGAAAGTTCTGTATTCTGAGGCCCGTATTCTAAAATGACTCAGCATGAATTGAGACAGATTGATATTTGACTTTATGTTCGAAATACATTGGGGAAAACACGCGCTCAAGTGAGACTTGAACTCACGACCTGTCCCTTACGGAGGGAATGCTCTTGAGCCACATCTAAATCACTTCAAATTTCGAATATTTGAATGAAATTTTTATAGCATTTATAATGCTAACTTTTTAAGTTCCACAGTCGCCCTTAAAAGACAGATATAAAGAGAAGGGAAATTTGAAGTGAGCCTTCTGGTTACGCGTAGCGTCGATCAGCCGCTTTGCTAGGTCTTTAGAAAGAAAACGGGTACTTGGGCCCCATGTCCCCAACGTTTCAACCCCAAACGGCTCAAAAACATAATCACCTGTTAAGTTACAGTATTTGCGCCGTTTGAGGCTTTCCGCAGATGCAGTAGTATTTTAAATATTTGAAACTGTTTTTGTTTTGTTTTCAGTCAGCTCAGATGCCGCAGAAGAAAACTTAGGTGCGAGAACGAAGAGAGAAGATGGCGGTGAAGAAAATGTACAATTTGAAGACCACGACGCCTCAGAGAGATCCTGGGGCCGAAGTATGATAAGTTTGTTGTTAAACTCTCTTTTAAAAGGAAGGCAACGCACTTGTGATTCATCTGGGGTTACGGGTGTCCATGGGCGGCGGTGATTGCTTACCACCAGGCGATCCGTCAGCTCGTTTGCCTCCTTATTCCATAAAAAAAAAAACTAGTTCCGTGAACTAGTTATTTTTTTAGAAGGAGGCCGCCATTTTTTCCCTAAAGTCAAATCAAATCGTGTTAAATTATTTTTAATTTGCATTTTAACGGCATAATTTTGTTTGAGTCATTCATCAACTCGCGGGCAATAAACTTGCGGGAAACCGCGAGTTTTGTAATTATTATAGGTGGATGATTAAAAATAAATAAATATCGATAAATAAAAATCGACGAAAATTTTACAGCTTCTACATACATAAATACATACAATCACGCCTTTATCCCCGGAGGGTTGGGCAGAGGTGAATTACCACCCACATTTCACCAATCAATGTATTCGGTCCCACGTAATAGGCGGTGAGCCTATTGCCGTATTCCGGGCACTATTTTTGACTCGAGCTATGCATCTGAGGCTGAGTCTGGGCAGTATATGTATATGTACCTATGTCTGATGTGAAACAGTCCTATCCCTTAGTCGCCTTGTACGACACCGCATGGGAAGAGATGGGGTGGATCAAATTGTACTCTGCCGGGAACCACGCGACTTTGACTAGGTTCTAGGTTCTACTGTCATATTAGTATCTATATAGACTAGTACTTAGATTAGATAAAAGACTGGTCGAAGAAAAGAAAAAAAAATATTGACTATTGCAAATGAAGATCATTTTGACACTGAGTTTATTAAAATAATTGGCCTTCTGCTAGTCATAAAGAACTATGATGTATAATAGTACATTATGATATAAGTGCGGTAAGTTGAAAATTACAGCCGAGGCGATATTACTAGCCCGAGCCATCGGCGAGAGCTATAAGGAAGCAGAGGCTGTAATTTTCAAAGCGCACGTATGTCATACGACGTTTTATAACATATTTACGAGGAAATTAATAGTTAATACAGCGAAAAGAAAAAGCGCGCGGAATTATTTTTACTTGTCCACAAATAAGCGATGCGCGCGCATCAACGTTTTTTTTTTAGGCAAAGGTACAAACACAGCCAGTATTACTAATAAAGTAAATTAATATTTTTGTATTTTTGTTACAAATAAATGGTTGTAATTTATTGTTAAAATTAATTAAATTAAAGAATTAAATGTTTATTTGTTATATTTTATTTTCCAAAGTTAATTTTATTCATAAAATATTGACCACTTTCTTGACATAAAACCTCTTTGCTAAGATTTTTAAAAGTATCGTTCACGGAGTATCTTAAAACTTTATTAAAAAAAAAACACGTGCCTTTTACATTACATTATCGCACAAGTACGTAATGAGATACATTACGATATTGAAATTGGTGTAATTATAACCACTTTACGAGCAAATATGTTATAAATTTTTTTACATAGAACTCTTCGGTTTATGGTTTTGTCAGTCATATAATTATCAATTTGTCACGTATAATAATAATTTGTTATAGGTAGTTCCTTCCGTAAACAAAATTAAAACGTTCCTTCTTAGAAATATAGACCCTTCGTTCTATGCTGGCTGCAGTTAAGTTCAAACTAGATTACATTAAAATAGTTTGCACTGTACAAAAAGTCATGGTCATAAACAGTGACGTAAAAAAAGGCGGGAAAACAAATGAAGATTGCAGAACTATTTTTTTTTTTTTAGAAAAGGCTTAGCTTGTTCTCTATGTTGTAAAATTAATTTGAATTACAAACTTCTGTAGTTAAAATAAAGTATTTGACTGAGATTATTAAATTAACAATGGTAGAATAGAACAGCTGTAAAATTTACCTAAGTCTGTTTTTTTTTTTCAACTACCTTTAGATACAAGGAAAATAAAATTATGACGTCATAAATGTTTATTTCATCGTTTTCACTTTTAGTCAAAAGTGTAATTTGACTTTAAACTACAGTTAAGCCAACGAAGCGAGAGAAAAAAGGTAAACAATGTTTCAGCGGTAGCAAACTTTTTTATTTATTTGAAAATGATTACGTATCACTTCAAGCGCGTTCCAGACAGGAATGAAATTGCTCATAAGATGGCGGATCTGACAGTTTCCTGTACTACGAAACACGCAACGACAGTTGTCGCTCGGCCATTGTCGCGTACGTGTGACATGTGCGACAAGGACAGATAAAATAATCGCTAGTTATCGCAACGTAACTCAGTAATGGTCGCTTTGTTTACCTTTTTTCTTTAGTCTCGCTTTTTGATTAGTCAATCAAATATCCAATTGCTTATACAAGAAGGAACTACAAAACCTATGCCTATGGCTGCTACTAAAAATAAATAAAAAATAGTATAAAATTATTAGTTTATTGAATATAAATATTAAAACTTACTTATTTCTATTCCATTTCAGAACCACATAAATTGCATTTGCAAACCACTACAGCTGCATCGGTCGACCCTAACGGTAAGCGCTTTTCAATACAGATAAGTACCTAAATGAACAAGTACTTACTTACAATGACTGTTGGATTGTTTTATACTTATACTAGCTTTTGCCCGCGACTTCGTCCGCGTTAAGTTCGAAATAGAAATGTTTAGGAAACACTGCTCCTGTTCCCGCGACCCAAATAAAGTTCCTTAAAATTTCTGTGAGCCTGGTACTTCATGCCAATGTATCAGGGTCACAGAAATACTGATCCCGTGACCGCGACCCACAGCAACCTATAACTTACGTTTGTTTGATTGCAACGTAAGATTTTAAGTCTGATCAAGACTGTTCTTATAAAAAAAAACCGCATCAAAAATCGGTTCAGTGGTTTTTGCGTCTATCGCTACCTGTAGATTAAGGCTACCCGCCCACGTCCGATAATCGGTGACCGACTTTTTGTAGGAGAAAAATAGAACGTACTACTCGCAATACCCACGTCCTACAAAAAGTCAGTCACAAATAAAATCGGTGCATCCCAACCGATCCGATTGTCGGTGAAAAATGCAACGTTCGGAAATGTATGCGTAAACGCACACTACTCACCGATAGTCGGCCGCATGCAAGGGAAGGACAAGGACGGACTTAGCCACAGACAAAGTGGCGGACGTGTGCGTTGAGTCGGTCACAAAATCGGTCATACATAAGAATCGGACGAAAAATCATACTGTTTATGGGTCCTACAAAAGGTCTAACGTGGGCCTAAAGCGATTTTATGTATTACAAATTTTCAATCCTCTCCCAGCGCATCTTTGGTGGAAACAGTGTGGATTGACGAGAATATGCGAGGCGTGAATTGAAATATTTGTTTGTGTTAAATGAACCGGATTGCTTCCGACATAGAGTATAAATTACCTTTTCAACAGAAACACCCTTCTCGCGAGAGGTTTATTGTTGTTCGTTGCTACTTAGTACCGTAGGTATATATCTTTATCTAATGAAGCCTACGGGGGGCGCGGCGCGGGGGCGGTTACGCGCGAGGTCGCGATGGCTATTTTTAGTGGAAAAGGGTCAGTGCGATTTCAATTCTCTTCTCGCCTCGTCTCGTCTCGCCACTCTGGTGGAAATTTACCTTTTGGGACACAAATCGGGCCCAAGATACTCTTTATACAGGCTCTTTTCACTTCTGTTCGCACTTCCCGAGTGCTAATTAATTATAAACAGACACTTCAATCATATTTATATAATAGACATGCTGAAATACGTTGGTCCTTTTCAGACGAAAGGGGTCGCTACTACATCCAGTACAACAATGTGCCAATGGGGGCAGAACGCGTGGGAGACCGTCTGTTCGTCACAGTTCCTCGCAGAAGATTCGGTAAGTAGTCGTTTAAACAACGCCATCTAGCGGAATCACTGGTATGCTGTTTAAGCCTAAAATTATCATTTATAGGGTTCCGTAACTATACGGCGGCCTTCCCATTCCGAGGGCGAGTCGGGGACACCGTCGTCCCCCCTCCCGAGGAGGACCAGACCGTAAGGGATGGCCCTGGGTCAGCCGGGGTGCGAGGGATATGTCGAAGTCAATCTCACCTCCAGCCTAGCACCACACACGTTTTAGTCGGTTCGCGTCCGACATAACCTCCCCTTACGGCTCTGGCGGGGGAGGTATCCGTGGGGATTTCCGCACGAAAAAAAAGGGCTCCGTAACTCTAAAGGAAACAACGGAACCCAAATAGGATCACTGCATTGTCTGTTAAGATCTTTTTCTCAGGAATGCGTGGAGGTAAAAAATACCCCTAAAGAATTAGACGTGAATAATGTCTCATTTGACTTGCAACCCTGATAACTTTAACCGAGCTACTAAATACACTGGTGCAACACATTTAGTAGAAACCGTTGTAGTAATTGTTACTGTTAATGTTAAATTTGATGTAAACCTCTTACTTTAGCAGGTAGTATTTTGTAACTAAGCCTAAGGCCTATGTCCACGGAGGCGTAGCTTCATAGACGCGTATTCGTCATTATACGTTTGGTGTACGCTTGCTTGCTGCTGCCATACAAAACAATGTAACTCTGTCGACGGACGGAGCGTCAGCGTCGCGCTCGCGTTACTGCATGCAAGCTTCACGACGACGTCTGGCGTGGTACCGCATGTTATACGCCCAGGCGTACAACGAGTGAACGCAAGTGTTTCTTTTCTTGAAAATGGCGACAAATGAATGAAAAGTATGAAAACGTACGCGTGCAATACGCCTCGTGGATAGTGTTCAGTACGCTGGGCTGCACAAGCAACACATCGTATTTTGAAGCATCTATGAAGCTACGCCTCCGTGGACAGTGGGCCTAAGACTCGCACATGGCCGGCTTTTTAACTTTTTCTCATCTTCCAGGTATTCCATCAACGCTGAACTACATAGACTTGAACCGGTACAGTTCAGGGTCTCCCCCCCTCACGCCGTACCCCAGCATGCTGGCTTCTCGGTCCGTCATCTCAGTGTACCGCACCAGGGCCGACGCTTGCGGGAGACTGTGGGCCTTGGATACCGGGGCTATTGAAATACCAAGTATGTAATCTTCTATACTTAGAAAAAAAAAAGTAAGTAAGAAATTGCTGTGAAATCGAGTTTTATCTAATATATAAAATTCTCGTGTCACAGTTTTTGTTGCCATACTCCTCCGAAACGGCTTGACCGATTTTGATGAAATTTTTTGTGCTTATCCGGTATCTATGAGAATCGGCCAACATCTATTTTTCATCCCCCTAAATGTTAGGGGTAGTCCACCCCTAAATTTTTTTTTTTATTTTTTAGACAAAATTTTTAATTTCTAATTTTTTATGATACAACATACAAAAATACATACAATCCTCAATTTTCACCCTTCTACGATCAACCCTTATTTTTTAATAGCCATTTTAGTAATGAAATCATTTTTCCTCTCCGGTCGAAAACTGATCAATCGTCATTTAATTAGTTTGAAATTTTGTGAGCATATTGAGTCGGTCTGAGAATCGTCTTCTCTATTTTCCATCCCCCTAAATGGTGCAGCGGGAACGGGATCTGACGCCACGAGGGCAGGAAAAAATTGGCGGTACGAAGTTCGCCGGGACAGCTAGTGTACCTATAAAAATGGTGAATTTTTAGACAATACGTCATTTTAATCGGGAAATTTCCAACTCGACACTGGCAAAATTGTCTTCCATATTTGGTTGATATGTTGCCATCTCAGAAAAAAAGAAGAAGAAGATACTGCTTAATATTAGAAATGCTAAAGTAACTCTGTATGTTACGCTTTAACAGCTAAACCACGGAACCGATTTTGATAAAATTTGGTATACCTACAGGTAGATTAGACCTTGAGAAAGGACACAAGCAGGAGGCAAAAGGCTCCAAATTTTTTTTTATAAAATTGCTCCAACCGTTTAGACGTGAAAGAGTAACAAGCATCCATCCTTCCACCCTCACAAACTTTCGCGTTTTTAATATTAGTACTTATAGTTATGCATAATATTAAAACATCCGAGAGAGCCTCCTCAGCACCTTTCAAAGTCTCGGAAAAGAGGAGGTCCTTTTGCATTACATTAAAGAATGAACCGGCTCTCTTTCCAGACAATATCATGTACATCCAACGGCCAGCGATCCTGGTGTACGACCTGAACACAGACAAGCTTATCGTCAGGTACGAGCTGAAGCCTGCAGACCTGCCCGCCACCAACACTCCAACAGGTAAGAGATATTATATCTCGCACCACTTGCCATAGGTATGGACTTCATCCTCACACATTGCGACCGGAAACGGTGCGCACCGTGCGGTATTCAAAAATTCAAATTTCAAATTAAATATTCAAAAATCATTTATTCCATAAATATTACTAAAAAAACTCAGTAAGAATTATTTTTTCAAGCCCCGACGCAAAAACGACGGGGTTATAAGTTTGACGTGTCTTCAACCCCCGACGCAAAAACGACGGGGTGTTATATTATAATTTTGTCGTGTCTGTGTATGTGTGTGTGTGTGTGTGTGTGTGTGTGTGTGTGTGTGTGCGTGTGTGTGTGTGTGTGTGTGTGTCTGTCTGTGGCATCATAGCACCCAAACCGGTGAATCGATTTCGATTTAGTTTTTTTGTTGTTTGAAAGGTTTATTAGTTGGGAGTGTAGCTATGTTGGATGAAAATCTGTCCAAGATAGCCAACGCCACAAAATGGCAAAGGACATATTTTTTCACAACTCCTTCAATATAGGTATCAAATGAAATAAATAAATAAATATACCACAACATTCCACACAACGCTATCTAGACCCATGGTAAGCTTAGCTTAACTAGCTTGTGTTATGGAATCTAGAATGCGGATATATATACTTAGATACTTTTTTTTTTTTTTTTTTTTTTGTAAATACATACATACTATACATAGAAACACCCAGACCAATGCAAATAGCCATATTCATGCATACAAATATTTGCACTGAGCGGGAATCGAACCCGCGCCTCCTGCGTAGCAGTCGCGTGCACTACCGCCACGCCACGGAGGCTGTAAAGGACTTGACTAGTAGAATACAATATAATAAATTTCATATCCAAGATGGCTGCCAGTGCAAAATGGCGCCTTACACATCATTTAAAAAAACAATCGTCTTTTAGGTACAATAATTTTCTTGTGTTGCGACTTAGAGTGACTTAATCCCGAGCATTTTTGTCATTTCAATTTGGCCTTAACAGTTGTTTTGAATTTATTCATGGACAATGTTCTAATTTCATTGTGAAGGTTTATTTGTAGAATCTAATACATTGTCCCATAAACGAGTTGCATATTTATGGGGTATAAAAGGAACTTCATCCTTCGCTCAAGCTGCGGAATAAAATTTCCCTTCCCTTTTTTATTTGCTCTATTACGAGAGTTTTAAAATAATTTTAAGACTTCGTCGTCAAGATATTACGAGATTTTTACACTAATTTTCTTCCTGCAGGTCTTGCCTCAATAACCATCGAGATCCGCAACAACGACTGCTCGGACACTTACGCGTACGTCCCGGACCTGGCCAGTTACGGTCTCATCGTCTACTCCCTCAGGGAGAACAACAGCTGGAGACACTCCCACAACTACTACAGCTTCGTACCTACCGCTGGAGACCTCAGGATATCTGGTAAGTTAATTTTAATTCTGGTGACGGAGAAAGAATACAAGTATTACCACTTAATAAAATCCCGTCACAAAATATGCCTCCAAAAAGTTGAAAATAAATTGTGTTTTTTAGGATTTTTTAGGTTTAATTACGTAGTTTTATTATTTATTCTGTGGTTCAATTGGATGACTGTGTCATGGACTAGGTCAGGCTGGTGTTACCCGTGTTACGCTCCAACCATATTCCTTATTTAAATTTTGGTGTTCTTTTTTTAATTTTCAAAGTTTGTCGGATTTTATTTGAATGAGTGACATTCGCATAAACTTCAGACAGTATCAAAAAGACTATTTAAGTGCTAATAAGATTCAATTTTTATTTGATCATCGATCGAATTTTTATTTCATTCGATCTTATATCGCAAGGTAAGTCAATTTTATCTTAATCATGTGTGATTGGAGTCGTTACCAAGCTAATTAACTCGATTAATAAGCTTGTGGAATATATAGGTAAAAGTGGTCCAGAATTGCTTTCGCATAGAGTTGGGTTCAGTGCCCCCATGCCGGGGGTCAGTTGGAGAAGATACCGTTATCCCCCCTCCCGGTCCAGACTGCCAGGGATGGCCCTGGGTCAGCCGAGGTGCGACGGATATGTCAAATTGAAATGTCCTCTGGCTACCCTCCCTGTTGACATCAATGGGGAGAAATTCTTTAACGTCTGAATATGCAGGTTTGCAATGGTTGTACTGTTTACTACAGGGTGGTTTTACAGAGATTTGATCTATAAGATTGCCACTATCGCCTCTGTGGCACGGCGGTAGTGCACGCGACGGCCACGCAGGAGACACGGGTTCGATCCTCGCTCAGTGCAAATATTTGTATGCATGAATATGACTATTTGCATTGGTCTGAATGTTTCTATGTATACTTAATATGTACGTATTTAGAAAAAAAAAGTTGTAAGCATGTTTATGTGCATATGTGCATTCTAGATTCCATAACATCCATACTAATATTATAAATGAGAAAGTAACTCTGTCTGTCTGTCTGTCTGTCTGTCTGTCTGTCTGTCTGTATGTTACGCTTTCACGCCTAAACCGCTGAACCGATTTTGATGAAATTTGGTATAGGGATAGATTAGATCTTGAGAAAGGACATAGGCTATGTTTGGTCGCGATAACCGACATCCACGCGGGCGGAGCCGCGGGCAAAAGCTAGTAAGCTACTAAAGCTTACCATGGGTCTAGATAGCGTTATGTAGAATGTTGTGGAATTAAAAAAAGCCATAAAAATCCTGTATTTTTATGGCTTTTTTTGGGTTTAAGTCGGTTCGATTACCGGGTGTGTCAAGCGAGTTTTCGAAAATCTTTAAATGCAGTTTGGTTTCTCTTTAAAAATAAAGGAATGTTTCCTTTGAGTGAACTTCTCTATCTCCGGTATTTCGAGTACTTCCCCTCCAGGGGACATGAAATTCTTCCAACTTGTATTTTTATTTAGATAATCCTTTGACGTTTATAAATAGCCTATCGATAAAAGCCATGACACTACTTTAGTTTTCGATTTTGTATAAAACAGAGTTTTCATGCTGTTGAGTTTAAGAAGAACCGACATATTGCACGTACCATCTTTGGAAGCAATCGGTATAATATAATATAATGGTGTCCATAAAGTCAATTGCGCGAAATTTCGATCCACAATCGGGTATTCTACTGACTAGACAAATTAGTTAGTTTTTACTAAACGTCAAAACGATAAGTTATAAGGTAACTTGTATGAAAAAAGATTTAGTGACGTCATAAAATTTAATGGTCACATCAGTTACTATTACAGGTTGGGGTGGATGATTAAAAATAAATAAAAACTGTAAAATAAGAACCGACACAATTTTTACCATTCTTCATTTAATAAGCTCGTTTATATAATTTATTTGAACTATAGGATTATACCCAATTGCAAATTGTTTCATGATACGTCTACAAAATCATTACTTTTGATGTACCCTAACAAGCAATGATTTATGCGCGATATTAGATCAATGAAGTGATTTCAAACAGAATCTAATTACAAGACAGGAATAAAGACGCATTTTGTATTAAGCCTTTATTGATTGAAACAAACATGAGAAGAAAATCTTTGTTGATTTTGTTATTAGTGGTAAATATTATATCTTTTTAATAACTAACAACATTATGAATTAATTATAATTAAACTTAATTTTAGACTTGTAGTATGTCTAAAAATAAAAAAAACATCTTGTAGAGTGAATGGAAAATTGTAATCAATTCTTTTCACTTAATTGTGGAATTTCAATGGAGTTTTTATTGGTTAATTTTGCCAATGGATTATGAGTGGTTTTGCTAAGATTTATAATAGCAGAATCGAGCATCTAAAACATAGATCTCTAAATAATAAGACACTATTATTTAGAGTTATGTCATTTCAAAATCTTCTTCCTACTAAAAACTCAATGAAAGTAAAGAAACAAAAATCTTAGCCAGAGCTTAGTGGAGAGTTCGAAAAACATCGGAATGAAACGCTCAAGTGAGACTTAAACTCACGACCTTTACCTTACAGGTCGTGAGTTCAAATCTCACTTGAGCGTTTCATTTTTTCCTATGTTTTTCGAACTTTAAAGTTAGCTCGAAAAGCATTGGAAAAAATGTACTTAATGCTCAAGTTAGACTCGAACTCACGACCTTTCCCTTACAGGGGGACTGCTCTTCCAACTGAGCTGTAAGGGAAAGGTCGTGAGTTCGAGTCTAACTTGAGCATTTCATTTTTTCCAATGTTTTTCGAACTTAAAAGTTAGCATAATAAATGCTTTAAAAAATTCATTTAAAGTTAGCATTAAAAATGCTATCAAAATTCAGTCAAATTAGTGGAGAGTTTTTATGCTGTCAGAGGGAAGACCAAAGGCTTGTCCTGCTCTGTCTTCTACACTGACGGCACAGAAACTCTCTGTTCTTACAATGTCGGCAGCACGAGTGTAATTCCCTTGGTGTTGCACATAGGCTAAGGTAACCACTTTCCAAGAAAATAAATGAGCTTTCTTTCAGGCTATAATTATTCAAATCCTTGCTCCAGCAGTGGCCATCCCATCTAGGAGAGGCGAGCTCACGATAGCCTGGACCACGGTGATGGATGTTTTCCGAGAAGTAGCTTTCAAAATAAGGGACGTCGTCAATAAACTAGACAACCATATGGAGGTTACTCACCATAGGACCGGCAAATTCTCGAGAATGTTGTATTGGTCCATTGCGGATTTTAAAATGGATAAATAAAAAACTACAAGTTTAATAAAACAAAATGGCTGATATGAAATATGACAGTGATACTTTTAATTTCGGGTTTCAAGTCTAATTTATTGATATTGAAATTTATTGACATTGAAATATTTTGACGTGACACTTATTGATCTTGTAATTTATTGACATTGAAATTTACTAATAATTTATTTGATTGATAGTCTATTAATTAATTTGACAATTTATGTAAATAATTGATTAAAATAAAATACTTAATCGTAAATGAATGGCTTATTCCCGTCCGCTCCACGATTTTGTTCCCAAGCGCTCCAAGACTAAAATTAAAGATTATTATTATTTTATAAAATCGTTCTCAAGAGCTCCAAAAACTTATGTAAGCTTTTTCCTTCAAAACTTCTCATCTATATACATCAATTCCCAGGAGCTCCAAATTATACTACTTTAAGTAAAAAGACTCATATAATACTGTGTTCCCAACAGCTCCAAAACAAAGTGTACGGTTAGCAGAAATAAAACATTTAATAGGTACTATAATACGACAATAGGAAGTCATTGAGTTAGGTATGAATTCGGTATTCAAGCGGTTTTACAGAGAAAGCAATGTTTGCACTGAAGTTATAATAAAATCATTGTAATAAATAAATAAAATAAATAAATATTCGACAACATTCTACACAACGCCATCTAGACCCATGGTAAGCTTTTATAGCTTGTGTAATGGAATCTAGAATGCGGATAAACATACTTATATACTTTTTTTTTGTAAATACATACATATTATACATAGAAACAACCAGACCAATGCAAATAGCCATATTCATGCATACAAATATTTGCACTGAGCGGGAATCGAACCCGCGCCTCCTGCGTGGTAGTCGCGTGCACTACCGCCACGCCACAGAGGCTGTCAAATGTAATATTGTATATTATTTTATTTTACTGTATTTTTTGTTCATTTATTATTGTGTAGATGAAAAGTGTGATTAAATTGTGAATACTACCGTACCTAACTATGGAATTCCAATATTCTAAAATTAACGATCAAATAAAAAAAAAGCAAAATGACTGATATGAAATACGGCAGAATATATGCTGTAATTGGCTGTAAGTACAAATATTATATGACTAGCTTTTGGCGATGTCAGTTATGGCGACAAAACATTTCTCAAAAGACGTAGATGTACGAAGTTTCATGCTTCTAACTTTGAAACTAATGAACTTTCCATACAAACGTTTATCACCTATTTTACCCTCTTAGTAGTTAGATTTTGAAAAACGCTGATACACGTGTTCATTTATTTCTTAAAAGACACAGGTTTACGAAATTTTGTGCATCTAGCTCTGAATATGACGGACTTTCACACAAACTTTCACCCCTTTAGTAGCAAAATTTCCCAAAATCCTTTCTTAGTGGATGCTAAATATTATAATTTTGACAGTAGATGCATTGTTGACACACATTTTAGTAGGTACCTACTAGGTATGTGTTCATATGCGTTTATAATTCATATGTCATTTACCTAGCCTATGAGGCTATGACCTCAATCTTATATGACATCATTTGAGGCTTATTTTTCCTCGTTAGCCCTATAGAGAGAAACTACATACATGCGCGCATAACGCATAACCCTCACTGGCGCAGTCGGGTATTATTACGAATCTACTTGAAAAGATAACCATTTTCTTGAAGACCGTAAAATATGGAAACTTTTGTAAAGCTTGCAACACTGTATACGTATATCAATAGGTGTTTGAGTGTGACAGCCGGTAGTTGGTAGTGGTAGTGAACGCGGCCGCTATGCAGCATGTCTCCTTCAGCGAGCAGGTAATGGTCGTGAAGGAGACGGCGGAACGGGAGAGGCGGCGCGAGCGAGAGAGACTCGCGGATCGCGCCGCCTGCGCGCGCAGGCAACTCGGGCACCGGAGGGCACTGACTGACCTCCGTCCCCCATGAGCGCGAGCCTGGGGGTGACGGGTGGAGCCGCCTGTCACCCCAGCAGAAGCAGGCCACGGCGGCGGCGCGCTGAATAGCGCGCCTCCCCATTCCGGAGGCGAGTTGGGGACACCGTTGTCCCCCCTCCTGAGGAGGGCCAGACCGTAAGGGATGGCCCTGGGTCAGCCGGGGTGCGAGGGATATGTCGATGACAACCTCACCTCCGGCCTAGCACCAAGACCCACAGTCGGCGTGTGGTTTTAGTCGGTTCGAGTCCGACATAACTTTCCGGCTCCGGCAGTGGGTATCCGAGGGGATTTCCGCACGGAAAAAAAAGGTCGCTATGCAGGAGGCACGGGTTCGGTCCCCGCTCAATGCAAATATTTGTATGTATGTATGGGTACTTGCATTGGTCGAGGCCTCGATTCTGCTGAAGCCAAACCACCGTGGTGCCACTGCCACTGCAAAAAAACGGCAATAAATAAGACTTTGAAGCGATGTGATATAAGTTCAAAATTGAATGACTTTTTGCAGAGTAGGCAGGTAGGTACCTAATTGAAAAAGTGTAATGAAACTGCTTTTATTTCATTTTGAACTTTAGCTGTATAGAAATTAAGTCTAAAATTTTATGACATCTTTTGCAGTGACTGCGGCACCATGCTAGTTTAGCTTTATTAGAATCCATGGGTCTGGCCGTGCCTCGAAAAGACGTTAACCCGTCGGATATATTTTAACTATAGGATAATACCCAATAGCACAGCTGCAGTGGACTGCAACTTATAAATGGTGATTTTTGCAGGACAATCCTTCCAATGGAACGATGGTATATTCAGCATCACTCTTGGCAAAGCAGATGCTAGCGGCTGCAGACCGGCTTTCTTCCACCCCATGGTCAGCTTCCAGGAGTTTGAGATTTCGACTTGCGAACTGCATAAGAGGGAAGCCAATAGGACGGCTTATCGTGTGAGTATTAGTATAAACGTGAGTGCTAACACCTCTGCCTACCCCTTCGGGGAATACAGGCGTGAGTTTATGTTATGTTATGTATGTGTATTTGTATAAAAAACTTCGTACCGCCAATAATTTTCTGCCCGCGTGGCGCCTGATCCCGTTCCCGCAGCACCCTCTACTATATCCAGCATGTATTATACATATAAACCTTCCTTTTGAATCACTCTATCTATTAAAAGAAACTGCATCAAAATCTGTGGTGCAGTTTTGAAGATATAAGCATACCTACATAGGGATATAGGGACGCGGAAAGCGACTTGATGACTAGCGACTTCAATATGGGGTTCTTCAAGAAGGGCCTGCTTCTGCTAGGGTGACAGGCAGCTCCACCGGTCACCCCCAGGCCAGCGCTCATGGAGGACGGAGGTCGTTCTGCGACCTCCGATGTCCGGTTCGCCTTGGCTCTGCGCGGGCTTCCCGGGCCCGGAGTTTAGTCCGGACCCGACCGGCCGCCTCCTTCTCGAGCATTACTTGCTCGCAGAAGGAGGCGGCCGCACCCTAAGCGTTCGCGCATCGTACCATCGCTGTGAGTCCCGTGCGGGCTTGAGCTTCGCGTTTGACTTCGCTCCAGGTTTTTCCAATGGCTTCCGCTTCGCTAATCGACAGCCAAGATTGGCAAGAAAATTACATATTCCCATTACAAGAAGGTCTCAGACAATTGATAGAAGTTTCACCATCATGAATTTCATATGGCTGCTACTTGTATTGATTTTGGCTGCTAATTTCAGACTCATGTTTTAGGTTTTAATTTTTTTTTTTTCATCTGTATATCTCCCCCAGATCGTAGGTGAACGCGGCGACAACTCCCAGAGCACTATGAACGACCATCACGATGGTACCAACGTAGTATTCTTCGCGGACGTAGGCAGAGACGCCGTGTCGTGTTGGAACGTGGACAAACCTCTGCACAGGGATAACGTGGCTGTGCTGGCTAGAGATGGCGAAAGGCTGAGCTACCCTTCAGGTATTATCAATTATGTTTACGCAGTCAAATGCCTGGCAATGGCGCCCCCACCGGGTCCAGGTAGAAGGGGTAGGCCCAAGAAGTGCTGGCTTGGCGTCGTGGAGGGTGACATGCGTGCAAACGCTCTCACTACCTTGGACGCCCAAGATCGTGCGAAGTGGAGGAGGAAGAGCCGGAAGGCGGACCCTGAGCTCCGAGGGCACCGTGGCCTCGGATGCAATCAGGACTAACGTCTCTATGTGGTTGATGAGTCCACTGTTGGACATAGCCCTCTGCCAATGTGTTGAACCGTCGCCCTCCGCATCCAGTTTATCCCATTTTCAGGTCATATAATTATAAATAACCTAATCTAATTCGTAACTTTTACGGATAATTCTGGAAAACAACAAAACTGCGCCTGATGCATTACGAATTAAATGCAACAAAATGTAATTGAGGTACAATAAAGAGTTTTTTATTATATTCTAAGTGTACGTAGATACCTACCTAATTTCTTTAGAAAACATTCTAAGATAGGTACTTACGCACTAAATGAACTAAAAATTGCTCTGAAGTTCATAATTATAGCCTTCGAGTTAGCAGAAAATAGGATGTATGACCACAGTCTAACGATTCATCCATACTACTATTATAAATGCGAAAGTAACTCTGTCTGTCTGTCTGTCTGTCTGTATGTTACGCTTTCACGCATAAACCACTGAACCGATTTTGATGAAATTTGGTATAGGGGTAGATTAGACCATGAGAAAGGACATAGGCTAGCGTTTGGTCGCAATAACCGACATCCACGCGGGCGGAGCCGCGGGCAAAAGCTAGTACTACATAAGATCACTCGTTATACTGTGGTATGACTATGTGGCATGCCTTCGCATTTACTAGACTTTCGCACTCACGTACATCGCGGTGGAATACATTCGACAATGTGCGAATCGATATGGAATACCTACTTTCGCACTACCGTGCTTCGCGGTGGAAAACATCCGAAATTATGATTATCGATGTGGCGCTCTTTCGCACTACCGTGAGTCGCGTTTCGGTACTTTAGGGCTACAGTTCATCGCTATTTTGAACTTCGAAATTCAGTACCAATGACAATCTGATTGCGTGACTGTCTCTAAAGGCCGCTATTACCTACACGCATCAAAGATCTGCTGTAGCCTAGTGGTATGGGTAATGGACTGCTGAGACGAGGTCTCGGGTTCGATCCCAGGTTTACCATGGCACACACCAATGACTTTTCGATGCTTTTCGAAGTCATGTGTGTATTTATCGCAGGTTTATAAGTGCCCGGTTAATGGCAATAGGCTCGCCACCTATTACATTGGGACCTAAACATAAACTGGCGAAATGTGGATGCTAGCATCTCTGCCTACCCCTTCGGGGAATACAGGCGTGAGTTTATATGTATAATTGTGTCAGAGTTGATATCAATTAAGTAAATGTACCTTCTGTATGATAATGATGACTAAAAACGCCATATTTTCAGATCTACACGTAACTGGTGACGAGGTATGGGTGACAGTAAACCAGCTGCCTCGCTTCGTGTACTCCCGACTCGACACTAACAAGTACAACTTCTTCGTCTACAAGTGAGTTGAGAATCGACATAAGGGAAAAAGAATCTTCTCGGGCGGGACTCGAACCCGCAATCTTTCCCTTACAGGGGGAATGCCTTGACCAATTCGGCTACCGAGACACCCCCGATGTGATTCAAATTTCCCTTCTATTTATCCGTTCTTACGGCGACGGTGGAGTCATCTACCGATCTTCTTACGAACTACCGGAACCAATAAATGACGTAAATTTGTATAGTTAGCATACTTAATTCTGTAAAACTCATACAAGTGAGTTTCAATCTATCAATCTTTCTTTTTTATTAGGCACGTTAATTTGACTTCATCTCGCCTGATGGTAAGTTAAAGGCAAAGTCTCGGCAAGAAGGTTACCATTACAAACATGTACCATGTTAACAGTGGTGGCACTCAGGTTACGGCCTCGTCAGATACTTTTTCATGCCCCGCAAGAACTTTTACTTTTAAAAATAGCATAATATATAATTATGTATGTATCATAAACTTAGTATAGTAACATTAGTTGACATTTTAAATTTGGTAGCGCAGAAATGAGAAGACTATTAGTCTATATACGTTAATATATTATTAAGTTTATGGTATACTAGCAGTCCCGGCAAACTTCGTTTCGCCTTAGAAATTAGAATCAATTAGCTGTTGATTCTAAATAGTTTCGGCAGCGCATTCGACGAAAGTCATTTTAAGACTCATTTTTCTACACCTTCGGTTACATTGTTCAAATTTTACCAAGGATCCCTAATTTTTTTCAAAATGAAATGTATAGCCTATGTCAAATTGGAAGAATGTAGCATTCTATTGGTGAAAGAATTTTTTAAATCGGCCCAGTACTTTTTGAGCCTATTCATTACAAACATACAAACATACAAAAATAGGCACAAATCTTTCCTCTTTATAATATTAGTGTAGATATAGGAAGTTTCATAAAAATTTAATAAAATAGGAGAATTTGAATGATTTTTATAGCATTTATGAAAAAATTAAACGCTCAAGAGAGACTTGAACTCACGACCTTTCCCTTAGAGGGGGAATGCTCTTCCAACTGAGCTATTGAGCCACACCTGAATCATTTAAAATTTTCCTTCTCTTTATTATATAATTTTTTTATTGGTCCAGGCGGGATTCGTATCCATGATCCTTCTCTTCAAAAATATTGATTAGTTCCGATAGGTTGTAAGCGGTAAGAGTGTCGGTAAAACGGCTCCACCGTCAACCGTCGCCCTAAAGATGGATACCTATATTTATTAGGAAAAAGATTTGGATTCATCCGGGTAGGGTCCGGTAGCTTATTGGTCAAAGGGGGGTTTTAATCGCGGTTTCAAATCCCGCTGAACCGATTTAATATTATTCGTATCTTAATTGATTTGAAGTTTTTTTTTATAAAGGACACGTCAATTTGAAATCCTCTCGCCTGATGGTAAGCTAAAGGCAAAGTCTCGGAAGAGGGTCACCATCGTAAGCATGTACCATGTTAACAGTGGTGGTAGGTACTCAGCTTAACGGCCTCACAGTTAGCATATTACTACCCCCACGGAGCCGGTGGAGGTGGTTATGTCGGACTCGAACCGACTAAAACGCACGCCGTCTTGGGTCCTTGGTTGCCGGAGGTGAGATTACCGAAAGCATATCTCTCGCACCCCGACAGAGGGACCATCTCTTTCGAGATGACCCCCTTCGGGTTGTGGGGACCACAGTGTTTAAATGCTTTAAGATTTAATTCAAATCTTCTACTTCTATCAAATCGAAGGCGCCTCATCTCTCAGATTCTATGTTCCCAGTGTGCCGCCACCTGGATTGCATTTTTGGAGGCGCTCATAAGTTCCTCCGCTGTACAAGTGGATGGGCATGCAGCACACGTTAGCAGGTGGGACATGGTCTGTGGAGAACTCCACACTCACACCGCAGGTCCGCGCCGTCTGAGAAACCCCATCTTGACCGATTCTCCTTGCTTCGACCGACCTGTGTCCGAAGTCTGTTTAGGGACTTCCACCTGATCCAGGAGAGGTCTTGCCCAGGCGGCAAACTCTCCGACAGTGGGACGAAAGGGGTTGGTGGCGAGCTTTAATTCATTTCATTTTTTTTATATAATTTCAGGGCGAATGTACAAAACTTGATCTCCGGCACCGCCTGTGAGCCACAGCGAATGTACCAGATAACTCCCTTTAACCAACCCAATAGAGGATACTATTGAGATGAAGGATTTATAACATTTATGTCTCAATACTTTTTTATTTACGGATTAGTAGAATAATATTTTTATAATTGGATACAGATAATTAAAAAATTCAAAAATAAAATGTGTTGTATTATTTTATATTATCCGAATTGTGATGGACAATACAAGTATCACTATCCCATCTCATCCGAAGAGTGTCGCAAGAGGTGACTGACGGAACAATACGCAGACGATATCACTGCGAGAGAAGGAACACTCGACATGAAACCCTGTACCAACCCGTCTGGTCAGCGTGAAGACAGTAGGCCAGAGCCTCCCAACATTGGGAGAGGCCTGTGTCCAGCAGTGGACTGCAATAGGCTAAATGATTCGAATTCATTTTATGGCCCAAAAATGCCCTTTATTCCCATCTGCCACCCCTAGGCTTGCCACCGGGGTAGTGTTTGGCACTAATTAGCTGTCGTTACCCCGGTGGTCAATGGCACATAATCAGTTTCATCCGCCCCCTTCATCAACCAAGGCCAATAGTACGCATCTCGCTACAAAATCGTAAAGGCTACACTACACACAGTGCCGCCGGTTTTATAAGCCACCAGGTTAGCGGCGGCCTGAATGGTGGCTTGCCCGGCGGTAGTTCCCGAGGGATGTTAAAAAATAATCGATTTTTCTTTTAATCGATTATTATTTTAGTATAATAGATTTTTAATAATCGATTTTCAAAGCCATATTAATCGATTTTTAACAAATCGATTAATAAATTACACGATTAAATCGATTTTCATAAATAATCGTTTTTTTTCTATTATTTAAAATCCTCCATGCTTGTTTGAATCTATCCGCCGAATGAAATAAACTCGAAGCATTATTATTTGCAGAACTACTTAATTCGCCGACTTACTAACTTAGTAAATTAAAAACGGTGCCATCTGTAGTTATGTCGGCGAATTAAGTACTTTCAGTTTAGTGAGTGAGATCTTCCGAGTTATTATAGTTGTTGGTAACCAACAATAAACAATAAAGATGTCTTCTAACCGTAAAACACTTAAAAGCGGCTGGCGAAAGTATTTTATAACGAAGAAAGATGCTACCACAGCAATATGCATGTACTGTTCGAAAGAATTAAAAACTTGTAGTAATACTACAAACTTAAAACAACACATAGAACGAAAACATCCCACTGTCTTACAGGTATCAACTATTATTATTGTTTGAAAAAGAACAAATATCAAGTTTTGTTTACAGACCTATACGTGCTTTTTATGGATTGTTTGATAAATAGGTAACACAAATCTTTAACAGGTTGTTGTGTGGTTAGAGCTGTTATGATTAAAGAATTTACGTTTTCCCCGTCAATGAACACTTAATCATACTAAATCCTTCATAATAGTTGATATTAATCGCTTTTAAACACGAATGTATATATAAAACAAACAATTATTATTATTATCTAAGTTGACATTTTAGCAATAGATATTTTTTTTTATTTTCTCCTATTGAGACCAGCAAAAGAATCTAAGCTTATACAGCCATAGTTTATATTATTTATAAGTTTTTTTAGTTATGGCTTGTAGCGTCGAATATGAAAAGCATGGAGGATTTTAAATAATAGAAAAAAAAACGATTTTTTCGAACAAATCGATTATTTATTTTCATTAAAATCGATTATTGACAAATCGATTAATATTTAATAAAATAAAATCGATTTTTATTAAATCGATTTTTTTCCATTCATCTCACATCCCTGTAGTTCCGCCGGCACTGTGTGTAGCAGCCTTTAGGGTCTATTCCCATATCCTATTGGACGTTATCAATGGAAAATTATATTAAAACATCTTTCACTGGATATCATCTTCCATAGCGTCCCTTAGCTAACAACACCGCTCAAGTCGAAAATTGGCGGTTTTTACATTTTAATGCCATTGGATGAAGCTGCGCATTGCGCGCCGAACCATTGGTCTCATGAAATAGATTTCAGCCAATCAGAAGCCGTAATTCAAAAAATAGCGACAGCGCTCAAGTCGGTTGGCGTCGCAACACCGCACAAGCCGTTAGTCTGTCATTTTTTGATACCTTAATCCCTAACATTTTCACAAACAACACCGCCTAAATCTAATAAAATATCAATCAACACCGCTCAAGTCATAAAATAAAAGTTAAAATCGTCAAAATAAGTATAATTAATTATTTCTTAACCGCTAATTAGAGTATGTATTAAGAAGCAATAGAAAAAACACAGATTTTTTAAAATATAGTTTTTTTCGTCTCCTGTAAAGTTGGTAAAAATGACTTAAGCGGTGTTGTAAGCTAAGGGACGATAGATACATACAATTAGGGGTGGCAGATGGGAATAAAGGAAAAATGCAGACATTAAAGAGTACACCAATCATTGTATTTTCAGATACTCGTAACAATAAGATATACAAAATCAATAGTTTATTATGAACCGTCGACAAACATTTGAATAGTGTTGTGCGTTCGCGCGAGTGTGAGCGCTCGCGCGGTTCGCGCGGGAGACGCAAGCCAGTCGCGCGAGCCGCGTGACGTCACCAGGCGACACACCAGCCACCGCATCAGCTCTAGCTTGTCCACTACCGTACGGAGTTTCCTGTACACGGAAAGAGAAATTAAGTCATCCATACTAATAATAAAAATGCGAAAGTAACTCTCTCTGTCTGTCTGTCTGTATGTATATTACGCTTTCACGCCTGAACCAGTGAACGGATTTTGAAGAAATTTGGTATAGGAGTAGATTAGACCTTGAGAAAGGACATAGGCTATGATTGGTCGCGACAACCGACATCCACGCGGGCGGAGCCGCAGGCAAAAAAGTTAGATAATATTCTAGTGTAGCAGTTATGAAGTAAGAAAATTCGGTAGAAAAAATCTACTACAATCTAGTTTGTCATTCGCCTTCATTGGGAAGCCGGCAGTAATCGTATTATAGGGACTTGGTCAGTTAGGTTACACCACGCTACTTAGAAGTCAGCACACACTAAAGACTAGCCCGTAAATCAGTAAAGTAAGGCCAACGAAACGAGAGAAAAAAGGTAAACAAAGTTTCAGCGGTTCCAAACATTTATCACTTCAAGTGCATTCCAGACAGGAATGAAATTGCTCATAAAATGGCGGATCTGACAGTTTAGAACCGCTGTGCTGACAGCTTTCCTGTACTACGGAACACGCAACGACAGCTGTCGCTCGGCTTTTGTCGCGTACTTGTGATATGCGCGACAAGGACAGAGAAAATAATCGCTAGTTATCACAACGTAACTCAGTAATGTTCGCTTTGTTTACCTTTTTTCTCTTGTCTCATTAGCTTTACTTCAGGTGTTTTGTATTGGGCCTTGAAGGTGTTGGTAGAACCGCAATCAATCTGTATTCGCTTCACAAGTTCCTTTTAGGCAATGAGAGAGAAAGAGCCTACCGCTGGCGGTCAACTCTCTTTCGCTCTTATTGGCTTGCCGTACTACTACTACTACTGCCAGTGGGGACGCCGTTAGACCGGACGGGTGATCAGCCCTTCTATGTGGGGCCATTTTACCCAATTCCCCTGTAACGACTGCCATACATGTTCGTATGACAACCGCCCAACTAACACTTAGGCGCTAAGACAAGAATTATAGTAAATCTATTAGAGCGCTAACCAGATCCTAAAGTTCTAAATAAGTGTTACGTATTCGGAGTTAGAGCGCGCTATAGCTCTACTATACCCCCGAATTGGGCACACTTTTTTGTCACCTTAGGTTGTTTAATGGCGGTAAAGCAGAGTTACAGAATGTGTTAAGAGGTATAATAAAGCAATAAGAGAGCTATAATACCGATAACTGAAACTACAAGGGATGAAAAGGTGGTAAAAAGGCAAAAATTAACTCCTTAAGCGGTACGGTAGAACTACAATGTCGCTCACTATATTTTTAAGTGATAAGAGGGTGGCAAATAGGTGATTATTACTGATTTGATCTCTAATATAGATCCACAAAGGCTATAAAAACGGACCCAGGTGCTAACATTTTTAAAAAGGATATTTTTTATTTCATCAACATAAATATAACCTACGACTCTCTCGTTTTATGTGCGAACTGTTAATATTTATCAGATCCAAAACGCCGCCATTCGTATGCGAAAAAGTAATCTTTTAGTTTCAACTTAGTGGACACACAAGTTACCTTGTTACTGCGAATTTAAGTACACTGTGATTATGTATATGTATTATTATCAAATTATTTAAGCGCCCGATGTCTGTTGTCTATTTTACTGAAAAGAAATATTTTACTAGATATGGAGTAACATAAAACTTTTGTAATTATCTAATAAAACGTTGCCTATTCTAGTTTAAGGTATCGTGCTAGTAGTATTATAACACAATCAAGCAAAATACTTCAATTAAACAGTGTTTTCAGGTTTTCTTATGTTTTTCTAACCTTAGTCAAATCAATTTATAACCTTAACATGGCGGGCAAAATGAATAAGGGGTACAGAAGTGGTATTAAGCTCTATTACTCGACCTAAAGTTATACAGAAGTCACATTAGGCTCTAGAAGTTCCATGATAGCAAAAAATGTTCCTAGTTTCCTACTGTTCGACTTTAAAGTAACATAAGAGAGTTTTGTATCTCTAGGCATTTGGTGGTACAAAAGAGTTTATAAGCACCATTGTAGAACTGGTAGCGGTAATTTTTGCTTTTGTACAACTTTTGGGTCTTGGCGAGGGTTTATTATCGCTTGCATAGCACTTTGAGGGGAATCTTTCAATGCTTACTTCTTATTTAGATCCTTATAGTTGTAAGATTCACTTAAAGCTATAACACAAGATGCTTTGCCCGTAATATAGTGTTAAAAAATGCTGCTGTATGTCTTTAACCACTAAACTCACCCTGTTATCGCCCTTGTAACTCTGTGGTATACCTCTAAGTGAAATATTTTGCTTGATTACGCTCCTTTGTCGCCAAAAGTTGTAAGTGCTGCTGCTGTAGCGCCTTTATATCTCGTTAAGTTCTAAAACAAGCTCTAATTGACGCCTAAATGTTTATTGGGCGGGACCGACAGTTTAACGTGCTCTCCGAGGCACGACCAGACCTATGCAAATACTCATGCATACAAATATTTGCAGTGTACGGGGATCGAACCCGCGCCTCCTGCGTAGCGGTTACGTTCACTATCGCCAGGCCACAGAGGCTGTCAATTGGCTTGCCTTTCTTTATTTTTCCTAATTTATGCCGTCGCTTGCGCTGACTCCTGGCTCGCCGCTGAGTTCACGACTACGGCCTTAACTTAAAAGTTATCAAGTTACAAAAAGCCGGCCAAGTGCGAGTCCGACTTGCGCACCAAGTGTTCCAAAACGCTACATAAACCGCAATATATTGATTGCGTTGACTTAAAAGTTTGGTTTCGAAATGACAGGGGATTTGGGTGAAATGGCCCACAAAGAGGGCAGATCACCCGTCCGGTCGACGGCGTCCCCCGCTGGAAGTAAGTAAGTTGGTTTCGAAATATATCGGGAAAAAGAAGCGCACAAGTCGCCCTTGAATACGGATATAAATAGAAGGGAAATTTGAAGTGATTCAGATGTGGCTCAATAGCTCAGTTGGAAGAGCATTCCCCTGTAAGGGAAAGGTCGTAGGTTCATGTCCCACTAGAGCACTTCTTTTTCCCAATGTATTTCGAACTTAAAAAGTTAGCATAATAAATGCTATAAAAATTTCATTAAAAGTTTGATATTTGCACTGTTTCAAGATGTTATAATTAAAAAAAAAAAATTAGAACCGAAGTTACTAATATTCCCTCTAACCCCTCCAACTAAGTTAAATTGCTTGTGCTAGGAGTGGGTTCACGTCGACAGTGTAATGGCCAGAATGGAACCCGGGACCTTTCGATCGTAAGGGCGACTCCTTAACCACTAAGCTATCGACGCTTAAAGATCTGAGATCTAGATCTGAGTATATAGTATGAATTTTGGTCCATGTTTATTTTTGAGGTATGGTACCCTAAAAGGACTTACTTATACAGTGGTCCGGACACATCACACTCCTCAAACTGTGTGGCCTCTTCTTGTAGATCCCGTAGCCGACACAGCTCCTCGTCCCACTGCTGTCTCACAGCGGCCAACTCTTCCTCTTTCTCCTGTTCTAAGGAGTGCAGGAGACGGAGCTGCGTCTCGTGGTGACGGTAGTCTTTTAGGGCTTGGATTATTTTCCTGGAATCAAAATTTTGTTTAATTTAATTAACATTGGGCGGAGTTATAAAAAAACAAAGGTGTGAAAAACATAATTGAAAAAAATTATTGTAACACATTTCTAGAACTTATTCACTGTTTTCGATAGTTTTTATGATTATCGGCAGATGGTTCCCACCGACAGCCCAAATGGTTGTATAAGAGAATTTATGGAATGCTGAAAACGAGGCTCGATAGACCAGTGGTCAGAAAAATCCCCTGTAATAGACTGCTCGCGGACAGCCTCCGTGGCGAGGCGGTAGTGTACACGGCCGCTACGCAGGAGTCGCGGGTATCGATCTCCACTCAGTGCAAATATTTGTATGCTTATAATATGAGTACATTGGTATGGTCGTGACTCGGAGAGCACGTTAAGCTATCGGTCCCGGTTGCTATACGAACATGCATGACAATTATTGTTACGGGGGAATTGGGTAAAATAAATAAATGGCCCACATTGAAGGGCTGATCACCCATTCGCGTCCGTGCAAACGGCGTCCCCACTGGCAGTAGTAGAGGTAGTAGTAGTAGTAGACAGGTCGCTAGTTCAAGTCCCATATGAGCATTCACTTTTTCCAATTTAAATAGCTTTGAATAGTTAGCATACTAATTGCTTTAAAATTTTATTAAAGTAGAGTGTGTTCACGAGTTCATGCCTCAGCTTGAGTGTGTGTGCCATGAAGTTCCTTGTGCATGTAACACCTCGGCAGTCAGCAGTTGCTACTGCAGGTAGCAACATGACTAACTTGACTTGACTTAAGGTCCTTTGGCCCCTAGCTGGGGCAGAGGACGTCCACAGTGAGTTTCCATCCCGTACGGTCTTGAGCTTTGCGTTTGACTTGAGCAACATGCAAAATATATTTGAATAAATTTTACAAAAGTATGCTAACTATACAAATCCCATCGCCTTCCGTCGCCCTTAAAGATGTATAAGATAGGAAATTTTAAACACATCGGGGATGTCTCGGTAGCTGAATTGGTTAAGGCATCCCCCTGTAAGGGAAAGACTGAGGGTACGACTCCCGCCCGAGAAGATTCCTTTTTCCCTATGTATTTGATGCAAAATATAATTAAAAGAAAATACTCACTCCTTCCTCTCCACCATGTCAGGGTCCAAAGTCCGATCTGGGGCTGTGATCTGTGCCCTCACGAAGTGCGCCTGTGTGAGAGACTTCACTATGGCCTGTTCTAACACTTTCCACATCACCAGGTCGCCGTATTCTTTGATCGTGTTGTCTGAGTGGGGTTGTTCTGTTATAGCAGGCATGGCTGAAACAGGTAAGTATATGTATACAGTTTGTAACTAAACTTTTTCAATTTATTGGATTGATCATTTCATTAAGGAGGTTGTTATGGAAGCATATATATATATGACAGCAGTACAGTATGTAGTATGTTTAACTAGAGACTGGCATATATCAGGACCCTTAATATTTGTATCCCTAAGCCTGAGTGTCATTATATTTATTGATGTTTTTGTGGATCACTATCAAGTGTTTTATGTTGCAAGGGCTATCCGCTTGCAACATAAAACACTTAGCAGTGGGAATATAGGTGGCAGGAAGGATATAAAGTTACGCGGAAAGTGGCCAGCGATCTTGCCTCTTTAGCAGTATGTGACAGCTAATACTTACCAGCAATAGGTTTAGCCTTTAAAAGTTTAAGTTTTGAGTTCATGAACGTTAAATCTTTCATTTTCTTTGTGATCACATCTTCAAAACTTTCACCGATTCTGGCCGAAAATAGTTCAGCTGAACAAATCCGTAGTTGCTCCTCGAAGTAATTGCTAACATCTTTTAACTGTTTAAACGCAGACATTTTGAGTCAGTCAACTAATGAAACACGCTCGTTGTTTGTTTATTTTACTTTTTTATTACTAATTATTGCGAAACAAGCACGTAAACAAGCAACAACACAACAACAATAAAATCAGTTGAACTTTTAAAAATGACTGACATTAGTGACATTACTGACATGACATTGACACTTTTGAAAGTTGATTCGATAGATATTGACATTAGTGATGTCGACAAACCATTGGTAATAATCGACTAAGAGGAAATTCGCATTCGTGTTCAAATGAATAAATCCGTGACTAAAATAATTTAATTTTACGCAACATATATTATTCTTTTGCGTTATTCTCCTTCAAAGGCAGTGCAGAACCAGCACAGCACGGGCGATAGTAATTACAAGAAGGTCGCAATTTTTCACACGCATAACACGGGTACAAATGGGCTGCGCAGACAAAATTGGTATACCTAAGCAATAATCTATGACCTAAGCATGACCTAAGCTTATAGCTTCATTAGGAGTAGTGTATGGTTTCTATTAAAATCTTCAGGATCGATCTAAGTCAACTTCACTTTATAGCTGGAGTGCATCTACTCAGCAACGTATCTGCCATAAGCTTTTCTCTTGGAGACGGAAGTTCAGAAGGCAGTCTCTTCGCGTATATAGGAACTAAATTTAAAGCGGAAAGCAGACTCCAGGCTTCTATAATAGGTGCTTCAGCCTTGAATGCAAATGTCATCGCCAAGATGTGGCTGTATTTGTTAGTGTTAGTAATATTGTGGATTAAAATGAAAAATTAGACTTTGAGTAGATTATCTTGTATTAAAAGTAAGTGCGTATACAACGAATTCGTAGTGAGTAAAGATTGAGCTTAAAAGTTCGAGTGTTGCTATAGCGCTGAGGGTAATTTACCCATTCATTAAATTAACTTCCCGACATACTCCCGGCCTTGGAAGCGCCAGCTTCCAACATTTTCTCATCTTCATCAACAAAGAGAGGGCAGATACGAGGAAATGCGCGTCTGATGACTCCTGAACTTGTTTGAATATCTGCAACTCTGGATACTCCATCCTTGCCTGGCTTTGTGCAGATGATGCGACCCAAATTCCATTTTAATGGTGGAGTATGATCTTCCTTGATGACGACTAAGGTATTGGGTTGAAGATCAGGCTTGTTTTTATTCCATTTAGATCTGATCTGCATTTCCGAGATGTACTCTTTACTCCAGCGCCTCCAAAAATGTTGTCGTATCTGTTCGAGTCTCTCGTAACGAGACAATCTATGCACTGGCACTTCAGTGAGCTCTGCAGTGACAGGCGCGGTTAGGAGACGGCCAACCAAAAAATGAGCTGGAGAAAGGGAGTTAAAATCATTGGGATCTGTGGACATAGGACTTATAGGTCGTGAGTTCAGAACGGCTTCTATCTGTGTTAAAACCGTGCTAAGCTCTTCGAAGGTAAGGTGTGCGTTGCCCATTACTCTAAGCAAGTGATGCTTACAAGATTTCACCCCAGCCTCAAACAAACCACTAAAATGAGGACAGTAAGGCGGATTAAATGTAAATTTTATTTGTTGACTTGTAGCGTAGTCAACTATATCGGTAGAACAATTAGACAAAAAGGTTGCAAATTCGTTAGCTACGCCTACAAAGTTCCTACCGTTGTCGGAGACAATTTCTGCAGGCTTACCACGTCTAGATATAAACCTTTTTAAGGCTAGTAAATAGGCGTCTGAGGACAGATCACTAACGAGTTCCAAATGTACAGCGCGTGTAACGAAACATACAAATAAACATATGTAACTTTTCACCGTCTTTGAGCCCCTACCTTTACGGTTCAACGTGAAAATTGGTCCTGCATAATCAACTCCAATTCTCAAAAATGGAAAACTAGGGGTAAGCCTACTTTCCGGTAAATTACCCATAATAGGGGATAAGGTCTTACCTCTCAACCGTGTGCATGTTACGCAATTATTAACCGTCTGTTTAGATAAATTTCAACCACCTAACGGCCAATACAAATCGCGAATATTATACAGTAAAGCCTGTGGCCCTGTATGCAGACGTAACAGACGCTTATGTTCATGTCGGAACAACAGTACTGAGAACCAGTGTTTAGAGGATAATAAAATAGGGTGTTTTTTATTGAAATCAAACTCGGAAGAATTATTCAATCTTCCACCAACGCGTAAAATATTATAATCATCAATAAAAATGTTAAGTTTATTTAAATTATGTTTAGGTTTTAATAGTTTTTTATTTATTAACAGTTTGTATTCCTCCGGAAAGGCTTCTTGCTGCGACAATCGAGCTAAAGTGGAATTCGCGATTTTTAATTCGTCAACGGTGAGGTGAGATACTTGCTTCGGTTTCCCACCACGAGCGTTATTAATAAAGCGTAATACGTATGCCATAGCTCTAATCATACGAACCAGCTGGGAGAATCTAATGAATGGAAATAAAGATTGTGTATGTGTTGTAGTATGTAACGATAGCACCGCCTTAGACTTTATTTCAGGTAAATCCTTTGATTCAATGTGAATATCTTTTCCTGGTGTGAACTGTGTATATTTGAAGTTGGGATCATGAAGAAATGAAGGCCCTTCCCACCATAGGGACGATGATTTTAAAGTTTCCAAGCTGACACCGCGCGATGCTAAATCAGCTGGATTATTTTTACCGCTAACGTGACACCACGGTAAAGACTTTGTAATGTCATGAATTTCAGCAATTCTATTTTGTACGAAGGGCTTTAAAACGTTAGGTGTCATGCGCAGCCAACATAAAACTATTGTCGAATCACACCAGAAAACAACATTATCAAATTGACATTGCAGACAACTGCGAAGTTTGTCATACAACCTGGCGCCTAGAAGAGCCCCACAGAGTTCCAACCTTGGGATGCTGACTGGCTTCAATGGTGCGACTTTACTTTTGGCACAGCATAGTTTCACAGTAACCGATAAATCGCTATTGATGGTGCGAACATAAACGCAACTTCCGAAGGCGGACTCTGAGGAGTCAGTAAATATATGTAACTCCAAATGAACAGGATCTGGGCCAATGACTTGTCTCGGTACACGTATGTCATTTAGAATATGTAAAGAAGACACGAAGCGCTCCCAATTTTTGGTGACGTCATTAGGGAGGTCATCATCCCAACCTATCTTTAGAAGCCATAATTTTTGAAGTAATATTTTAACAACTATAATAACCGCACTAAGCAAACCTAATGGGTCAAAGATTTGTGAGATATTTGATATAATAAAGCGTTTCGTAATATTTTTATCATTTATTATTAAATGCGTGTTAAAATAAAATTGATCACTACTATGTAACCAACCTAATCCTAACGTTTTAGAATTAGGATTATCAGTTAACGAAAACTCTTTAGTCAATTCAGACATATTATTGTGTGAATCATTTAAACTAAAATTAAACATCCATTTGCGCAATGGAAACCCAGCAGACAGTAAAAGGCTAGATACCTTTTGACACGTCTCTAATAACATTTGTTTATTATTATTTCCGGTAAGCATGTCATCGACATAAAAATCTTCATTTATTAATCTTGTGACGTCAGGATCCCCACAATCTAGTGCTAACTGCTTCAAACATCTACAGCTTAAAAACGGTGCAGATGCTGTCCCGTACGTCACTGTATTGAGACGGTACCTATGTGCGTATGTCTTCGGAGGGATCGTCACGCCACAAGATCAACTGAAGATCGCGTTGGTCCTCGTGAACCAAGCACTGTCGGTACATTTTTTCTATGTCCGCACAGGCTACATACTTATGCTGCCTAAATCTCAACAAAATAGCAAGGAGATCACCTTGTATGGGTGGACCCACCATCTGCAGTTCATTTAGGGAGACATTATTGGTAGAAGGAGCACTTGCATCGAACACAACACGTAATTTTGTACTAGTACTAGATTCACGGAACACCCCGTGGTGTGGCATCACATAATGCGGTGATCCGTAGTTTACAACGTGACTCATATGACCTAAGCGTATATACTCTTGAATAAAGTCTGTGTAAAGTTTCCTATAATCAGGATTGCGCTTAAGACGCTTTTCAAGAGCTAAAATCGACGTTCGGCTTGGTGATAAGTGTCTCCTAATGTATTAGGAGATATTTTAAAAGGTATGCGTACACAGAACCTTCCGTCTTTATTGCGCGTAGTATTATTGACGAAATGTTCCTCACAAGTACGCTCTTCGTCAGTCAGGGCGTCTCGAGGCGGAGCCACTTCCTCCAGCTCCCAGAAACTTCTAAGTTGCTTATCAATAGATTGAGAGAAATTACATTTAATGTATCTGGTTTTGCGTGACATAGAAGAAATAGACCCCGAGACAGTCCATCCCAGCTTCGTATCTAACAGGTAAGCCCCATTAGTTAATTCATATTTCTTAGATTTTATTAATTCCCAGAACTTGTCAGCACCTATAAGAATATCGATACTGTGGGATTCATAAAATTGCGGGTCCGCTAATGTGATGTGTCTAGGTATATTAAATTGTGCGCATTGTACCGGCGTCGCAGGTAACGCCGTTGTAATATTAGGTAGAACAACACATTGCATTTGAGTCGTATAATAGGGGCTGGTGTGTGATATTATTTCAATTTCACATGTATGTGTAGATGTTATGACTGAATTTCCAACTCCTATTATGTCTTGAGTGGACTGTATAACCGGAACGCGTAGTAAATCACATAAGGATTTTGTTATAAAAGTACGCTGACTTCCGCTATCAAGAAGTGCGCGCACTATATGCATATTTCTTTCTATAATCGGCTACTTGTATTAACGCGGTCGACAATAACACTGGCTTGTTGACAGCTGATTGAATGAACGGAGCGCTCACGTGAGACTTGTTTACCTGAACCGTAGGAACTGTCGATTGTAATGAAGTAGTGCGATGCTCGGCTATCGCGGCAGCTGGGATGGGAGGCGTGGCCGACACGTCCTCGGTGACCTTAGTCGCCTGCGATGAGTGAAGCGCTAAGGATTGATTTCCTGTGATAACGCTGTTATCATCTGGGTGCACTAGAGAATTATGTTTTTTATTGCACCTACGGCATGGCCCAAACCTACAATCTCTAACCGTGTGACCCGAGCGTAAACAACTAATACATATTTCCTTTTCACGTATTAATTTAAGTTTAGTATTTAAATCGTAATTGAGAAATGTTTGACACGAATACAGTGGATGCTCTGTTACGTGAACACTGGTTCCGGTAATAAAAAATGAAAACATTTGAACATAGCAGTAATAAACGGTAAATACCGGTAGCTCGCGATTGCGGCGCGTACCCCCATCACTGGGTGGTGAACGCGGTCATTACCTTTTAAGGTAATGCATCGTGCTAACGCGCATATAAAATGAGTCACACGCATTGATAACCAATCAGCGCATTCCGTCAAACGGAGAATCGGCTGATGGGCCCAACACTAACCGACAACAAAGAAAAAAACACGCCCCGCGCTCGCGCCGAGGTAGACAGCAGACCTCATTCGATCGCGAGACTTCGCGGCGGTACGTGATAATCTGAACGTGAACGTCATAATCTTAAAACCTAGATAACATATAGTCTAGATTCTGCTAGTTACTATTATAAGTGTACGATATAGTTGCTAAGTATAAAGTTCCCAACATAAGGGGTAAGTCTAGTGTCCTTAATAAACAGTGCGCGAGTATTAAACGATAGTCACGTAAATAATAAAGTAAAATAACATCTTCATTCGCGTGTAACATTCCTGCTTAGCCCCTAGGAGCTAAGCGTGATGATAGCTCATTTTTAGTACCTGCCTACCTGCGGTCGGGAGTTCGGTAGTTACCTAGCTGTAGTTTATCCTTTGTGTAAATGTAATTAAATTAAATTTAAAGTAAACTGTGATCAACATCGTAATCGTTAAAATGTTGTAAGAAAGTTATTGTATGAAGTGTGTCCATAATATATGTCGCGAGTATACATGTCGACAGACAGCCGAATATAGTAATTGCTTAAGAACTATTCAATTAGTTGTAATGTTTGATTGTTCGTATTCTAAGAGAAAAATCAACACGGTGATATCTCGCCATAATTTTCTATGGATACCCACATTTTGAAAATATGTAAATTGTCGAATTTTAATCTCGTTTTAAATCCACGGTTCAGCATATATATGGGTGATTTTCAACAAGTGATTTTTTTGTATCATTTCGGTGAGATTTTTCTATTACAATGTCTTGTTAATATATTTTGTAACGAAAATAAACTTTAATCTTATTTGTAACATATGCGTGAGTGGACATCATGTAACATCAAAACTTACTGAAATATTTAAGATTGAATTTTTGGGAGCCCACAGAAATGATAAGTGTCCACTGAAATGATAAATCGTCCACCGAAATGACTAGACTGTGCACCGGAATGAAATTAGCCCACTGAAGTGATACAGCCAAGGACATCATTTATTTTTAGGAGGATTCCGTAGATTGTCTGAAACGAATATAAATAAATTCCATAGAGATATCACTAGACTGTATTTGTGATATTTATTAAATATAAGATCAAATTATTATATTAGAGAAATAAAGTTATTTTTTTGCGGAACGAGTGTTGTGTTCTTACCCGACTGCGCGACGCAAAGGAGGATAATGTGTTTATCAGTCTATGTATGTATGTTTGTTTCTATGTGGCGTTCTAGAGACCACATGCATAGGCCGATTTTGATAATTCTTACGTCAATCGATTCGTCTTAACCTTGCGAGTGTCACTAAAAACATGACAGTAATCAAAATTTACCACGGCAAAAACCAGATGCCAAAATTTTGTCAAAATGAAAAAAAAAATAGATGAACTATGTCAAGTGGGGTGTCGTTGAATAGGTATTTTAAAATCATCTTAAGGTTCATTTTTCATTTAAAATAATAGTTTAGGATATATAGGTAACGATTTAAAGTTATTTAACAAAAGAGTCGCTAATTTTATTAGTTATTGATTTTAAGTTATTATTAAGTTATAAGTTTTTATTTCAAGTATATACGATATGAAGGAAATTAAAAGGAGATAACAAAAAGATATACAAGTCATATTATAACTAAAAAGTATAAAATAAAACAAATTATTAAAAAATAAAAAAAACCCGACTGCCACTGAAAATACCGAAATAAGTTTGATAGCAGGCGGTACCCATTTGCCAATCATAAACCGAAAGAAAATTAATGGGTACCGACTGCTATCAAACTTATTTCGGTCTTTTCAGTGGCAGTCGGGTTTTTTTAATTACTGGTAATAATAATAGTGTTTTGTATGTAAAACTTCAAAATGTACTAAATCAACTCTTATATTTTTACGACACAATGATTTAATAAGAAAAATTATAAAAATAATGTAATTATGTTCAAAAGAGCTAAACACTTCATCTTAAACATAACAAAAAAAATGGATCCCGTTATCGTAAATTATTGCAAACAGTTTGGCTATATAATCCGATTATGTCCTTATGCGAAAATAATGAAAATAGCGCATCGCGGCATCCTAAAATCCAAATCATAATTTTTAAACATTGAACATCACATTATCGTTGAGAATACACATTGTCTAGAAGTAAGTACATCTATTATCCATTTTATAACAAGATATTTTAAACAGTTTTTTTATTGTATTGTGATAAATAAAAGAAAAAAAAAACAAATATTAACACATCAAATTAATCCCAAATATTGAACCTACAATATCTAGAATTATCTCACCAAATTTTTATGATTCAATCTTAGACTCAAGGATCTCTAAAACTTATGATTTTATCATTTCTAAGTTAAATTTCATTTCAGTGGACTGTTGTCGGTATTACAGTCCACCGAATCCACTGAAATGATAACACCGAGGTGATAAAAATAATAAGTTTTACATTTAACTCCGATATTAGAATTAATATTAAAATGTCAACACTGCTGTAACAAAACATATGTTACGGCGAATTTAAAACACAATTTTGAAATAAATTGAATGAACCTAATACGAGCTATAAGGGCCACAGAAATGACACTATTTTTGTCCCCATATCACTGAAATGATATACTTACTTTTCGGCGGGAATCCACGATGATGTTGTGACGTGTTCGTGCGCTCCAACAAATGGAGGTGGCCTGATTCGAAGTAAGGAAAGGCACGGGGGGCGCAAAAACGCTATGTTGACGAAGTTACTCAACTAAAACTTACTGTCCACCAAAATGATAACTTTTTACAGGACAAAAGTAGACTGTTTAATACAATATATAAGAAATAAGATAAACAAACAATATTAGTTTTTTTCTATGGGTCATATTATAATTTATTCATACAAAATTAGATTTTAGTCCAAATGTTAAATACAACTGCAGGGCAAGATATTTTACGAGTGAAATTCGATTCAGGACAGGTCACCGAAATGATAAAATGACACTTTGTAATTAATTTTTTTTATGTAATAGAGGACATTACTCAACAATTTTTTTTGCCATGGTAGAGAAGTACCTATTATACTATGAAAAGTAATCAAAATCGTAAAACCAACACATTGCACTACCGTTCTCAGGCTTGCCGTGTATTTTTTTTGCTTTTGATATTCACCCATATGTATTATAGTTTAATTATTACTGAACCATTTGTTTATGGTTGATTGAACCGTGGTTAACGGGATTACAGACGTACTTACGATTATTAATTCCGGAACAATCCAGTTTTATCTCTTTGTTTTATTGTGTAATTTGTGTTATGTGTACCTACCATTGTACAGCGCCGCCGACCTTAGGGCCCATGTAGAAAATTATACGTTGGGGCCCGGCGCTGTGCATTGGATTCACGCACCAGTGCCTAATCGTGTGGTTGTCTCCCCAGAACTTGGTACCGGCTGGAATACCGGTCCAACTACCTACCTGCTGGAATATCAGCACCGCGCCGTACCGGCCCACCTCCGGACCAGCTGAGGTTGCCTGCCCTCTCCGTACCGTCTTGAAGACGGCCTTGGCGACGACTCCGGCGGACCAAATTGGCAGCTGTGAAGCCTGGTGACCTTGAGGGGAAGACAACGTCACACTCGCACGGGGCCAGCCCGGAACCCCAAGTTGAGTACATTACTCAGCCAACCGTTTATAGTGACGTGTACGCGTACCCGAACCGACACTCGACCTTGAATTAGAGTATTTTTATTATTGTATAGCAGGACCTACGGATTAAAGTTGTAGATCTCGTACCAATCGTTTTCTTCATCCTTGACCCCGTAGGGCCCCGTATCAGCTCCGTGTTACATAGTATACAAAGTTTTTTATTACTTGTGCGCGTGTGACGTTCCTGTACCTTGTCATCTGTGGAAACATTGCAGTGAACCTTAGATTGCGTGATTTGTTTTTTAACATCGTTATTTTTAGAAGAAGACACTTGCAATGTCTCCAACATATCGGCTCGGTCCTTGAGGAACTTCAGTAAAATATCTAGTGAAAGTTTGGACTCGGGGTCGCCTTGTTTCGAAAATAAAGTGCCTTTAAATTGTTCCCACTCGCGTTGGGTGGTTTGATCTAACCTCGAGACAACCATATAAATAATTAATGTATCCCATGAGCTAGTCTCTTCGCCGAGACTGGCCAAAGCGCGTAAATTTTTCAAAACTGTATCAATTAAGTTCCTAATTAAACCAGGCGATTCCTTGTTCAAACTTTGCATGGTAAACAAAGCCTTTACGTGATTATGAACGAGTAACCTATTATTGTTATATCGATTAAGAAGCAAGTCCCATGCCACGGAATAGTTATTACTTGAAACTTCAACTGCATTAATTACCAACTCAGCGCTGCCTTTTAAGGAGGATTTTAAATAGTGGAACTTTTCTATGTTGCTAATCTCATTTGAGTTATGTACGAGTGACACAAAGGTATCTCGAAACTGCAGCCACTGATCGTATGAACCGTCAAAGCTTGGCATTGTAATTACAGGTAACTTTACTGATTGCTTACGAGATGGTTGAGACAAACTATCATTGACATCATTTTTGTTTAGAAGGCACTCTGCTTCCGACATAATGTTATAGTAACTGTCCTCAAACAACTCCCTTTGCGTTAACTGCTGGTCTACATCAGAAACGGATTCCTCTAACCTTGTCTGTATATCGTTAAACTCACTGTACATTATGGTAGCACCTTGAACTCGTAATTTTAGGTCTATACGCCTTTGATTGCTTAAAGTTTCCCCTTTTAAAGTGGCTAGGTAATTAGCAAATCTTGTCAATCTACCCTTAACTATACCACGCTTTTTCACTAACTCCTTTATTAAAGCGTTATTTTCTGAGGCATCGGGCCTATACGGGGACTTATCTCGCGGAATTGATTGTGCAATAGGCTCACTCATTTTGGCGGAAAGTAAGGATGGGGGTACTCACGATTTGCTGGAACAGTGAAAATCCGTTGCAAAGTTATGGACTCGCACACGTTGAAATATTCTCAATCTTACTGATATTAAGATGATTAACACGGCATTAAACAGAAGAAATGGAGATGAGGTAGGAATAGATAGGATGGCTAGCCGTACCCTTTTGCGCGTCTATTTGGATCCAGACTAGGTCTTCCTTTTGCGTGATTGTATTTATTCCTGGTAGGTACTCCTTGTCTTCTATTTAACGCTTAGAAGCCGCTAATCCCTAATTTTGAGGTCGATGCGTAGATTGCGTAGCGTACTTAGGTAAAGTACCCTCACGTAGCTATTTGCGTATAGAACTTGTACGTATTTTTCTTGTAGATGCAGTAGATATGGTTCTTTTTCTTGAATATCCGGCTCGAAGGACCACAAATGTTAGTAATATTGTGGATTAAAATGAAAAATTAGACTTTGAGTAGATTATCTTGTATTAAAAGTAAGTGCGTATACAACGAATTCGTAGTGAGTAAAGATTGAGCTTAAAAGTTCGAGTGTTGCTATAGCGCTGAGGGTAATTTACCCATTCATTAAATTAACTTCCCGACAGTTAGGATACGTAAAATGAAACAAGAACACGAATTTTGTAATGTATTTTGTTTTTGCAAAATTACCAATGACTTCTACGTTGGTTTAGGCACCTACTACTGGGGTGCTGATCCGGAACCTCCACGTGGTGCACTTGCACCCTGGACAACGGCGACGGCAGCGCCTATCATCCGCAGGGGAGACGATGCCGCGGGGGCGGCCAACCGGATATGCCAATGATGATGATTAAGCACGTTCCACTGCTGGTACAATATTCGGTACCTTATTCCCACGGATACCTCTCCCCCACTGCAACTTGCAGGGGTGGTAATGTAGGACTCGAACCAACTAAAACCGTATGCCATACAGACGCATCAGTTGCCGATTGTGAGAATGCCCTTGTCCGACTGAAGGAGTAAGTTTGCTAACTAAAACTCCTTGCAGAGGGTTTTTTTTTATCGTGCGAAAAATCCCCACGGATACCACCCCCACGGAGCCGGTGGAGGCGGTTATGTCGGACTCGAACCGACTAAAGCGCACGCCGTCTTGGGTCCTTGGTTGCCGGAGTTGAGATTGCTAAAAGCATATCTCTCGCACTTGCAGAAGGATGGCATCAATCGTTCCGAATTTTTTGTAGGTATCGATAATCGCTTACCATCCAGGTCGCGTCTTTTAAAACTAATATTGATGAAAGGCTTATTACTAAGTTGTAGCCATGGTCAAGCAATGTTAACCAGGCCAGTCTTGAGATGGTGATCATCCTTAACACATTGAAACTCCTCCGTATCCCAGAGAGCATGTTAAGCGGTTATTCCCGCTCGTCACCCCAAGCTTTGTCCCCTCCGGTGACGAGTGGGAATTATATTGAAAAAAAATCCCATATGTCACCCCCAGGTGACGAATGGGATTCCACTTAGAAATCATCCCAGTCGTCACCGCTAATAAAAGCTTGCTAAAACCATAGTTTTACATTGCGAATGGAAATTTGTTTTTGAACTAAATAATACAATAAAATTAGACAGCCAAAACTTTTTATTTGCTTTTATTTTAATAGAATCTCATAAGATTTCTTGTTTCTTGTGTTCATTAGTGCGTAAATAAGAGGCATTAAATTTGTACTATTTGTTGTACTTCCCATATCTGCATGTATAACATATAGCTGCGAAAAGGGTTTGGGGCAACTTTTAAAAGTTTCGTCGCTGTAGAAATCATCAAAGCATAAAAAGTTAGAACTTACACGAATCTTTATAACTCCTTTACATTTCATTCTTCTTTGGGTGCACTCCCATACACTTAATCCACTGGTGTATTTTTTTTTTTACATAATATTGGTGACCTCCATGTAGCAAAACAAGTCCATGTTTTCTTTTTATATAAACTAATGACGAATTTCCAGAACTACATGACGCACTTGACCCTGACATTGTTGCGAATGCATTGAGTAATATGATCTATTACTAAACTCAAAGACTGTTGTTGTAACGCGCATCTCTGTGTCTGTGTGACGTCATCCATAAACAGTGCAAGTGCGACAGAGAACAGGATATGCGCTGTCCCTTCTGCACGTTTTTTGCATGTGTTAATTATGCGTCTGTGATTTAGTAAAATAATCACTATACTCGTAGTTAGTTACTGAATACTTTTGTGTTGAATGTAAAACGTTTAGAACCTGATTTTGAAAATAAAAGCAAATAAAAAGTTTTGGCTGTCTAATTTTATTGTATTATTTAGTTCAAAAACAAATTTCCATTCGCAATGTAAAACTATGGTTTTAGCAAGCTTTTATTAGCGGTGACGACTGGGATGATTTCTAAGTGGAATCCCATTCGTCACCTGGGGGTGACATATGGGATTTTTTTTCAATATAATTCCCACTCGTCACCGGAGGGGACAAAGCTTGGGGTGACGAGCGGGAATAACCGCATGTTAAGCCTTCTGGTTGCCATATAAATATTTGTAGCATTCGTTACGGGTAGTTGTAGCTTTAAAAAAAAACTAGTACATATATCGCCAATGGAGGTCAGTTGCATCCCAGAAAATATCGAAGTTCAGCCAAACTCGTAGATAGACCGGTAAAAGAATGGTAAAAGCGGACTCTACACGGGTTTACCACTGGTGACCGAAATTCATTAAATCATTTGATGTGTGACCGATAAAACATTGTTAGTAGAATTGCCTTATTATGTTTTATCGGTCACACGTCAAATGATCAAAGGAATTTCGGTCATCGGTAAACCTACGCCACACTCCAAGGTGAAGAAGCTTCGGCTGTGACTGGGATTAACGCTAGAATAAAGAATTGGCTAAATGGTATATATAGAATAAAGATAATAAAACCTAAAGGTGACCTAAACTAGTAGAATTCGCCTTAAGGTTAATTACCAGTCCCATCCGAAGTTTTCACGCTTGAGCCATCCGCTTAACCAGTCTAGCTGCGGTCTAACTGCAATGCTTCGATATCGCTTTTGGGTTGTGGAGGTCATATGGTAGATGCTTCACGGAAAATATCGAAGTTTAGCCAAATCCGCAGTTAGACTGGCAAAGTGAACCCCAAACTCTAAGCTGAAAGCTTCTGATGCCACTGGGATTAACGCTAAGATGAAGAGAAGAGAGAGTTTTTCGTGCTAGGGGTATAAGTTGCAATTCCATCTAAATTGGTACAATTGTGTTGTACTAAATAAAGTAAAGCCAACGAGACGAGAGAAAAAAGGTAAACAAAACGACCATTACTGAGTTACGTTGCGATAACTAGCGATCATTTTCTCTGTCTTCGTCGCACATGTCACACGTACGTGACAATGGCCGAGCGACAGCTGTCGTTGCATGTTTCGTAGTACAGGAAAGCTGTCAGCACAGCGATGGCACATCGGTTCTAAGCTTCCAGATTCGCCATCTTATGAGCAATTTCATTCCTGTCTGTAATGCGCTTGAAGTGATAGGTACGTGATAATTTTGAAATAAAAGTTTTTGGAACCGCTGAAACTTTGTTTACCTTTCTTCTCTCGCTTTGTTGGCTTTACTTTATATAAGTTTTAGTGTTTGGTCACCCTCAATTCTACTAAAGCAAAACCATTGTGAGCTAAATCACTGCAAAAAATGACATTAAATTTTAGACTATTTCTCTACGCCTAAAGCCCAAAATGAAATGAAAAAAGTTTCATTACACTTTTTCAATTACTCTGCAAAAAGTCATTTAATTTTGAACTTTAAAGTCATCGCTTTAAAGTCTATTATTTAATGCCGTTTTTTGAAGAGGCGATAGCACCGCAATAGTTTAACGGAGGCCCTGGTTTTATCACCTCTAGTGAAATAAAAGTTACACATCGAATAATAACAGGCTGTATGTATGTAATCGTAATATGTGTATATTATTTACCGAGTGCCATTTTTTATTTTACAGAATTTAACATACATAGGTATTTGGTGAATACTTGTCGTTTAAAATGATTTCACTAATCAATTTTACTATCAAAATTATTTATAGTTATTAAAAACATTATAAAGTAAACAAAACCTTATAATTATATTACAATGTTAGGTCTGTTGGACCATAACAAGTCTGTAGGACCATAATAGGTCTATTAGACCATAACAGCTGTACAATATGGTCAACATTTATTTTTTACCTATTTACAATTTTTTTTATTTAACTCAATCGATAGTAAACTAATTATATATATAAAATAGTTTTGATAGTAAAATTGAATTTAAACACTACATTTTTGCATTATAGTATAAATAGTATAGAATTCCAAGTGTTAATTGGATATCGAAATTGCTGTTATAAATTATACTTTTACTAGCTTTTACCCGCGGCTCCGCCCGCGTGGATGTCGGTTATCGCGACCAAACATAGCCTATGTCCTTTCTCATGGTCTAATCTACCGCTGTACCAAATATCATCAAAATTGGTTCAGTGGTTTAGGCGTGAAAGCGTAACATACAGACAGGCAGACCGACAGACAGAGTTACTTTCTCATTTATAATTTTAGTGTGGATATGGATTTTATAGACCAGCCATAACCGCTGTATATTTCGATTCATATATCTTGGACCTAAATCGCGAGATACAAAAGGCTTTGACGCGTGTAGATTATTTTCTAATCATCTATACTTGGTGAATTTGAGCTCGTCCACCGCAGTAGCAGCCCGTGCTATCTTCAAAATACATTCAAGAAACGTGTACTGCGCATATAGAGCACATTTTATATGTATGTGCGTGGGAGACAAGAGGTGTATCGACAAGTCGATCGTCAGATTTGGTCAGTTCGCCGCCAGCGCTCACGGCGGTATGACGCTCGCTCTCGACTCGTGATCTTTCTGTCTCTTTCTTTACCTCGTCGCTCACTACTATAAGCTTTCTTAAGGCGCGGTACAGCGTACGCGGTCCTACTATAGTTATATGTTTAATATAAAAACAGTTATTAGTACTAGCTGTTACTCGCGCCCGCTTGGATCATCTATTTAACACGCTTTTATTAGCTTCACTTGTAACTATGTATGTAAGAAAATCTTTGAATCTTAATTTGACCCACTTCCCGGTCTTCGATTAGGATGAAATTTTGCACACGCTCTGAGTTCTGATGACAATACATGACTAGCTAAGAAACGTCATTACAAATCCAATATGGCGGCTTCCCCAAGATGGCGGACTGGTTATTTTTTTATACTATTATTTGAAGATGACCTTTGTTTGATATATTATAAAGTGTAACAAAAGAACTCTCGGAACTTGGATTATTTGCTATCAGAAAATATGTGTAAGGAAATAATTTCAAAAATAATATTTGAAGTGATCCAGGTGTGGCTCAATAGCTCAGTTGGAAGAGCATTCCCCCTGTAAGGGAAAGGTCGCGGGTTCCAGTCCCACTTGAGCATTTCATTTTTCCGTACCAAATCGATATAATATCCAGCACATGGATTGCAGTAAGCAGCTGACTTTCAAAGACTTTCGGAAGTCAATGACCCGTGGGTTTTCCATAGGTAAGTTTCATGAGCCGACGCGCGCGTATGACATGACTCGAGAGGCCCTGAATTTCGGCCCGGTGATAGTGTTCGCAAAACAAACATGAGAGTAATATTAAATAATAAGTGAAAAATTAAAGATTTTTATATGTTTTTCGGGCATAGTTACCGGTACTAGTCAACCCCCAAAGCTGCGAGAGTTGATTTTATTACACCTTCTAAAGATGATTCGAGCTTGAGAAAGGACATAGGCTATGTTTGGTCGTTATAAATAAGCTAGTAATTTTAAATGTATAGATTATAACAACAAAATCGATACGCCCATATGACAGTTTTATATATCTGGCACCTAATATAGTAATACAATACGATACGACCAAGATCCGACCTTCTTGTACTAGCAGAAATCCACTTCAAGCATTACATATTTACACTGGACTTAGTGCGTGAGTACAAGCTTAAGGTAGCATTTCGTAGCCGACTGCAGACCGCAGACTAGCAGCAGGCTGCAGAGGCAGAAACAGTGAACCGTGAAATAAACTTGACTTACCATATTGATATTTTTTAAAGTTTATGCTAATGTTACTCATTGAAATAAAACTACTTTTTAAAACGGATTCCATTGCGATATATTTGTTATTGTTTACTTTTAATTTAACGTTTACTTTTCAGCTGAAACGTCGGTAAAAAGTTGATAATAACAAATATATCACGATGGAATCTGTTGAAAATGTCACATCGTGAAAATGGCTGCTGATAATGGACAAAACATCGGATTACAAGTAAATAATAACAAATATGTCGCGATAGAATCCGTTAGTGTTATTTTTTCATTGTTTGTTTTAATTCATTGCAGTATCTACGGCAATATGCTCACTATTACGTGGGACTAATACAAAGTTTGATGAAATGTGGGTGTTAAGTCACCTCTGCCTAACCCACCGGGGATAAAGGCGTGATTGTATGTATGTATATACAACAGTATCACATTCAAGTCTATTTCACGGAACATTATATCTGCTGCTGCGGTTTGCGGCCTGCAGTCGGCTACGAGTTCCTACCTTTACATACGATCAAAAATTCCGTGTTGTATTATATTATTTTCACATAACGGGCAGTCTTAATATTTAGTATTAAATGTACACCACAATATCAAAAAAGGTCCCTCAAATTTTGAGAGACCAAACTACAAGAATCGGGCAATCGCTTCATATAGCCAGTTCAACTATCTTCCTTCTAAAACAGTCTTTATTTTAAACTGCTTTGAGTTGATAGTGGTATGAGCTGAAACGTGACCGCACTGAACACACACGTAGAATAACATAAGGGCCGGCGCCCAGTGGCGGCATCGGCAAGCATCAGGATTTGTATTTATCGAATAACAATAGAGCGTATTGTTACAGATATAAGATTGAACTTTAATTGCTAACTATACCGCTCCAGAATGCCGATCTATGCCGACGATAGTCGACGATCGTCATTGAAATTTCAATTGTATGGTGATGATGATAAGATCAGCATCAAGATTAAGCATCAAGATTATGCTTGACCAAAAAGTCCAGAAGTTCGCCGATGCCGATAATGGGCTCTAAGTTTGTATGACGTATCTGCGGATAGGTGTAAATTAATTCTGTATACTAGTGATGTCTCAATAACTACGTATTTTTAAATACATTTTATAGCATTTATTATGTTAACTATACAATTCGAATACATAAGGAAAAATGAATTGCACAGAAGACGGATATATAGAAAAGGGAAATTTTGATTCTGCCGTGGCTCAATAGCTCAGTTGGAAGACCATCCCCCTTGTAAGGGAAAAGTCATGGGTTCAAGCCCCACCTGAGCAATTCATTTTTCCTGATGTAATGGAAATGTATTCTTGTCTAATACAGTTTTTAACTATTTTCTTCAATCGGCATTGGTACAGTCAACATTAAATTGATCGTGACGAATAAAGTGCTCAAAATGATCTTAATTTCTCAGTTTTACCGCCTTCCTGGGCCTCGATTCTACTAAAGCAAAACTATTGTCAAACCACAGAGATTGCAAAAAGCGGCATTAAAGTTTAGACTTAATTTCTATAGACTAAGGTCCAAAATTAAATGACAATGGTTTCATTACACTCTTTTATTCACTCTGCTAACAGTTATTTAATATTGAACTTTAAATGAATCGCTTTAAAGTCTTTAATGTATTGCCGCTTTTTGCAATCTCTGTGGTTTGACAATAGTTTTGGTTTAGTAGAATCGAGGGCCTGTTGACTGATACAATTTAAATCAATAAACAGTTTGATTTGTACTTAATACCTTAATTTTAAGTTCATTTTGAGACTATGTCGTCAAGATGTTTCTGACGCTGAATGTACACGTGACCTTGTACAAAGTTAATAATATAAAGGACCCACCCAATACATAACATATAACATAATATTAACTCACGCCTGTATTCCCCGAAGGGGTAGGCAGAGGTGCTAGCACCCACATTTCGCCAGTTTATGTTTAGGTCCCAATGTAATAGGTGGCGAGCCTATTGCCATTAACCGGGCACATATAAACCTGCGATAAATACACACATAACTTCGAAAAGCATCGAAAAGTCATTGGTGTGTGCCATGGTAAACCTGGGATCGAACCCGAGACCTCGTCTCAGCAGTCCTTTACCTATACCACTAGGCTACCGCAGACCCACCAAATAATAACGGATACAGAAGATCCGCATCTGTTTTTTACTTATTTATGCGCGGATATTTGCAGGCACGGATATTCGACACATACTACACTACACTATAACAAACTTTACTTTTGTTGTGGGTGTAAATTTACAAAATACTTGAGCATTATATTGTAATACAGTTGAGCATTTATCTGTACAGTGGAGATCACAAAATGAATGAAATAGTACACTCACTGACTACGGGTGAAGCTAAGATCGAATGAGAGCGATAAAAGACTGGATCCCCCCGACACTCCTTATCCCCACTTTAACCTCCAAAACTTTTAAGCGGCTCAACCGATTTTCATCAAACATGTCGAAGAAAAAAAAAACATGTCTAAGAACACCGCACATAAGTCACCTTTAATACAAAAAAAAAACTCGGGAAATCCGTTCGGGAGCTATGATGCCACATACAGACATACAAACACATCAAACTTATGATACATATGATATTTGCGTCGAGGGTTAAAAAAATACAAACTATTTATAAAAAAATATTGCTTTTTTTGTAAACGGTAGTCATGAAGACCCTATACTCCATTCGCTTCGGTACTTAATTAAACATAAATCTTGGTATGTTTATTTAATATTTGACTGAACTTTAAAGTTCGAAAAACATCGGAAAAATGAAACGCTTAAGTGAGACTTGAACTCACGACCTTTCCCGTACAGGGGGAATGCTCTTCCAACTGAGCTATTGATTGATAAATATGTTTTATTTAAAAATCCAGCTTATTAGTATATTTCTGCTTAGAAACTAATTTTGAACACAAAAACCGGAATTAATAAATAATAAATATTTCACAACATTTGAATGAATTTTTTATAGCATTTATTATGCTAACTGTTAAGTTCGAAAAACATTGGAAAAAATGAAATGCTCAAGTGAGACTCGAACTCACGACCTTTCGCTTCTGTAAGCGAAAGGTCGTGAGTTCGAGTCTCACTTGAGCATTTCATTTTTTCCAATGTTTTTCGAATTTCACAACATTCCACACAACGCTATCTAGACCCATGGTAAGCTTAACTAGCTTGTGTTATAGAATCTAGAATGCGGATAAACATAGTTAGATTTTTTTTTTTTGTAAATACACACATATTATACATAAAAAACACGCAGACCAATGCAAATAGCCATATTCATGCATACAAATATTTGCACTGAGCGGGGAACGAACCCGCGCCTCCCGCGTAGCGGCCGCATTCACTATGCCACAGAGGCTGTCATAGAACCAGTTATTTAGTCAAGTTTATTTGTTTAATATGTGTTTATATGAAATGTCGCTACAAGATTGTTTACCTTTACTTAAATACCGAACCGAATGCAGTATATTTTTAATAGCGTAAGTGTAAATGAAGATCCGTGATCTCTGCCTACCCCTATGGGAAACAGGCGTGATTTTATGCATGTATGTAGATATGTAAGTGTAAATTTAGTGTAGCGAACTGTACTATAGTCAAATTTGTTTTAAAATATCGTCGTTGTCAAACCAAAGTCTGATATGTGCATTTTTTTAAATTTACGTTTTGAAAATTGCGACTGGATTTTGCTAAGTGAAATGCACATAGCAGATTTTGGTTTGACAACAACGATAATTTTAAATACTGTACCCGACATTTACAATTTGAAGCATCAAATTTACAAGCAGCAAATAAAAGTGACATGCCGACAAATATCGGCTACTTTTATAGAGCATTCTCTCTGTCACACAGCTAGATATAGCTTAATCGTAGTTATAACAGAAATTATAATTTTAACATTTTATAAATATAAACGGGTTTAACCACTCTATAAAGATATAACCAGCCAATGTGCGAAAAAGAGAACGCTATACAAAATCAAACGAAACCGATTTAAAACTCTATATTTTAATATTTCAAATGTAGAGGTATTAGAATATTTAGCATGTAGTATTGTTTCGAGTATCTGATATTCCAGCGCTGTTACTGATGGCAATATCCCGATACTTCTAATAACCATGATAGTTTAAATACCTAAGTCATTGTCCTACGTGAGCGTCAAACGCGCTATAGCGACGCGTTTCGACATGTTTTTTTTTTCGTGCGGAAATCCCCTCGAATACCTCCCCCGCCGAAAGGGGAGGTTATGTCGGACTCGAACCGAATAAAACCGCACGCCGACTGTGGGTCGTAGTGCTAGGCCGTAGGTGAGGTTGTCTTCGACATATCCCTAGCACCAGTCGCACCCCGGCTGACTCAGGGCCATCCCTTACTGGTTTGGCCCTCCTAGGACGCGTTTCGAGACCACGGGTAAATATCAAATGGTCGGTGTTCTTTATTGTGTCTCACGTAGTGTCGCGTGAAAACGTCACTTGGAAGTATGGAACGTAATGTCACGCGTGTTGTCGCTTGCGCGCGTTGTCGCATTTGTCGCTTACGTAGGACAATGGTCTTACTCCACGTGTGTTTTCAGTGCACAAAAAAAGATTCTTGTAGTTCGATTACTATATATTAATGTACCAGACCAAAGTAATACAATAAAAATCCCTATCTCACTGATCTGCCTGGCTTCTCGCAATCATCCGTGCATCTACAATCTTCTGTAATAGAATCTAGTGACATCAGACTTTCCTGAGATGTTCTGAGACACGCTCTACATCGAGAATCAGCAGAATTCCCACTCTGAGAGTTAGCGTCCTCAGAAACAGATTCTAGAGACTTCAAACTCTCTACTGAAGTAAGTTTATAAGAGCGTCTAAATTCTGCAATCTCTTCTTCACTCATATTTAACGCGAGAAGGGAATCTCTTGCTATTTTGCCTAGAGATGATACTTTTTTCTTCTTTTTAGTTAAAATAGACTCCATTTTTGAGAGAGGGCATGGCTTATTTAAACTCTCGGGCAGAGATTTCGGACTGGATCCACTTCTAGTCCGCAATTTCGTTCGTCTTTCAGGAATATCCCTTGGTGTGGTACTTTCGGGTACTTTGAACACTATCGTCTTAGTTTTTGGATTGGTTTTTTCAGTTTCTACATGTGTCAAGTCTTCTAGAGAATTAGATTTTTTCAGTTTAGCCCTTTCTGGTACGATAGGTGAACTTCTTATAATTTCTTTAGCTGAGAACACTGGGTCTTCTAAGCCTTCGTCAACTACTAGCTCAGGTGATAAGTCTAATATTTCTTTAATTTCAGCTTCTTTAAGCTCTTGGGCTAAAGACCCTTGCTGCGCAGTCGTTTTTATTAAATTTTCTGAGCCTATATCAAAATCTCTGTTCTCATACATTAGGTATGACAACGCATCTTTCCCTAAATCGATTTCTTTGTCCTTTTTATCGGATTCTACAACACCACTGTCTACAGAAGAATCTTTATCGATTTTTACGTCGTCAATCTTTGTGAATATATCTTCTGTTTCTTCGATAGTAGCTATAGGAGCTAAATCAGAAGGTGCTTTAATTTCTTCAAATTTAGGTTCACTTTTCAATGTGACCTCTAACAGAGGTGGAGTTTTGACTTGTCTTTCTAACTCTTCAGCTAAAGTTTTAGTATTAGTCATGCTTGATGTTAGAGTGTTCTCTGGGCTTATATTTTCTTTGATACCTCGTATCACTTTACTAGGTAGTTTATCTACTGATTGTCCATTGTCAGGACTGTTTGGTTTATCTAAAGAGTTTTCTGAGCCAGAGGCTTTAAGCACAGCTGCAAAGGACCTAGGTCTGGCTATGTCTTCTTTTTCTATATTAACACATTCTTTCTCTTTGAGGAGATCTATTGCGCCACTTCTGGCAATATCTATATCTTGACTATTTACACTTAAATCTACTTTTTGTACTATGTTATCTTCGGTGGTTACGGTAACTCTATCTCTATCACTCTCACTCTCTTGTGGGAACGATTGAAACTCGCTAAGAGTATTATCAGTATCTGTAGACGGAGTTTTGCTGTCTAGCTTTCGAGAAAACGATTCATCTACAAAGAAAACTTGAACTCTTTCTGAAAGAGTAGAATCTGTAGCTTCAGAACTATCTTCTTCTTTATCCCTCTCTATTGTGGAACCCCAAGACCAGAAAGAGCTAGCAAGAGTAGAATCTTTTCTTGGAGGTGTGTTTGAGGCAGATTTCTTTTCATCTTCTGAGCCTGAACTCCTTGAAAATATGCTGCTTGGATGTTGAAATAAGCTTAGGAGTTTTTCTAAGTGAGATGGTTTTGTCTCTTTCTCATCTGGCTTTGGTACTTGGAAGGAAGAGGATGGGGCTACCCAAGATATTTTTCTCATTCTGTCTAGCCCTTTGTTTTTTAACGCCGGCACATCTAATAGACTTGACGCTCTTTTAGGCGAATCTGTAGAACTGTCCACAATTTCTGGCTTTTTGACAGTATCTTTCAAACTTGAATTATTTGTCAGAGTACCTTCATTGGAAGAGTTATCTTCTTTATTCTCGGAAGGATTCTGAAGTGAGTACTCTATACCAGAATCAGCTGATGTTACCATGAGTTTCTCCTGTTTTCCCGAGTCTAGGGAACTTACACTAGCTTCTAAACTAGATAAAGAATCATGAATGACTCTCGTTTTACCAAATATTGGGGACACACTATCATTTGAACTCACTGATAAGTTTAATAAATTAGTATTGATAGGAGTGACGTCAGATTCTAAGCTGGACCCAGAGAGAATGACTCCAGATTTTCTTCTATCTAATTCTTGAACAGTTTTGTTATGTTCGTTCAAACTTTCCATGGAGCTACCAGAAATTTCCAATGAAGAATTACTGTCGAAAACGCTAGACATTTTCTCCGTTAATCTAGAAACTTCTAGATCTGGGCTATCCAAACTTGATTCACTCTTATTCTTCTTTAAAACGATATCTTTTACCGGTGTTTCAACATTATCCTTGACTAATGTTCTCATTTCTTTTATTATATTACCTAAATCTTCTGTTATAGCGACTATTTGTTTTATAGTCGTATTTTGCTCGTGTTTAATCGTACTTTTAACAACATCACTGTATTTTAGATCACTTTTAACTGTTTTAACACTGTCTATCACTTCGTCTTTGTCACTCAAGTCTTTTTTCTCACTAACTACATCCATATTTGGTTGTTTACACTCAGAGGCAGATTTATTTAAACTAGGTTGATGTTTTTCAAGTATTATGTCTTTAGAAGAGTCACACACATCACAATCACCAACAATCTTACTTCTAGAGTCTATTTTTAATATTTCTGTATCAATATCCTTTCTAGATATTTTTGTATCTACAATTGTAGTTTCAAGTTTTAATTCAGATAGTTCAACTATTGTAGTATGTGTTCCCAATGATGTAGTTCCAAGATTTGTGGTATTAGATTCATTTGTTGAGGTTGCATTGTCATTTTTGTGGGTAGTAGCACTTTTTAGAATACCAGCCACATTTTTATTTAGAGTTGTATCATTAAGTACATCAGTCGTTGGGACATTTTCAGTTTTAGATACAATATCTTTTTTAACTTCTATACTACCTTCAGGCATATTTATTTTTGTATCATATTTGAGTGGAATAGATACTTCTTTAGTTACATGTATATCACATTTGTCAACAGTCTCTTTGAGAACAATTTTCTTACAAGAATCTTTTAATTTTTCAATTTTTTCAGAAGTATTTTTAACTAGTGTAGCGGATTCTTTTAATTTGACGATATCTTTTTCAATTTCTTTGCTTTGCAATGGTGTCTGGTTACAGGCTTGCGAGACGGGCTTTTTATCAATATCAGTCTGTAAGCTCGATTTATCTGGCAAGTCTTTTTCAACATTACTTGTGGAAGCCGTTTTCTTTTCAACATTAGTTTGTAAAATCGATTTCTTTACACTATCAATTTGAACGTTAGGCTTTACAATTGTTTTATCAATAACTTCACCTTGTAAAATTGATATATTTTCAACTTCACTTTGTAAACTTGATTTATTATCAACTTCAGGTTGTAAGTTTAGCTTATTACTAATTTCAGTATGTAAATTTGATTCGCTACTAACTTCAGTATGTACGTTTGGTTTGATAACTTCAGATTGTGAACATAATTTACTATCAAAGTCAGTTCTTGAGTTTGATTTATAGCTAACTTCAGATGGTAAACATGATTTACTAATAACTGTTCGTAGGTCTGATTTGCTAGCTTCACAATGTGAACTTAATTTATCTCCAACTTCAGGTTGTACATTTTTTTGCATGTTTGGTATATTGCTCACTTCAATATGTACATTCGATTTGCTACCAACTTCAGTCTGTACTTTTTGTTGCACACTTGGTCTATTGCTCATTACAGTATGTAATATAGATTTGCTACCAACTTCAGCTTGTACATTTGTTTGCACGTTTGGTCTATTGCTAAGTTCAGTATGTACATTAGTTTTGTTACCAACTTCAGCTTGTATATTCGGTCTAACTTCACAATGTAAATTAGATTTACTTTCAATTTCTCGTAAATCTGATCTGCTGCTAACTTCATGTGAGTTACTACAAACTACAGATTGTACTGTTCTATTACCAACTTCAGGCTGTTCTTTACTACTCTGAATATTAGATGGCATTGCCTTATCTTCTATTTTTAAGCTTGGATTCTCAATTTCAGCTGACACTCTTGTCTTAACACTATCATGAGCTAACAATTTTGACGTAACATTACAATCCAATTTCTCTCTACTTCTCTCATCTTCTTTCCTATCATTTTTTACTTCTCTTGACCCCATAACCTCTTCTAAAACCGGTTCATCTATCACAGTTCTCACTACTTCTGGATTAAAACTGGGGTTGATAGCTACTTGAGCGGTAACTATTTTCGGGATAGTTGCGTGGGTTACCATGGTGGTTGATGACGTCACAGGATCGATGGGTGGATTGTATGCCGGACTGGCGGGTGGTGACGGTGATGGGTTATACATTGTGTCGTAGTTCCTTGTTACTGAGAATCTGGATGCTGATTTGCGAGGCACAGTCGCGGGATGTACTTGTATTTGAGGGGGCTCCATTACCTGTAAAGATGTTTTGTTGAGATTTAAAAAAGATAATCAATATTGGATGTATTTCGAAAATTAATCTGATTTTTTTTTGCGACAAGGGATATGGCTGTTCTCCGTCCGATGGTAAACATACTACCCATGGCAAATTGCCCGCGTGACGGCAATAGACTCGACCCTATTATATACACATCTGCATATCCATCGACAATTTACAGGCGCGATTATATTCTAAAGATATTACAGAGTTGGCGAAAATCGTAGACATATTCTCTCTACCGCTCATCGGTTCAAGCGGTATTATCTACTCTATGAAGGTATCTATACCTGTATAGAGTAGATAAAACCGTTTGTGTTTATAAAATACTAGCTGTCGCCCACAGCCCCACCCGCGTGGATTACCGTTATAGTGACCAAACATAGCCTATAGCTGACGACTCTGATGAGTTTCGATGTCACAATAGAATCGAGGTACATAAAAGTCAAATTATAACACCACTCTTTTTACATTGGGTGTTTGTCTTCTTCATCGAAGCTTTCAGCTTGGAGTCTGGGGTTCGCTTTATTATTCTTAATGCTGATTTGGCTAACCTTCGATATTTTCTGTGAAGCGATTGCCATCTGACCTCCACACCAAAGGCGATATCGAAGCATTGCAGCTAGACCAGTTGTTGGACTTTTGAGGGCTCCAACTACACGTAACGACTGCCATAGATGTTCGTTTGGCAACCGGGACCGACGGCTTAACGTGCTCTCCGAGGCATGACCAGACCAATGCAAATATCCATATTCACGCATACAAATATTTGCATTGAGCGGGGATCGAACCCGCGCCTCCTGCGTAGCAGCCGCGCTCACTACTGCTACGCTACGGAGGCTGTCATTGGGTGTTGACAAATCAATTAGTAATCATTTTGTTTCAGAATTTCTTCGGTCACTTTTAACTTACACGGTGTTATCTTACATAATGCAGTACAGCGCCATCTAGCGCAAAACAGCTGAACTACTAGGATATTATTGATCCTGAATCGCGATATTGAAGTGTTGTGATGACATTTTTAACTTATTTTCAATTTTCCAACATCGTTTGTTAAACTGTGCGTAGGCATCTTGTCTAGTCAGTGGAGTCAAACATTAAAGCCCCCTTCCACTGTACATATTTTAATATACTCACGCCGTTTTTTATAGGGGTAGACAGAGACAAAGTCCGCAATCTAACCTAACCTAACTAATTCATGTTCCCCGGTTGAGTGCTTTTTCTCTTTTTTCTCAATACACTTATTTGATCACTATGATTTGGTCCTCTATCATTTACGTAAAATTTGAGTCCAATCTAGCGCCGGGTCTTATCACCCTTTCAAGATAAAAAGGGCGTCTTTGGTGGTTGAAAATATAAGAGCATATTTCGATATTTTACAAAAATATGTAAGTGAAATACGTTTATTTTTTTAAATAGATCTTTTGCAAGTGAATTTGGATGCAATTTTTTAAAAGCAAGACCTATTGGATGATGAAAAAGGTTTTACTCATTCATTTAATTTTCATTTTATTTTATGAAAACCATTTTATATATTGCCAATTATTTTATTCTATATACATATTTTTAAGTTACAAGACAACAATATAAAATCCGACGTATCAACACAAGTAGGACCCGTTCACGAGCATGACACATGAAACACTGAACAAATATGTCATGCCCGTCGAAAGCCCACTGCATACGTGATTTACAAGCATTACGAAACACCCTTGTCAATTGGCTATTATCCTATAGTAAAAATAAATTATCTGACGAGCTTATTAAATTGAGAATGGTAAAAGAGCGTTAAAAATTGCGTCGGTTCTTATTTTATAGTTTTTATTTATTTTTAATCATCCACCCAACCTATAATAGTAACTGATTTGACTATTAAATTTTATGACGTCACTAAATCTTTTTTCATACAAGTTACCTTATAACTTATCGTTTTGACGTTTAGTAAAAACTAACTAATTCGACTAGTCAGTAGAATACCCAATTACATCAAATCGTACTAATCACCACAAGTGGCACCCGTTCACGAGCAAGATGAATAAAACATTTCCCAAATATATAACATCCGATTTATTACTATACACAGTGCCCGTTCACAAGAATGGCGCATAAAACATTACCCAAATATGTCAAGTCAGATTCATCATTATATATAGTGCCCGTTCATTAGCATGACACTTGACACACTACCCAAATATATGACACCCGATTTATTATTACACACAGTGCCTTTTCACAAGAATGGCGCCTGAAACATTGCCCAAAAATATCAAGTCCGATTCATCACTACACATAGAACCCGTTCACTAGCATGACGCATAAATCATTGCCCGATTACATGACAACCGTTCACCACATGACGCATGAAACATTACCCAAATATTATATCAAGTCCGATTCACCACTACACATAGTGCCCGTTCCCTAGCATGACACATGAAACAATCTGGATGTACGGTGTACATTGTCAAGGTACCCGTTCACTAGCATGACGCATAAATCATTGCCCGAATACATGACAACCGTTCACCACATGACGCATGAAACATTACCCAAATATTATATCAAGTCCTATTCATCACTACACATAGTGCCCGTTCCCTAGCATGACGCATGAAACACTGATTGTACTGTGTACATTGTCAAGGAAAGGTATTCACCTGCACAACCCTAAACCTTGAAGGTGTGTGACAGTAAGTGGGTCTTGTAGGGGTTGAAGGGCGGGTCGCGTCCGGATCACGCTCGGGGGTCACTCGAGTCACCTGTAACACAAATATGGAATATAATAATGATGTCTCTGCCTACCCCTATAGACAAGGAGCGCAACTATATATAAAGTAAAGCCAATGAAGCGAGAGAAAAAAGGTAAACAAAGTTTCAGCGATTCCAAACATTTATCACTTCAAGCGCATTCCAGACAGGAATGAAATTGCACATAAGATTGTGGATCTGACAGTTTAGAACCGCTGTGCTGACAGCTTTCCTGTACTACGAAACACGCAACGACAGCTGTCGCTCGGCCATTGTCGCGTACGTGTGACGTTTGCGACAAGGACAGAGAAAATGATCGCTAGTTATCGCAACTTAACTCAGTAATGGTCGCTTTGTTAACCATTTTTCTCTCGTCTCGTTGGCTTTACTATAATTAAGTCCATCAATCAATCAATCAACTAGCCCATTTCAGTCCACTGCTGGACACAGGCCTCTCCCAATATGTATCATACTTTACTACGTATAAAGCACTAGCTTTTTTCCGCGGCTCCGCCTGCGTGGATGTCCCTTATCGCGACCAAACATAGTTTGTGTTAATCCAGGGTGTCAGCTAACTCCATACCAAATTTTATTAAAATCGCTCCAGCCGTTTATACGTGAAAGATTAACAAACATCCATTCATCCCATACTTACAAACTTTCGCGTTTATATTTTTACTAGCCGGTGCCCGCGACTTCGTCTGCGCAGGATCAGTACTGCTCCGTTCCCTCGAGTAGTAGCGTGATGATATATAGCCTATGTATTATTCTGATGTGTAAGTTATATGATTGTAAAGTTTCATGAAAAACCATACATACATCCATCCATACTCACAAACTTTCACGTTTATAATATTAGTAGGATATTTTAGCGTTTGCGCCATCTTTGAAATCCGCTATATTCCTGAACGACGTATCTCCAGTTTATGATACATCATTGCATTCATTCATACATTTTTCCTTCGATCCATATGTCCCTTCATACAAACAGCCATCCATACATTTCATTTATCCATACACCCAAACTCACAAATATTAGCACAATAGGCTATTTGCCTAGATCGTCGATTCTTACCAATACTGCTTAATATGTTAGTTTTTTTTCTAAAAATATGCCTTGCGAAATAAAATATTGCTGAACTAAACTGAAACTATGACTTTTCATTAGTTCAAATTTCCAATAAAAGTCAAAATATAAACAATCAAATTCATTCCTCATTAAATTTTAAACAACTTTTATTATGAACTATGTACGTGTAAACGCAACGTAGACCGAGATAAATGGGATATTCTCTTGCACTCCATACATTTGCACTACGCACTACCGAAGCGTGACGTCACAATTTCGTATGATTTTGTATGGAGCGTTTTCGTGCGGCGTGACAAATTGAATATTTCAAAATCAAATATCTTGAAAACTATTTATCGTACGAAAAATTTACTTTTACAGTTCATTATAATAAAAGAAAGTAGTAATTTTTCGGAAGTAAAAAAAAAATCAGTCAAATAGCCTATTGGCAGAAAGTAGGTTAGCCCACTCACCGAGAACCGCGAATTAGGGTGTGGCGCAGGCACGGGGCTTCCTGCCGGTGAAGGCGCGGGAGAAGGTGCGGGTGACCGCAGTCTCCCTCGCCTCTCTTCTTCGCCACCCATACCCTGCTAGAGTTGGAAGGTTATATCAGTATGTGGATACATGTTATGTCTTCATACAATTGGGTCTTATCCTATAGATAAAATAAATTATCTAACCGAGCTTATTGAATTAAGAATTGTAAAAGAGCCGTAAAAATTGCGTCGGTTCTTATTTTATAGATTTTATTTATTTTTAATCATCCACCCAACTTGTAATAGTTAACTAATTTGACTATTAAATTTTATGACGTCACTAAATCTTTTTTCATACAAGTTACCTTATAACTTATCGTTTTGACGTTTAGTAAAAACTAACTAATTTAACTCGTCAGTAGAATACCCAATTATATAGTTAATAGTAGCCTCCGAGGGCACCGTAGCCACGGATGCTATCAGGATTAACGTCTTTATGCAGATGATGATGATATATACCCAATGTAGTCCTGGATCCTGCTCGTCAGCTCTGCCGAGGGGCTCGTTCTGACTGAGTGAGGCGTCTCCCTATATATAAACTTACTCTCAACAAACAGACGGTGTGGCAGGTGAGGCTGATCTTCCGATGCATGGGATCCTGCTCGTCAGCTCTGCCGAGGGGCTCGTTCTGACTGAGTGAGGCGTCTCCCTATATATAAACTTACTCTCAACAAACAGACGGTGTGGCAGGTGAGGCTGATCTTCCGATGCATGGGATCCTGCTCGTCAGCTCTGCCGAGGGGCTCGTTCTGACTGAGTGAGGCGTCTCCCTATATATAAACTTACTCTCAACAAACAGACGGTGTGGCAGGTGAGGCTGATCTTCCGATGCATGGGATCCTGCTCGTCAGCTCTGCCGAGGGGCTCGTTCTGACTGAGTGAGGCGTCTCCCTATATATAAACTTACTCTCAACAAACAGACGGTGTGGCAGGTGAGGCTGATCTTCCGATGCATGGGATCCTGCTCGTCAGCTCTGCCGAGGGGCTCGTTCTGACTGAGTGAGGCGTCTCCCTATATATAAACTTACTCTCAACAAACAGACGGTGTGGCAGGTGAGGCTGATCTTCCGATGCATGGGATCCTGCTCGTCAGATCTGCCGAGAGGCTCGTTCCGGAGACACAGTGTTCTGATCTCCCGAGTCAAACGTCTGACAAGAGATGTCTCACTGTCTTCCGCTAGTAGGTTTGTTGATTCCTGTAATGTAAATTTAAGATAATATTATTATTCGCAGAATGACCTTTGTCCTCAATGAGCGCGGGCCTAAGGGTGACAGGTGGAGCCGTCACTTGTCTAGGGGAGTCGGACTGTGAATCCTACCGACGTGAACCCACTCCTAGCACAAGCAATTTAGCTTAGCTGGTTAGAGGGAATATTAGTAACTTCGGTTCTAATAATATTTAAAAAAAAAACCAGGCCATTGTTCTGGGTAGGAAGGTAGAGAATGGAATAAGTTGAAAGATTAGAACTCTCACTGTGGTAAAAGCAGTAGGTCTGATGGCAGTCCTGGGACATCCTTCCGAGGGCTTACCCGGGGCTCCCAACCGTAGGCTGTTAGACGGTACGTGAGGGTTTTCAGTCGGTAGGAGTCCGGTATAACATCCATGAAGGATTTTCCCTCACGTTAAAAAAAGGTCATTTTGAGTACTTTGCTAGTCAAAATTGATCTGATGTCATTCTAGAATACATGTCTAAGGTTCCAAGGTACTATTTAGTCAATATTCTTAATATAAACGCTACATACTGGTGGTTCATCCAGGTCGATCTGCGTGAGCGTCGTGTTGTCCTTCATCACACTGAGTATTGCCTGCAGCCCTAGGCTGCCTAGACGATTCTCTCGCAAGTCTAACCTCTGGAAATAAGAAAAAAAATTAGACTATACGCTTGTGGAATGCATAATCAATACACAAAAGACGGAGAAATAGCAGTTATTTGCAACTTAACTAATAAAAAAATGGTCATCTTTCTGGCTATTCACTTATAGAATGCCTGTTCGGTCATAAATTCTGTAGAAAGTGTTATTTGCAATTTCAATTTAATTATTGCTCAACATAGTGCATGCAACGCAATTATATATTCTTGTCATGGCAAAACTGCAACCTTTGTAGTTGAACTTTGGAATCAAAATAGAATAAAAACCGTTTTGACTATTCGCTTGTGGAATGCGTAATGTACAAAACACTGATGTACCTATAATACTGATACTGATATAATAATAATAATGATGTACCCATAATGTACCTAACCTTTTTAAGGAGACCCCGGACACGATCTGGCTTCGGCCATTGGTCAGAGGCCTAGGGACACGAGCAGTAGACACGTACCTGCAGCCTGGTGTGGTGTCGAATGAGTTCGGCCAGGGACTGGGCCGCGTCGGGCCCGAGCCGAGCCGCCTGCAGCCCTAGGGACACGAGGGCGGAGCCCGCACAGGCTGCACGAGGAACATCCGAACCCAGTGCGTTTCGTCCCACGTTTAGCACGCATAGGGACGCGCAAGACCGCTGCAAAAACACAAAACTGAAGCTTAGAATTAATCCGTTATACTCAAATAACGTTGGTGGATTAATGATTAAGGAGTCGGCCTTACGATCGAGAGGTCCCGGGTTCGAATCCTGGCCATTACACTACCGACGTGAACCCACTCCTAGCACAAGCAATTTAGCTTAGTTGGAGGGGTTAGAGGGAATATTAGTAATTTTGGTTCTAATATTCTTTTAATAACAAATCCTGTCAAAAATATCACCACCATATCCCATCCTTTTTTTTTATCGTGCGTCAATTCCCCACGGAGCCGGTGGAGGTGGTTATGTCGGACTCGAACCGACTATAACGCACGCCGTCTTGGGTCTTTGGTTGCTGGAGGTGAGATTGCCGAAAGCATATCTCTCGCACCCCAGTAGACCCAGGACCATCTCTTTCGAGGTGACCCCTTCGAACATATCTCATCCTTATCCGAAGGGTGTCGTAAGACGTGACTCGCGAAAAAAATACGCAGACGATATCACTGCGAGGGAAGGAACACTTAAAGTAAAACCCTGTACCAACCCGTCTGGCCAGCGTGGAAACAGTAAACCAGAGCCTCCCAACATTTGGAGATACTTATGTACAGCAGTGGGCACGATACGATAATTGACTGAATCAAATCGTTGGCACACCATTTTGCCTATGCGGGACACCATGGTCTTACAACCAAGGGGGCCATCTCTATGGTCCTGTGTCTCAATGTCAAAGGCAGAGATTACCTCGACAAACAAGCCCAAGACGGCGTGCGGTTTTAGTCGGTTTAAGTTCGACATAAACGATGATAATTCTTCGAAAAACATTGGAAAAAATGAAATGCTCAAGTGAGACTCGAACTCACGACCTTTCGCTTACAGGGCGACTGCTCTGCCAACTGAGCTATTGAGCACCACTTGAATCATTCCAAATTTTCCTTCTCTTTATATCCGTCTATTATATTCTCTTTATATCCGTCTATTATATTCTCTTTATATCCGTATATTACATAAGGAAAATTTGGAATGATTCAAGTGGTGCTCAATAGCTCAGTTGGCAGAGCAGTCGCCCTGTAAGCGAAAGGTCGTGAGTTCGAGTCTCACTTGAGCATTTCATTTTTTCCAATGTTTTTCGAACTTAACAGTTAGCATAATAAATGCTATAAAAAATTCATTCAGATGATAATTCTTCTTCATCTTAGCGTTAATCCCAGTGGCATCCGAATTCTGCGGTAGCCTAGTGGTATGGGTAATGGACTGCTGAGACGAAGTCTCGGGTTCGATCCCAGGTTTACCATGGCACACACCAATGACTTTTCGATGCTTTTCGAAGTTATGTGTGTATTTATCGAAATGTGGGTGCTAGCACCTCTGCCTACCCCTTCGGGGAATACAGGCGTGAGTTTATGTTATGTTATGCATCCGAAGCTTTCAACGAGTCTGGGGTCCGCTTTCACTAGTCTAACTGCGGATTTGACTAAATTTTCTGTGAAACGATTGCCATCTGACCTCCACAACCCAAAGGTGATATCGAAGCATTGCAGCTAGACTAGTTGCAGGACTTTTGAGGGCTCCAACTATCCGTAACGACTGCCATAGATGTTCGTATGGCAACCGGGACCGACGGCTTAACGTGCTCTCCGAGGCACGACCAGACCCATGCAAAAACCCATATTCATGCAAACAAATATTTGCATTCAGCGAGGATAGAACCCGCGCCTCCGCCTCCTCATAGTTCAGTACTTTAGTAACTATGATATTTATAAGGTAAAAATTAATTACCAATCCACTTTGCAAGTAGCTTTTATTATTTATTTGTTTATTTAAAATGTAAAAATTGCACCACAAGCGTGAAAAACAGGATTACCTAGTTCAGGCACAAGCAATGTAGCACAGCTAAATAACTATAGTTAACGTAAGATTAATTTGACAAATGTAGAGCTTATATATAATATATGTATTATTACATAATATATCTAAGATAGTATGCACTAAGTATAAAATATAGCAATAGATAGATTAAGAAACTATGTAACAAGTACTATTGAATTAATGAAATAAATTATTATTATTATTCCTCTTATTATTATTATTCCTCCTGTCTAAATGATGATACGTATGAATGTATCGAACTTACCAAAGCCTTACTGATGTGTGGAGCACAGTTTCTAGTCAGCTGATTGTTCCATAACACTAAGAATGCTAAGCCTCGCGCTTCGTGGCCACCCACTGAAAAGAAAACAACACTTTTTCTTATAAACACCGGCAGTTAATAGTAGATTATTAACCAAGGGCTGTATGACATCAATTGCATACGAGGTTTTTGGCTAATTAACCCAAGTATGCAATTGATGCTTACGCCCGAGATAAATACTCTGCTTTACATATCGATTGTGAGGTAAGTAAACAACAAGACAGCAGGTTTCAATGAACATTTATTAAGAAGAAAAAAATGTGTATTTAATTAAAATTAATAGTAAAATTATTACAATTTGTAAGAGATATGGTCACGTTCTTTTTAGGAATATTTATAGTTTGAATATGAGTTTGTGATGATAAGACTTGAGTTTGAGTGACTTGAGGTTTTTTTTCACGCACGCAAGCGCGTCAAATCTTGCTGGCCAGTTTGATTTTTAAATCGATTCCATCTAACATACGATGTGGAAACAAATAGTTCCATATTTAAAATAAAATCTTTATAAAATAAATTGTCTAGATTACGATTCGAGTAATTAATCGATACCGAGAAAAAAAATATTAACTTTTTAAAAATATTCTTCGTGCAGTATGAGTATGACAGTTCTTTTTTCAAATTCCAAAACCTATGCTGCATTCAGGGGTGTAAGGGTGTACTTACAGAGCAAGAGATATGTAAAAGACGTTAAACCTGATGGTAAGCTCTTTCTACTTATATTATAAACTAGCCGACCTTATATCCTTTCTCATAGTCTAATCTACCCCTATACCAAATTCCATGAAAATCGGTTCAGTGGTTTAGGCGTGAAAGCGTAACATACAGACCGACAGACAGACAAACAAACTCTTCAGCTTTATAATATTAGTATAGATAGAGGCTTATATAGAGTGGAAGATAAAAGTATAGATGTAATTTTTTCAGGTTTTAATTAGTTTTTGAATGCAGTTTTGTTTCTTTTAAAAAATAAAAGAATTTTCCCTTCAGTGAATCTCTCTATCTCCAGTTTTTAAAATACTTCCCCTCTATGGGGCATGAAAATCTTCCACCCTGTATATGTCATACTAGCTGTTGCCCACGGCTCCGCCCGCGTGGATGTCAGTTATCGCCGATGGGTTTAAAATTTACAAATTTTCATCCCCTATTTCATCCCCTTGGGGGTAGAATTAATCAAAATCCTTTCTTAACGGATGCCTCCGTCATAATATATACCTGCATGCCAAATTTTAGCCCGATCCGTCCAGTGGTTTGGGCTGTGCGTTAATAGATCACTATGTCAGTCAGTCAGTCATCTTTGAGTTATATTTAATTAAGGTTATGTGAGGTATACCTTGACAGCGATGAGGAGACAGCGGCGAAGCAGCCGCTGAGGGGGGGGACTGGGCCGCCTGCTCCGCCAGCGCATCTGCCAACTGTCCCACTCCTGCGTCCTACACACGTACAACACACATACACACATAATCATTGACGATGAGGTCACAGGTTCGAATACTGGATGTTATACTAAATTAAAGCCAACGAAGCGAGAGAAAAAAGGTAAACAATGTTTCAGCGGTTCCAAACTTTTTTATTTGAAAATGATTACGTATCACTTCAAGCGCGTTCCAGACAAGAACGAAATTGCTCATAAGATGGTGGATCTGACAGTTTAGAACCGCAGTGCTGACAGCTTTCCTGTACTACGAAACACGCAACGACAGTTGTCGTTTGGCAATTGTCGCGTACGTGTGACATGTGCGACAAGGACTGAGAAAATAATCGCTAGCTATCGCAACGTAACTCAGTAATGGTCGCTTTGTTTACATTTTTTCTCTCGTCTCGGGGCATTACTTTACTAGCGAGAACCCTTAACACAAGTAATATGGCCTAGCTGGAAGGTTTAGAGAGAATGTTAGTAATTTCGATAACAATAAAAAAAAAGAAAGAAACTAAGGCCTGTATTCTAAAATAACTCTCATCCTGAATCACGATTTATCTGATGACAGATTGTATAAACAGATTGATAGTTTGACATGGGGCCTGTACAATCTATCCTCAGACAAATCGAGATTCAGGCTGAGTTTGAATGAAATTTTTATAGTATTTATTATGCTAACTTTTTAAGTTCGAAATACATCAGGAAAAAGAAGCGCGAATGCTCTTCCAACTGAGCTATTAAGCCTCACCTGAATCACTTCAAATTTCCCTTTTCTTTATATCCGTCTTTAAGGGCGACGCTGGAGCCATTTACCAACTTTCTTACGAACTGTTGGAACCAATGAATGATTTTTCAAACATTTTTAAACATTGATTTTTAATGAAACTTTTCCCGATGTATTTCGAACTTCAGGCTGAGTGACATTCTAGAATTGCCTAAGATTGCTCTGAGTGTATCCTTCTTATTTTTCCTTGGGAATAAAAATTACATATTCAGGAATATAAAAATTTGTACTGAGCGGGAATTCTAGCAGACAATGATAAATATAAATTATTTTATTATTACTACTAAATAAAAATGAAATCAAAATGAACTTAATACCAATAATTTTCAGTAAGTCAAACTGTTTTATAGATTTAAATTGTGTGCCAAATATCAGAACAATCCGGCGGTAGCTTAGTGATTAAGGAGTCGGCCTTATGATCGAGAGGTCCCGAGTTCGAATCCTGGCCATTACACTACCGACGTGAACCCACTCCTAACACAAGCAATTTAGCTTAGCTGGAGGGGTTAGAGGGAATATTAGTAACTTCGGTTCTAATATTCTTAAAAAAAAATAAGAAGGGGGAATACCAAGGTGTTAACACGTTCGTGCTCGGTAATTTTACTCAACACTATAGGCACCGAAAATCACTAAAAATTTCCATACATTTTAGAAGCGCTGCTGTCGAAACACAATGTACAAAAATATCATCCTGAGATCAGTACGGGTATAACCTTCATACGGCTAGTACAAACGCAACGGTGACAGCCGTAGTTCATCTTTGTGCAGACTCACACATAGGTATCACATACCGGTCACGGTTCAATCCCGCCTAGCGCATTACATTTTGACAGTACGCTTGTCCAAAATGCCAGTGGAAATGTGTTGTATAAATATCTTATTGAAATTTAACTGCTTAAGCCGTACTGAGCATACGAAGAATTTGAATATTATTTAAACTGTTGATTGATGGCATTTGGTGGAATTCATTGTTATACATATTGAGAACACTTGTACTTTTTCCACTCTATTTATTATATTACACCTGACCGGTTTCGCCTTAGGCATTCTCAAAGGTCTACATTTACCAAAGGTTTTGGATGTTCTTATTCCTAAAACTACGATATTTAACATTTTTCACAGGTTTCACAAAATTTAGTATACCAGTAACAATTTTTTATAATACAGTGGAAAAAGTACAAGTGTTCCCAATATGTGGAAGAATTTAAAAACTTACGGCATTAACCGTGCTGTCAATATTTGAAAGGAAAAAAGACGGTCATAACCGTTCATAACCGTTACCGCGCGTGAACGTGTTAAGATCATTTTGAGCACATTTTACATTCAAGATATATGTCGAGAGGTATACTATACCAAGTCAAGCGCTCACCTGTATCTGATTGTTAGAGAGATCCAGCAGTTGTATCCTATTGTTGTATTTGAGAAGTGTGGCGAGCTGAGCCGCGTCCGGTATCGACAGTCTGTTGTCACCCAATCGCAGTTCTCGTATTGAACTGTTTGATTTTAAGGCTATCACTGTAAAGAAGGAAAAGGAATATATCAGTAACTAGCCCACCGGGCGAACTTCGTACCGTACTCCAGATTGATTAACATTCAACCTTTTAAGCATGATCCGTTCATCCATCAGGGCCCTCTGCCATCACCCATACGTACCAAGACACAGCAGTGGCTCGCCGCACAGCGCCACTTGCTGCAGACACAGCGCCCTCAGCCGGCATGTCACAGGCCGGAGCGACCTGGCTAGTACCGGCGAGTGAGATGCCTCTAACGCGCTGTCTGTCACCTCCAGTTCTGATAGCTCAGCGCTCTGGAAGAGAAGAACATATTACTCGAACCATATATCTTGGACCTAAATATAAAAGGCCCTGGCACGATCAGATTGTTTTGTAATAATCTATGCTTGGTGAATTTGAGCTTATCCACCGCCGCGCCGTAGCATCTCGTGATATCTTCAAAATACATCCAAGAAAGGTGCACTGCGCGTATAGAGCGTTTTAGGTCCAAGATTGTATGAATCGAGAAATAACAGGGTTTAGTATCAACGCTCAACGACCTCCGTTTTCCATGAGCGCGGACAAGTGGAGTCGCCTGTCACCCTAGCAGAAGCAGGCCCAGGCGGCGATACCTGGCTCCCCCTATCTGGAGCCAGATGGAGACACCGTGATCTCATACTAGAGTGGGCCATCATCCGTGGGTCAGCCAGGGTGCGATAGATATGCAAGTGGCAACCTCTACTCTGGCAACAAAAGACTCAAGGCGGTGTGGTTATAGTAGGTTCTCGTCTGACACAATCATCATCATTTATAATCTTAGCGGTAATTTGTCGCATTCAGCCCGTTTTCCGGCTTTTACCATTGGCACATGACACTAAGCCTTAGGTATTGGTTTTGCTGCGACATTGAAGAATTGAAGAAATTAAATACGATACCTTTTTGATCATCCTAGAAGCTGCCTGCCACCCTCTGATGCCGAACTGCCTCGGTCCACTGATGCAGACGACCGTGGCGCTCTCGTAATACTCCACCATGTCAAACAGCGCCTCCTGTATTCAAATTATGTACATTGAAAATTTTAAGACATGCTATCAGATGCACTTGGAGGAGTGTGTGCGTAAAATGATTTTTGAAAATTCTGCTACTAAAGGGGTAAAATAAGGGATGTAAGTTTGTATGAAAGTCCGCAAAGTTTTCAGAGCTAGATGCACTAAAGTTCATTAAGGGGCCAGATCGTGAAAATCACCGAAAAGAGTGTTACGATCTTTCATATTTAACCTATTTAGATATGATTGATATCAATGATAATTTGTATATATTACATTCAAAGACCAAAAAATATGGTATGCTTATATTAAACTCTTAAAACCTAATAGTTGTTATATAATAAACGTCGACAAACCCACAAAATTGAGAAAAAATGCAAAAACATGCCTTCGTATTTTTCAGATTTAACCCAATGAACCAACACGAATTGATAAAAAGAAACACTTTTTGAACACTGAAGGAACCAATAAATATTGCATGTACCTTTACAAACAAAGACTTCCTCTTTTAAAGCCCTAAAATCTAGATATGTTTTACATAAATTTCTCCATACAGGCTACGTGAAACAGGCTCCAGTCTTTGAGTAAATTCATACCGAAAATGAGTGATTTTAGCAATGAACCGGTATCTATTTGAAAGTCAAAGACTTCTTGATTGGGAAGAAAAAACGTATTTGATGATACATTTAGTAATCAATCTAAAAAATCACTTCAAATTTACTGAAAAACGCGTAAAATAGTGTCTTTTTTCTGCCATATTTTTTCTCATAGCCCGTCAGTCGCCCACGGGCCTTCGAAGCAGGAGCACGTCTCTTTGGCGCGTGATGACAGTTCATGCATACACAAATAGGCCTACCAAGAAATATGTGAAATGAAAAATGGCGCCACCGTCTTCATTAATCAATTATACGGCAATAAAATAGTATGCATTTGACAGTGACAACCGTAGTTCCAATTTTAGCCATTTCACACATTCGTTGGTACATTTATAGCATAATGTTTCAGATTTTGAGATACTTGCTTTAAGGTTTGAACTGTAAAGTTGGGGATATACCTAGTTAAAATATTTTTTGTAGAAACAATATTTTTAGGTTCTGTTGTAATGAAATTATAATTAGATACTAACGTCATGGTCTATTTTATATGATTGTACAATATACATATATACTTACCTACCAACGAAATTTTTTTTATAACTAATTATAAAAAAAATTCGTAAATTATATTATTAAAATTCGTAAATACCAACGAAAATTTTTTTATAACTAATTATAAAAAAAATTTCGTTGGGTTATATATTATATTAAATATACTGACTGATTTATATGTAGCAGCATCACTAGAGTCGCAGGAGTCACGGGTATCAGCTAGTGCGACCACCAGTAGACCTGGTGCACTGGATTAGAAGCCTTATGCATCGCAATGTCCCAGACACGGGTAATAACCTCAAGAAAGCCTAATCGACAAGCCTGTCTGACGCAGGGGCCTAGGCCTTTACGGTGGTTTCTTACGGGCCTTTTAGTACACCAGTGCCGCCAATCTCTCGCGGTCGGCTTTTCAGCTTGGTCTGAGAAACCGGTGGACGCATGGGTCGGTGACAACAGCGACATTTATTTTGTTTGGAGTCACATGTGAAGATCGCATCCTCGGCAGCCTTCGTGTCCGTGTCATAGCAAATAAAACGCAAGAGAGCCGCCATCGTTGGTACGACCACGTCAATCTGCGTCTGATCGATAAGGAGCGAACGTCCGAGTGCCATCACTGCGACGCGAGCGACGTCACGGGACTACACACGCTCACCGAGTGTGTGGCGAGGCGGGAGCTCGAGGCGGCCCTGGGAGTGAGAGTTCTCATCCTCGCTACCCTGCTCACGGCGATGGTCCGCTGTGCGGACACGTGGGTGGCCAGTGTCTCCTTCTGCGTCCTCCTTTTTTTCTTTCTAATGGTCGTGAAGGAGATGGTGGAACGGGAGTGGCGGCTTGAGCGTGAGAGACTCGCAGATCACACCGCCTGCGTGCGCAGGCAACTCGGGCGTCGGAGGGCACAGACTGACCTCCGCCCCTCATGAGCGCGGGCCTGGGGGTGACGGGTAGAGCCGCCTGTCACCCCATCAGAAGCAGGCCACGGCGGCGGCGTGCTAAGTAGCGCGTCTCCCCACTCTGGGGTGAGTCCTGGACACCGTTGTCCCTCCTCCCGAAGAGGGCCAGTCGGTTCGAGTCCGACATAACCTCCCCTCCCGGCTCCAGCCTAGGAAATGTAGGAAGAAGAGCTGCAAGACGAACCCTGAAACTGTGCAATTGGGTTGCTAGGTGCCTGCAGGAGCGCCGTATTCGTGTCCTCTGTGATATTTTCTATTATATAGAAAAAGAGTGGGTAATATTATATATGATATTACCCACTCTCTTTCTTCAGCTTTCACTGCTATGCAGATAATAGCATCTTACACGAGAGTTATCATGGAAATCCTGCGGCTACACAGTCTGATATCGATGAAAAAGGGTAAATTCTTGTCACTGAGATTGACCGGATCCTGGACCACATTTTGCAATGGGGCTCTGAGAGCTTGGTGGAGTTCAATGCTAAGAAAACGCAGGCACAGCAAAGGTATTTTCTTTTCTTCCACCATTCCATTCTTCAGAGCACGCCACTACCACTAAACGACAATCTGATCGGCATCTAGTAAGGTCGTCAAGCTGAGTGCCACCATTGTTAACTAAGTACGTGTTTGTAATGGTGGCCCTTTCTTGAGACTTTGCCTTTATCTTACCGTCAGGCGACGAGAAGTCAAATTGTCGTGCCCGGCCCCCATACATTTAGATTAATATGCGCGCTCTATACATAAAATCTAAACTATAAGTGATCTTCGGTTTCTCGTACTTTGATATTTCGTACAGTTTTTGAACTTCGGAATTTTGTAATTCGGGATTTAAAATCGTTATTTTTGTACGTAACCGGTAGGTATGGTCTGTCTACGCGGTGGGCATTTTAATTTTATGAGTATTTTCAGTATCCTCAGATATCAACAATTAGGTGTAGGTATGTCCCCAGCCTTATTTTGTTCGAAATCTCATAATCTCTGTAAAAAGTTTAATATGCTATGTATGACACTGAAACAAAAGACATGCCAATGACGTCACGTAAGATAATATGACAGGGATGAATGTATAAGAAGAAAAGAGATACGAAATGTAATTGACAGACGTAATTCGTCACAATAAATCACATTACTCAAAAATGCACTCTAACCACAAGGCTTAAAGTAGTTTTTTCATCATTGGTAAGACAATTTTCACCATTATTTTGACTGGTAAAGAGCATCTAGCAGCCCACTGTGCATCTCGGTAATGTGTGCGTGCACGGCTGCGTCTGTATTTTGACAGATTTTGAGACGTGCGCTCCGCGGACTCCGTCCTTAACCTGTGTCGTTTAAGAAATAAATGAACACGTGTATCAGCGTTTTTCAAAATTTAACTAATCAGAGGGTGAAATAGATGATAAACGTTTGTATGGAAAGTTCATCATTTAGGTCACTATCATAGAGATATAGAAATCGAAATTTTTCCGGGCGAAGCCGGGACGGGTCACCTAGTAAAAATTATTGTGACTATAGTATCCGCAATACGAACTGGCACTTTAGGCACTTACTGTAGGGGTTGAACCATGTCGATAAAATATTCAAGAATTTGTCGATATGTCGTAATCTGTTATTAAGAGGGTAATTAGCTTTTAGTCGTAAATATGATATTAATAGCGAATAAGATTTGAAGTTAAGATAAGAAGGCGAGTGTGGAGGGTACTGTCGGTAGGGGAAGACCTAGGTGCACATACCTGGACCAAATCGGCGAAGTTTTAGAAAAGGGGCAGGTCAGGAGTACCCTAAGCCGACGAGCATGCATGAAGAATGTAATGAGAGTGAATGAAGCAAGAGTAGTATGTCAGGATCGTAGCAAATGGAGATCCGTGATCTCTGCCTACCCCTATGGGAAACAGGCGTGATTTTATGTATGTATGTATGTATGTAAGATTTTCTTAAATAATTAGCAACAACAACAACAAATAATGTGAGGGTAGACAAATAAAGCGTTTTTATTTAGACGAAACTTGGATCAACCAAAATCACTCTCGCAAGCGAATGTGGCTAGACAGTAAAGACAACGGAACATTTAATACCCCAGTTGGGAAAGGTGGAAGATTAATTGTGTATCATGGTGGATCAGCCAAAACGGTATTTATTCCAGAAGACAAATCAATATTCAAAGCTATTAAATCGACGAATGCTGATTACCATTTAGAAATGAACGCAGAAACGTACATGAAGTGGTTTGAAGGATTTTTAAAATTATTGGGAGAGCCATCGGTAATTATATTAGATAATGCCAGCTACCACACAAAAGTATTACACCCGATCCCTAATAGAACATGGCTGAAAAAATATATTCAACAGTGGTTGAACAAAAAGGAAATTGAGTTCTTAGCAACGGATTTTGTAGAGAAACTCTTAGAAAGAGTGAAGTTAACTAACCCAAAAAAAATCGACTACGTGACAACATAAGACTGGATTAAATGTGTTCGCCACGCTGAAAATCTCCAGAATGAAGACCTGGCTAAAGCTCACTTCATTGACACTCACCGTCTTGTTATAAATCTACAAGACGACAGTGATAGTGAAGACGAGTATTAAAGCCAGACCTGATAGTTTATTGATTTTTTTTATTAGTTTTGATATTATTTTGATGAGAGCTATGTAAATTTGAATTTTTTTAGTTAGTAATTCACCTACTCAACCTACTTATTTTAATATATTTATTTAATTTAATACATTTGTTTTTAAAGCAATGCTGATATAAAAATAAATAAAGCATATTTAAATTTTTGTTAACATTACTTTTTGTCGATACTATTATGGAATACGTAAAAGATTATCTGCACAGCACTATGGGTGCGAGTCCCGATCCATAAGACTGTGTAGGTGCGAAAGAGATGGCATGAATCCGATGACTTATGGCCCAACGTGCCAGTTCGTATTGCGGATACATTAGTCGACTAGGCTGATAATCGAATACATAGGGAAAAAGAAGAATCATCTCGGGCGGAATTCGAACCCGCAGTCTTTCCCTTACAGGGGGAATGCCATGACCAATTCGGCTACCGAGACACGCCCGATGTGATTCAAATTTCCCGTCTTATACGTCGTTAAGGCGACGGTGGAGTCATCTACCGATTTTCTTACGAACTATCAAAAATCAATGTCATCATTCATTGATTCCGATTCGGTCAAGGCATTCCCCCTGTAAGGGAAAGACTGCGGGTTCGAGTCCCGCCCAAGATGATTCTTTTTTGCCCTATGTATTCGATTTGTATAGTTAGCATACTTAATACTGTAAAAAATCATTCAATAGGCTGATAATGGGTGTACTATAGTGTGTAGGATTCCATATTCTATTTATGTCTGTAAGCACAGATCTGGGAAGGAGATGCCTACGGTTAATCCGATTCCCACTTCTGCTTCCAGTCGTTCTTTTTCGCTAGTCAGTCGAGCACTATACATAGAAAACTTTTGCCCCGGCCCGCTTCCCCATTCCGGGGGCAAGTCGGACACACTGTTGTCCCTCCTCCCGAGGAGGGACAGGGAGGGCCCTGGTCCAGCCAGGGTGCAAGGGATATGTCGAAGACAAACTCACCTCCGGCCTAGCACTACGACCCTCAGTCGGCGTGCGGTTTTAGTCGGTTCGAGTCCGACAAAACCTCCCGTCCCGCCTGCGACGGGAGGAGGTATCCGTTTTTTTTATCGTGCGATAACTCCCCACGGATACCACTCCCACGGAGCCAGTGGAGGTGGCCATGTCGGACTCGAACCGACTAAAACGCACGCCGTCTTGGGTCCTTGGTTGCCGGAGGTGAGATTGCCAAAAGCATATCTCTCGCACCCCGGCAGACCCAGGACCATCTCTTTCGAGATGGCCCCCTTCGGGTTGTGGGGACCACAGTGAGACCAGGTATCCGTAGGGATTTCCGCACGAAAAAAAGCTTTTAATTGCTCATACTAAAAAACACTCACCGCTCCCTCATCATCAATCTCCGCATGGTCTACTTCAATTCTTCTAAACTGGACCTTCCTGAGAACTGCCTCCAACGCATCGGCGGGAGCTGGCCCAAGGAGCGCGCATTCTGATAGCGTGAGCCTCGGCGCTCGAATGACACCACCGATGGAAGCTTCTGGCAACTCCTGGAAAGAAAACATAATAGTTAGGACATGGTACGTTTTGGCGGAGTAAGAATACAAGTATCACCACCCCATCTCATCCGAAGGGTGTCGTAAGCGGCGACTACCAGAAAAATACGATGACGATTTAGGGAAGGTTCATATCTGACGGAACATGCGTCGCGTATTATCGGTCACGCAACGCCAGAACAGACAAATGTATAGAAAAACACTTGACCGTTCACACTCAACCGATGCTACGCATGTTCCGTCAGATATGAACCTTCCCATAACTAAAAGGAAAACTTGAAATTAAATCCTATACTCGCACCAACCCGTCTGGCCAACATGGAAACAGTGGGCCAGACGGTACAGTAGTACAGTCCTGTACAGCGTCTCTGTGTCGTCATCATCATCATATCAGCCACACATAGTCCACTGCTGAACATAGACCTCTCCCATAGGCTTCGCGTCTCTGTGTACTTAGATATATTTGGTTTTGTAAATACATACATATTAAACAACCAGACCAATGCAAATAGATAAATTCATGCCTAAAAATATTTGCACTGAGAGGGATCGAACCCGTGACCTTCGTCTCTCTACATAACATAACATAACATAAACTCACGCCCGTATTCCCCGAAGGGTAGGCAGAGGTGCTAGCACCCACGTTTCGCCAGTTTATGTTTAGGTCCCAATGTAGATAGATAGATAGATAGATAGATAATTCTTTATTGTACATCAACATTATTACAGAACAGTAGTACATGGATACAGTTACAGTTAAATGCACAATGGGCGGCCTTATCACTAAAAGTGATTTCTTCCAGGCAACCTTAGGATGGACAGGATTGAAAAGTATGTAATATAAGTGAGTGTTGATGTAGTTTCTTAAACATATAAATACCTATAACAAATAAAAGAGTGTGATACATGAGAAAAATACGTACATAGTATACCCTAACACAAAAATACATAATTATATAGTGAAAGAAATAAATAAAATGTGAATGTGAGGAGTTTTCAATGGCTACGCTATAGAGAGATAATGATTATTTACCATTGTTTTAAAAATACTTATGGATTGTGCCTCTCTAATCTTTACTGGCAATGCATTCCATAGGCCAATGGCCTTCACAGTAAAGGATTTGCTGTAATAATCAGTAGAGTGCGCTGGCAACCCCAGTGTCAAGTTCCTAGACGGCCTCAAGGATCTTGCATGTGTGTCATGGAGAAATTTAAAACGTTCTTTGAGATAGGTAGGAGTAGCTGGATTAAAGAGAACGTTATATAATAATGCCAAAATATGAGCATTCCTGCGAAGACGAATTGGGAGCCACTTGAGTCTGTTACGAAATTGAGTAATGTGATCATATTTACGTAAGCCGAATATAAATCTGATACAAAAATTTTGAAGACGCTCAAGCTTATCAAGTTGCTCCTCAGTGAGATCAGGACAGCTGACATCGGCGTAATCTAGTAAAGGGAGAAGGAGAGATTGAACGAGTGAAATTTTAGTGGAAGTTGGAAGGAAGTTTCGTAACCGCCGCAAAGCCCCTGCTGCCGCGAAAAGTTTCCGACTTGTTTCTTGGAGTTGAGGTCTCCAGGAAAGGGTATTGTCAATAAGGATACCCAGGTTTTTTACACTTTTGTTAATTGGTAAAACAGCCCCTGCAAATTGGACTTGCGGTAGTTGTGACCAGTCAATTCTAGAAATCAACTGCTGACCACCTATTACAATTATTTGTGTTTTGGTTGGATTCACCGTCAGTCCATAATTATTACTCCATTCGGAAATGCGCTCCAGATCCGTGTTGATCGTACAAATTGCTCCAGTCAAGTCACTTAAGGGAGCCTGTGTATAGATTTGTAGATCATCGGCGTAAAGGTGGTAGGATGAAACAAGTTTTTCAGAGATGGTATTTATAAAAATTGCGAAGAGTAAAGGAGATAAAACGCCACCCTGCGGTACACCAGCTGTAGTATTGCACCAAGAAGAATAAGATTCCTCGATGCGAATACGTTGCCGGCGACCAAACAGGTAACTACGAAACCATTCAACAGCCGTTGGAGATATGTTAATAGAGCTAAGTATACCCAGCAAGATTTGAAAGTCCACAGTATTGAAAGCATTACTGAAATCCAGTAAAGACAATAAAGTAAGTCTTCCACCATCCATGCCCCTTCTTATATCATCAGTTATCTTAACCAATGCCGTGCTGGTACTGTGTCCACGTCGGAAACCGGATTGAAAAGGATTAAGAAGTTCATTTTTATTAAGAAATGAACTAAGTTAACTATGGATAAGTCGCTCAAAGGCTTTGGAAAGGAATGGAAGAATGGATATCGGACGGTAATCAGCAAACGAAGATGGCTTGGATTTCTTTGGTAAGGGAATTAATTGAGCGTCTTTCCAAGCAGATGGAAAAATTCCGCAGGATAGCGAGTGGTTAAAGACATGGCAGAGAATGTGTATGATTTCATCAAGAATAGGTAGAATCATATTCCTGCTGACACAATCGTTGCCCACAGCATTGGATGAGATTGTTACTATGCTCTTTTTAACATCACAAGCGGTCACTTGATCGAAGACAAAGGGAGGATATTTAGGAGTTGGAATATATGAAAGATGTTGTAATGTATTTGTTTTCTTCGCTCCATCAAAATTGGGCGAAGTAGAGAAGTGCACGTTGAGTGAATTTAAATCTAAGTCTTTAGGAATAGAATCTGAACGAGGCTTTCCAACTCCCAATGTACTTAAAAATTTCCAGACTTTAGCTGGATCTCCGTTCTCAATCGAGGTATGAATGTGTTGGCGTTGCGCATTCCTACACACCTTGTTGCAGTGGTTTCTAATGGTCACATATTTATCCCAATTTACTTGCGTAGAACGAAACTTATACCTGGTCTTAGCAGCAGCTTTTTTAGCCAATAGGTCTTTAATATCCTGAGTAAGCCAGGGTGCTGGCAAATGTTTTAATTTAATGTAATAGGTGGCGAGCCTATTGCCATTAACCGGGCACTTATAAACCTGCGATAAATACACACATAACTTCGAAAAGCATCGAAAAGTCATTGGTGTGTGCCATGGTAAACCTGGGATCGAACCCGAGACCTCGTCTCAGCAGTCCATTACCCATACCACTAGGCTACCTCTTTATTTATTTACTTATATACTATTTGATAAATTGATAAACCTTATCGCTCGAAACTATTAATAAAACGGCCCAAAATAATTAGATTTCAGATATAACGGACGATAAAGATGGCACGGGTCTTGATTAAGATTTCACATTTCATTAAAACGTTAGATAAATATTTCAAACGTGTTATGTTTTAGATTATTGATTAGATAACATTATACATATACAAGCTGTTGCCTAAGGTGATGATATGGCTTGCGTTGGTATGGTCGTGCCTCTGAGAGCACGTTAAGCCGTCGGTCCCGGTTGCCATACGAACATCTATGGCAGACGTTACGGGTAGTTGGGAGCCTAAAAAGTCCGACAACTGGTCTAAAGGTAATGTTTCAATATCGCCAATTGGTTGTGGATTGAGGTCTGATCTGATGGCAGTCGCTAAGATGGAGAAGAAGTGAACGTCTGTATAAAAAGTAGAGGGTATTTAAACATAACATAACAGAACACAACACGAAAAAAAGCCTGTTAAGTGCGAGTCGGAGCTCGTACACAGAGGGTTCCGTACAAACTGGATTGAGGGATGCACCTGGTTTTGATTCAATGCGACACAGAACTAAATATTTGAAATGAATTTCAACTACTTTTTATACTGTTGATTGATGGCACTTGGTGGAATATACAAAACCTTTGCTAAATGTAAACCTTTAAGAATCCCGTAAGGCGAAACCGGTCAGGTTCAATATAATAAATACTGTGGGAAAAGTACAAGTGTTCTCAATACGTGTCGCCTAGACAAATTTTCATTTCCAAAACGCTTCAGAATTCAGAATCCATTCAAGTTGTTGGGTACACCACGAATAAACGAGAATTAAAAAAAAATTGGTTCCGTATCGTTAATTTAATTTAACATAACCCAACAGTATTCTTTTGTAAATATCTGCAATGCACAGACACGACCAATGTACAATTTATATAATAGTCATAGATAGTGTTATCAAATCAGATACGCTAATATTACATCACAAATCGAGTTTGGCACATGTATGATTTATCATATCATACATGTCCACAAATACATTTGACATTATTTTACAACTGTCTTGTCTTGGGCCTCGATTCTGCGGAAGCATTGTGATGCCACCGCCACTGCAAAAAACGGCATTAAATGTTAAACCTTATTCATATATGCCTAAAGTCCAAAACGAAGTTTCTTTACACTTGCGCAACTTGCGCAACTGGGATTAACGATAAGAAGAAGAAGAAGATGATGAAGCTTATTGCCGTCACGTTTTTCGTAGAATACAGGTGTATTTTTTGAAACGGTACGTGTAGTAACAGCAAAATGTTCTTAGGAGACCTTCCCTAACATTATGAAATACTAGCTTTTGCCCGCGGCTCCGCCCGCGTGGATGTCGGTTATCGCGACTAAACAAATCCTATGTCCTTTCTCATGGTGTAATCTACCCCTGTACCAAATTTCATCATAATCGGTTCAGTGGTTTAGGCGTGAAAGCGTAACAGACAGACAGACAGAGTTACTTTCGCATTTATAATATTAGTATGGATTTTGAACTGCATTCACAGATTTTGGAAAAATCTTACAGTTCGCAAGGAAAATGCTAAAAGTCCACTGAATTTTTTGTCGTGCCAATTGATCCTATTTCATGTGGGGATCAAATAACTCTACGAAACCAATTTAGCTTTGAGGATTAAGAAAGACAGAAATCGCCAAAAACTTTTCCCATATTCCCTATTCAAGCATTCCAGAGGAAACGGCCTTGACAAACGGATGATGTATGATGCTGTAAGGGTTTCATTTTTTCTCTTTTTTTTTATCTAAGTACGTCACGTCAATTCGACTTCACCTCGCCTGATGTTAAGCTAAAGGCAAAGTCTCGGAAAGAGGGTCACCATCGCAAACATGTACCATGTTGACAGTGGTGGCACTCAGCTTGACGGCCTCATTAGATGCCTTTTCACGCCCCGCTTAAAGGACCCGGACTTTCTGACTTTTTGAGGTATGGAACTATAAAAAAAGTGCTAGCGAGGTCTACTATCCACAGAACTGCTAGTATTCTGTCCCAATCGATGCAAACCAGCTCATAACATATTAACCGTGCAACTGTGTCACTAACAACGCAGAGATCGATAAGTGTGTCTATTTATATTAGTCGTGATGCAACTGACTATTATACAATGGTGGCGGCTAGTACAATGGCAAAACGTGTACTCTATCAATCAATTAACCTATTGCAGTATACTGGACAGTATACTCCCAATGTTGGGAAGCTTTGGCCTACTGTTATCAGACATGCCATACTTTTTTTCCTGGAATTGTATGGGACAGAAAACTATTTACAGGGAAAAAAGTATGGGATGTCCGATTCCCATACTTTTGCAATTACTTGAGCAATTTTTTTTTTGTAAGAATATTAGAACCGATGTTACTAATATTCCCTCTAACCCCTCCAACTAAGCTAAATTGCTTGTGCTAGGAGTGGGTTCACGTCGGTAGTGTAATGACCAGGATTCGAACCCGGGACGTCTCGATCGTAAGGCCGACTCTTTAACCACTAAGCTACTGACGCTTCCAATTCTCGAAATCCTATGCCGCACCATTAACCAGCTCACGTGTTACCTTCTTCCTACAGTCCTCTAAGCGGGGCGCAAAAAGGCATATGATGAGGCCATCAACCTGAGTGCCACCACTGTTAACATGGTACATGTTTACGATGGTGACACTCTTTCTTTGCCTTTAGCTTACCATCTGCTTTCATAAGACCCAAAGAAAACCTGCCTCCTGGACACCATCTCCCGTGGCGACTTGGAAATCATTAAATCGTCTTCGGACCCAAGTTGGTCGCTGTAAGGCAAATTTGGCAAAATGAGTCTATACATATAGAACAGTCACAAGCACCCTGCGACTGCGGGGCCCCATCTCAGTCCACACCACACTTGGTCTCTTGCCCATTGTGCCCTTCCACCTGTACCATCGCAGACCTGTGCAGGGCAACTGACAATGCTGTGACCGTAGCCTGGTATTGGGCCGAGATAATTTAATAGAGTGATGACCCATTGACACGAAGACGAAGAATGAACGGCTGTCTCGCAGCACTGTGCTCGACGCTCTGCGCTTAGAAAATTCACAGCAGAAACGTATGATAGTAGCGAGTGCACTTAGCACCAGACCAGGCCTTGGGAGGAAGGAAGGGATGCTGGGAATGATAATACTTATAGAAAATGATTACCCGTATCTGTTGTAAGACACTGTCGATACAAGGGGTGTTATGTCTTCTGCACGACTCCAGATATTCCGCTGCGAGTTGCGCACGCGTCGTCATAGGCACTGCAACAATAAAAAAAAATTTAAGGTATCTTACTTTGGTAAGAAAGAAATTTAGTTTGAAGATTTGTTTTATTTCAAATTTTAGCACACCAGATTACAGTCTGTGGGTCACTGTGAACCACAGAGTACCTACTGTTTGCTCGATTGGTGGATGGAGACGATGGATCCTAGCGGGATACATGCAACCGAGCTATGATGAATCGCAACGCAGTTATGGTGAATCTATTTCAATGCCAAACATCCAGCTAAATCCTCATCATCTTTACGTTAGTCTACTTGTGTTAGTCCTCGGAGTCCGGGGTCCGGTTTTTGACATTCAATTCTCCACGTCACCCTCATGTTATGCTTTGCGATGCCAAGCCGGCACGCACCGGGGCCTAACGGCAGAGGCAGTATGGGCAGATATTTGTTATCACGTAGTCTAGCCATCACCGAAGAACATAGCCACAACAGCGAAGGCGACTATTCTGCATTTTATCCGTGAGCTCCTCACACGATATCCCTCGCATCAACCATATTCATTTCCGTGATGCTCCTGCTTGTATCACAGGGAACAAGCTTGACATCTAAATCCATTCAACCGTTTTGACGTGATTGAATACCATCCATGCATCCGTACATCCTTTATCATTGCCAACTTTCACATTTAATATTGGTAGACAGTAAGATATATTTGTCGCCAACCAGTCTATAATCTTTTAAGTGTTGTTTAAAGTATCAAAATCCATAAATCCACAGGATGTTTTTATGGGGCAAGCACTTTATAACTGCCAAGTATTTTGTGTGCTATAAACTAGCGGGAATACATTTCACAATGACGTCACCGTTATTCGTGAACACGAGTAGTGACGTCACCAAATGCATTTATTACAGTAGCGTGCGGTTGTCAAAGTTTTAGGGGTGAAGTGGGAAGGAATAATTAGATTTTTTTATTTAGAGCATGTATTAAATTTTTTGATCAAGACTAAGTCTTGAGTATTTTTTTAATCATAATCATAAGCAGGTTAACAAAAAAATACAGTATTATGGCTTATCGAAATATTCCGAGGCCGAGACAACCTGACATATAACCTAAATTAAAGCCAACGAAGCTAGAGAAAAAAGGTAAACAAAATTTCAGCTGTTCGAATTTGAAATTATTACGTATCACTTCAAGCGCATTGCAGACAGGAATGAAATTGCTCATAAGATGGCGGATCTGACAGTTTAGAACCGCTTTGCTGACCGCTTTCCCGTACGACGAAACACGCAACGACAGCTGTTGCTCGGCCATTGGCGCGTACGTGTGATATGTGCGACAAGGACATACAAAATAATCGGTCGTTATCGCAACGTAACTCAGTAATGGTCGCTTTGTTTACCTTTTTTCTCTCGTTTCGTTGGCTTTACTTTACAAGCAGGTACAACTGCTGTTTGACGGAAGCACCAGTGCAGATTGGTTGTGTCTCTCGGGATTTGGGAGCTAAAACGGCAGTAAATTTTATAGAAGCCGCAAATATGCCAAATCAATTTCAAAAGAAATCGAAGGACTAAGTTAACATCTGTTGACCCCCAAACGCAGCACACTAACTTTAACAAACGCTGTCTTTCGCTGGCGTACCATAAACCTTATTATTTTATGTACTTTCTGCCACATTAAGCATTGAATTTCTTTACACAGTATGAGCGTACAGATATGAATATGTACTGTACGCCTGACCTATATCACCAGTAATGACATAATGTGAAAGAAACTATGTACGTCTGCGACACAAATTTAGAAAACAGGCAGGGGCTCGAAAGGGGCCATCTCGAAAGAGAAGGCCCTGGGTTGGCGGAGGTGCGAGAGATAGGTCACCGGTAATCACACCTCCGGTAACCTACGACCCATTACTACTTCCAGTGGGTACGCCGTTTGACCCGACGGGTGATCAACCCTTCTGTATGGTGCCATTCGACTCATTTCCCCTACATGTTTGGGCAACCGGTACCGACGGCTTAACGAGCTCTCCGAGGCACAACCCGGCGCAAATATTCATATTCATGCATACAAATATTTGCACTGAAATGGGATGGAACCGGCGGCTGAAAGGCGTGACGGTAGTGAACGCGGCCGCTACGCAGGAGGCGGTCCTGCGTAGCGGCCGCGTTCACTACCGCCACGCCACGGAGGCTGTTCTACGACCCACACAGAGGCGTGCGTTTTCGGCGGTTCCAGTCACCGCCTAAGGAGGGGGGGTTCATGGGTATATTGCGCAAGGAAAAAAGGTAGGCAACCAACTGCTGCGAAGCCACGGAGAGCACGTTAAGAAGTCGGTACCGGTTGCCATACGTTACTGGTAGTTGGGAGTTCTTTTTAAAGTCCAGTAACTGGTATAGTTACAGGCATTGCGGAGGGCCCTAGTGATTCATGTTTGTTTTGTCGCTGGTAACAGCTAGTACACTATAATTATCTACATAATGACTGTACCTATTGTAAGTACAATCGACACGAATCGTAAGGGTAAGGTTAAACAAAAATTTAAATGGCTGAACGAACATATAACATAGTCTGGAGTACATAGATATGACCCCTTACTACGTCGGAGGTCACGGGTTAGATTTTTGCTCAGTGCAAATATTTGTACGAATGAATATGGCTATTCGCATTGATTATGTCTCGGAGAGCATGTTAAGCCATCGGTCCCGGTTGCCATACGAACATCTATGTCAATAAAAAAATATACGGTGCAGAGTATACCAGCTAGAACCAAGCGTTTCAGTGACTCATTCCTATGCCGCACCATTAAGACCTGGAACTCCCTGCCAGCTTACGTGTTTCCTTCTTCCTACAGTCCCGGGTCCTTTAAGCGGGGCGTGAAAAGGCATCTAATGAGGCCGTCAAGCTGAGTGCCACCACTGTTAACATGGTACATGTTTCCGATGGTGACCCTCTTTCTGAGACTTTGCCTTTGCTTAACATCAGGCGAGGTGAAGTCAATTTGACGTGTCTTTATAAAAAAAAAAGTGACGTGTCCTATATAAAAAAAAAACGTTACGGGTACTTGGAGCCTAAAATGTCTGACAACTGATTTGACTGCAAAATTATATATCACCAAAGGGGTTGTGGAGGTCATGTGGTAGTGGTTTCACGGAAAATATCGAATGTCAGCCAAACCCGCAGTTAGACTGGAAAAACAGACTCCAGACAGTGGAGAAATTTTCGGAAGCGGCTGGGATTATCGCTATGATGAATAAAGGTTGCTGATCATGTTCCGATCAGTACTTCAAGCAATCGGAGTCTCCGGCCACAACTAGCAATATACACGTCACAGCAACATTAAAATTCTCAATCAAAGCACAATTATTTTAATGATTTGTTATTACAAGTTTAAATATTCATGACGGCAATGGAAACGCGAACCAAATGCTTCAACCAACACGAAATGTACGGAATACAAAAAGAACTTAAAAAAGTTTCATTTGTGGCGTGCTAATCTAGATCTTTGATGACGTCACAGTGCGAGGGGGTGACGTCACCCAGTGCCCTAGTGACTTGAGAACCACTGCAATTATTGAATGGGTTTAGAGCAGTTGTGAGTCATTCCTTCAGTTCCTGTGATGTAATCGGAGAAGAGGGGATTGTTACGTTAGAATATGAATAATATTCACGCCTCTGTGGTAGGCAGAGATGATAGCCTCTGGTGTTTCAATAGCATCTGGTTCTGTCCTTATATATTTCGAAAATATTTCGGGAAGTTGCAATATGTACAGACTAAACATACATACTAAATACATAAAATCACATACTAATATTATAAATGCGAAAGTAACTCTGTCTGTCTGTCAGTCTGTCTGTCTGTATGTTACGCTTTCACACCTAAACGACTGAACCGATTTTGATGAAATTTGGAATAGGGGTAGATTAGACCTCGAGAAAGGACATAGGCTATGTTTGGTCGCGATAACCGACATCCACGCGGGTGGAGCCGCGGGCAAAAGCTAGTCATGTATAAAAAAAGAAACACAGCACATACATTCTATTTCTAAAGTTAACAGCCCTATCCCTTAGTCGCTTTGTATGACACCCACAAGAAGAGATGAATTGGCCCAAATTCTATACAGCCGGGAACCATGAGACAGACGAAACCAAAACCAATAAAAAGTCTATTCAACCAATGACGTGAGCCCTTTGAGGCCGAGATTGGTTGAACATCCAACATAAATCTTCTTCTACATCCTGGCGTTGATACCAGCGGCATCCGAAGCTCCATTGCGGCATTACAAGTCTAACTGCGGATTTGGCAAAACTTCTATGTATATTTTCCGTAAATCGACTGCTATCTGACCTCGACAACCCAAAGACGATATCGAAGCATCGGAAGCATTGCAGTTAGACCAGTTGTTGGGACTTTTTAGGGCCCCAACTACCAGTTAAGACTGCCAAAGATGTTCGTATGTCAACTGGGCTTAAACCCGAACGAAAAGACCAATGCAAAAGCCCATATTCATGCATACAAATATTTACCTTGAGCGGGATCGAACCCGCGTCTCCTACGTAGTGGCCGCGTTCACTACCGCTACGCTCCAGAGAATTGAATCTCAGGCGTCGACGCTCAACTACCAAAGATGCCTAAAAACACTTTCTGCACACCTAGACTACATTGTCAAGTAATTTGCCGGCTATTACACCTAAAAGGGTGTCTATGTTTACATGTTTGATATCAGCAATCGTTATTAAAGTGTTGTTATCTGATCTAAACAACACTGTCACGATTTTAATAGCCCTATATCCAAAGCTAACACCGACATATCTATAATATAAAAATGAATCGCTAAATGTGTTAGTAAGCGCATAACTCAACAACGCCTGGACCAATTTGGCCAATTCTTTTTTTTAAATCAAAAAAAATCGAATAATTGCCGGAAAGGGCCTAAAAACAGCGGTTTTGTCACAGAATAGGTAATTCTGTGAGCCTGGTACGTTTTGCATGGAATACTAGGCTCACAGAAATTTCAAGGAACGTATGCAGATTTTTTTTTCCCGGAAATAGGTTCCTATGAGTTGCGAGAATGAAATCAAGTTCCACACGGGCGAAGCCGGTGGCATCAGCTAGTTAAATGATAATATCATTATTAGGAATACTAACTAAACGAAAGGGTTACTATCGTATTAATTTCCTAGTAAATGGAATAAGGCTAGTTACAGACCCACTTAGACTAACGTCCTGAAAAAGGTAGCTGATAAGAAAAGCGGTACAAATATTTAAACATTCGGCGTCGAGCGCAGCGGTGCACTCGACCTAGATAGAGATTTTCATTGGTCGATCTATAGTGACGTCACCCAACCCGACTAATGCAATTTCTATGAAAATGGGACGCAGCGCTATACAGATTTGCACTGCTTTTCTTTTCAGCCATTATAAATAAAGATCGCTCAGATATTATAAATGCGACAGTGACTCTGTTAGTCTGTCTGTTACGCCTAAACCAATGATTTTGATGAAATTTGATATAGGGGTAGATAAGATCTTGAGGACATAGGGTATGTTTAGTCGCGATAACCGACATCCACGTAGGCGGAGCCGCGGGCAACAGTTAGTTACTTATTAAGCTTATTAAGACAGCCTCTGTGGTGTGGCGATCCCCGCTCAGTGCAAATATTTGTATGCACGAATATGGCAACTATTTGCATTGGTCTGGGTGTTTCTATGTATAATATGTATGTATTTTCAAAAAAAAGTATCTAAGTATGTTTATCCGCATTCTGGATAGAGCAATGGTTGATACGCTTAGATATTTAAATTAATAATATTTTCGGAACGACAATCTCACCTTTATGCCTGTGTATTTTTTAACCCATACAGCCATTCTATATACATTGAAGTTGTTACCTACATTTCTAGTAAATTTAATTCACACAAACCGCTCTTGTACAGCCGGCCTAACAAAGTTATCATCATGGAACAACAATCGGTAATATGACTTCATCGCTGCGACCTTGAGCCCGGTGTCAAGGTTACTACACAGGGTGCGATTAGTCACGTGTATTTATTTACTGACTAACGAAAGTATGTATTGTGGATAAAATAATGACTGCATGATGGGTGTACAGGGCTCAACTAGGGTGTAGAGGGCCACACTACGATACACAGGGTGCGATTAGTCACGTGTTGTGTTCTGGATTACTTAGGTTTTTTTTTTTATCGTGCGAAAAATCCCCACGGAGCCGGTGAAGGCGGTCATGTCCGTCTTGGGTCCTTGGTTGCCGGAGGTGAGATTGCCAAAAGCATATCTCTCGCACCCCGGCAGACCCAGGACCATCTCTTTCGAGATGGCCCCCTACGGGTTGTGGGGACCACTGTGTCCCCATCTTGCCCCGGTTACGGGGAGGCGCATTTTGCGCCGCCGCCGCGGCCTGCTTCTGCTAGGGTGACAGGCGGCTCCACCGGTCACCCCCAGGCCAGCGCTCATGGAGGACGGAGGTCGTTCTGCGACCTCCGACGACCGGTTCGCCTTCGCTTTACGCGGGCTTCTCGGGCCCGGAGTCTAGTCCGGACCCGACCGGCCGCCTCCTTCTCGAGCATTACTTGCTCGCAGAAGGAGGCAGCCGCACCCCAAGCGTTCGCGCATCTTACCATCGCTGTGAGCAAAGTGGCGAGTGTGAGGACTCCCACCCCCAGAGCCGCCACTAGGACCCGCCTCGGCGTGTCCCACGCCGGGCACTCGGTCAGCGTGTGCAGCTCTGTGTCCTCGCTCGCATCACAGTGATGGCACTCGAACGTTGGCTCCTTCCGCATCCGACACAGGTAACTCCCGAAACAACCGTGTCCGGTAATCACCTGCATCAGCCGGTACGAGAGGCTGCCGTGTGGCCTCTCTAGCCACTCCTCCATGATGGGTCTGAGGTTGCATGTGCAGGGCCCGATAAGGGTGTAGTAGGCCCCAATAGGATATATACATAGAGTGCGATTAGTCACATATATTTATTACTAGCTTTTGCCCGCGGCTCCGCCCGCGTGGAAGTCGGTCATCGCGACCAAACATAGCCTATGTCCTTTCTCAAGGTCTATTCTACCCCTATACCAAATTTCATTAAAATCGGTTCAGTGGTTAAGGCTTGAAAGCGTAACATACAAACAGATAGACAAACAGACCGAGTTACTTTCGCATTTATAAAACTAGCTTTCGCGCGCGGCTCCGCCCGCGTGGATGTCGGTCATCGCGACCAAACATAGCCTATGTCCTTTCTCATAGTCTAATCTACCCCTATACCAAATTTCATCAAAATCCGTTTAGTGGTTTAGGTGTAAAAGCGTAACATACAGACAGACAGACTGAGTTACTTTCGCATTTATAATAATAGTATGGATTAGTATGGATTGATTACAAAAGTATGTATTGTGGTTTAACTAATGACAACACGATGGGTGTACTGTACATGTACAAGCCTCTACCAGGTTCTAAGTAAGGGATCCGAGGGCATGAAAAAAAAAGATTCGCTTGGGCCTCTAGGATGTTGATACCATACTTAATTACAGGGTAAAGGGCGTACCTAACTTAATGTTGACAATAATTGAAAATAGTATTTATAGTTATACCTATGTCAATTATTAATAAATGCAATACAAATAAGGAAACCGGTAGAATTACAATTGAAAATAATAGCATAAAGTATAATTAATCAGTGGTATTGCGATATTATTGCAATTTAGCGTTAGCACTATTGCTCGTATTGCACAACATCGGCGAACATCCGAGTCGCAACCCGAGTCGGGTCGGCTTATTAGGGTTCCGTATAGCCAAATGGCAAAAACGGAACCCTTATAGATTAATAATATAATAATAATAAATTTATTGACATATAGAAATACATTTAGGTACATGAGTGAAAAACTGTATTACGGGAGTCAGTGTTTTCCCTTAATCGATTGGTACGTAATAATGTCAGCAAGTATATTATGATGAAAGATACAAGCAGAAAAGTTTTAATCATTAAAAGCAATAAATTTTGGGGGTACCCATACTTAGAACTAAAAGACAAAAAAGTACCCTCCCCCCCCCCCCCTCTAACTTCTAAAATAAGAGAATGATAAATAAAAAAAATATGTTATACATTGCCATGCAAACTTCCACGGAAAATTGGTTTGAACGAGATCTAGTGAGTAGTTTTTTTAACACGTCGTAAACCGCAATTTTCGCCTTTCGTTCAATTAACTTAAAAATAATAATAAAAAATTCTTATATTAAGTATATTACTTGCTACTACGGAACCCTTCATGGGCGAGTCCGACTCGCACTTGGCTGGTTTTATTTTTCTATATTCTCCAAGAAAGCTCTAATATCTCAAGAACCTTCCATATCTAAATATCGGTAAATGTAAAGTATAAGATTTAATCTATAGGAGTACAATAAGCTTCAGAGAAAAGGAACCCCCCTTGGTAATGGTTTTATTCTCAAGGGGGGTTCCTTTTCTCTGAAGCTTACTGTACATATAAAATTACTAGTCCCGACTGACTGACTGTTTCATCAACGCAGAGCCTAAACCGCTGGACCTACAAACTTGCAAGTTTTGACAGTAGATGCATTTTATGATGTAAGCATCCACTAAGAAAGGATTTTTGGAAATTCTGCTACTAAAGGGGTAAAATAAGGGATGGAAGTTTGTATGGAAGTCCGTCATATTCAGAGCTAGATGCACTAAATTTCATAAACCTGTGTCTTATAAGATATAAATTAACACGTGTATCAGCGTTTTGCAAACTTTAACTAATAACAGGGTAAAATAGGTGATAAAGGTTTGTATGAAAGTCCGTCATTTTCAGAGCTATTTGCACTAAATTTCATAAACCTGTGCCTTTTAAGAAATAAATGAACACGTGTATCAGCGTTTTTTCAAAATTTATCTAGTAACAGGGTAAAATAGGTGATAAAGTTTTGTATGGAAGTCCGTCATTTTCAGAGCTAGAAGCACTAAATTTCATAAACCTATGTCTTTTAAGATATAAATTAACACGTGTATCAGCGTTTTTCAAAATTTAACTACTAAGAGGTTAAAATAGGTGATAAACTTTTGTATGGAAAGTTCGTCATTTAGGTCACTATCAAATATGGAGTACGAAATTTTCGCGGGCGAAACCGGGACGGGTCAGCAAGTTTTATACACTTCACTTCACTTCATACCGTGGAAACGTGTCAATCAATTAGCCTAAAGCAGTCCACTGGTGGACATAGGCCTCTCCCAATAGTGGGAGGCTTGGCCTACTGTTTCCACACTGGCGAGATGGGGATACAGTCAGCGTCAGAAATATTTATTTTTTTAATATTTATTTTATCTAACTTACATCTAGAATTACAGGCATAGGTACCCCCCAATGCAATAGTGTAGCAAGTTCATATTATAAAAATCCATACTTAATATTATAAATGCGAAAGTAACTCTGTCTGTCTGTCTGTCTGTATGTTACGCTTTCACGCCTAAACCACTGAACCGATTTTAATGAAATTTGGTATACGGGTAGATTAGACCATGAGAAAGGACATAGGCTATGTTTCGTCGCGATAACCGACATCCACGCGGGCGGAGCCGCGGGCAAAAGCTAGTATCAAATAATAAGTTAGGTACACTACATACTCCTCATTCCAGGGGTGAGTCGGGGACACCGTTGTCCCCCCTCCCGAGGAGGGCCAGACCGTAAGGGATGGCCCTGGGTCAGCCGGGGTGCGAGGGATATGTCGATGGCAACCTCACCTACGGCCTAGCACCACGACCCGCAGTCCGACATAACCTCCGCTTCCGGCTCCGGCAGGAGGGTATCCGAGGGGATTTCCGCACGGGAAAAATAAGGTACACTACATATTATATTATTAACATTTTCGGTCATACATAAAAAGTAAACTACATATCTTGACGTTTCATAACAAGTGTTCCTTCTCTCGCAGTGATATCGTCTGTGTATGTTTCCGTCAGTCGCCTCTTACGACACCCTTCTCTTCCCATGCGGTGTCGTACAAGGCAACTAAGGGATAGGGCTGTTTAACATCAGACAGATATTACAGCCCAGACTCAGCCTCAGATATAGGCTCGAGTCATCAATAGTTCCCGGAATACGGCAATAGGCTCACCCCCTATTACGTGGGACCGACTACAATGATGGGTGTTAATTCACCTCTGCCTAACCCTCCGGGGATAAAGGCGTGATTATATTTATTGTATGTATGTATTCTGTCTTCGTCACTACGCGGAAACTTTTATGAAATAGTAATGACGTCATAGTTCAGTATTGTCAAATCATTTAATAATAGTGCTATGATTTGTGATTATTATTTAATTGACTTATAAAGTCCAATGCCTAACCGTCGAGTGCCAAGTCCTAGATGCGGTCATAATGTTAATAAGTAACTAAACAAAAACACTGTTCTTCTATTAATAATTATTAAATAAAATTAAAAAAAAAAGATAACACGTTATATGCAAGCGGATCTTGGACTTCTTCTTCTTCTTCTTCAACCCGTAGTTACCCAATGCTGAGTGTAGGTCTCTTCCAATTCCCTCCACTGTTGGAGGGACAGTGTTTTCGCCATCCAGTTCTTCCCGGCAACCTTCACTATGTCGTCGGTCCACCTAGCTCACGGTCTGCCTACGTTCCGTCGTCGTCCCCATGGTTTCCACTGCAACCCTTTCCTACCCCATCTGCCATCCATTCTACGACATATGTGGCCCGCCCATTTCCATCTCCTTCTAGTTATTTCTACAGCTATGTCGGTCAGCTTAGTCCTTCTGCGGATTTCTGTGTTTCTTTGTTATTTTTACCCGACTACGGCGAAGCCAAAAGGAGGGTTATGATTTTGACAGGCTATGTATGTATGTATGTATGTATGTATGTATGTATGTTCATTTGTTCCCTCATAGCTCCTCAACTACTTATTAGAATTGGACAAATGAGGTATCGTTACAAGCGGCTTTATCGTCCGATGGTTATAGGCTATATGACGTGTCACTCAATCTTGTGTGGCGCCCTCTAGCGCTCATAAGGTACTGTGTTAAAAAATAAATTTGAGATAAATATGTCGTGTTTGGTATCAAATGAAAGGGCTTAATAAGCACATTTCAAATATGTATAAATTATTAGCTTTACCTTGCCCCAAAATAATATAAATAAAAAGTAAAGTTTAAAACTAAAACCCGACTACCGAAAAATCACGTTCTAAAAAGTAACAAACAAGAAAATATCAAGGATAGCCGTGGTCGTATGCCACTTACTCTAACAAAACAATATATTCTAGGGAAAAGTGGCATACGACCACGGCTATCCTTGATATTTTCTTGTTTGTTACTTTTTAGAACGTGATTTTTCGGTAGTCGGGTTTTAGTTTTAAACTTTACTTTTTATTTATATTATTTTTAGACTATAATGTTATAATTGAACAAATACTAAACGGTTTTATTGATTGTAATTTTATTTGAATACATTTTATATAGCATTTATTATGCTAACTTTGTAAGTTCAAAATACATCGGGAAAAAGAAGCGACGCCCTTAAAGAGAAGGGAAATTTGAAGTTATTCAGATGTGGCTCAATATCTCAGTTGTAAGAGCATTCCCTTTTTACGGACAAGGACGCGAGTTCAAGTCCTACTAGAGCGCTTCTTTTTCCCGATGTATTTGAATAGTACGGTCAACGAGTGGCTCAAAGGAGGGTATAAAGTGCGTGAGCGGGAACCTAAGCGATTTCTTCAGGAACTTATTCAGACTACTTAGAGAGAAAACATACTAAAAGTCCTGACGTCTAGGTGTCGAGCCGGAGGGGGGAGGGGGGGGCAAAGGTCTCAATTTTAGGTTTTTTGTTAATAAATCAAAAACGGTGCGTTGTAGCGAAAAATGTTCAAAGATGAAATGAAAGCTTATAAAATTCTCTATAACTTTGATCTTTAATACTTTTCCATACTCCTACCCGTTTTTTAACTACACGCTCTGGAAAAGTGAAAATTAAAGTTATTCAGCGTGATGACCATTTAACTGATGTGAAAAATTATCTTAAAATTTATTTTAACATAAGCTGGGAGTACCTCCACGTGGTGAAGGCGGTAACAGTAAGAAATTGCGTTTTTTATAACAGCGGATAACTGAGTTGAGGTGAGAAAAACAATTATGAAGATTGTTTTTCATGTACCTAATACTCAAGAAGCAAGAAGATTTCTTGTCCAATCCTACCAACAAAAGTCAATTAATCTCTTTACTGCAGACAAAGCTTCAGGAGAATGGAATACACACTCTGCAGGCTATGGACGATGCTGACGTTCTTATAGTGAAGACTGCTGTGGAACAATCATCTCATAATTCTGTAGCTGTCGTTGGTGAAGATGTGGACCTAGCTGTTCTTTTGGTAAATTGGACTCCTCCTGCACAAGACATCTTACTTCTGAAACCCGGCCGAGGAAAAACAAAAACAATTGCACTATCGACTCAAGAGATGCAACAGTATGGATATGAACACATCCTCTTCTTACACTCATTTACCGGCTGCGACACAACATCAGCAACGTTTAGAAAAAGCAAGGTGGGTTTCTGTAAATTGTATTTAAAGTCAGAAATAATTCAAGAAGCAGCAAAGGTTTTCTACAATCCCAACTCCAGCCATAGTGATGTTGCAGAAGCTGGGAAGGTGTGCTTCCTAAAATGGTATGGGGCGCCAACAAAAGTGACCTTTCTCAATCAGTACCGCTTCCAGTCGTTTATGAGGTCAGTAGCAAAAATTAAGCCTGATATCAGCTCCCTCCCACCAACTGAGAGCGCTGCTAATTATCATTCTTGGCGAACATACCACCAGGTGCAGCAGTGGCTCGGAAATGAGCTGCCCCCTCAAGAGTGGGGCTGGAAAACTGAAAAAGATATTTTGGCGCCAAGAACAACAGAAGATTTACCAGCACCCGAGGTTCTATTGAAGGCAATATTTTGTCGCTGCAATAAGGACTGTAGCAGCGGCAAATGTGGATGCCGGAAGGCTATGCTAAAATGTTCTGCTGCATGCCTTCATTGCCAAGGAAAATGTTTCAACGGCGTGTCGTCTAACGAGGAAGACAATGAGAATGACGATGAAGATGATATAGAGCCCTCTCACCAAGAACGACTTACTACTGAGGAGGGCGAGGAAGAAGATACCGCAGACAACGAACATTTGCCAGGACCCTCACGACCTAAGAGGATAAAAATATAACTCAACTAAAATTAAAATTTTCACTTTTCCATTAAATTCCTTAATTTTCACTTTTCCAGAGCATGTAGTTCAAAAACGGGTAGGAGTATGGAAAAGTATCTAAGATCAAAGTTATAGAGAATTTTATAAGCTTTCATTTCATCTTTGAACATTTTTCGCTACAACGCACCGTTTTTGATTTATTAACAAAAAACCTAAAATTGAGACCTTTGCACCCCCCTCCCCCCTCCGGCTCGACACCTAGATGTCAGGACTTTTAGTATGTTTTCTCTCTAAGCAGTCTGAATAAGTTTCTGAAGAAATCGCTTAGGTTCCCGCTCACGCACTCTACAACTACTTTATTGACCGTACTAGAAATTGTATTGTCATCCAAACTAAATGAATATCAGTATATGTGTAGTAGGTAAATGTGAGTTATAGCTGGATTCACAGGTCTTGAACCAAAAATGTGCTTAAAATATGCTCTATACCAGTACACGTTTCTTGGATGTATTTTACTGCGCTTCTACTGCGGTGGACGAGCTCAAATTCAATAAGTATAGAGTACTAGCTTTTGCCGGCGGCTCCGTCCTACATACACGCATGTCGGTTATCGCGACCAACCATAGCCTATGTCCTTTCTCAAGGTCTTATCTACCCCTATACCAAATGTCATCAAAATCTGTTCAGTGGGTTAGGCGTGAAAGAACAACATACAGACAGACTACTGATACTTTCGCATTTATAATATTAGTATGGATCCTTTTGTCTTTGTGTGCCTAATTCGCTTTGAGCCTAAGTCGCGTTATGCCTAGACCAAACGCTAGTTTGGTCAAACGCGTTTAGGCAGACCCGCGAGTTAGGCAGAAGGCGAGTTAGACCGAAAACGAGTTTACAAAACAATCCGCGCGAGCCTAGAGCTTTTTTATTTCGCAATTCAGGTCCAAGATATATCAATCGAGCTATACGCTATATGACATACGTATCTGCAGTAAAAATCCAAATCGACCGCTAGTAGTATAAAAATATCATCATTCAATGTGGGATTCGAACATGTCGTAATTGGGTACTATCCTATAGTTAAAATAAATTATTTAACCGAGCTTATTATATCAAGAATAGAAATAGAAATCATTATTTGGTAAAAAAAACGGGAAAAAATTGCGTCGAATCTTAATTTATAGTTTTTATTTAACAATAGTAGGTAACAGATTTGACTTTCGGCCGTTCCCAATAACATACTGACAGTGAAAGATAGATCGCATCTACGGATAAAGTGCTCGGCTGTTTAAATTCAAAACATAGTAACTCCTATTTCACACCAATTTCGGCAAATAAAATGATACCGCGATGTGCTTCCCGCAAAAAAATCAGTTACCATGTTTTGAACTTAAACAGCCGATACGTCAAATTTGACTGTTGCGATCTATCTTTAACTGTAAGTATGTTATTGGGAACGGCCGTATTACATTGTATGACGTCACTAAATATTTTTTAACCCCCGACGCAAAAACGACGGGGTGTTATAAGTTTGACGTGTCTGTGTGTGTGTGTGTGTGTGTGTGTGTGTGTGTGTGTGTCTGTCTGTGGCATCGTAGCACCCAAACGGGTTCATCCGTTTCCGATTTGGATTTAGTTTTTTTTGTTTGAAAGGTATATTAGTCGGGAGTGTTCTTAGCTATGTTTGAAAAAAGTCGGTCCAAGATGGCCGCCGCCACAACATGTTGGAATACATATTTCTTTATAATTCCCTCAATATGGGTATCAAACGAAAGAGCTTGACTAGTAGATCAATTTAAAAAGTATAAAATGAAAATTAAATTAAAAATTTAAAAAACCCCCGTCACAAAAAACACCTCCAAAAAGTTGAAAATAAATGAATAAATTTTAATTCAACGGTTGCCATGTCGGGGGACCTTACAATATAAAGAAGTACTTAACCAGTTAAGGTCCCCAGACATGGCAACCGTTGAATTAAAATTTATTCATTTATTTTCAACTTTTTGGAGGTGTTTTTGTGACGGGGGTTTTTTCATACAAGTTATCGTTTTGACGTTTAGTAAAAAGTAATTAATTTGACTTGTCAGTAGAGTACCCAATTCTGTCAGGTGTCAGTGGCAAGCTATGCCAAACCAACTTATACCTGCGTGGGGCCCCTTTCCGGTTGGTTGATATTTGTGGAAATTGCCGCGGAAAACATAATCAAAGTATTATAGGTTAGCGATTCATTGTCTTAACTTTTTTATATCACTCACATGGCAGACAAGCACACGGCCCACCTGATGGAATGCTTGTATTATGAACAGAGCCGCGTGGTTCCTGGCAGAATAGAATTTGGGCCACCTCGTATCTTCTCATGCGGTGCCGTTCAAAGCGACTAAGGGATAGGGCTGTTTAACATCAGACAGAATGTATACAGTCCAGACTCCGCCTCAAATGCATGGCTCAAGTAAAAAGGAAGGAAAAAAAGGCAATATGCTCTTCCCCTATTACGTGGGACCAAATACAATGATTGATGAAATGTGGATGTGAAGTCGCCTCTGCCTTGCTCTCCTTGGATGAAGGGAGATTCACGCCGATTGGTGAAAGGCCGATTTGTTCGGATCGGGAACAAAATTATCAAGCTATTGTATACCATCCGAAATCGGGAGTGAATTTTGCAACTATACTGTATAGTAGCCGAAATAGGCAACCAAATTGTATAGCAACTTAAATCAGGAGCTGAAATTGCTAAACCGTATAGGTAGCAGCCGAACCCATAATCCATCCTTCTACCCGTACTCAGGCGTGGATAACAAATCTCTAAAGTAAAGCCAACGAAGCGAGAGAAAAAAGGTAAACAAAGTTTCAGCGGTTCCAAACATTTATATTTGAAAATTATTATTACGTATGACTTCGAAACTTCGAACTCATTCTAGACAGGAATGAAATTGCTCTTAAGATGGCGGATCTGACAGTTTAGAACCCTGTGCTGACAGCTTGCTTGTACTACGAAACACGCAACGACAGCTGTCGCTCGGCCATTATCGCGTACGTGTGTGTGACATATATGCGACAAGAACAGAGAAAATAATCGCTAGTTATCGCAACATAACTCAGTAATGGTCGCTTTGTTTACCTTTTTTCTCTCGTTTCGTTGGCTTTACTTTACCCCACTCTGACCACGTTTATGAGTCAACAGTCTTCAGACAGACATTGACCGAGAATAACGTACGATAGATAAATCATTAAAAATAAAAACGGAAAAGTTCCACAATATTCATGTAAGCAGGTACTTAGTGTGGGGACAACAACCCATTATTTGGACTCCCTCCAAAACTAACACGTATGTGAACGACGGATGATATTCTCGACACCTGTAATGATGGCGTATAAATAAGTGTCCAATTAATATCTAATATTTCAGGCGGAATAGCTGGAAATGTTGAAATAGGCCGACATTACCAACGACTTTGATATGTACCTATTAATATTTTGTTTGCTGGGTAAACAAAAGCTGGAACGGGATCAGCGACACCCCATGCACGGCCACCATCACGTGCCAAAAAGGCTGAAAAGCCGAAAGAGTTTTTGGGCGTGCGTTGCAGCCGCCGATGGCGATCCCTCCCCGGCCAGGGTGGACCTATGGAGAGCGCAGAGCTCGCCACCAACCCCATTCGTTCCGCTGTCGGGAGAGTTTGCCACCTGGGCACGACCTCTCCTGGATCAGGTGGAAGTCCCTAAATAGACTTCGGACACAGGTCGGTCGAAGCAAGGAGAATCGGGCAAGATGGGGATTCTCGGACGGCGCGGACCTGCGGTGTGAGTGTGGAGTTACTCCACAGACCATGTCCCACCTGCTGACATGTACTGCGTGCCCGTCCACTTGTACCGCGGAGGAACTTATGACCGCCTCCAAAAATGCAATCCAGGTGGCGGCACACTGGGAACACAGAATTTGAGTTTGAGTTTGAGTTGAGGCGCCTTCGATTCGACAGAAGAAGAAGAATATTTTGTTTCAACCGTTGCGATGTCGGGAGACCATGTATCGTTCCGATAATATGACGGAGTGCTTTATCAGTTAGGGTCCCCTGGTATGGCAACGGTTGAAACAAAATATTAATAGGTAGTGTAAACAATATTTCGATGACTTCCCCAACTCTATACGCAGGGCTATCGATTGAGTGAAGTGATCGACAAGGGGTCCAAGGGGACAACTATTCGGGACAGCATAGGGGTGTGACGTGTGGTCGCTCCCTATTATTTTGAATATAATTATGTTAATGTGTCAGTAGTTTAATTTCTATCTAACAGTAGGTATATCAAAGTTAATGGGCAAACACAATTTATTTTCAACTTTTTGGATATATTTTTTGTGACGGAGGTTTTTTAAATTTTAAATTTAATTCTTTACAGAACACACATATACATTATGGTACTGTTAGTCACCTCAAGATTAGAGCATCGGCGGAAAGTGACGATTTATCTATTCATAGTAACATTGTGTCATTATATTCTGAGAATAGTTAGCACTTATCTATTTCAGATGTCTAGGAATCACAAGGACAATAATTCTCCTAATAAAAAAATGTCTCGATTTGCTGTCAAAATCAAAACGGAACGAGACTAAAATAGTAGAGAATTGGTCTCAGGAATCTTGATAAGTGCTCTTCGTGGACATGGCTAGGTGCTATTCAGTTGGGTTCTCTAAGTGGACTACACCTCAGGAATGTATTTCAGTTGGTGAATAGATTGTCCCATTAAGTAATTAAGGCATTGACCCAATGGTGTTGAACAAGTTCCACAGTAACCACTACCCATCTGGTGGGCCGTGCCTAGGTGAAGGTGCCATTCTTTGAGCCATTTCCTTCCAACTGTGATGCGGCTAAACTTCGACATTTCCTGTGAAGCGACTGCCATTTGACCTCCAGGACCTCCACTAACAATACCGAAGTTCTGTGGTTAAGATTAGTCGGACTAGCTACATTCTATTATCGCACCGCTCGCCATAGGCAGGGAACTGATCTTCACGCGTTGTCAAACTCAAAGTATTTATTCAAAATTGTGTAGCACTACTACAGCTTTTTGACGTCAAATTCTGCTTAAAACGAAGTTTAACACCGCTTCCTATGCATGAGTGGAGAAGAAATGGCGCAACAAACTCCACTGTAGCATTTAACAGACGTCAATTTACAAAAAAAGTAATTTCTTAAGACTAAAATGGACGAATGTACATTTGTCTAGTGTCAAGATAAACGGTGTCAGAAATGGTGAAGAAAAGAAACTTTATACCACGCACGCTCAAGCTGTAGAATGAACTCCCAAGCGACTACAATATGGGGTTATTCAAGAAAGGCATCAGAAGGTTTCTTCAGGGTCAGCAGCACGAGTGTAACACCTCTGGCGTTGTATACGTCCAAAGGTAACAACTTTCCATCTAATGAGCCGTTTGCTTATCTGCCTTTGTAGTCTCCATCTCCAGTCTAGCAACGTTTCTACTCGAACCCAAACAGCAACGAACAGAAACTTCCAGAATTGAGGAAATTCCTTGCGAACGCTGCCTTACCCTTAATTCACATAAATATAGTTGGATATGACTCAATATTTAACGAGAAGTCATTGAAAACTGTAATGCCGTAACGTCTGGCAAGCAGGTATGGCACTCCGCCATCGTGTGACTGACGCGATGAGGCATCGTCCATTGTGGACTCAACTCTGGCTAACAACTAATCGAGCGCTTCTTTATGGGAAGATACCTCAGAAGGAAAATAAAGGAACGCTTGGATCACTTCGTTGGTATATTATGTGTATAATATGTAGGTATGTATTGCCAAAAAAAAGTATCTAAGTATGTTAATCCGCATTCTAGATTCCTTAACACAAGTTAGTTAAGCTTACCATGGATCTAGATAGCGTTGTGTAGAATGTTGTGGAATGTGGAAGCGTCAAGACTTTTTTCAGGAATGTATATGGAAGTATCCAGATGAAATTCATAATTTGGTCTGCGATGACTTGAAGCTGTAAATGCCATAAAAATATACAGCTGTTTAAGCAGCATAAGTTCGTCTTTCAATCCAGCTTGTGCGGAACCCTCAGACCAAGAGCCTGACTCGCTCTTAATCGGCTTTTTTACACGCTTTTATTAGCGTCACTTGTAACTGTGTATGTAAAAATGTATGTAAGAAAATCTTGGAATCTTAATTTGACCCACTTCCCGAATTTCGATTAGGATGAAATTTTGCACACGCAGTTCTGATGTCAATACATGACTAGCTAAGAAACGTCATTACAAATCCAATATGGCGGCCTCCCCAAGATGGCGGACTAGCTGTTTGAAATCCACCCAATGATATGAGTATCAAATGAAAGGGTTTGCTGTCAGGAATACAAAAAAAATAATAGTCACGTGACTTAAATACCAATATGGCGGACGTCCAAGATGGCGGACGGGCTATAATTTTTAGAGTGTGCTAAAAGCGTGTTTTTTAGTTTTTTAAATTACTTTAAATTTTTATTTTACATTTTACACGGTACAAGAATGTTCTATGTAAACTGCAGAATCTACCTAAAGAAGTTTCCAAAAAGATTCAATGTCAAAATGTTAGCCGGTCATATTATACATATTGTCGGTATGAAAATGATGAACTGTCACCCGCGTTAATGGCCTGATGAATTTGATGAATGAGCCACAACGAACATACAAACACACAACTAAGCGGTGTTATGTGTCGGTACATTAATTTATTAGACGTTAATTGTTGCTCGGTTCAATTCCTCTTATAATGACCGCTCGTTGAGCTAATCATGTAAAAAGTTGATTGTGTATTGTTTTATGTACTTGTGGCCGATATAAATACTTATAATATGTTGTGGTGGATGTGTGTAATCACGCGGAAAGATCGCGTGAGTATCAGCGTTTGTAGTATCGTTCGGTAAAAGATCAGTGGGTGAAGCTACCTTGCCATTTGGATGGGTGACTGCAATCTGAGCACTTCGAAGCTTCGAAGGGCTTGTTAAAAGTCGAAGTCAGTCTGTCAAATTCTTTTAGTGTAAACAGTTACAGAACATACGTTGACAGCCTCCTTGGCGTAGGGGTAGTGAACGTGGCCGCTAAACAGGAGGTGTGGTTTCTGTCCCCGCTCAGTGCAAATATTTGTATTCATGAATATGGATATTTGCATTGGTCTGGTCGTGCCTAGGAGAGCACGTTAAGCCGTCGTCGTCAGTCCCGGTTCGACACGAAGGTTCCAGACAGGCAGGTTCCAGACTCCAAGCTGAGAGAGCTTCGGATGCGACTGGGATTAACGCAAAGATGAAGAAGAGATGACAGAATATTAGTTAGTTGTTCTTTCTTTGACAGCCAGGTTTCGTTTGTAGGAATCCAACTACCCGTAACGACCGCCACAGATGTTCGTATGGCAACCGAAACCGACGGCTTAACGTGCTCTCCGAGGCACGGAGCATAGTACATGTAGGTATATACTATTACTACATAACAGCAAAAAAATAATACCAATGACATTCTTGATACAACTGTCAGCTGTCAGAACAAGCAACATAGAAAAAAAAAATATCATTTTCTTGTAGAGCAATCATCATTAGTCTATAAAAAAAGTTACGACCGTCTGAGATAACATCCGATCATTAAGATAAGATGGGAATTGTTATAAAAAACACGCGGACAATATATATTTGCAGCACTGACGCCAGACGCCGAGCTGTCTGAACGCATTCACGCACACATCTACATAACACGCACACGTATACAACGTGTACAGATATAATGCAAACTCACACATTGATTATAGCAGCGCGCGCGCATATCGATGCATTTAATGTATAATAAGTGGTCTATTTCTAAGCAATTTATAGTGGTATATATAGCTAGATTCAAATATCTTGGACCTAAATCGCGAAATATAAAAGGCTCAAAAAATCTATACTTGGTGAATTTCAGCCTGTTCAAAATACGTTCAAGAAACGTGTACTGCGTTTATAGAGCACATTTTAGGTTCAAGATATACAGACCTCGAAGGTGGCTCAACGTCCGCGGAGGTCGTGGAGCGAGCTACATGAGCACAGACCTGAGGGTGACAGGTGGAGCCGCCTGTCACCCTAGCAGAAGCAGGCCGGGCGGCATGCGAGTCCTCCTCTTCGGGGCAAGATGGGGACAATGACTTCGGCCGGGGTGCTAGGGAAATGCCAGCATGTGAGACCCTAGCCAGCGTGCGGTTTCAGTCGCTTCCAGTCCAAGAGGATATAATTAAATTCAAATTTGTGGGATTGCAACCATCCGGCAACCAAAGACCCAAGACGGCGTGCGTTTTAGTCGGTTCGAGTCCGACATAACCACCTCCACCGGCTCCAGGGGGGTGATATCCGCGGGGATTGCTCGCACGATAAAAAAAAAGGCCGCCATCTTGGACAAATTGTCTTTATCTGGCACACATATAAAACTAGATTCTGCATGGTACGATGTCGAATGTCAAAGTCACACACACACACACACACACACTCACACACACAAATTGAATCATTCATTCGCTTCTCCACGCATTACATTATGAATGCATGCCAACTAATTACAATCAAACGTACAAACAGTCCGATATCATACGATTTTTCTACGTCTATCATTATCATCCTACTAATATTATAAACGCGAAAGTTTGTGAGTATGGATGGATGGAGTTACGCTTTCACGCCTAAACCACTGAACGGATTTTGATGAAATTTGGTATAGGGGTAGATTAGACCATGAGAAAGGACATAGGCTACGTTTGGTCGCGATAACCGACATCCACAGTCCTTCAATACTATCGTCTTGGGGCGACGCGAAGGTGGAGCCATCTATCGATATCCTCCTACCTCCTATTCCGATTCCGGTCAATCAATAACTAAAAGATTCCGAAGCCGACCGCTTACGACGACTGTCGATTGCATTAGTTGGATTATTTATCTAACTCCTAGCCACACTCGAATCTATCTAGACCGCCCACGGGTAAATTATTCAACGTTCAGATATTTTTTTTTTTTTTTTTTTTTTTTTCTAATAAAGTAGTTTATACTTTATTTATATTACGATCTAGCCTAGTTGGCCAATTAGTAAACAAATTTCACCTAAATTACTACGTAAACAATAACCTAAGAATGCGTCCATTAACACTTACTTAGTTTTTATTAAGGCGAAGACACTTTGTTCATGTGTTCTTTGTAAGCAGCACTAATCACTACATAAGTTTATTGGTCGTTAAAACACTACACTAACTCGAACGGTTTCATCCTTTTGAGTCTTCTTACTATATTAGTGATGTCAAGAAGCTGGATAGCCTCGACATTCACATGATGATGAAGTCTGTTTTCGTGGGCTTCTGCATATTTTTGTATTACTCGGTCTACAACATCCATGTTTAGGTCTTGATGTAGATCGCAGTTCCGAATATACCAGGGTGCATTAACTATGTCCCTGAGTACTTTGTTTTGGAATCGTTGTATGATCTGACGATTGCTCTTACTGGTACAGCCCCAGAGCTGGATACCATAAGTCCATACTGGCATCAATACCTGTTTGTATAATAGGACTTTGTTGTGTACTGATAGCGGGGAGTGTCTTCCAAGTAGCCAGTACATTTTCTGGTAGCGTATTTTCAATTCAGATCTCTTTTTCTTGACGTGTTCTTTCCAGCGCAGCTTAGCGTCAAGAGTCATACCAAGATATTTAGCTGTATTAGAGTATGGAACTTGTTGGCCATTAATAAATACAGGAAAATGTTGTGATCTTTTATTGGTGAAGTCGACGTGAATCGACTTGCTTTCGTTTAGCCTAATTCGCCATTTTTTAGTCCAGGTTAGAACTTGATTAACCGCTATTTGGACTTTTTCCACTGCCTCTTCATGAGTATTACCTATCGCCATAATAGCCGTGTCATCGGCAAAAGTGGCAATAGGATTATTTTCTGTAACTGGGATATCATTAGTGTACAGTAGGTACAAGATCGGACCTAATACACTTCCCTGGGGTACGCCAGCATTGATGGGCTTTGTTTCCGAGTAAGCATCTCCGTAACGAATGCGAAATGCTGTTTGATATGTATGATTCAAGAATGTCCGCATATTGTCTCGGTAGCATAACATTTAGTTTATATATGAGACCTTCGTGCCAAACTTTGTCAAAAGCTTGTGCTACATCAAGGAATATAGTGGAGCATACTTTTTTTTCTTCTAGGGCTGTTTCGATATAATTAGTAATCCTGTGAACCTGGTCAATAGTTGAATGTTGGTCTCTGAAGCCAAACTGGTGATCTGGGATGAGATTGCTATTTTCTATAACTGGTTTGAGTCTTTTTAATAGTAGTTTCTCAAAAAGCTTTGCTATTATTGGTAGTAAAGATATTGGTCTATATGAAGTTGGTTCCTCTGGTGGTTTCCCAGGTTTTGCTATCATGATTATTTCAGCTACTTTCCACAGTTCAGGTACATACTTTAATCTAAATGCAGCATTGATAAGCGTGGTCAGTTTTACAATTGCTTTGCGATTTAAATTTTGTAGGATTTCACCTGTTATTAGGTCGTAGCCAGGTGATTTCCTCGAATTTATATGGCATTTAATCGTATTTGATACTTCTTTTGGAGTAGTGAGCTTTATTTCTGAGATGTCACTTTGCGTTTTTGGTGACAAATTCATAATTTCAGCGGAGTTCGATGTTACCACGTTGGGTTGAAATATGAACTCCAGGTACTGAGCGAACCTGTCAGCTTTTTGTTGATTGCTAATAGCCCATTTCCCATTTTCTTCTCTTATAGGAGGAATTTGTGTGATGGGTCTTTTTATGTTCTTTGTCACTTTCCATAGTGAGTGGTCTGACTTGCAGTCAATTGTTAACTGGCGTAGATAGTTGTTTGTTAACAAGTTATTATAAGTTATTATTTCCCTTTTGAGACGTTTAGTTAAGTTATTAAGTTCAGTTTTATCTTGAGGGCTTCTGGTTAAATGCCATCTTCTCCGTTGCCTTCGTTTTAGCTTAATGAGATTCATTATGTGTGCTGGGTACACCGATCGTTTTACTAAATTTGGTTTCTCAGGAGTGTTATTCCAAGCTGCCTGTTGTATATTTATGATAAATGTACTAACTTCTGCGTCAAGTTGTTCAGGGGTTTTAAGCTGAACTCTTAATTCTATTCTATTGTCTAAGTCTAGTCTAAAACTATCCCAGTCAGTATACTTATTGACTAATATGGGTTGTTTCTCATTATGCAGGAAACGTCTACTTAATGTTAGTAGAATAGTAGAATGGTCCGAGTTCATGTCATGACCTTCTTCTATAATAAAATCGCCTTTAGATATATTTTTACAGATGAAAAAATCGATCAGGTCTGGGATCCTGTTAGGATCCGTGGGCCAGTAGGTTGGTTTGCCTGTAGATACAGCTTCACAGTTTAACTCTTGTATGGCTCTATATAATTCCCGGCCTTTGGTGTTAATAAGCCTGGATCCCCAGTGCTTATGTTTGGCGTTGAAATCACCACCCACAATGTATCTTTGCCCGTGTTGACTTAAGAAGTTTATATATTCTTCTTTTTTTATGGAGTGTCTTGGAGGAGAATACAATGCAGCTATCGTGAGAGGGTAGAGGTTACACTTGACTCGTACTGATACAGCTTGTATTTCTGGATATTCATGCTTTATTTCTTCGTGGTGATAGAGATTTTCCTTTATTATTACTGCACTGCCACCACTGGCACTATTGCTAGGATGTAATGCATGGTATACTTTATAACCTTTAAAGGTAATGTGACATTGCCTGGTGAAGTGAGTTTCTGACACCAGACAAATATCAATATTTTCGATATTTAGGATTACTTGGAGTTCTTGTTGATGGTTAAGTAGTCCATTAGCATTCCATGCCATAATTCGGAGTGTGTTATTCATTTTTTATTTGATTTTTTAGCAAGGCCAGTAATGGCTCCCTTTTCTAATTTCTGTAGTCGGCCATCGAATGATGACATTATTTTAATAATTTCGTCCAATTTTTCTGACAGGTTAGTTTGTGATTGGTTTGAGTTATTCACATTGTTGATAGGGTGATCTGGTTTAGCAGTGGCTTGTGCGTAAGTTATTCCTTCACTTCTAAGGCGTGCTGTTGCTTTCTTTGGGACAACTCGCTGCTGAGTAGATGCAGATGCATTTTTTATTGTTTTATTTTTCATGTTTTGCATTTCTTTGGCAACTATGCATCCTCTGTAGTTAGCTGGATGTGCTTCGCCACAGTGCACACATTTTGGCTTCTCTTCTGCAGGTTTATTGCAGTCCCGAGTGAGGTGTTTTCCGGTGCATTTCACGCATCGTGGTTCTTTAGAACAATATTTATGCGTGTGGCCATACGCCTGACACCTTTTACATTGAGGTACGAGTTTAGATGTTTTAATAGGCTGAACTTCAACTTTGCATCCTAATATGGACTTTATGCCGTAAACTTTACTGATATCCTCGTCATTGCTAAAAGTTAACATGAACATGTTAAGGGGCTCCTTCTTCTTCCAGCTGATTTTGTTAGCTGCGTTTAATATTTTTAAAGACTTGTTTTGAAGGTCTTCAATGATTCTTTCTGGCTTACATGTGTAATGCAGATTTTTTACCATTACTCTTATAGGCCTTTCTTGCTTGTTTTCATAAGAGTGCCACAAATGGCCACTCTGGGTTATTATGTCTCTTAAGGATTTGTATGAGTCCTCATTGTGGGCATTGATTTTGACACATTTACCGTTCATGATTTTAGTGGTAAATGCGTCACCATAAGGATCAGCTGCTATGGTATCAAACAATTTTTGATAGTCTTCAATACCATCTACTATTATAGGTGGAGGGGGTGGAACCTTCTTAGTTCTAACATTTTTGGTAAGTATTGAGTCGGTTTTTTGGGGTTCTTCCGCTTGAGTAGGTGACGAGCTCATTTTCCTTTTCTTTCTACTTTTGACCCGTATCCACTCAGTTTCTTTTGCCAAATCTTCTTCGTCTGTGCAATATTCCGAGCAATGGGTCGAACTCTCTTTCTCTTTTGGAGTGGCTTGGATTTTACGTGATGTAGCTTCTCTTTCATGAGTGAGACTCATAATTTGTTTTTGCAGTTCATCAATTTGAGCCTGCATTTTTTGAATAATTTGGCGAAGATTACCATTTTCTTCTTTTTCGTCAGCGTAAGCTTTGAACAGTAAATGTTCATTCTCCGTATTGAGTTTAATTGGTGTATTAGTTGACATTGTAATGATAGTGGATAGCTTCGCCTTAACAATTGTTTACTTTACCTTGCAGTTGTAGTGACGATTGCATCATCGTGGCGGCGGCGCGCGGCGTCCGCTACGTTGACACTGCACTTTTTAATTTGTAACACGAGCAACACGACTGTTTTGAACGGTAGACCAAGCAGAATTGGAACGTTCAGATATAAATAACTTTACTGTTTACAGTCGAAATCGTATGAATGGCGAATTCAGAACAGATTGAGAGGTTATAGGCATTCGCCGGGTCAGCTAAGTCAATATAAAAACCAAGTCGCTGTCGCTGTCTGTCCGTCCCTGCTTAACTCTTTAAAACTATGCAACGGATTTTGAAGCTGTTTTTTTAATAGTTAGAGTGATTCAAAAGGAAGGTAATGTATAATATAGTAGAGAGTGCAGCGGGAACGGGATCTGACGCCACGCGGGTGAAAAATAATTGGCGGTACGAAGTTCGCCGAGTCAGCTAGAGCTACATAAACCGCAATATATAATATTTGTGTTGATTTTTTGTAGTAATTGATAATGATATCTCCATGCATTCCTGGAAAAAAAGGTCTTGACGGACAGACATAGACAGACCGATAGACAGACGGACAACAAGGTCGAATACATCAGGAAAAAGTGAATCGCTCGGGCGGGACACTAACTCGCTATCTTTCCCTCACAGGGAGAATGCCTTAACCACTAGGCCACCGAGCCACGCCCGAAGCGATTCAAATTTCCTTTGTATATTTATGCGTCTTAAAAGCGACGCACGGAAGGTATAGTTAGCAACTTAACGCTTTAAAGACAATAAAATAAAATAAATTAAAAAGCCCACGACATATAAAAATAATTCGAAAAATGTTTACTGCAGCGCCCCGTAGTGGGTTGTCACCGTAACACCTATCTAAGAACATGCACCAATCCAACCCAAACGAATAATTGAAAACTGCATCAAAATCGGACGGAGTAGTTTTTGGAGAAAATTGGCAACATTGATTTGCATTAAAAATAGGACAAGAAAGAGATCCTGTAAACTAAAGGTTCCGCTTTTTTCCTTTTGAGGGACCCTAAATAAATCTGACCTGCCTAAGATGACGATAATGTCTATTGTTACAGAGTTACGTGTTCTCTGCTCACCCCATCTGAACTCTTATCAAGCGTTTATCTAAATCACAGCAGATTTGCAAAACGATACCACACTACTGTGGAATATTTCACTGATAAAATAATACTTGTTATTATGTTTTGATGTTTTAAGTTGTTTTTATTTTCGAATTAAACGGCAGACTTGTCTCGTGGAAAGCTATTATCAGTGCCTATTAGTAGTATAGATAAGGGCTTAATTTATTACTTTCGTAAAAGCAAAAAAAAATCCTAATCTATGCATATAAAAAAGAAAAAAATATGTATACAGACGAATTGAGAACCTCCTCCTTTTTTGAAGTCGGTTTAAAATTAATGTCCCGACTAACTGATTGACTGATTCATCAACGCAGAGCCAAAACAGGTGGACCCACAGACTTCAAATTTTGACAGTAGATGCATTTTATGATGTAAGCATCCACTAAGAAAGGATTTTTGGACTTTGACAAATTTTTGGAGGGATCTGTCGAAGATAACCTCACCTCCGGGCTAGCACCACGACCCTCAATCAGTTCGAATCCGACATAACCTCCCCTACCGGCTCCGGCGGGGAAGGTATCCGTGGGGATTTCCGCACGAAAAACAAAATGCCGTACAGAATACCGTGGCAATAATAACCTCGTGTTGTGTTCCCGGCGGTGATTAGGGTAGCCAGAGCTCACTGGAGAGTTTTTATAAATAAATAAATATTCCACACAACACTTTCTAGACCCATGGTAAGCATAGCTTAACTAGCTTGTGTTATGGAATCTAGAATGCGGATAAACATACTTTGATACTTTTTTTTGTAAATACATACATACTATACATAGAAACACCCAGACCAATGCAAATAGACATATTCATGCATACAAATATTTGCACTGAGCGGGAATCGAACCCGCGCCTCCTGCGTAGCAGTCGCGTGCACTACCACCACGCCACGGAGGCTGTCGTTTTATGCTGCCACGCAAGATTGCTGGTCTTTATAGGAATGCAAAGTTGCGCAAAAATTTTGCATAGTAAGTGTAACTCAAGTGTATGGTCAAGCGTATCCGCACCAAAAAACACAGTCTAGCAATAATCCGCACACGTTCACACCTGGCGGATATATTTAGAGACAGTGCGGGTATTTTCCGTAGTTTGCGTGCGATTTTGGCAACGTTAGCAAAACAAGCCACGATTAAGAAATAAAACTGCGAGTTCGGTGGGAGTTGCTTGTTTTTACCCGACTGCGCGACGCAAAGGAGGGTAATGTGTTTATCAGTCTATGTATGTATGTATGTATGTATGTATGTTTGTTTCTATGTGGCGTTCTAGAGACCAAATGCATGGGCCGATTTTGATAAATCATACGTCAATCGATTCGTCTTAACCTTGCGGGTGTCACTAAAGACATGACAGTAATCAAAATCCACCACAGCGACAACCAGACGCCATATTGTCAAAATGAAAAAAATAAAATTCGATGAACTATGTCAAGTGGGGTGTCGTTGAATAGGCATTTTAAAATCATCTTTAGGTTCCTTTTATCATTTTTCATTTTAAATAATAGTTTAGGATATAATAATATAACGATTTGAAGTTGTTTAACAAAACAATCATTCTCGCTAATTTTCTTACTTATTGATTTAAGTTTTTGTTTCAAGTATAAACGATATGTAAGTTACAAAAAGATATACATGTCATAGCATAACTAGAAAGTATAAAATAAAACAAATGATTAAAAAATAAAAAACCCGACTGCCACTGAAAAGACTGAAATAAGTTTGATAGCAGGCGGTACCCATTTGCCAATCATAAACCGAAAGAAAATTAATGGGTACCGCCTGCTATCAAACTTATTTCAGTCTTTTCAGTGGCAGTCGGGTTTTTTATTTTTTAATCATTTGTTTTATTATTGTAATGGACTTCAGAAATAAGGAGATTGTCTATTCAACACTATTGTGTATATTGAGGTCACATCTAAATCTTTCTGGTCGAAGTCAAACTCTGATGATAGTGCCCTTACAGGACTAGTAGTTCAAAAGGTAGTCGCTATTATAACGTAATAGCTTTTGCCCGCGACTTCGTCCGCGTTAACTTCAGAAGAAAAGGCACACTGCTCCCGTTCCCGCGACCCAGATAAAGTTCCTCAAAGTTTCTGTGAGCCTGGTACTTCATGCAAATGTACCAGAAATACTGATCCCGCGACCGCGACCCACATGATAAAACCCGGGATAAAATAAAGGTCGACCGGGATGAAAAGTATCCTATGTCCATCCGCTGGTTTTAAGCTACATTCCCACCAATTTTCAGCCGAATTGGTACAGCCGTTCTAGAAATCAGCAGGTCTAAAAATGCCACCTCATTGGAATCGTGTTAGGATTGTCCTGGGTCAGCCGGGGTGCGAGGGACATGTCGAAGACAACCTCACCTCCTGCCTTGCACCAGACCCTCAGTCGGCGTGCGGTTTTAGTCGGTTCGAATCCGATAGGTATAACTTCCCCATCCGGCACCGGCAGGGGAGGTGTCCGAGGGGATTTCCGCACGAAAAAAAAGGGTAACATTTTGTCGTTTGTCGATATTTACATAGAATCTGCTTACTAAATTAATTATTGTGATTTTGCTCATAAGAGTGACCATTTAACGAATTTCATAGGAATCTATTGAAATTGAATGAATTTTACAGCATTAAGTATGCTAACTATACAAATCGTATATTAGAGAAAAACAATCTTCTCGGGTGGGACTCAAACCCGCGATCTTTACCTTACATGGGGAATGCCTTGACCAACTCGGCTGCCGAGACACGCCCGATGTGATTCAAATTTCCCTTCTTATCCGTCTTTAAGGCGACGGTGGAGTCATCTACCGAGAAGATTATTTTTCCCTATGTACCTATTCGATCTATTGAGAAATTCATAAAGTTAACTCGTATTTAGCGGAATCGGTCAATGTGGTCTTTTTAGCCTCGCAGTTCTGAAAACGATGACACCATATTCCGAATTCAGTCATACTGTAAAGTTTGCTAAGCCCCAACACAACAAAGTTTGCTCATGTGTCAGAGACTGACATCACGACACCGACACGCTGTCATCATGTCAAGATTATGTTTATTATTCATCATCAGTCGCCTCTGTGGCGTGGCGGTAGTGAACGCGGCCACTACGCAGGAGGCGCGGGTTCGATCCCCGCTCAGTGCAAGAATTTTTATGTTTTTTTTTTTTTATATTGGACTCGTCAATTTGACTTCACCTCGCCTGATGTTAAGCTAAGGGCAAAGTCTCGGAAAGAGGGTCACCATCGGAAACATGTACCATGTTAACAGTGGTGGCACTCAGCTTGACGGCCTCGTTAGATGCCTTTTCACGCCCCGCTTTAAGGATCCGGGACTGTAGGAGGAAGGAAACACGTGAGCTGGCAGGCAGTTCCAGGTCTTAATGGTGCGGCATAGGAATGAGTCACTGAAACACTTGGTTCTAGCTTACCAGCTATACCTACTCTGCACCGTATATGGATGGTATCTTAGCCCTGCACGTATCGTCCTGTGTAGGAAAGGAGAGGGTGGAACTAATTGAATAATGTATACTTACAGGTATGTCTGGGTATTTCTATGTCATGTATTTACAAAAAAAAGATATCTATGTATGTTTATCCGCATTCTAGATTCCATAACACAAGCTTTTTTATTATATAAAAGGACACGTCAATTTCACTTAAAAAAAACACATTACAATTGGAAACGATGCTCACTGTGCGGTATGAAAGGAATTTCATCCCGCGCGCGCTTAAGCTCTCGAAAAAGTATTTTGATTTTTTAAACCACATAGGTGACAAGCACACGGCCCGCTTGGCGGAAAGCCGTTACCGTGGCCTATGGACGTGTGCAAAACCAGGTAAGTGATACTCGTGCTGTCGACCGTTTTTTTTTTTTTTTTTATCGTGCGAAAAATCCCCACGGATACCACCCCCACGGAGCCGGTGAAGGCGGTTATGTCGGACTCGAACCGACTAAAACGCACGCCGTCTTGGGTCCTTGGTTGCCGGAGGTGAGATTGCCAAAAGCATATCTCTCGCACCCCGGCAGACCCAGGACCATCTCCCTCGAGATGGCCCCCTTCGGGTTGTGGGGACCACAGTGTCCCCATCTTGCCCCGGTTACGGGGAGGCGCATTTTGCGCCGCCGCCGCGGCCTGCTTCTGCTAGGGTGACAGGTGGCTCCACCGGTCACCCCCAGGCCAGCGCTCATGGAGGACGGAGATCGTTCTGCGACCTCCGACGTCCGGTTCGCCTTCGCTCTGCGCGGGATTCCCGGGCCCGGAGTCTGGTCCGGACCCGACCGGCCGCCTCCTTCTCGAGCATTACTTGCTCGCAGAAGGAGGCGGCCGCACCCCAAGCGTTCGCGCATCGTACCATCGCTGTGAGCAACGTGGCGAGTGTGAGGACTCCCACCCCCAGAGCCGCCACTAGGACCCGCCTCGGCGTGTCCCACGCCGGGCACTCGGTCAGCGTGTGCAGCTCTGTGTCCTCGCTCGCATCACAGTGATTGCTGTCGACCCTGTAAGAACAGAGAGATTCTGTGCCATCAGTGTAGAAGACAAAGCAGGACAAGCCTTCGATCTTCCCACTGACAGCATAAAAACTCTCCAGTGAGCTCTGGCTACTATGGAATCGTTGTAGGTATCCATACTAATCCATACTAATATTATAAATGCGAAAGGAACTCTGTCTGTCTGTCTGTATGTTACGCTTTCACGCCTAAACCACTGAACCGATTATGATGAAGGACATATACTATGTTTGGTCGCGATAACCGACATCCAAGCAGGCGGAGCCGCGGGCAAAAGCTAGTATTTAATAAAATAATTATGGAAATCACTAGACCGGTTAAGGAAAATTTACATTTAAATGTACAATAACAAAGTCATATGTTATGTGTTTGTACCTATTTAAATGAAGCACGGATATTGTTTGTACACACGCATTTAAATAAATTTGATTTGATTTGATTTCAGTCGCTCCTATAAAAACCATAAAAGTAAAATCTAAATCAAAAGAAGCGGTAAGTGAACACCTCGTATGTAGCCAGGAATCAAGATTCAGATCAGTCGGAAAAATGCTCGAGCATTATTTGTGAACAATATTCCATTAAGACATGATTTGACCCTAAGATAGACAACAGGGGTCAGAATCCCATTCATTCTCTGCAAAAAGTTATTGAATTGTGAACTTTAAACGTATAGCCTTTAAGTCTATTATATAACGATCTCACATCCAACATCTGTGTGCGGTTTTAGTCGGTTCGAGTCCGACATAACCGCCCCCGCCGGGCAACTTAGGAATATCGAAGGGATTTCGGCACGAATAATATTAAATTAAAACTTAAAAAAAAACCCTGACACTCCCTATCTTCACTTTAACCTCCATAACTTTTAAATGACTAACATATCTGAGAACACTCGCACAGAAGTCAACTTTAATACAAAAAAAAACTAAATTGTAATCGCTCATCCGTTCGGGAGCTATGATGCCACAGACAGAGGCACGTCAAACTTATAACACCCCTTTGCGTCGGGAGTTAAAAAAGAAAGGTATCTACACACTAGACTGGCAACAGTGCAGACATGTCAATAACAGAATAATATCGTAACTTCCTGTTGTACACTAACCATTGTAGTGGGCACTAGATCATTATAGAGTTGTTATTAAGAACCTTGAGCGTAATCAGCTGTTTCTAACTCCGCACACACACATTGTATTATTAATTATGATATTATAAAACAGCATGCAATAACGTGTCTGACTGCATAAACGGTCAATATTCTGAACGTACATGTGACTCTGTAAAGTAAAGCCAACGAAGCTAGAGAAAAAAGGTAAACAAAGTTTCAGCGGTTCCAAAAACTTTTATTTCAAAATTATTACGTATCACTTCAAGCGCATTACAGACAGGAATGAAATTACTCATAAGATGGCGGATCTGAAAGTTTAGAACCGCTGTGCTGACAGCTTTCCTGTAATACGAAACACGCAACGACAGCTGTCGCTCGGCCATTGTCACGTACGTGTAACATGTACGACAAGGACAGAGAAAATAATAGCTAGTTATCGCGCAACGTAACTCAGTAATGGCCGCTTTGTTTTGTTTTTGTTTACCTTTTTTCTCTCGTCTCGTTGGCTTTACTTTAGAAAATCCAAATACTTCTATTAGCGATGGTACTCGTACGATGCGCGAACGCTTGGGGTGCGGCCGCCTCCTCCTGCGAGCAAGTAATGCTCGAGGAGGCGGCCGGTCGGGTCCGGACTAGACTCCGGACCCGGGCAGCCCGCGAAGAGCGAAGGCGAACTGGGCGTCAGAGGTCGCAGAACTACCTCCGTCCTCCATGAGCGCTGGCCTGGCGGTGATCGGTCGAGCCGCCTGTCACCCTAGCAGAAGCAGGCCGGGGCGGCGGCGCAAAGTGCGACTCACCGTACCCGGGGCTAGATGAGGACGCTATGGTCCCACCAATCCGAAGGGGGACATTTCGAAAAAGATGGTCCTGGGTCTGCCGGGGTGCGAGAGATATGCTTTCGGCAATTTCACCTCCGGCAACCAAGGACCCAAGGCGGCGTGCGTTTTAGTGGGTTCGAGTCCAACATAACCGCCTCCACCGGCTCCGGGGTGGTATCCGTGGGGATTTTGTGCACGTAACAAAAAAGAGACTTCTATTTCAAATCTATTTCGATTAAAAAAGGGAATGCTTCGAAGGGACTTCTCGAACCCGTGACCAGTCCTTTACCAAGGGAATGCTCTGATCACTATGCTCTAACACTATGGAAGCTGGCAAAATTATACAATTGGGTATTATCCTATACTTAAAATAACCAACCAAATAACAGAGCTTATTAAGTTTGAAAAACATCGGAAAAAATGAAATGCTCAAGTGAGACTTGAACTCACGACCTTTCCCTTACAGGTAGCTCAGTTGGAAGAGCATTCCCCCTGTAAGGGAAAGGTCGTGAGTTCAAGTCTCACTTGAGCATTTCATTTTTTACGATGTTTTTTTTTCTATGCTATAAAAATTTTATTCAAATCGAGCTTATTAAATTAAGAATGGCAAAAAAACGGTAAAAATTGCGTCGGTTCTTGTTTTATAGTTTTTATTTATTTTTAATCAGCCACCCCAACCTGTAATAGTAACCGATTTGACTATTAAATTTTATGACGTCACTAAATCTTTTTTCATACAAGTTACCTTATAACTTATCGTTTAGACGTTTAGTAAAAAGTAAATAATTTGACTAGTCAGTAGAATATCCAATTGTCTCGCCTTCAGCTAAAAGACAAAGATTAATTTTCTTTCGATAATATTGCCACTAGTGATACGAGTATTTTCGCTCCGCTGTGTGCACTCTCGCAGTCGCTAACAACGAGGACACGGCCTTATAGCTAATCGTATTAAGACAAGAACATTACGTATGGTGTGAATCACATAGAAAAGGTATAACGTGTACGGTATAATGAAAAGATTCCCACATAATGCAAATAGATTTATTGCACACAAATATTTGCACCGAGCAGGAATCGAACCCACGCCTCCTGCGTAGCAGCCGAATGCACCGTTTATATGTGTATATACATACACACATACACTAGCTGAGCAGCGAACTACGTACCACCAACTATTTTCCACCCGCGTGGTGTCGGATCCCGTTCCCGCTGCACTCTTTACTATATTAAGCATGTATTATACACATAAATCTTCCCATTGAATTACTCTATCTGCTTAAAGAAACTGCATCAAAATCCAACATAACATAAACTCACGCCTGTATTCCCCGAAGGGGTAGGCAGAGGTGCTAGCACCAACATTTCGCCAGTTTATGTTTAGGTCCCAATGTAATAGGTGGCGAGCCTATTGCCATCAACCGGGCACTTATAAACCTGCGATAAATACACACATAACTTCGAAAAGCTTCGAAAAGTCATTGGTGTGTGCCATGGTAAACCTGGGATCGAACCCGAGACCTCGTCTCAGCAGTCCATTACCCATACCACTAGGCTACCGCTGATTTTATCGCATCCATAGGGACGGACAGGCGCAGAAAGCGGCTTTGCTTTATATTAAGTAGTGATATAATCACGCCTCTAAATCTTAGAAGGCAGAGAACTAATCAGTACATAGTATAATGCAGAGTCGTTTTATGCATCTATCCATCCCTATGTCAGCTTATATCTTCAAAACTACGCTACAGATTTTGATGCGGTTTCTTTTAACAGATAGAGTAATTCAAGTAGAAAGTTTGTATGTATAACTAGCGGACCCGGAGAACTTCGTATCGCTAATTTTTTAACACCCGCGTGGCATCCGATTCCGTTCCCGTTCCGTTCTTCTTGGACTACTATATCTATTAAAAGAAATCGCATCAAAATCTGTAGCGTAGTTTTGAAGATATAAGCATACATACGGACATAGGGACGCGGAGAGCGACTTTGCTTTTTACTATGTAGTATATATGCTTAATATAGTAGAAGGTGCAGCGGGAACGGAATCGGACGCCACACAAGCGGAAAAAAAATGGCGGTACAAATTTCGCTAGGTCAGCAAGTAATTAATAAAAATAATAATAGCAACATTTTTTATATTAATAATGCTGTCTGTTATTATTACATATCTACAATTACATTACATGATTGCAAAACCTTTTGTAATGCAATGTCACTAACGATTGCAAAATGTATCAGTTAATATTGTTATTTTAACATGCATATGTTACCGGCAATGTGTATAATTCGGTATTCTATTACAATGCCTAGGTATTGTATAGAATGCTGAGTGTGCAGCTTTTTTTTCGTGCGGAAATCTCGTCGGATACGTCCCCCGCCGGACACAGCCTGCTGGAAAGTGATTACTATGGCCTATGGACATATGCAACCCCAGGGGGGGTCCACTCATGCTGCCTACCTTAAAGAAACCTTCTAATGCCATTCTTGAAGAACGCCTTGTCTCTGTGTACTCCAGAGAAAAATAGGTGTGAGTCAGCGATAAGGGGTCCTTATAACCCAACAAGCTTTAGACCCATGTGGATGTTATATATTGCAACCAAACATAGGCTATGTGTTAATCCAGGGTATGCACAATGGCCAAAGAAAAGAGGCTGAAGAGGCGGGCAAAAGAGTCCCCTATCCTATCCTAATCCAGGGTGTCAGCTACTACTACGACAGCCTCCGTGGCGTGGCGGTAATGAACGCGGCCGCCACGCAGGGGGCGCGGGTTCCATCCACGCAAAGTGCGCCTCCCCGTAACCGGGGCTAGATGGGGACATTGTGGTCCCCACAACCCGAAGGGGCCATCTCGAAAGAGATGGTCCTGGGTCTGTCGGGGTGCGAGAGATATGCTTTTGGCAATCTCACCTCCGGCAACCAAGGACCCAAGACGGCGTGTGTTTTAGTCGGTTCGAGTCCGACATAACCACCTCCACTGGCTCCGTGGGGGTGGTATCCGTGGGGATTTATCGCACGATAAAAAATAAAAAAAAACCCGACTCAGTGCAAATATTCGTTTGCTTATGTATGAGTATTTGCATTGGTCTGGTCATGCCTCAGAGAGCATGTTAAGCTGTTGGTCCCGGTTGCCATACGAACATTATGACAGTTGTTACAGGGGAATTGGGTGAAATAGCCCACATGCAAGGGCTGACCACCCATCTGGTCAAATGGCGTCCCCACCGGCAGTAGTAGTAGGTTGTCAGCTAACTCGTTACCAAATTTTATTAAAATCGCTCCAGCGGTTTAGACGAGAAAGAGTAACAAATATCTATCAATATTTACAAACTTTTATGTTTATAATATTAGTAAGATTCCTGTCGGCTTCCCCATGATATATGACAAGCTAGAGGTAATTATTTATTACACCAGCATCCCATTTCTTTTTTTTTTTTTTTTATATATTTCTGCTAACATGTGATGGGTCCCTGGACCATAAGCAGTTGTTATGAGTGATTAATTGGCGTGCTAGGCTTTCCCTTCCATTGTCAGGTAGCCTTTGCAATTTTTTATTTTTATTTTTAATTGAGATTGTCCCATATGTGCATCCTCTTAAGGCATCTTATTTTGGGTGCTTCAGTAAGGATTTGGGCAAGCATATTCTCATGATGTGCAATCCTGTCTTTATAGGTTTTTGTTATTTTATTTATCTCCTCTTTGATGGTGGATATTTTCAAATATTCGTGGATATCTTCCGTTCGTGTGAACCACGGAGCATCCCATTTCTAAATTTTCACCTATCACCATTATTGTATACAGTAGGTTATTCTTATAGTAATGAAGTTTATTTCCATGCGACTTTACGCTTTGGTTTCTAGTGGAGTACATTACTGTTCTTCATTCGACAGTAAGCGTACAGTCCATTAGTGTCTGCTTGACAGCAATAGGCTCGCCTCCCATTACATGGGACCGAAGATCATAGTCGGCGAAATTTGGGTGTATATACACCTCTGCCTACCCCTTTGGGGATTTAGAGGCGTAAGTATATTTTTTATTATTATTAAACCTATATTGCTAACTTCAATATACATTTTTATAAAATATTGTTAAAAGCTAAGTGACAGTTATGACGAGTCAGTGTATCATTGCGACACAAAGGCCTCCTCCAGCTCTTTCCAGTTCCAGTTCCAAAAAGATTGCTGGGCCACTGTGGCTTAGATTAACGGCATCAAGAGGCGTGAGTGTATGACTTTACTAGCTTTTGCCCGCGGCTCCGCCCACGTGGATGTCGGTTATCACGACAAAACATAGCGTCATCAAGAGGCGTGAGTATATGACTTTACTAGCTTTTGCCCGCGGCTCCGCCCGCGTGGATGTCGGTTATCGCGACAAAACATAGCCTATGTCCTTTCTCAAGGTCTAATCTACCTCTATACCAAATTTCATCAAAATTGGTTCAGTGGTTTAGGCATGAAAGCCTATCATACAGACAGACAGACAGACATATAATATTAGTATGGATTAGTATGGATTAAGAAAAAGGGAGAGAAAGAAAGGGTACTAAGATGTTTTCTATAGTAAAAGCAGACACTACTCCATGTGCCCAATTATATTAAAGGACAGTGAATCCCTAGCACTAAAATATAAGATTTGGATCTAACTGGAATTATGTGAAGGAATAGCATCTGTAGGACTAGCCTGATCCATAAATTAGCCTGTTGAAGTCCACTGCTGGACACAGGCTAATATAACTTTATAAATCATATGTTTTGACTAAAATAAATACATTGTATTCTATCTATTACTGTAATCTGCGGTAGCCTAGTGGTATGGGTAATGGACTGCTGAGATGAGGTCTCGGGTTCGATCCCAGGTTTACTATGGCACACACCAATGACTTTTCAATGCTTTTCCAAGTTATGTGTGTATTTATTGCAGGTTTATAAGTGCCCGGTTAATGGCAATAGGCTCACCACCTATTACATTGGGACCTAAACATAAACTGGCGAAATGTGGGTGCTAGCACCTCTGCTTACCCCTTCGGGGAATACAGGCGTGAGTTTATGTTATGTTTTCTATAAATTCAGACAGAATAGGAATAAAATTAACATTGTTCCAAAGTCAGTATATAAAAAAAATGCAGACCTTATGGTATGATAAAACAGGAGAATTAAGAAGAGATTCGGTTTTCTCTCAAGAGTTTTATTGGCAAAACAACAAAATTGGTTGATTATGATTCTTATGGGTGTTTGGTCACAAAATAACAACTAGAATAGTGTCCTTACCATTGTGCCATGGGTTCGCAGGCTCGAAGTACTGTGTCACTACCTCACCCTCGTCAGGAAAGTGCACAGATCTGGGGACCTTCTTTTTCTCGTCAAAACCAACAATGTCACTTTTCACACAGTCTCCGCACTCAATTGAACTTCTATCACTCTCAGTCGGGCATCCCGCACTCTTATCAGGCTCGACAGACATATCTAGCGAGTAATAATTTAACACATAATACTGTAAGTGACCACATTAGCGAATTAAAATCATATCACAACATATAAAAAATAATTCTTATACACACTTGCACAGCACAACACGTTAAGAGATCGATTATTTAACATTAGCAACGCTTAAACCACGTTAATTCACCGGCCATTGCGTATTTTTTTCGCATTACGATAGTTTTTTGTGATACAATTTTTTATTGTTCGTTTCGAATCAAAACATTCCGCACCTTTCATACACCATTTGCCGCCATATTGGATTGAACGAGACAAAAGGAGAGTTTCCCTCAATATCTGCTAGAGGGCGTAATAAGTCAAAATCAGTGTTGCCATAACTAAAAAAATAATTTCTAATTCCAAATATTTCAGATAGAGACATCTGTTGATGAGTAGATTTTCTACTTGAGTAATCACATAGTTACAGAAACAATATATAGATGGCTCTATCAACAATTATATAATTGCTCCCAGTTCCTCCCTATCAAAAGATGAAAACAACGTAGCGTAGCGGAGCTGCGGTCTGCGGTGCGGTGCGGATCCATGTCATGTCATGAGTCATGAACCATCCACCCATCGGATATTGTTGTTTGATATACCGTATATATATTATAGTGGTTTACAAAAATTTCAGTTATTAAAAATAGCAAAAACTGCTGGTCATTAGTACAAAAGCTGTGTAGCTATCACGGTTCATGAGTTACGGACATCCTGGTGACAGAGACACGGACAGTGGAGTCTTAGTACCTAATAGCTATATTATATTATCTGTGCTCATAGGATACTGGTTTCACCGAACACCTAATCTGGTTACCACTTCGAGAGAATCTCTCGAAGCTATTCCCAGTGTATTTTTTTTATTTTTTAAGCCAGTTCGGTGGTAGACACACACATGGCACACCTGACAGAAAGTGGTTACCGTGGCTAGGTACGTGTGCAATAAACCTCATAATGTAGTCACTATATAACAAAAACCAGAGCAGGGACGTCATTCGACAGCAACTGTGTCATTTGACCGAGACTCAATTTTGGATTGCATCAATCAATCGATTAGCCCACCGCAGTCCACTGCTGGACATAAGCCTCTCCCAATGTGCACCATTTTACCCGATCCTCCACCTTTCGCATTCAGGCTCTCCAGCCACCTTTTTCAGGTCGTCAGTCCATCCACTTACAGCAAACGTTTCACAATCACTTGAACTGAACTGCGTTAATGGTAGCACGTTGTGCACGTGTACTTGGAACCCCAAGATTTTATGGGGACCGAATCACCCTTATTTGAAAACCTGTACCTACATCTGATAATTGCCGGTCGGGACTGGTGCACGCTTTCCTGTGGACGTTGGGAGACCAGTAGACAGTTACTCCCATAAAAACTAAAACAAACCATTGACTAAGAAATTTAAAAGAATTTATCTCATTGCTATAACCTCATTTGATTAAATTTCCAAGAATGATCCTGATCCGTTGCCTCACAGTGGGGCCTCACCGTTAACGTGCTCTCAGAGGGACGAAAGGTACCTATATTTTAATTATAATTATTATAACTCCAATAAAAGAAAACAAATTTTGGGTAACTAATTATTTTATTTATTCAAACTCAACATCTCGTAGTCATCTATACACACGACTTGATTGGAGGCCGCAAGCGCAAGAACAGACTACGACATAACAGACTTCGCTTCTAGCGATTACCGGAGTGTTTTGATAAAATGTTGTTTAACATTTTTTTGCGTTCGCGGCCATTTTAATTCTAACTTACAACTACCTTCATTTAAGCGTCAATCCATACTGAAAGCGCAGCGGCCGGCAGCGGCTTATTGAGGCAACATTTTACAAACCATTTACGAGTGTTATCTACAGGACCAAAAGATCATATTTATTTGAAGACGAAGTAGGCGACGCGCACAGCCGTGCGAAACTTCAAGGAATAATTTCTAGTGCGATTCTGATTATTCCGAACCTGACCCGGTTGCGGGTTAGGTTAGAAACTTGAAAAAATATGTGATATTTGTTCCGAACGTAACCCTATTCCTAACCTGACCCGACATCTCGTTCCTATCAAAACCTGAATTGCGAATATTTCTGTTACTTTTAATAGCCGAAATGCGGTAATTCCAACTTGTATAGGTTAGATTAGGTTAGTACTGTGGCCTGTTAGGAAGAGTAACTTAACCTAACCCGCGACCGGGTCAAGTTTTCGGGTCAGGTTCGGAATAAACGTATAACTAGCCGCCACCGGTCGTTACTATTTCAGTGGGGATTGACTTTAGGGTTAGACGGTTCTATTTACTCCAATATCACAATATTTTAGAAATATCGTCCTATTTGTGTAATATTACGACTGTGATAATATGTGAAAGGTTAACAAAAGTTGTCAGGAACAAAAATATAATATAAAATGGTAGGTACATTTAAAAAAAAACAAATTCAAATATTAATATGATAAATTACACCATTATATGAATACAGTAAGTTAAGAGAAATAATGTTAGAAGAAAAGAAGAAAAGTGAGACTTCGGATAAGATCGGCTTACTTCGGTTTTATAGTGTTCTCCCTTTCGCACAGCGCAAATCTACTCCATTTTATTTTAGAGAAGTTAAAATAAGCTAAAATATTTTTAAATTGTATAACCAAAAACGGTTTTAACTACTCTATAAATATATCAAATTGTCAGTCTCCTGTGCGACACAGCGAACGCGCTAAATAACCGAAGCAAGCCGAGCTTAACCGAACTCTCTTCTCAATTCAAAAAGTTACGGTCACGGACATAGTAGCAGATCTTATAATACAATTTAAAAAAATACAATAGGTATACATAGCATGGCTTACAAAATGCCATACACCTTAAGGCGGCTTTTCATGGTGCGTCATCACCACCTCCGAGCCCGGCTTTCAGTCGAAACGTCCGAACTTGGATGTTTTTGTGAAACACTGACCTCCATTACCGGAGGATGTCGGACTTTTCAGGTCTCTACGTCTACGTTTCCATATACCTACGTACTCTTGAACCACGTGCAGACATTGCGAGACGTGTATCGCGAATGGTTCGTCTCGTATGCCTCAACCTGAGGCGTACGAAGGTACATTTATGCATGCGACCCAAAACTGAGTACGCAAACAACCACGCAAGACCTCCATGACGCAAGGCCACAATGACGCATGGATGGAAGCACAACGCAAATATAAAAATATCTAATGACGCGAATGCTTAGTGCGAGTCTACACGTCCACACAGCCAGAGGCGTGCGAGACCAACCATTCGCGACGCACGCCTCGCGACGTCTGCACGCGACTTTGCACGCAGATCCGCATCCGTCCGCATAATCACACACCATGAAAAGTCGCCTTTAGATCACTTATATACTTTATTTATTGCATTCTAAAGTATTGTGTTACAAATATAACTTAAATTATAAACTGTAACCGTTGTCATGAACTTTTAATATTCATTGTTTTCATTCATTGTAATTACCAGACTGGCTGTATAGAACAAAAAATATAATACAATATGGTAGGTATATGGTAAGTATCCCGATACCTCTAATAATAAAATGGTTGAAATCAGCATCAGATCGTAACGAACAAAATACTCAAAATGATATTAATACTTTGTTACTACTTGAATGAATTTTACAGCATTAAGTATGCTAACTGGTTTACTATTGTTTGATAAAAAACGTAAGACAAATTATCATCTTAAAAACAACGTTAGATAAACTAATCATTTGACAAACTTTCATTTATAAAACATATTACTTTAAAAACAATCGTTTGTCAAAATACAGGTTCCGCAAATGTTTTACTACGGAAATATTTCACTAGTCAAAATATCTTCATAACATTATATTATCATATTGCTTTAATTAATAATGTTTTTACTACGAAAATACTTCAACAAAAATTATTTTTGCATAAATTCTGTCTACTTTCCTAACAAAAATTAGTTCTAACCTAAAACAGTTCTAACCTAACCTAACCTACTTGTCTGGTAGCATCTCGTTTTTTATATGAAATGATGTTTTGACATAACAACATTTTTTCTGGTGAATAATTTGTCAAATGAATAGTTTGTTGAACAATAGTTTGTAAAAGGTAAATTTATCAACTATAATTTTGTCAAACGTTATTTTGTAAATGAAAATTTGTCTTTTGTTTTTTGTCAAATGATTGGGCACCATGCTAACCACACAAATCGAATACATAGGGAAAAATGAAACTTCTCGGGCGGGACTCAAACCCGCGATCTTTTCTTTACAGGGGGAATGCCTTGACCAGTTCGGCTACCAAGACACGCCCAATGTGATTCAAATTTCCTTTCAATTTTTATCCGTCTTTAAGGCGACGGTGGAGTCATCAACCGATGTTCTTACGTTACCGCTCGAGAAGTTTCATTTTTCCCAATGTATTCGATTTGTATAGTTAGCATACTTAATGTTGTAAAATTCATTCATTCATTCTTAGACTCTGGCCAAAGAATGATGACGCAAAAAGTCGGCGCCAAATTTGAAAAACCAACAGGTTGCAACACTGACTAGACTCTGGCCATGTACTATAGTAGGCTTGTTTTCATGCATGTCTTATAGGAAAAAGATTCTAGTATCAATATTATTTCGGTGTATATTCAGTGTTGCGACGTGTTGATTTTTTAAATTTGGTGCCAACTTTTTGCGCCGTCTTTCATTGGCCAGAGTGTAACTGCTTGTCTAGTATACATATAAGTCATTTTGTTAAACAACACACAACTGGTATATAATTTTTAATATTTTTTATACATATATTTATCTATGTATATAACAATTTTATATTTTGAATATACTAACTACGCCAGATATATATCCCTGTATTTCTTTACATATTTTTTAAGGCTAGCAATCAAAGAATCAATCAAAGAATCAATTTCATTTATTCAATTTAGGCACATAAAGAGCACATATGAACGTCAGAATTGTACAATGTCAGTCATATTAAAAATAATAAAATAAATCATTGGAAAATGATTCTTTCGCTGGTTCGGTAGGTTGGTTCTACTGAGAAGATACCAGCAAGAAACTCAGTGAACTCGATTATCCTTCTTTTTTTAATATGGTTTTATTTATAACAAGTTTATACTGTGCGAGCAAGAGATGAGATTAGGATGTCCATGGATCTTTATCATTTAAATATAATGATAGGGTACACCAATTTCCCGCCAAAAATACGTCAAGAAAGTCATTTTTTTTTTAGCTTTAGGGAATCTTTTTAACCAACTTCAAAAAGGAAGAGGTTCTATGTCCACCGATATTTTCGTTGTTTATGAACAGATTTTTCACATAAACTATCTATTAAACTCTCGTGTTCCATGATTTACAATAATGATAACGGAAAAAGCATACAATCCCGCCTTTCGGCGTAGTTGGACAAGCACCAGACGAAACGGCGAAAACAAAATATCGAAAATATGCGGGTAGATGAAGAACCTACTACCACACGGACTCGAAGACGGCTGGCGTGCACCGCTGAGCCTGTCAGCCTGTGACCATCAAAGGTATGTATGTACCTATACCATGATCGCGTTATTTCCTGTTATCATTATTGATATTTAACATTATTTCTGCATGAAATTAAATTTAGACTCAAGTTGGTCCCATGTAAATTTTATTGATATTGGACTAATTGGACCTTGAACTCTAGATATACAATAAGGAACTCCTCAAAGTTAATTAAAAAACTAAAAAACACGCTTTTAACCCTTTCATTTGATACCCATATTATGAGGGTACATTTCAAATAGCCTGTCCGCCATCTTGGGGAGGCGGCCATATTGGATTTGTAATGAAGTTTAGCTAGTCATATATTGTCATCAGAACTCAGAGCGTGTGCAAAATTTCATCCTAATCGAAGACCGAAAAGTGGGTCAAAATAAGATTCCAAGATTTTCTTACATACATAGTTACAAGTGACGCTAATAAAAGCGTGTTATAAAGAAAATATAAATATTCGAGAGTTTTATTTATGTATAATTTGGACCCCAGTAAGGACGGAAGATTACCATCCTACTAATATTATAAACGCGAATGTTTGCAAGTATGGATGGATATTCGTTACTCTTTCACGTCTAAACGGTTGGAGCGATTTTAATAAAATTTGGTATGGAGTTAGCTGACACCCTGGATTAACACATAGGCTATATTTCGTCGCGATAACCGGATAACCGACATCCACGCGGGCGGAGCCGCGGGCAAAAGCTAATGATGACATATTTATTTATAAGTAGTACTCCGAAGTACAGTCAACTACAAAAGTAGCTTAACAAATTCTAATTTATTGAACACTGTGGCCCCAAAACCTTACATAAAATTATTAAAAAAAACATTGGATATGTAAATTAAGTTTGTCTTCTGGGAATCATAACACTACATTTACTATAAACAGATGCATTCCATTATAAAAAGATTTGTAAAATATTTTAGTGTTAATCAACTTATGGCGTTGACTGTACTTTTCATGATGAGTGTATTTATAGTACGGCCGTTATGCCATAAATATCACTTGAAAACAATAGATGCGAGCGAGAGACGTTAAAAATTTAAATATGTCGTTTTAAACATATAATTTATTTTAATCATCGTTTGTATAGTTTATTACTATGTGTTTTTAACACGTTTTATACCGGGTGTTTTGGGAACGCTTCCGAAACCGAAAACCCCTAGTAGTACTCCAGGTAAGTACATAACACATTGGCAGAAGCACGCGCTTGGTGCTAGTTGTCTTTTTTTCGTAGTGATATTCTTTTTATGAAATTACCGTTTCATTTAGCTTTACTAACGCGATGGAGAGCCTTTGCAGATGCGTAGAGATGTTGCGTCTTTGGCAGTATTCTACCGTCTCTACCATGGTGAATGTTCTAATGAGCTTTTCCAATTAGTCCCACCCTCTCCTTTCCTTCACAGGACGACACGTGCAGGGCTAAGATGCCATCCATATACGGTGCAGAGTATACCTGCTAGAACCAAGCGTTTCAGTGACTAATTCCCATGCCGCACGACTTAGACCTGGAGCTCCCTGCCAGCTCACGAGTCGAGTCCCGGGTCCTTTAAGCGGGGCGTGACAAAGGAATCTAATGAGGCCGTCAAGCTGAGTGCCAACACTGTTAATATGGTACATGTTTGTGATGGTGAACCTCTCTGCGACAATTTGCCTTTAGCTTAACATCAGGCGACGTGAAGTCAAATTGACGTGACCTAGATAAAAAAAATGCAAAATAAAAAAAAAAAAAATAAAATTCGAAAGTTTTTTTTTCGTCCAAATCGATTTTATTTTAATGCCAATGTGTTATGTACCTGGAGTGCTACTAGGGGTTTTTAGCTTCGGGAGCGTTCCCCTTACACTCGGTATGAAATTTTAGACTTTTTCTCTAGGTATATAAAAATTTAACTATGTTACGAAATTTTATACTCTGTGTGTACAATATCTCTAAATACGAATCCAAAGTATGAATAATATCAATCAATTACCGAATCAATCAACTATCGAAGTCCACTGTTGAACATAGGCCTCTCCCAACATTTCTATAGCTAAATTTTAAATATTCCCGTTCCATGATACACAATATTGCTAAAGAGAATATTTGTTTGTGATGGTATAACCCTTAAATTGCTGGACCGATTGTGGTCATATCCCATATAATATGTTTATTTCAATTGATTGCTATATAACATGACGCTATGGCTTATAGGAATAGAACAGTAATCTTTAAACATTATATATTGTAGTTAAATCAGTACTCTTGAAGTAAAACGGACCCTGTTCCAAATAGTTACATTGCAGTTACTTTATGTAACTACTTGGTCATTTTATTGCGAATAGTTACATCTATATCACTATTTACAATTCAAGAACGGCTGTACCGATTTGGCTGAAAATTGGTGGGGATATATCTTAAAACCAGGAGACGGACATAGGCGTTCCACTTTTATTTTATGCCGGGTTGGGTTCCTGTGGGCTGCGGTCACGGGATCAATATTTCTGTTACCCTGGTACATTTGCATGAAGTACCAGGCTCACAGAAACTTTAAAGAACTTTATCTGGGTCGCGTGAAACGGAATAGTGTGTCTTACCTTACTATTCCGAACTTAACGCGCACGAAGTTGCGGGCAAAAGCCAGTATTTGAATAAATTAATGTAACTAATGGTACTCCTTCATATCAAATAATCCCATTATTAATAATGCCACTTTTCATACTAAAAAGTAAGTTGAGAATTTTATTTTAATGTAATTTATGAGATATTTTTATACCAAATAGTTACATTATTAAAAAAATGTAAGTAGATAAATAAAGATATTTTATACCTAATCGTTACATTTTGACAAAAACTATTTAATGTAACTTTTATAACCTTTTTAATACCAAATAGTTACAAATTCCATTTAATATAACTACAATGTAACTAACTGTATAATATCATAAAGACTTTTTACCAAATGAATAAATTCCAGGTACATTTTCGTTCTCAATGACAACTTTTATACAAAAACAATAATAACAGAAGAGTATAATTTAAAAAATAATAGTTACACTTATAAACTAAATGACGTATATATAACAAAGAGATGGGCTCTCATTCTATTTGTGTCTCTTTCTTACACAATACATAAGAAAGAGATGGAAGTGTACAAAAAAAAAATAACAATATTTTCTCAATTTTTATGTGTGTAAGTGTATATGTAATATGATCATAAACGTGAAAGTTTGTAAGAATGTATGGATGGATGTTCGTTACTCTTTCAAGTCTAAACGGCTGGAGCGATTTTGATCAAATTTGCTATGGAGTTAGCTGACACACTAGATTAACATATAGGATAAGTTTGGTCACGATAACCGACATACATACGGGCGGAGCCGCGGGCAAAAGCTAGTACGTATATAAAAATGTATCCCTATTTCCCTTGGTCACGAGAACACGCGTCGGCTGAACCAAATCGTGAATTCTTTTTTTGTTGTGTTTGTTATTGTCAGTATAAGGTTCATATGAAAGAAAAAAATGAGCAAATTGCGCGGCAAATTAATAATAGTTAAAAAACTAAAATACACGCTTTTAACCCTTTCATTTGATACCCATATCATGGGGGTACATTTCAAACAGCCTGTCCGCCATCTTGGGGAGGCCGCCATATTGAATTTGTAATGACGTTTCTTAGCTAGTCATGTATTGTCATCAGAACTCAGAGCGTGTGCATAATTTCATCGTAATCGAAGACCGGGAAGTGGGTCGAATTAAGATTCCAAGATTTTCTTACATACATAGTTACAAGTGAAGCTAATAAAAGCGCGTTAAAAAAATTAAGAATATTCAGTACCTACTAGTACGTAGAACAATTGGTTGAACCTTTGGGTTGTTACATACACATGTTTAACAAAACTCTCGCGTTCCATGACCACCTATACCACAATCGCGTTAATTCCCGTTATAATATTATTGAATATTTCTATCCTTTTCTTTTGTTGAATATTAGAAAGAGACACAACTATTCCGTATATAAGAATAAGAGCCCAAGTCTAGCGTTTCACGCGAGTTACATACAATGTAACAATTTACACATTATATTCTTATATAAAACTATATTTTTGGTCTGTATATAAATGTATATGAACTTATATAACTATATTTGTAATATATGACGTCACTGGCTGTCTTTGTTGATTTTTAAATCGAGCACGCCTTCTGTAATTTATGGAAATGCTTGAAATCAATAAATGGTTGGAATAAGCTGGCTGGAAATCAGATTGCTTTGAAGTAGGCGACCTAGACAGGTCTAGACATTATGAAATTAAACCAGAAATTCTCCTTTGTTGCCCGTGGTCCGATCACGGAGTCCTACTGATCGAACCATGGGCAATTTTGTTTACTTTTAAACAAAAATTTTTGAACTATTTTTTTAATTTCATAACTTAAGATGCAAAATTACAATACACATGACGTCACATTAGATAGGACGATATTAAAAAAATCGTGTGACACAATTTATGGATTGCCTCTAAAACCATTTTTTTTATCGTGCGAAAAATCCCCATGGATACCACCCCCACGGAGTCGGTGGAGGTGGTTATGTCGGACTCGAACCGACTAAAACGCACGCCGTCTTGGGTCCTTGGTTGTCGGAGGTGAGATTGCCGAAAGCATATCTCTCGCAACCTCTAAGACCATAATAAATGTATCCCACAATATTCTACACAACGCTATCTAGACCCATGGTAAGCTAAACTAGCTTGTGTTATGGAATCTAGCAGATAAACATACTTAAATACATTTTTTTTTGTAAATACATACATTTTATACATAGAAACACCCATACCAATGAAAATACTCATATTCATGCATACAAATATTTACACTGGGCGGGGATCGAACCCGCGTTCACTACCACCACACCACAGAGGCTGTCATGCCGTGAATGCGGACTAAAGTAAAGCCAACGAGACGAGAGAAAAAAGGTAAACAAAGCGACCATTACTGAGTTAGTCGCACACGTCACACGTACGCGACAATGGCTGAGAGAGAACTGTCGTTGCGTGTTTCGTAGTACAGGAAAGCTGTCAGCACAGCAGTTCTAAACTGTCAGATCCGCCATCTTATGAGCAATTTCATTCCTGTCTGGAATGCGCTTGAAGTGATAAATGTTTGGAACCGCTGAAACTTTGTTTACCTTTTTTCTCTCGCTTCGTTGACTCTACTTTACGTTATGCGGTAGACCTAGATTATACTACGAAAAAATACGTACCATTCGCATCAGAGTATACATAAGCAATCCTCCTTGGCGCTAACTGCTTCCGGCCATGACTTTTTCTCCTACCCTCCTTCAGAGATAAATTCAGAACACCATTGTCACTATCTAATATCTTCATCTCGCTCTCACACAGCACCATAGACTTTATTTCTGAACTCAACTTTTCGTTTGAAATAAAAACTGTTTTTGCAAAAACTTTCTTTTTTTCCGAATCATTTTTGAAAATATGATTCACACTCTGTTGAACTAGTTTATCGATTCGACATTCAAAAATATTTTTTGTGCCGTTACCGAAAATTTTCGTATCGTTATTGTCGAAAATTTTCAAATCGGTATTTTCGATTTTTTTCGAATCCACGTTTTCCGAAAATTTCGGTTCGGTTTTCACAAAAATTTTCGATTCTGCAGTTGGTAAACTATTTGAGTCCGAAATTGCAAAATCTTTTGAGTCGGAATTTGCAGAAGTTTCCGAGTCGGAGTTTCCCAAAATGTTAGTTTCGGAATTTTCAACTGTGTTCTCGAAACATTCCGGTAATAGAGGTGTTTTAGTTTCGGTGACGGTGACAATTTTCGGTGGTGTTTTCGGAGATTCTATTTTAGTCTTTTCTACATCTATGGATGGAATTTCGGAATTGTCTGAGCGTTCTTGGAGTATCTAAAAAAAAATAGTAAACTAAAATATATATATTTGTATAGCGTTTTTGACGTGCATTATGGCGGCTTTTATGGGAGCAACCGCTATCTGACCACCTAAACCTTAGAGGAAGACCTACGCCAGAGCTTCGTCTGTTAATTAAGTCGGTAAAGTTGGCTTAACCCCGAGGGTTTTGGTGAGGGGCTAGGGTCCAAGAGAAATGCCTTATTGGGCCACCTTATACCCCGGTATTTGACATATCCGTGAAATTCAAACAAAAAGTCCTAAGGCCCTCTCACCCATTCGCATTTAGAACATCCCATCACCTGAACGAGTCACTCCCTCCTCCCTCCACGCAGGCGGTAAAAATGTGACGGTATGAAGTTTGCCGGGTCAACTAAAGTAAAGCAAACGAGACGAGAGAAAAAAGGTAAACCACGTTGCGATGACTAGCGATTATTTTCTCTGTCCTTGTCCCACATGTCACATATACGCAACAATGGCCGAGCGACAGCTGTCGTTGCGTGTTTCGTAGTACAGGAAAGCTGTCAGCACAGCGGTTCTAAACTGTCAGATCCGCCATCTTATGAGCAATTTCATTCCTGTCGGGAATGCGCTTGAAGTGATAAATGTTTGGAACCGCTGAAACTTTGTTTACCTTTTTTCTCTCGCTTCGTTGGCATTACTTTAGTATTTAAAAATATCTTTAAGAGTGCATACCTGGACGATATATCTCCTCAGTCGAACACATCTATCCCTTACAGCGTTCCTCTGAGTAAGAAGGGCCCTTCGCTCTCCCAGCGCGTCGTCCCTACATGCCCTGACGGCGCGGAGTTCCCTAGCCAACCTCCGCAGGTGTTCCACACTCCGGCGTCGACTGTTTTGGGAGGCCAGCTGTGAATAAAAAGAAATATTGCAATGCAATGCCTTCGACTTAAGGGAAAAATCTATAAGAGAACGGAGGAGACTCGTCCGTCAACCGCACAGCACGCGACGAGCCGAGGCTATACTCAAGCTTCTGATGTCGGTTATCACGACCAAACATAACCTATGTCTTTTCTCATGGTCTAATCTACCTACCCCTATAACAAATTTAATCAAAATTTGGTTCAGTGGTTTAGGCGTGAAAGCGTAAGATACAGACAGACAGAGTTACTTTCGCATTTATAATATTAGTATGGATATGGAAGTATGCATCTCTGTACCAAATTTCATAAAGATTAGAATTTACTTTAATAATGACGAACTTTTATATAAGTTATATATAAGAAAAGATCTGCGGTAGCCTAGAGCTATGGGTAATGGACTGCTGAGACGAGGTCTCGGGTTCGATCCCAGGTTTAACATGGCACACACCAATGACTTTTCGATGCTTTGCGAAGTTATGTGTGTATTTATCGCAGGTTTATAAGTGCCCGGTAAATGGCAATAGGCTCGCCACCTATTACATTGGGACCTAAACATAAACTGGCGAAATGTGGGTGCTAGCACCTCTGCCTACCCCTTCGGGAAATACAGGCGTGAGTTTATGTTATGATGTTTTATATAAATTAAAGGTTTTAATTATGTTCCCTATGACATTTACCACAGCTTAGTAAAGTAGTTGTATTGGAGAAAAAAGCCGAATGCGTTTATAAACAAGAGAATGATAGATAGATGATAGAATTACTTTAGAATTTCGATTATCTTATTTCTAAATATACTAGGTCGCATTGCCACAATATCTATGCAATTGAATTTCCTGTTGTATAAATCGACTAAGTGATATATATGCGAACGTACCACTACGTTGGCACGGCAACGGTACATTTCAAAAAGTTGACAAGGTTTCCGGCAATGCGTCCTTATAGGTATCCTATATGTTGTTTTCTTAATTACGAGCTTTTGCCCGCGGCTCCACCCGCGTGGATGTCGGTTCCCGGCAATTATTCGAATTTTTCTCGCCGTAAAACCTTGAACTTCAACGAACATTAAAAAAAAGAATTTGCCAAATTGGTCCAGGCGTTGTTGAGTTATGAGCTTACCAACACATTTAGCGATTCATTTTTATATTATAGATGTCTACCTACTACCTTCTGGGGGTGAGGGTGTGGGGGAGGTGTATTGGTGATAATTCTGGCCCCCTTACGAAATTTCTTCAACTTTCTGGTTCCCCATTAAGAAAGTTCGTCCACCACTGGCCTATACAATTGGTTGTGCTCAGATAAATTGTTCGACATTAACACCCCTGGTATTGGACAGGTCCATAGGCCACGGTAACCACTTTCCATCCGGTGGTGTACTTGTCTGCCACGTCTTGCGGCAACCGCCCAGCTACGTAGGTAACAAATGCCTGGCAATGGCACCCCAGGTAGAAGGGGTAGGCCCAAGAAGTGCTGGCTTGGCGTCGTGGAGGGTGACATGCGTGCAAACGGTCTCACTAACTTGGACGCCCAAGATCGTGCGAAGTGGAGGAGGAAGAGCCGGAAGGCGGACTCTGATCTCCGAGGGCTCCATGGACTCGGATGCAATCAGGACTAACGTCTTTATGTGGATGATGATGAGTGTACTTGTCCACCACATAAATTGTATTAAAAAATTACGCGTGTCATCTGTACGAGCGGCGCGATAACCTCAACAGAGGTGAAGCCGCACGGCATAGCTAGTGTATCCTATTACATGAGAAGTGTAATCGCATACCGCGAAACATCTCGTGTTGCCGCCTTCTCACCGCAGGACCGCTACTTCGACACGGAGTAATGTATAGATGAATTGAGGAATAGAGACTATAATTACCCGACTACGGTGAAGCCAAACGGAGGGTTATGATTTTGACAGGCTATGTATGTATGTTCATTTGTTCCCTCATAGCTCCTCAACTACTTATTAGAATTGGACAAATGAGGTATCGTCACGAGCGGCTTGATCGTCCGATGGTTATAGGCTATAAGACGTGTCACTCAATCTTGTGTGGCGCCCTCTAGCGCACTAAGAGAAGGTAGGTACTGTGTGTTCACGGCGACGGCGCGTTGAAAAGCGCGCCTCCCCATTCCGAGGGCGAGTCGGGGACACCGTTGTCCCTCCTCCCGAGGAGGGCCAGACCGTAAGGGATGGCCCTAGGTCAGCCGGGGTGCGAGGGATATGTCGATGACAACCTCACCTCCGGCCTAGCACCACGACCTACAGTCGGCGTGCGGTTTTAGTCGGTTCGAGTCCGACATAACCTCCCCTTCCGGTTCCGGCAGGGGATAGCCGCACGAAAAAAAAAGGTACTGTGTTAAAAAAAAATGAAATATGCCGTGTTTGGTATCAAATGAAAGTGCTTAATGAGCACATTTTAAATATGTATAAATTATTAGCTTTACCTTGACCCATCATAATTTAAATAAAAAAAGTAAAGTTTAAAACTAAAACCCGACTACCGAAAAATCACTCTCTAAAAAGTAACAAACAAGAAAATATCAGGGATAGCCGTGGGCGTATGCCACTTTTCCCTAGAATACATTGTTTTGTTAGAGGAAGTAGCATACTACCACGGCTATCCTTGATATTTTCTTGTTTGTTACTTTTTAAAGCGTGATTTTCGGTAGTCGTGTTAGTTTTAAACTATATATAATTTAAACCTGTGGACACATATTTATAACCTGAGTCACGAGATAAACGAGGTCCCGTCGTGCGCAAATTGTTTTGTAATAATAATAATAATAATCACGACGCTACCAGCTTTTATGACGACAGGAGTTACTCACCTTCTCCATAAAAGTGGTAGTACTCTGGACCCCAATAATTTAAGACCGATTACATGTCTCCCAACGGTCTATAAACTTCTTTTTTTTTTTTTTGACCGTGGGGTAAATCCTTCATGGATGTTATCAGGGTGTCCACTCTAAATCGTCAAAACATTTCCCTGACTTTTCCCTGACTTTCCCTGACCATTTCTAAAATTTTCCCTGACCTTTTTAGCTGTAATTTTTTAAAGTAAAAAATTGCAACTCTACATTTTCTCTTTCTCTTTGTAGGTCCAGTTTCTTCTTTTTCTCCTCTACTTCTCGTATTTTCTTTTCGATTTTGCGTTTTTCAGCTTGTTTCTGCTGTTCTTTAGACTCATTTTCTTTCTTTTTTTAGACGCGCGTGATATTTCTTCCTAGCACTTTTGACAGACACCTGAAAACCACATCACGAGTAACAGCCTTTACTCGTGATGTGGTTTTCAGGGCCATCAATGGTTTTAAGGTAATCATAAACAGTTTTTCGTGCAATCAGTGACTCTTCTGTTAAATTGTCTACCAACAGTGATTTGTTGACAGAAAACCCGCCCTCAACACTTGCATTACCGTGAGAAATGATGAAACAAATTTTCATGACTTTCCATATGTCTTCATACTGTTTAACCTATGAGTGGATGGTAAAACTAGTCCAAACCAACCGCAACCTCGTTGAAGTCTTGAACTTTTGTCTCCAAGTTCCACGAGCTTCGTGTAAAATTTTTTCATACATTTTTTATATATTCATTTTTTACATATACTACTATATATCCTTTAAAGAGACTATCTTTATAGAGATTGTATACATTTTTTTTTGTATTGTTTTTTGGCTCTGTCGGCCACCTCTCCTTGAATCTTGTCTTGTCCATGTAACGTTTCAAGCACTATGTCAACGCGATTCGATGCTATTTCGGAGTAATTCATAATAACTCGTGGATCGAAACACGTCAAACCACGAACAAAACGAATCTTAATGGGACTTTTATCCAACAGTTTCACAACCGTTTGAACAATTAGATTTTGAAAGTCGGATTTAAACGCTAGCTCGACTTGCGGACTGCATTTTGCATCTTTATAAGCAAAGCGCCTCCTGCGCTTTGCTTCATATCCGATATCTGTCTTTTCTAACGGCGGTAGCAGGTTCTCTTTATCGTCTAAATCAAGGTTAATAATATTATGACTCGAAGTCGTTTCTTCGCCATGAGATTGTGAAGTAACTCTAGGAGGGCAGTGTAGAGAAACGGAGCCATAGGTTTCTCGCTTTGGAATCGGCGCAAAGAAGGTTCGAATTCGTTAGTCAAACTTTTTACAGTTGTTAGGTGGACTTTTTCCAAGGGATTCTTCATAATGTCTTTTAAGATTTTTTGATTATGGTTTTCAGGGACTGTACGATTATTGGCAAATTGGTTGACCTTGTCATAAATTTTGATAGCTCTTTCAATGCAAGGACCATTTTCTAACCATCTAATAGATGTGAATTTTTGTGGAAATACAGTCCCTTCTGAGATTTGTGTGTATAAAGCTCGTCGTGCTGGACTATCTTTAAAGAGATTGTACATAGTTTTTAGTACTTCAAAAGTCTTCCAATCTACTTTTTGATGACCTGTTTTGAAAGCACCATTGACAGTGTGTAATCCACACCACACATTTGTCCAATAAGGGACTTTTTGTTTCCTCGGAAGAAAACCGGAAGAAACTAATGTTCACATTGGAGCCATCCATCGAAACTTGTAGCAGTCTTTTTCTATCTCTGATTTAGATAGAAAAAGACTGCTACAAGTTTCGATGGATGGCCCCAATGTTATAACATAGGTTTATTTCATAGATTCCGCAAAGACAGGCTTTTTGAAAATTTCAACTTTATGGGGAGGGGACAATAGACCGTTTGCATTTTTTCGTAGTAATATGTCGACGTATTCATATTTCGACCTAATATTCCAGCGACGATTTGATCTTTCGACCTATTGCATTTTCCACGTAATGATACCTCGACGTATTAACGTTTCGACCTAACGTACCAGCGATGATTTGATCGTCCGACCAATCGTTGTCGACCTATTGTTATTTGATTATTTAACTTTCGGTATTATGTACGAAACCCCAGCTAATTAGAGAGAGGAAAATGACAGCAGTTTTACACAGGGTGGCCCTATTCAACATATACAAATTTTAGTTATACATATATGAGGCAAACATGAGACAGACCATGAAACATCACTTTGTCTCTTTTTTTCTAATATACAGTTTTGCCTGTAAAAAAGAGACAAAACATTTAAGTTATTTCTCACTTGGGAAAATTAGTATATAAATTTGACAGCGTGCCGAGTTTTGGCACAAACCATGAATGATTTGTTACACTCATTCTTTACTTTACTCTACACGAAACTACAAGAAGCATGATAGTGATGTACTCCAACAAAAATGATTTGTCGACGAAAATACTCTTTTTCACATAATAGTACAAATTAACTAATAGCTGGTACAGATAACTCACTGTCTGGAAAATCAACAATCTAACTCAGTTAAGTTCCTCAAGTTACCGAGATTAACCTCTGCATACCTACAAATTTGTCAGCCTACGGTTATTATTATTTTCTTACTTCGCAGTCGCTCGGCCACAGCCCGCCAAAAATAGCTTAGTGGAGATCGCCGAAGATCATGGTGATCTTTATGATACATACGTTGAGTGTGTTAAAACAAATATTGATACGTATACAGAGAGTATCACGCAATACAAAGCTGGCTTTATCACAAGGAGATTTATTAAAAAAATTAAATGCGAGGTTTTGCATCATTACTGCTCGGAGAAGAAGATGTGAAAAGCCTCATTTACAAAAAATCAAGAGGAGGCCTTATATACGCCTCATCGAGCGTGGTAAACATACACATAACACGAAAACAGAAAAATTAATTAAAATGCACCTGACAAACAAGAGAACCCCCGAAAGTTATTACTTATATATATTTAAATTTGTGTGAATTTTATGATATGAAAAATATTTTTGCCGATTCTGATGCAACACATAGCACTAATCACAAGTTTCTTTTAATTAAATGTACATAATACAGACTTTTCTAGACATCAGGTTTAGACACCACGATCGTACACAATGCGATAAGCTGTCACATCGACAATATTTAAATAAAAAATGCTTATAATATTTTTATTGTTACTTTCTTCGCATAAACCGTCATGATGATACCATGCGCCTAGCATTTTTCTATACTCCTAAATATAAGATATCGACAAATATTACGATACTAGAAGCTACAGCCCTAACGTAGTAACCGTCGGCCATACGTTCATTCACGAAAATGGAACGTAGGTATACACGCCTAATCTGTAGGTATGGCCTATCTACTAAGCGCGCGAGCGTTCTTCCTATATCTATGCAGTTTTATAACAGATTAAGTAAAAAAAATTATTTTTTTTGTATTTTTTTTCCTTAATTCCTTAAATCCTCTTTTATCATAATAAAAGAACTGTCATTTTCCTCTCTCTAATTAGCTGTTGGAGTATAAATATGTATACAAGAAGTACTGGTGACTGATAAGATAATATTATTTTTATTTATTCTATACTTTTTTAGACATTTACATTAATTTTAAAGATCAATCAACAAAAAGTCCTTGTTTTCCCTGACTTTTCCAGGTAGAGAAGTCATTTCCCTGACTTTCCCTGACCCACAATAGCTTCCCTGACTTTTCCCTGACTTTCCCTGACCTTCCAGGTCCGTGGACACCCTGGTTATGCCGGACTCCTACCGACTAAAACCCCCACGGTATCGCCCAGCAGCCTATAGTTGGGAGCCCCGGGTAAGTCCTCGAAAGGATGTCCCAGGGCTCCCAACAGACCCACGGCTTCAATGCGGCCTCGTCTAGGGGGTGCTTCTGTAACGACGATGAGCAGCCAACTCACCGTCCTCAGGCCCCCGGTCATGGAGGCCGATGGCCGGAAACTTACATACATCCTGAGAGCTAAGATTAACTATCACATAAACAATAATTCTATTCTATTCTATTATCAGTGCCTCTCATAATGGATGTAGGAATGACGCCCGGGGTACTAAGGAGCTCCTCCTGATTGATATGGCTATTAGCCAACAAGCTCGCCGCAATCGTAAGGATCTGACAGTATGCTGGATCGATTACAAGAAAACGTTTGACTCCGTGCCACATACATGGCTTTTGAGGGTGCTGGAGTTGTATAAAGTGTATACAACTCTATGTACCTTCTTAAGGTCATGTATGGGGCAATGGAGGACGGTTCTTTTCTATTCAGGGTGTCGTCAGGCTTTGGGTGGTGGCGTGCCGATAACGATAGAGCGGGGTCAAGGGGACAGTTTTAACCCACTTAATTCAGTGATTGTACTAGTGCATTTAGGGTTAGGTTATAGGCTACGAAGAGAGGGTCAGATGGTATCCCACCTCTTTTTACCCACGACGGAACGGGTGAGAGGTTGCTTGTGTGTTTGTTTGTTTGTTTGTTTGTTTGTGCAAATCCATGTTGCCATTTTCTCCGAAACTACCAAACTAATTTTGATGCATTTTTCAGATATGGGTTCGGCTTTCATTGAAGCATGTTCTTAGATAGGTGTTACAATGACAACTCAACAGGGAGCGCTACATAAAGCATATTAATGCAAATCAATGTTGCCAATTTTCTCCAAAACTACTAGACCGATTTTGAAGCAGTATCAATTATTGGTTTGGGTTTGATTGATGAATGTTCTTAGATAGGTATTACGGTGACAACCCACCAGGGGGCGCTGCAGTAAAAAAAAATTGAAATATTTTTTATACGTCGTGGGTAATTTCAAATTTTTTTTTTTTTACTTGTACATGGATGATTTGAAGCTATTCGCCCAAACCAACCCTAAATTAATAGCTTTACTGAAGGTAACCAAAACATTCAGTTCCTATTCTATTAAAATGGCGTTTGGTGTGGACAAATGTGCAGTCATTCATGTAAAGCGAGGGCGGGTGGTGGAGTCGGAGGGTATACAACTCTCTGAATCCACTATCCGGAGATCACTCCTCGTAACTGAGACCTATAAATACTTAGGTATGTCACAGTAAGGATTGTTGAACCACTACGCATGACGAGAATCTCGTGAAAGCTGAGAAAGATAAACAAGTTAGGTAGGTACTTGGACTTAGCCCACGAGGTTGTCGACATGTGGAATGTTGACTCAGCAATCATTGTACCGATAGCCGTATCAGTCAATGGACTGATAGCAAAGAGCCTCGACCAACATCTGAAGAGGCTCGGGTTGGATTGTTGGGTCAAGGGCCAGATGCAGAAGGCAGTGCTCCTTGATACGGCGCGCATCGTGAGGAAGTACCTTTCACTGGAGCCCTAACCACCGACCGGTAGCTTGGTCTCTGTATCCGATACCGGTGGAGCACTATTTATTATATTTTTAAATATAGGTTTTATCCATACTAATATTACTAATATTATAAATGCGTAAGTAACTCTTTCTGTCCGTCTGTATGTTACGCTTTCACGCCTAAACCACTGATTCGATTTTGATGAAATTTGGTATAGGCATAGATTAGACCTTGAGAAAGGACATAGGCCATGTTTGGTCGCGATAACCGATGTACACGCAGGCGGAGCCGCGGGCAAAAGCTAGTTTTATAAATGTATTAGAAAATGTAATCTATAAGTACCTAATTTAAATAAAGAGAAATAACAATCTTTTCGATATATCGGAAAAAATGAAATGCTCAAGTGGGATATGAACCCACGACCTTTCCCTTACAACTGAGCTATTGAGCCACACCTGAATCACTTCAAATTTCACTCTCTTTATATCCGTCTAAATGTGCGACGGTGGAGCCATCTATCAACTTTCTTGCGAACTGTTGGAACAAAGAATAAGTTTTCAACCATTTCTAAATAAATATAATATAATCACGCCTTTATTACCGGAGTGTTAGGCAGAGCTGAATTAACACCCACATTTCACCAATCTTCCCCAATCGCTGCAACCTGAACAACAAGAATTACATCGAGAGCGTCATCAAAACAGCGTCGCGCAAACTCGGGATCTTGAACAGGGCGAAGCGGTTTTTCACGCCGGAGCAGCGGTGTCTTCTGTACACGACACAGATTCGCTCTTGTGTGGAATACTGTTCTCATCTCTGGGATGGTTCCGCGCAATACCTGTTAGACGCTCTTGACAGAATGCAGCGACGTGCAGTTCGTATCATAGGTGATCCTGAGGTTACCAACACCTTCCCTGCTCACAGCAATGGTCCGCTGTGCGGACGCGTGGGCGGCCGGCGTCTCCTTCAGCGAGCAGGTAATGGTTGTGAAGGAGACGGCGGAACGGGAGAGGCAGCGCGAACGAGCGAGACTCGCGAACCGCGCTGCCCGCGCGCACAGGCAACTCGGGCGTCGGAGGGCACTGACTGACCTCCGTCCCCCATGAGCGCGGGCCTGGGGGTGACGGGTGAAGCCGCCTGTCACCCCAGCAGAAGCAGGCCACGGCGACGGCGCGCAGAGAAGCGCGCCTCCCCATTCCGGGGGCGAGTCGGGGACACCGTTGTCCCCCCTCCCGAGGAGGGCTAAACCATAAGTGATGGCCCTGGGTCCGCCGGGGTGCGAGGGATATGTCGATGACAACCTCACCTCCGGCCTAGCACCACGACCCACAGTCGGCGTGCGGTTTTAGTCGGTTCGAGTCCGACATAACCTCCCCTTCCGGCTCCGGCAGGGGGGTATCCGAGGGGATTTCCGCACGGAAAAAAAAAAAAAAAAAAAGGTTACCAACACCTTGGAACCTCTGCAGTTGCGTAGAGACGTTGCCTCTCTGGCCGTTTTCTACCGCCTCTACCACGGCGAGTGTTCTGAGGAGTTATTTCAACTGATCCCACCCTCTCCCTTCCTATCCAGAACAACACGTGCTGGTCTGCGGTGCCATCCACACACGGTGGAATTCATACCATCTCGCACTAAACGGTTTGGGGGCTCTTTCCTCTGCCGCACGATAAAGAGCTGGAATGCTCTGCCCGCATACGTGTTTCCCTCTTCTTACAGTCCCGGGTTCTTCAAGCGGGGCGTGAAAAGGCATCTATCAAGGCCGTCAAGTTAGGGACCACCATTTTACGTCCAATGGCACCGGGAATGGTGGTCTGTATCTTCTGGACTGCACTTCAGCTTTGTTGCCATCTAGCGGAGTGCAGTCAATTGACGGACCAAATATAAAAAAAAAAAAAAAAAAAAAAAAATGTATTTGGTCCCGCGTAATAGGGGGTGAGCCTATTGCCGTATTCCTGGCACTATTATTGACTCGAGCCATGAATATGAGGCTGAGTCTGGGCTATACAGGGTGTATTTTTGAAATGGGGCAGTAAGGGCAAATACCTTAGCTGTTTACGATGTTTCCAAAATCAGTGAATGCAGTTCAAAATCTCTCAAAAAGTTAGGGAAGGTCTCCTAAGAACATTTGCTGTAACTATAGCCTTTAAGGTAGCTCTGCCTTTACTGCCCCGTTTCAAAAATACACCCTGTATATCTGTCTGATGTTAAACATGTTTTTTTTTGTTTTGTATTTTGAATCAATCAAAAAAAATAAAACAAAAAATTAAAACCATATTTTTATGTTGTTATGTATCTATTTTTGTGTTGTTTTTATATTTTATGCAACATTCACCTTAGTTATAGATAAAACTCACTCTGTTTTTTGAGAGCCTCCGTGGCGTAGCGGTATTGAACGCAGCCGATACGCAGGAGGCGCGGGTTCGATTCCCGCTCAATGCAATTATTTATATGCATGAATATGTGTATTTGCATTGGTCTGGTCGTGCCTCGGAGAGCACGTTAAGCCGTCGGTCCCGGTTGCTATACGAGCATTTATGGTAGTTGTTACGGATAGTTGGAGCCTTCAAAGGTCCAACAACTGGTATGGCCATTTGACCTCCACACCCAAAGGCGATTTCGAAGCACTGCAGCTTCGATATCGCCTTTGGGTTGTGGAAGTCAGATGGCAATCGCTTCACAGAAAATATCGAAGTTTAGCCAAATCCGTAATTAGACTGATAAAGCGGACCCCAGACTCCAAGCTGAGAGCTTCGGATACGACTGGTATAAACGCTAAGATGAAGAAGAAGAAGAAAACTCACTCTATTTTTGATTCTCCTGCGCAGCCCCTTCAGGAAAGCCAGGTCGTCTTCATTGACCTTCAGAGCCTGCACCCTCTCTGAGTACTTGCAGGTGGAGAGCCCGGCCACCTCTTCCACTGTCATGTCGATCCCACGGGCTGTGGACAATGAGACTACTGGTTACAATGAGCTTGGACCCCATGTTGGTATGGCTTCATATTCCTGCACATAGTATAAAGCAAAGTCACTTCCCGCGTCTGTCCGTCCCTATATATGCTTATAACTTCAAAACTACGCCACAGATTTTGATGCGGTTTCTTATAATAGATATTAATTCAAGAAGAAGGTTTATATGTATAACTATGCTTTTGCCCGCGGATTCGCCCGCGTGGATGTCGGTTAACGCGACAAAACATTTCTCAAAAAACGTAGATGTACGAAGTTTCATGCTTCTAACTTTGAAAATGACAAACTTTCGTTTATCACCTAATTTACCCTCTTAGTAGTTAAATTTTTAAAAACGCTGATACACGTATTCATTTATTTCTTAAAGACACAGGTTTATGAAATTTAGTGCATCTAGCACTAAAAATGACGGACTTTCATACAAACTTCCATCCCTTATTTTACCCCTTTAGTAGCAGAAGTTCCAAAAATCCTTTCTTAGTGGATGCTTACATCATAAAATGCATCTACTGTCAAAATTACAAGTTGGTACGTCCAGCGTTTTAGATTAGGTTAGGTTAGGTTAGTCAGTCAGTCAGGCGGGACAAGTAATTTTATAAGCATGTACGTATAGATGCATGCTTAATATAGTAGAGGGTGCAGCAGGAACGGGATAGGACTCCACGCAAGGAAATAGGCGGTACGAAGTTCGCCGGGTCAATGGACTCCATACTAATATCATAAATGCAAAAGTCTGTCTGTCTACCACAGAAAGAGCTACCACAGTCTGGTTGTAGTATATTTATTACAACTCAATGATTGAAGCATTGCCTTACAAAATAAATAACAGGCTTATAACAATAACAAGCCCTCTTGGTGGAGGGGCAGCAAAGCTTGTGGTCTCGTCCCATCTTCTCGCTGACTTGCATATTTTGTGATATGGCAGAGAACGTGATTTCTTAGCTTACATCATACATTTGTGCATTCTAATTTCCTTATGAAAATCTCGTTCCTATCTGCCATATTCACCCTGTATAGTTACGACTAAGTACTTTTTGTGACATACAGTAAGGGCAAGTAAGACTCACTATCACAACATAAACATAGTATAAAGCCAAGTCACTTTTTGCGTCTGTCCGTCCCTATGTTTGATTATATCTTCAAAATTATGCTACAGATTTTGATGTGGTTTCTTTTAATAGATCAAATATCCATATCTTTTTAAAATATTCTGAACTGCAAGATTAGGGAATATGAATGGATGGAATATAACAATAAAAAAAATATTTTCAAAATATCCAACTCACTACCTATATGTAATCATTATTTTTTACTTTTATTTTCTATTCAAGCATATTTTTCACATAAATATTCATGCATGCAAATATCTGAAGGGTTAGGTAGAGGTGTATTACATTTTTTTCTTTTTTGTTTATTTACTAAACTATTATGGACTACATTAGGTGAATTAATTTATTTTGATTAACTTGATTGATTGATAAAATTGATTTACACTAAAACCATTGAATCAGTTGATCCTTTACAAAAAATAAGGAGCATTAAATTCTCTTATCAGATTCTAATTGGAATAATCTCAATGTTTCTTCAACTTTTTCCAAAATCTAAACAATAATAAATCAAATTAAAAATTCATCGAAAATGTTATAATCAAAAACAAAATATCATTAAACACTTAATAATAACTAAACAGCTGTACTGTATGTTCACTGATGTCATAACAACTCCTTTTAAAATCAATGATTCATACTTCCATGCATCTATGTGACTTAGTTTTGTAATAATAAAGATCACCCATTTTGTTCCTTCCATTTCAATAGACAACAAAGAATTTTTTTTATCACCTACATATTTAACGCAATACGAGGCATTGCATCTTAAACATAGAAATTTAAAAAGTTTCCGTAATTTTTTAAAGTTACGTCTTGAAAATGAATGTTATGTTATGTTATGTTATTTTCTAAACGTTTTGATTGTTTTATAGATTATCAATTTTCACCAGCCATTGGAAAATAAGTAACGTTTTGAACTCTTTCCATTACATATCTTGTGTACAACTTGGAAATATTTCTGCGTCATATTGTCATAACACAGACATACCTGTTGATTTATCCCTACTAGAATTACATAAAAATTATACAAGCACCATACCATCCAATATTTCCTGGTCCGATTGATAAGAGGATATATTCTTCGCATTATCGTCCATTCTTCATATTTAATAGTTTGTTATAATTATTTATTGTTAACAATTTCTTTTTAGTCTAAGTACGATACGACTATATTATTCGGTAGGTTAGGATTTCGAAAGCTGTCAATGTCATTTCGTCATGCCACTCTATAGCACTATAGAGACGTTCGAATACAAGCACTAAACATTTTTTTAGTCATGTGACTACACATTAATATGCTGCGTAACACTGACGAATTTGTTTCTTTGGTCAAACGAATTCAATATTTTAGGCTTTTTAACAAACACTATCATCGTTAGTTTGGCAAGTAGCGCTGCTTCTAAGCACGGCTTTATGTAATATCATTTAAACGATAGATTGTTTAGTCACTTGTGTAAATCCCACAGGTTTTTTAGTTATTAATTTATGCGTTTTTAATATTTTATACGTACGTATACAAATACCAACTGACAGGAGAAAAATATTGCCATATAAAAGTCTTGAAAAATCGATTTGTTCATCTTTCGTTGCCAGAGTTCATTATCGCATCGCTTGCTACAGACAATTTAATTCCTCACACTACACAGCCAGAAACGGTGCGCGTAGTGAGCCATGAAAAGAAGTTAATTCCACACACTCTCAAGCTGTGGAATGATCACCTGACACCTCCTGCTATTGTTTTTCCAACGTTTACAAAGGGGTTCTTCAAGAATTAGAAGGTTCCATTCCAACAAGGATGGTGGCTCGAGTATGGCGCCCCTGGTATTGCACATGTCCACGTTCATAGGCCACGGTAACCAGTTCGCAGATGTACCATGTGCTTGTCTGGTCACATAAGTGGTACCTGTTCAAATACTCATAAAGGAAAAGGATTTGCCAAAATATACTTACATGTTCCTCTCTCTCTTTCTCGTTCTCGCTGTAGGTGTGGTTCTTGAGTCCCCCTATTCCAGGAGAAAATGGACTGTAAAGTAGTATCTCAGCGCCAACGACATCAAAATCAGCGAGTGAACGTATTATTAGGTGAGGCCATTTATTGTCGCTTTTATTAAATACTTCTAATTTTACGTATTTATTTCACTAATAATTCGGTAGCGACTGGCGCGTGGTGAGTCGCTGTTGATTTAAAATGCAGCCGTGTAGTGTGCACCGACCATCACAAATGGTTTTCAGAAGCATGGACCTTGACATTCATTGTTAATATTAATTTAAGTAAATCTGAATAATAAAAAGATATTAGATACTTGTCAGTACATTTTTTGCAAGTACTTTGCATAAAATTTATTGTCATTTTAGTTTTCTTTCAGTACAAAAAATATCGACTTCGCCAATTTGCCGTAGTCACACTGTCACACCGTAGTGTAAAAAATATTTAGTCTGTGCAGTGCAGTCCTGCCGGCCAGCGTTAGTTCTTTGTTTTTTAACCGGTTCATATTTCATATTGTTTTTTTCATTCTCACATGTAAGTAATTATATAAATTGTTATTTAATTGTAACTAAAATTTAAAGATAAACTATCAATCCCCACTGCAAAAAGAATTTATTTTCTAATTACGGTGTGAAATGAAAATTTACTTGCATTTGCTAGGTTCGTTTTTTCAAAAAGTATGAAAACTTCAATTTTCAGATTGACGTGATGTTTTATTTTGGCTAAACTGCAAATAATACTGAGTTTTACAAAGATCATAATCGTGTAACGTATTCCTGTGCTGCTTAAAGCGTGAAAAAAACATTGGATACATTTTTTTTAGTGCGAAGATTTGTGTGTTATGTTTTGAATTTGGGCCTCCGCGATAATTTTAGACCTTCACAGAACCTGTTTCTAATTCTTATCAACACGTAATAATGTTTACCTTCATACTTCTAGTGAGACACGTGTGGTCTTGATGGGGTACCCTAAATTTTGAAATATCGTATTTGTTTCTTGATTTGTTACACAGTAATAATATCTTTTGATTAACAAATAATATTAATACGAATTATAACACTTTACCACCTTAGGAATAAGTATCTGTAATCAGTAACTTCAAAATTTGAATACAATATCTGGATGGTCTATTTATTTTTGCCCATCAATTCTCTTTGTATTTAATTCTATGACTTCTTTAATTGAACAAAAAACACAGAAAAAACAAGATAGAACTGTTCTCTGTACGACAGTAAACATACAGCATTGTGAGGCATTAGTCTCACCCCCTAATAAATAGGACTGTTAACCTTTGAAATAAAAGACCTTTGCAAAAAGTGGTTTTTACTACATAATTTAGCCTATATACAGGTTAAAATATGTCTCTTTATGTATAAACCACATCTTGTGATAAAGAACCCTGTCAAATAAATCCTCTAAACAGTCACTCCATTCTGAAGTTTCACTCTAATACTATATAATTTATTTTTCACACAGCGAATAAAACTTTCATGTTTTGGATGTTTGTAATTCAATCACACTCTTTAATGGCTGAACAGAGCAGCAGGGCTAAAACTCTATATTGAGTGACACTTCTAAAAGAATAATTTTCCAATTTCCAGTAATTCACAACAGATTCCTATCTGCGGTAGCCTAGTGGTATGGGTAATGGACTGCTGAGACGAGGTCTCGGGTTCGATCCCAGGTTTACCATGGCACACACCAATGGCAGCATTACATGCAGCACATTTATGGCAGGTTTATAAGTGCCCAGTTAATGGCAATAGGCTCCCCACCTATTACATTGGGACCAAAACATAAACTGGCGAAATGTGGGTGCTAGCACCTCTGAACTTAATTTACTATACGGAAGTAGTTCCATCAGTAGTATCATAAGCCTTTAAATCCATATTTTTAGAAAAAAAAATTTGACTTACATTTTTTTTTCATTCTGTGGTGATCCCAATGATTCATACTGATAGAAACAATTTTTAACTATTGAAAAGCTGTGATGAATTATTTTGTTATACAATAATAATAATGATAATTAAACCGATCATGGCATAGGCAGGCATCACAAGGTGGCCACCCTAAACCTACATCTGAGTCGCAAGACCCGGGCGCCGTCACAGTGTTCCTGTTTGTACCACGCATGGTGAATCTATGGAATGCTGAGGACTGGATCTCTCCTCTGATTGTCTATAATTTTTTTGTTGTTGTGACAATTTTTTTTTAACAGCACAATGAGAAGCAGAGGCCAGAAATTTTCACAAACTAGTGAGTGGGATGATGACCACAATGAATCTGTTTTTGACTCGCAGTATCCGGACGATACTACCAGGTAAGGAGCCACATCTGGAATGTTCATCCTCCCAAGTCTTTTCCTAACTCGGTTGGGATTGGCTGTTTGGTGTATAAAACTAATTTCAATATCCATACTCCATACGACGCCGGGTACAAACTGACAACATGTTAAAATGTATAAAGTATCAGATAGCTCGAGTGTCAAAATGTACAATATATTTATGACAAAATATCCTTGTGTCAGCATGTACTAATGCTATAAATGTTCAAACAACAATATGTATTTATGACCAAATGAGCAATGGTCAAAATATACAGTTGCTGAAATGTTCAATTGACAGTATGTACTTTTCTCGTCTTAATACTAAATTCAAATTATAATTCACAAAACTTATAATTTATTAATGTATTTATTCTTGTCTTAACACTAAATTCAAATTCAAATCCACAAGAATTACAATAATTTATTTATAATTGTTGTTTTTTATATTTTACATTGTTTATTATTTGAACTGCATATTGTACTTCAAATAGATATGCACTAAAGAGATTTTATATCAATTACCTATTTGATGTAAACATTTTACCATTTATTTTTTATTACATTTGTGCATTTTGACACTCATGCAATTTTACATTTGTAATTTCTAGCATCACTGCATTCTTACATTTGATCGTTACAACACTTTGACGATTTGAAACTATTTTACGTTTGTACATTTTGACACTCGTGCTATCTGATACTTTATACACTTTAACATGTTGTCAGTTTGTACCCGGCGTCCTCCATACTTTAATATTATAAAGGCGAAAGTACCTCTGTCTGTCTGTATGTTACGCTTTCACACCTAAACCACTAAACCGATTTTGATGAAATTTGGTATAGGGGTAGATTAGACCTTGAGAAAGGACATAGGCTATGTTTGGTCGCGATAACCGTCATCCACGTCGCGACGGAGCCGCGGACAAAAGCTAGTGATTTATATATTATTATACAGCAATTGCCATCTGACTTCTACTACTATAATTATATAATAAATATATAATTATACCAATAAGAAGTTTTGTAGTAAGACCTTTGATACTTCATTTAGGATACCCACAGCATGTAACGATAGCCCCATGCGCGTCACACACGCTCGCACATCGTGCAAACCGTATGAATTTTTGCACGACTTGGGTACATTGTTTTTTGTACAATTTGTGTACATTTTTGCACAACTTTTTTGCATTGTGTAGACTTTTTGCATAATTTGTGTAATTTTTTTGCACGAAATCGCACATAACATACAAGAAATCGCATGTATTAAGACCCGAAATGTCACCCATCCTCAGACTGATCTAACTATCGTTGCTTCCCCTTGCAATAACCTCCTCATATTCCATTGCCAACATCTCAATAATCTCTAAATGACTCCTGTTTCAGTGGTACCGTAAGTTTGGACCATTGTCGTCTATATATCAGAAACATACCGAGTGGCCTGAACGATGATGGTCTTCGGACAGCATTCTCCAAGTTTGGCACTCTAGAAGAGGTATACCTGAGCAAGGACCCGCAGAAGAAATACGCGCTTATCAGATATGAAACGCCAGGGTGAGTGTCAGAGAATTTTACTTTTTACCCGACTGCCGAACAAAGGAGGGTAATGTTTTTCGAGACTATTTATGTATGAAGGAAATTAGAAGGAGATTACAAAAAGATATACATGTCATATCATAACTGAAAAGTATAAAATAAAACAAATGTTAAAAAAAAAAACAACTGCCATTTTTTTATTTTTTAATCATGTTTTCATACAACTTTTGGGGAGATGGGTCAAATGGCTCACAGAGAAGGGCAGATCACCCGTTTGGTCAACGGCGGGCGTCTCTAGCATTAATTAAGTACCTGTTGGGATGACAGCCTCCGTGGCGTGGCGGTAGTGAACGCGGCCGTTACGAAGGAGGCGCGGGTTCGATCCCTGCTCAGTGTAAATATTTGTATGCATGAATATGACTATTTGCATTGGTCTGGTCGTGCCTCGGAGAGCACGTTAAGCTGTCGGTCCCGGTTGCCATACGGACATCTATGGCAGTCGTTACAGGGGAATTGGGTAAAATGGCCCCACATAGAAGGGCTGATCACCCGTCCGGTCAAACGGCGTCCCCACTGGCAGTAGTAGTAGTAGTAGTAGAAGAAGACGACCTGTCGGGATAGTGGCGCAGTAAGGCCCCCTTTTCCCGGAGGCTAGATGGGGATACTGTGGTTCCCGTACTGACCCAGGGCCTTCTTGAAATTGGAAATGGCCCTGGATGGTACAGCTGTGATTGTGAGGGATTGCCTTAGGCAATCTAAAGACCCGAGATGAAGAGGTTTTAGTCATTTGTTTGTATGGCACCCGGGGCCAACTGTTTCTTTAATGAACTTTTCTGAGGCAGGGAGGGGTATAGAGCCTGGACGATCAGACAACAGTCGCTCTCTTATCAGTCAAATGTGCAGGCTTTGTATGCTACCAAGATATTATAATGAAAATATTTTTTAATATTACATTAAATAATAATTTAAACATTTATAATTATTCATGTACATAACATTAACGTTAAACTAACACAGCGAAGAAGCTAGTACATGGTATGTAACCAATGGCCTCTAATGCTAAATGTATTGAAGCAATATAAACCTAATCTTCATAAAGCTTGAACTCAAAATCGACTGTCTTACGAATGAGCGTGATCCGCTTACATTCAGGAAATGTGTCGTAATATTCTGCTACTTTTTAAATGATATGCTTATTATGTAATGCAGCCTCGGTGACGTGGCGATAGTGAACTCGACAATTACTTACTTTACTTACTTACTGCCGGCAGAGGACGCCACGGCCGAACGGGTGATCCGCCCTCTTGCTTAGGCATTTCACGGCGTTCCGTCGAACCTATCTGTTTCCTTACAAAAACTTACGATCTGTTCCACCTTCAGATTTCCGATGTCCTCTACGTCTAGTCTGTCTGTTTCCTTGATTTCCGATCTTTTCAGCGAGTGCATAGGCATTCGGATAGCAGGTAGAGGCTGGTTTCCTCGGCGTCCATGCACTCCGGGCATCTGGAATCTGGGATGCGACTTTTACACGGGGAGCGTGGATTAGATTCTCGCTGTGATAAAAATACAGATTTTTCACTTCTGTCGGCATTCCCGGAATGTCAATTTACAATTTACACTCAATTTACACACTTCCCATAATGTACACTTTCCCGAAATAGGTATGTATTCCCAAAATGGCTACTGGCCCATACATCCCAATTTGAGCACTTCCCAAAAAATATTTCCCGAAAAATCCACTTAACCAATATGTCGTATCATTTCCATTAGGCTAGCTTAGTTGCATTGTAAAAAAAAATGGGAATAAATAACGTTTTTTATGGGGGAGCCGACCTATAAAATATTATCTTTTTGTTATCATACAAAGAGGTAAATTCAGGGAGAGTGGGGGAGTGTGAATCAGACATTTTCGGAGAGTATACGACATTGGAAGTGTACTTTTTGTGAATAAGACATTGTGAAAATTGTGAAAAAAAATAATATGGGAAGTGTGTAATCTGAAAAAGGAAACATTGTCAGCCGAAAGGATTTTTTTATGATGATGTTTATTTAGCTTTTAACTTTTTAATGTTTCTCCACAGTGAAGCGAAGCTGGCTATGATGAATATGAATAGGACGGAGCCACTGAAATTGAACATACACATTGCTCACAAGGTACTTATACTTAGAAGTATATCCTACTAATATTATAAACGCGAAACTTTGTATGTATGGATGGATGTTTAATACTCTTTGACTTCTAAACGGTTGGAGCGATTATAATAATATTTGGTATTTTTTTTATCGTGCGATAAATCCCCACGGATACCACCTCCACGGAGCCGGTGGAGGTGGTTATGTCGGACTCGAACCGACTAAAACGCACGCCGTCTTGGGTCCTTTGTTGCCGGAGGTGAGATTGCCAAAAGCATATCTCTCGCACCCCGGCAGTCTCTTGCACCCCGGCAGTCTCTCGCACCCCGGCAGTCTCTCGCACCCCGGCAGTCTCTCGCACCCCGGCAGTCTCTCACACCCCGCCAGTAGTAATATTTGGTATGGAGTTATCTGACAGCCTGGATTAACACATAGGCAATGTTTGGTCGAATAACAGACATCCACGTGGGTGGGGCTAGTATTTATGCTGACACCTATTTTCCTTTACTGTAAATCATTCATTTTGTTGTAAGTTTGCCCCGGGTGGCTCCCTGGAGAGGGTTCCATGGGGATTTAGCGCAGGTTAAAAAAGACCATGACGTCCACTTCCTGGGAGCCTATAATTTCGAATAATTAAATAATAATATGTCCATCCAAGAGGCCTGGAAGACATCGCAAGTAGCGATAAGGCCGCCTTTTGTAGAATTTTAGTATGTTGTCCGTATATGTACTGCATTTAAATGTACAATAAAGACTTATCTTCTTATCAGTTTGTCATAACCAGGGAACTCCAGCTAAATATCTGTATGACCTCTGTAGACCACAGATTGTCAAGAGCTTCAGTAAGCTCTTTATTTAAACGAATATCTAAAACGGCGTTGATAGGATCTTACCAAATTTGGATAGGTAGAGGGGGGAACACTTGTGACGGTGGAGGTAAGCGCTGATGCATCAGAAGGTAGCCACCCTAAACCTACACCTGGGTCGCAAATCCAAGGCGCCGTCACAGTGTTCCTCTCTGTACCACGCCATGGACCGGGTGACCATATGCTGAGAACCGGATCTCTTAACTACAACAACAACAGTTAGCATGCTGTAAAATTCATTCAAGTATTTGGGTGGAGTTATCAAAAATGTAACATCATTCATTGGTTCTGATAGTTCGTAAGAAGATCGGTAGATGACTCCAGCATCGCCGTAAGAACGGATAAATAGAAGGGAAATTTGAATCACATCGGGCGTTTCTCGGTAGCCGAATTGGTAAAGGCATTCCCCCTGTAAGGGGTAACTGCGGGTTCGAGTTCCGCCCGAGAAGATTTATTTTTCCCTATGTATTCGATTTGTATAGTTAGCATACTAAATGCTGTAAAATTATTTCAAACATATTTTGTGTTCTTGCAGTCTACGAAGAGAAACGAGGATAGACCGCGCAAAGAATGGAAGAGCCAGTCTAATAGCAACCGCTACGAGACTGAGAGCATCGGCAGCAAGCCTAGTGGATCCAGGTAAAGGCATACACATAATCACGCCTGAAAATCCCCGAAGGATTAAGCAGAGGTGTATTAACACCCAACTATGATTGTCAGTCCATCATTAAGACCTGGAACCAGCCAGCTCACGTGTTTCCTTCTTTCTACAGTCCCGGGTCCTTTAAGCGGGGCGGGAAAAGGCATCAGATGAGGCCGTCAAGCTGAGTGCCGCCACTGTTAACATGGTACATGTTTACGATGGTGATCCTCTTTCCGAGACTTTGCCTTTAGTTTACCATCAGGCGAGGAGAAGTTAAATTGACGTGTCCTTTAAAAAAACTTTTTTTTATAAAATAAATAAATATTCCACAACATTCTACACAACGCTATCTAGACCCATGTAAGCTTTTATAGCTTAAACATACTTTAAACTCTTTTTTTTTTTTGTAAATACATACATATTATACATAGAAATACCCAGACCAATACAAATAGCCATATTCATGCATACAAATATTTGCACTGAACGGGGATCGAACCCGCACCTCCTGCGTGGCGATCGCGTTCACTACCACCACGCCATAGAGGCTGAGTTCCACTTAATGGCGAGCCTATTGCCATATAGCGGGCACTTATATAGTCATGGACTGTATGTTTACTGTCGGAGAGCAGGCATATATCCCTTAGTAGCGTTCTACGACACCCACATGAAGAGATGGGGTCCTATTCTACCCCACCGGGAACCAACACAGCTTTAACTTATCTTATTAGTGGCTCAAAAGTGTCGGTATAATTTGAGACATATATCTATTTTCTATCTATATATATAACAATCAATTGCTGTTCGTTAGTCTCGCTAAAACTCGAGAACGGCTGAACGGATTTATCTTACCTTGGTCTTGAAATGTTCGTGGAGGTCTAGGGAAGGTTTAAAAGGTGAGAAAATTCAAATAATTGCCGGGAACCGACATTCACGCGGGCGGAGCCGCGGGCAAAAGCTAGTCTTGGATATAATTTGCTCAAAATGTACCCTATACACGCAGTAAGTACACGTTTCTTGGATGTATTTTGAAAATAGCACGGCGTGCTACTGCGGTGGAGGAGCTCAAATTCACCAAGCATAGAGTATTACAAAACAATCTGTACGTGCCAAAGCCCTTTTATATGTCACGATTTAGGTCCAAGATATATGACCCGAGCAATAGCATAACATAAACATAACATAAACTCACACCTGTATTCCCCGAACGGGTAGGCACAGGTGCTAGCACCCACAATTCGCCAGTTTATGTTTAGGTCCCAATGTAATAGGTGGCGCGCCTAATGCCATTAACCGGGCACTTATAAACCTGCGATAAATACACACATAACTTCGAAAAGTAGGTATCGAAAAGTCATTAGTGTGTGCCATGGCAAACCTCGTCTCAGCAGTCCATTCCCCATACCACTAGGCTACCGCAGATGTTATGTACCGAGCAATAGCTTAGTGGTTGAGTCCCGGGTTCGAATTCTGGCCATTACATTACCGACTGAACCCACTCCTAGCACAAGCAATTTAGCTTAGTTGAGTGGTTAGAGAGAATGTTAGTTTTTTTTTTCGTTTACAATGGTGACCCTCTTTCCGAGAGCCTTTAGCTTACCATCAGGCGAGGTGAAGTCAAATTGACGTGTCTTTTATAAAAAAAAATTACCTCCCTGCCCTGAGAACTTGTGCCAGATCCTGCAGAACAGAACAGCAGGTGTTGTTACAGGCAAGGGGCTTTGCTCCCGAAGGTTTTAATGAATTCGGTTCATCCTGGCGGGTATATAATATATTAAATGCAATAAATAAAAAAAACGATCACAAGTGATTTTTTCCCCATTTTTATTTTCCCCACTTCTTACATTTCCCTTTGCTTGTGGCAAATCAACCATACTAAGAAGAGGTCTCCCCGCCACTGACTTATCACCTAGTAAAAATGTTGATTTTTACTTGTGATGTACCATAGGCGTAGTTTTTTAAACTCATCATCATCATCATCATCACTATCATCACTACATAGTATAAAACAAATTCGCTTTCCGTGTCTGTCCGTCCCTATGTATGTTTATATCTTCAAAATTACGTAATAGGTTTTGATGCGGTTTCTATTAATAGATAGAGTAATTCAAGAAGGTTTATATGTATAATGCTTAATATAGTAGAGGGTGCAGCGGGAACGGGATCGTTACTCGTTTTCGACGAGTAGGTACATATAATTTGTATCAGTCTTCCATCTTCATTGTACAAAATCACAATAAAAAAACAAGTATGAAGCAAGTTTACGTGTAGTTTGAGAACGAGGGATCATAAACAAATTCTCTCCTGTCAGCCGGCTCCTGCATAATCAGTAATAAAATTATCATACGCTCAAGTACATAAGTACTACAAACAAATGTATCAAAGCCAAACTAAAATAATTCTGGCTCATATTGCAAAAAAAATAATCTTACCATGGCATTATGCGTTTTTAAGCCCGGATGTACGGTTTCCTGATCGGGAATTTAAATTCGGGAACCCGAATGCTTCATTTACATATAGCCCGTCAAGAAAGTCGTGAAAATTGAGGGTGGCGCTGCTGCGCTTAATCTGGTATCCCTGTCATACTACAACTGAACAGTCTTGATCTGTTGTTTTTTTATGGTATAAAGTTAAATATAGTACATACCTCTAAAGATAATAAATAGTAATTTTTTTTTACTTTTATTTACATCATATATGCATATAACATAAACTCACGCCTGTATTCCCCGAATAGGTAGGCAGAGGTGCTAGCACCCACATTTCGCCAGTTTATGTTTAGGTCCCAATGTAATTGGTGGCGAGCCTTTTTTTATACCACTTAGGTGGCAGACAAGCACGCGGCGCACCTGATGGATTATTATTTAATCGTAATAAAACTTACAGCTTAACGAATTACAAGCATAGATATTTTGTAAAATTTGGAGCGTGTGATCCGAAACCTCCATTTGGTGCAATCTATACAACAGAGATGGCAATGCTTCTCTGCTCTCTCTTTCTCAGCACAAGGGAGACGCTAACACTTACTGTAATTAAGGGCCGCAGTGGGAGTCCCTACTCACAGGGACCCGTAGCGAGCCTATAGCGCTACCTATAGGCTCGCTACGGGTCCCTGTGACTAGCAGAGGACATAGCGGTTAGATGAGGACCCCATCCTTCCCACACCCAAGAGGGCCAACTTAAAACGGTATATCGCCAAAGGTTCCCAGTAACCTTTGGCGATATACCGTGGGAAATGCCTTATTTCTTTAACTTAACACCTCCCTCGGTAATTAGTTGAGGACCCCAAGTACGAGGACACGACGTGTCGGACTTTTTTAGGTTATACCTCGGGACACGTGTCTTGCACCTAATAAATTGCGAGACAAACGACAATTGTTTTGTAATAATCTATGCTTGGTGACTTTGAGCTTGTCCACCGCTGCTGGCCACATTTTAGGTCCAAGATACATATCCTGAGCAATACTCACTAAGGTCTGTCATGAACCGTGATGGCTTGACAATCGGAATTTTCACGATATATATAGTACTAGTTTTTGCCCGCGGCTCCGCCCGCGTGGACGTCGGTTATCGCGACCAAACATAGCCTATGTCCTTTCTCATGATCTAATGTAGCCCTATACCAAATTTCATCAAAATCGGTTCTGTGGTTGAGGCGTGAAAGCATAACATACAGACAGACAGACAGACAGACAGACAGAGTTACTTTCGCATTTATAATATTAGTATGGATTAAAAAATTAAAACAATAATCTTTTATAAGAATAGTTTATTGGTATGAGTATTGAACACCTGAAATGCTGCTTGAAACTCCATGAGTAATTATTTTATCTTCGATAGTTTCCGACTCACTGGCAATATCATCATACTCAAATGATATGTCTTGAAATGTACTTTTGAAAATCTGAAACAAATACAAACGTCCTGGATAAATACAGTTGTATTCATACCTCGAGTATTTTTTAATTAGTTTGGGCCTAAGTGGTTAATACAAATTACCTAGATCAAGAATGTTCAAAAACGTCAAAGTGATGCACTATGATTTGTTATAATCGTAGGATATTGACATAACCACAATAAATGAAAACAATGCTTTGAAACACAAAATATTCACTTAAATTATATAATTTTTGATAGATTACACTTTCCATACCTTGTTTAACATTAAAGTATATGTACGTACTGGTTAGTTTAGCATTTTGGCCATCAAAATCGTCAAAGTCGGAAAGCAGCTTGCCGGCTTGAACTTCTGCCGTGTTTCATACGAAATCCCTGAAATTCTTTGAATACGACACGTTTCGCACAACTATTATTCACATATCAATTCATTTTTACACTCAAAACTGTTATCCTATGAACAGTAATTAAATACACGTAAATAATATACGAAACATCTCCAACGAGCCTTGGTAATTGACATCTGATTAGTCAGTTTGGCAGTTATTGAGTGTTGCAAGTACAAGGAAAATTTTTAGTTCCTCCAACATTAATTTCACGACTTTCTTGACGCACTATACCAAATTAACAAGTGGCCGGACTAACCTTGCGGTCTTTGCCCGTAACGAAAACTTATGAAGAAATCGTAGCGAATCGCAGAACAAAATTCAAATTACGCGCGTTCAGAATTTAGATCACGGACCAATCATAAATTGTTACTCTCTGAAAAAAAAGTGTGCTCTGTGGTCGGACATAGATTTATTTTAATTTTCTCATTTTGTCATTCATTTCATTCAATGGAGGCAAAACATTTCGTTTGTATTTAAAAATCAGCTAAGTTATTTTGATAAATCATTTTGTATTACAAGTTAAGTAGGTACATAATCAGTGTTTTCAAGTGGGGAAGTGTTGAAAGATAGATTAAAGAAGTTACTTTTACGTATCAAGTGCTAGTGTGTTAAGTATTGAGACTTGTGTGAACCATGCTCTTGAATAAGTATTTTTCGTCGATGCAGCAATTCGAACAAGCTCTAAACTCTAAACAGTAAGTTGATACGACTGTTTTCGTTTAGATTACAAAGCTAACTTAAACCTTCGTCTTATTCATTTAAGTTTAAGAAGAGATTGTTAAAAAAAGTTCAGAACTAGGTACCTACCTACTAAAATACGTAATGTTGGTCTTCGAAAATAATAATAGTTTTCTTATTTTACTGTGGGTACTAACAAAATCCTTTTAAGTTGTGCTACTAAATAAAGATAAATAACTACGTGTTTCCAAGAAATTTGAGATAGTACGCGTTTTCTTTGTATAGGTTTTTTTTTGTAGGTACCTACATTGTTTTCCATTCGTTGCGCGGGTCGCACCACAGAAGAGATAAGATCGCGCGTCGTCTTGTTTCTGCTTGTAACATTGTATGGTGTGATAATAATATCTACATTTGAACCGTATATAGTTCAACTTTATCACATGTAAGAGGACTTTTACGCTTTTGTCATGATTACTGTTGGAGTATATTAGGACCGCTTCATCTTTTCCCGTGGGTCTCGTAGAAGGCTGTTAAGAAGAGATAGTGCTGTTATTCATCACAGCAACAGTGCTCTGCCCCCTAATAAGTGGGCTTGAAAAACAGTTGGTGAAATGTGGATGATTATACACCTCTGCCTACGCTATTACATCTCTACCTAACGATTGGCTCTACCTCTACCTAACAGGCGTGAATTTATTTATTTATTTATTATTTATTTTTTTACTAACAATTATGGGTCCGGTCGAGTACAACTTATTCCCAAAATGCCTGAGACTTCAATACGCCTGAAATTCAAATCGTCTTCATGCCAAAACGTCTGAAGCCCAAATCGTCAGAGAACCAAATTGCCTGAATATTTTCAGTCATTTTATGGATAAGGCATTAGGAATTTCGGTAAGCCGGAATTTCAGGCATAGTGGGAAGCATACATTTTAGGATTCAGGTGAATTGGGCATAAGTCATATTGAATTCAGACATCTTGGGAAATAGACGGTTTGACATTCGCTTACAGTGCGATCTGGCATTTTGGGAATAGGTTGTACTCGACCGGACCCACAATTACATGCAATTTGAAAAAGCTAAGTGCCACAATATTTATAGAAAAGCACTGCGTGCACAGGAGAATTGCGCGAACTGAAACCTAAAATAACAATAACAACAGTAAATTATGAAGGAACAAGATTGTTATTAAAAATTATGCATAATTTTGTTCACTCATATGAGAAGAACAAGGTATTAAGGTGTGTAAAAATACTACAAAATCAAAGTAATGCCCTTTTGAGGGCAGGTATGGATAACACATTCAAATCAATAAGGTTTTCATGTTCTGTATACAATGCATACATTCTTGACAAGGGACAGTGTTTTCTTAAGTTAGTGCGACAGATGGGAGCCCCAAAGAGTTTACCCGCATTTGTATGCAATGTAAACTATGATACTGTGTGGTTATCATCCTGTTGTCATTTAAAATGGTATTAATTTGTTTCAGGGCTCAAGATACAACAGTTAATGACACAATGACTAACGGTGACAACACCGAGGAAATGCTTGAAGATGACTATGTAAGTTCTAATACTGTTTGCGTTCTTACAAAACACTACTGCCAGTAGGGATGCTATAGACAGGATGGGTACTACTACTACTGTCAGCGGGGATGCTGTTTAACCAGACAGGTGATGACACCCCTTCTGTGTGGGTCATTTCACCCATTTCACCTATAATACCTGTCATCCATATTCATATGGCAACCGGGACCAATGGCTTAATGTGCTCTCTGAGGCATGACCAGGCCAATGCAAATACTCAAATTCATGCATGCAAATATTTGCATCGAGTGGGATCAAACCCACGGAGGCTGTCAGACAGGATGGCCCTTCTGTGTATTCTGTGTATTCCTATAGCAATTCCACTATGGTTTATCATGCTCTCCAAAAGAGACCAATGCAAGCAGGTCATAAAATTTGTATTCATGATATAAATATTTGCAGCCAGCTAGAGTGGAACTGCCACTCCCTGCATATTAATCTTAAGTTCTTTTAATTAACATTTTAGGGCCTTATCACACTAGCGGTTGCCAGGTGGAATGGACATGCACTGGGGACTTTTTTTTTTAAAGAATATTAGAACCGAAGTTACTTAATATTCCCTCTAACCCCTCCAACTAAGTTAAATTTTATTGCTTGAGTGGGTTCACGTTGGTAGTGTAATGGCCAGGATCGAACCCAGGACCTCTCGATCGTAAGGCCGACTCCTTTACCACTAAGCTATCGACGCTTGCGTAGCGGATACGTAACTTGCGCTCCACCTGGCAACCGCTAGTGAGATAAGGCCCTTAGATGGCTTATGAGATTGTCATAGTCTCTGTAACCCACCATTGCTTCTTAACTTTCCATTTCCTTATTAGTTCTTGACACTCTAACAATTATTTACAGGGTTTTTCTGACATACAGAATCCAAAGCTGGAGTTTGAGCTGGAGACGCTGAAGATGGAGCAGCTCAAAGTGAAGGAAGAGCAGTTGCAGTGTAAATCCCGAATGCTGATGCTCATAAGGCAGGATAAGAGGCCGGTAAGTCTAAAGTACTTTATTCTGCATAGAAACTAGACCGCAGTAAAAAAAAATATTCCACTGGTTTCCCTTTTAGGAAATTTAATTTAGGCGTCCATTACACGGTAGGTTTTAATGTGAATTTTATCACAGCCACGGCCGTGATTGAACAACCTATAGTCTAATGTGGTGACTGATGGTTGAATGAAGTATTTTTGTTCTAACCATCAGTCACTGTAATTCATGATTGATGGCATAAATGACGCTTGCACGGGCGTGTAATGGACGCCATATAGAGACTTGCACTTGGCCGGCTTGTTGGCATGTTTCAGTTATTACAGGCACAATCAATTAGAGATGAGCCTGCCGCCATATGGGTGTCCAGCCTGGCAGTACTGACTCGTTGGTTTACACAGTTTATATGGTAGCAACTGCCACCTGTCCTACCATCCTCGGGAGAAATACATGGCATGCGTCCGTTAGTCTCCCCCCATAGCCCATTCGCCAGTCAATGCAATACTCAACCCCATAGCCCATAATCTAGTTTCCATTATTCCCATAGTCTCTGCACCTGGCGGGGACCATCCCCGGGTGTACCATATTGTGCGCTCGGGGGTGGTATCCGCCATGTGTGTCTATCCCTAGCATATTAAACTCTCTTAAAAGGGCCTCTACGTCTTGGCTTCGGCCCGACGCACGCCTTCCAAAGGCCCGGGACTCCATAGTCCCGAGAGTCACGGATCAGAGAAACAAAATAATAATAAATAATAATAATAATAATTTATTTCATTAATTCAATAGTACTTGTTACATAGTTTCTTAATCTATCTATTGCTATCTTTTATACTAAGTGCATACTATCTTAGATATATTATGTAATAATAATAGGATGTAAGTAATTGTAAATAGGAAATGTTATTTCACGATGGACGCAAAAACTACTTAACTGATTATGATGCAGTTTTTTTTAGAAAGGTCTTGATCAGACTTAAAATCTTACGTTTGTTTGATTGCAAACAGTTGAGAACCCTAAACCGTATAGGTTGCTGTGGGTTGTGGTCACGGGATCAGTATTTCTGTGACCCTGGCACATTTGCATGAAGTACCAGGCTCAAAGAAATTTTAAAGAAACCTTATCTGGGTCACGGGAGCAGTGTTCTAAACTTTCTAATCCGAACTTAACGAGGGCAATAGCTAGTATTTATATTATGTCTATATCCTCAAGATATGTCTATTGTCTTGTTACAGCTAAGTCGCAGTGGAACGAGCAATAGATGCCTTTTGCCTGATGGGAAGGTTTTAGTTCGTACTTCTGGTGAGCGGTGAGTAAATATTACATTATTCATACAGTTAGTTGACAGCCTCTGTGGCGTGGCGGTAGTGAACACGACTGCTACGGCGTTCGGTCCCCGCTCAGTGCAAATATTTGTATGCATGAATATGGCTATTTGCATTGGTCTGGGTGTTTCTATGTATAATATGTATGTATTTACAAAAAAAAATATATAAGTATGTTTATCCGCATTCTAGATTCCATAACACAAGCTATAAAAGCTTACCATGGGTCTAGATAGCGTTGTGTAGAATGTTATGGAATATTTATTAAATTAGCATCAGACCGATTTTGACTAGCAATGTCTCAAAATGATGTTAATATCTTGGTATCTCTATTATATTACTAGTATATATTATATTATTACTAAACTATATGAGTGCGCCAGGCCCTTTTACAACTTGTGCTTTAGGTCCAAGATATATAATTCGAGCTTGAGGAGCAAATGTTTTTAATTTTAAATTCTTTTCATTAAGTTTTAAATATTTTTCATAAAATACGGGTGGAATTGAGGGTTGAATTGAGGATTGAGTCCTTTATCTATAACATTTTTTTTTCGTGCGGCAATCCCCTCGTATACCCCCCCTGCCGGAGCCGGAAGGGGAGGTTATGTCGGGCTTGAAGCGACTAAAACCGCACGCCGACTGTGGGTCGTGGTGCTAGGCCGGAGGTGAGGTTGTCATCGACATATCCCTCGCACCCCGGCTGACCCAGGGCCATCCCTTACGGTCTAGCCCTCCTCGGGAGGGGGGGCCTTTATCTATACTTGTTTTGTTATAAAAGATCTGACTATGTACCTGCCCGTAAAAACTTTTAATAACCTTCTCGTACCTAATTTCATGTATTAATTTCATTGTAATAGCTGTAAGTTTTTTTTAAAAGAATACAATAAAAATAAATAATAAATAAAGAACAATTTTCAAAAAATAATTAAAAGTTTCAAAGTTTATTTTCGCAAAAAAATAATAAAATGTTAAAAAGTTACCTTTGGCTAAAAAATAAAAAAATGTTAGTTACTTTTGGCTAAAAAATGGGGTTCAGTTTGCGGTTAATAATTACTATAGTTCTGGAAGAATGACAAAAAGATATGATTCCGGCCAGGATCGAACTGGCGGCCTTCTGCGTGTAAAGCAGATGTGATAACCACTACACCACGGAACCTTGTTGTCGAGCGTGTAGAATTTAACATTCTGTATCTTATCATTATTACGTTAAATGTTATAATCAATAACCTAACTTTTTACCGTGTTGGTTCCCAGTGGAGTAGAATAGGAACCCAGCTCTTCCGGTGGGTGTCGTAAAAGGCGACTAAGGGATAGGGCTGTTCTCCATTCGACAGTAAACATACAACCCAAGACAAAGGGCCTGCTAGACGGCAATAGGCCGAATTGGAATTGGGAAGAATTGGTGTCGCTATTTAGCGTGGTGATGCCGCCAGCCTTTTGTGCACAGTACCAGTTGAGTGCGATGGGGAGGAATTCTACAATGCCTAAAGTTATCGACTCACTGCCATAATGTAACACCATAAATGTATACTCAACTCACGTATACGTACCTATTTAAACTCCATAAGCTAATCAGATACAACTAATTATTTTTCCTGATCCTACAGTCAAACCGTTTGTATGATTTTGTGGGACAATGTATTAGTTAATAAGATGTATATGTACTTACTGTAAATATAAACAACCAAAACAAAAAAAAAAACAGTCTCTCCCTTTTTTATTTTGTTTTTTCTTTATTTTTTTTATATATTGTACATTTAGTATTGCAGTCATATTGTTCAATTTGTTTCTGTAATTAAACAAGGTCATAAATGGGTAAAATAGCCCACACAACGGATCACCCGTCTGTTCTGGAAATAAATTTGTATTCCTCAATATAACCTTTTTGTCCACAGAAGTGGTGATTTGGAACTTAATAACAGCGCAGGCGCCGGCGATTCTGTGAGTTATACTTTTTACTATTATTGCCATCAATACTTTCTATGTATATTAAACGAGCTGTTTACACAAAAAAAAATGTAATTTTTAATGTCATCTATCTGACAGCCAGAAAAACTGACCTGTAAACAAGTAATGATCTTTCGTGATACCAATTTTTAGTCTAGTATACATAGAAGTCTTCGGGTGCCATGGATAATATTTTATAATACCCTAGTTTTTGTTTTGGCACGTCTGTAACAAGAGTGAGAGTTCGCCTAAGGGCCGCATTCCACGGTTCGCGATTTCACAAACACGTGCGGTATTTCGCTATCCACCGTCGAAACGAGGCTTGGCTGTGATATTGCTCGGGATATAGGTATATCTGGGACCCTTCCTGAGGAGGGCCAGACCGTAAGGGATGGCCCTGGGTCAGCCGGGGTGCGAGGGATATATTGATGACAACCTCACCTCCGGCCTAGCACCAAGACCCACAGTCGGCGTGCGGTTTTAGTCGGTTCGAGTCCGACATAACCTCCCCTTCCGGCATCGGCAGGGGGGGTATCCGAGGGGATTTCCGCACGAAAAAAAAAAAGTTATATCTGGGACCTAGAATGTGCTCGAAATATGCTTTATACGCGCGGTACACGTTTCTTGGGTGTCTTTTGATGATAGCACAGCGTTGTAGGTATGAGCTGAAATTCCTCGAAACTGATAATTACAATATCTGCTCGCGTCAGGGCGATTTAGGTCCAAGATACGGGTCCTGAGGATACCGCAAACAAGTTTGTCATAGTAAATGCGTCCGTGAAATCTCGCACTGTGGAAACCTGACGTAAGATCGGCTATATTCGGTTTTGTATAGCTTTTTCTCTTTGGCACGTTATAACTCTGTCCTCATTCGTCTTTTATTTTGTTTCGAAAAGTTATTTTCAGCGGTAAAAATATGCCGCTAGAGAACCAACCAAAATTAATGAATATACACATAAATAAAATATTGTTTGCATGAATGTCTGTTGACACTGGTCTGGGTGTTGTGTTTTTGGCATGCAAATCTTTATAATTATATATCGCAAATTTTCATTTTTGTTTTCTAAAATAATGCATACTGGTCTAATTGATTTGATTTTTTTTGAATATTGAAATTGATAAATTTTTGTGGTGTGACTTTTCCAAATTTTCAGGGTTTTCAGGTACATATTTGTGTAGTGCATCATGTTAGCTTAGTTAGGTTGCATCATGTCCCAAGAAAAGCATCCCATCTATTAAGTGTTGCCAGATAAAACGTATTCGGAACAAAATTCTACGTTTGAAAAAGATACATGGTTTGGGCGTTACAAGTACAGTCATCTGGCAACACCACCGTAGTCTAGAGTTCTGAAACAGATATTCGAAATCGACATTTCTTCTCCAGAACGAAACGACGATCTGTTGTTCCTGTAAAAGCAAGGTCAAGAGTTCCTGGGACCCACAAACTGATGGTAGTTCGACCCCCTCAACTTGCGTACTATGTTCAGAAGATCAGAGCGACAACAAGAACAGAGATAAGTCCGTCGCTAGTAAGATTACAGATAAAAAATCCGAATTTTCTATTAAAATTATCGATAGCAAAACCGGACATACACATAGCAAGACAACAAAAATATCCGACGATAGTAAGGTCACTGAGTCTGTTAGCAAAAAATCTGACGCGACTAGTAAGAAAAATAAAAAAACGAAAAAACGACGCCGAAAGTGTAGGAGTGACGTGACTTGCGATTTGAAATATAGCGACTTTTATACTGATAGTGATGATGAAGATGAGACTAATAGAGTTATACAGTTGAGGAATGCCGATTATGTGGATATTGTAGACGAAGATCTAAAACTAGTGATAGCTATAGCTGGATACCCTAAATCCAAAATGAGATTAAGACAAATGGAACAATTCCAACGAAGTCTTACAGAAGTTATTGATATGCAGCTAAAAGCAGGTCTTTTGAAACGTGTACCCTCGTTTTTAGATTATTATTTGAATCGGGGAGCTTTAGTTTTTATTTGTAAGGATTGCGAAACGAGAGATTGGATGGTAAGGGTATGCCCTAGATTGCAGGAAAGGATGAACAATAATCTAGTTCTATTAAAAGCTAAAGTTAAAAGGTTATGTCTGGCTGTGCTCAAAATACCTAAGCGTTCCTGGCCGGCTACAGCAAAAGAAGCTTTTAAACTACTGCAATACTTCAATCCTACGTTAAAAACTGATTTGTGGAAAATTTACGCTCAAAAATTAGTAGACGGTGTAGAATATACCTCTTTTCTTATTGATAGAATCTCAGGTGAGATGATCAGGGGGCCTTCCTTCAAAAATGTTATAGATTATAGTCAAATGGAGTTTGAATTGACAGGTTATACTGAAATTTATTATGAGTGTCTGCTATTTGGTATGGAAGAAGATATACAGAGTGTCGGTTCGAGAGTTAAAACAATGGGGGATTTGAGATCTACAGAGGCGACACCGAGGCCTACTTCGGTAGTTAGCGTTAAACCTACAGACGTCCCTGAGAAAGTCGAAAATGAAAGTACAAACGAAGGAGAAAAGAATGAACCAAAAGCTTTAATAGAATCTGATGACGTAAATGCAAGGAATGATTTAGAAACAAATCTCCAAACAGACATACTAAAGAAATTAAAAGATGTCAAATACATTAGTGATAAAGATGAAATACTGGTATGGTCGGACGAAACGAATAATTACGAAACTAGGGATGCAGATGCTGGAAAATGTAATGAAACTAAAGAACAGGATATTTTAGAAATAGAAAATAACTTGGCGTCTACTTCGGCCGTCATGTCTGATAAGACTGAGTCGTTTATAGAAAGCAATGATAATCTGATATCTAGGAGCAGCAATCTGAATATAGACAGCAACAGAGGCATTGCATATCATAGGCGTACGAACTATTTGCATGTGGAACCAGAGCTAAAGGTAGCTATTACGCTTGAAGGTTACCCACAAAATAAACTAGAAGGAACACATATTAGAAGACTAAAACATCTATTCAAAGAATATTTGCATAAAGATTTAAAAATGCAACGGTTTCCTAACCTAATTATCCCAAAATTCCAAGATATATATCTATCCAACGGTGCTGTGATTTATATTTGTGATAGTTTGGAGACAAAAGACTATTTAACTGAGGTTTTACCCAAGTTTATTAATTCTACAGGACTGAAACTAACTTTTAGGGATATTAAAAGTCTAGTACGGTATACCAGAATAGTTATGCGACTACCAAAAGAACACGCGCATGTAGAATCTTTAGAAATACTAATGAAATTGCAAAGTAAATACCCAGGCCTGAAACCTGATTGTTGGAAGTACTATTCAGATGTAGCGGGCAAACAGAAGAGACAGTTTGGCGTAGACCCAGAATCTTTAGACGTTATCAAATGCCCCGATTTCGATCCTACGTACCAAGGCGATAAACTCACATTCAGGATTATCGATAGGCAAAAACGTGACGTTAGCTTCGAAGAAATAAGAATAGACGCTGATAATAGAGACACCAAGAAACAAAGAGATGCAGTTTTCAAAAATATGTACGTGCCAATAGATCCAGAAATAATGGCCGCTCCTCTTACAAGAATTCGTACTAATCATTACTCGGATTTGATCGCGGATGACTTGAAACTATACGTAGGCCCTTCGAACTACCCTGAGTCGAGAGTAGAAGAACTCTTATTCCATACAATAAAACGGACTCTTGAGAATATAGTTCTAGAAACATTAGAAAAAGATGAGCTAAATGAAGAAACTATGCCGAAGTTCCATGATATGTATTTATTCGATGGCGTAATCTTCATAATATGTGCTAATATGCTATCAAGAAATTGGATCGAACAAGCACTCACTGTTATAAATGCTAAACTACATATACATTTAAAGTCTACCGAATTTAGAGGAGCAGTTGGTATTATAAGTATGTATGTTAAAACAGAGAAAGACACCAACGAAGTGATTGCCATACTACAGGAACAAAATCCAAGATTGAGAACTAAGTACTGGAGGAAAATAAGCACAGTTCGCACGAAGACGAAATTAGATGTAGTGCTACAAATTGACAAGTTGTCAGCTCAAGTGATTACTAGCCCGAATTTCAATCCATTGATTGGAGCCAACGCTGTCCAATTCAAGTTAGGGCATTTACAATCTCTATTAAAACCTAAATCTAGCTTAGAAGCGCTAAGCAAGATACACGCAACGCGCTTAGAAAGTAAAACTAGTGAAATAATCGCCATGGAACGTTCTAAAAGCAAAACTTCGATACAGCTAACAACCAAAAGTCTTGAAGATCTCAAATCTGAGTTGAAGAAAGAGTTCTCGGAGCTAAAACCAGAGCAATGGAACATAATAGCTGATCACCAACAGACTAGCCACAATTTTAAGACAGAACTTGATGAAATGCCCTCACAGTATAAAAAAGACGATTTTGATCTAAACATCGTAGATCAAAAAGAGTTCTTATATACTGAAAATAAGACTGATTGTGATCTGGATCCGGTAATAATTGAACCGGACTCTCCAAGAAGTGCGGACTTAAATCTACCGCCATACCAGCAAAGGTATCACAAAATTATACTGAAGATTCCTCTAAACATTTTACCAGAAAACAAGGAAGATTTGAATATCATTTTTGATTTACTTGAAGAAAAGAATCCAGGTTTAACTACGGAATTGTGGCAGATTTTTACGGAGTCCGCATATCCTAGCAACGGTAAATTTACAATATACATTGATAAACAGTCGGTTTCGGTGTTACAGGGTAAGAATTTTGACCCGTCTATCGGTGGAGAGAAACTTAAATTTTACTTTTAGAATACAAACTGACTAATACGACTACTTTTAAAAGCTACTTACTTACAGAACGTTAGAGGTATACAATATACTATACTTTGTGCCAGATCGATTGAGGATAGTTGTAAATATCGTATTATAAGTAGTGGTTTTTGTGTAACAAAAATGAAGGTACACGCGAGCGCCACGAGGCGCTGCACTCGGTTTCGCCACAGTGTGAAAAATGTTTACAACCCCCAAGTAACCGGTTCAAACTAGTCACAAGGTCAACAAACTTTATTCTCAATCCATTTGGCACGAGGTTTAGCATGTGATGAAAAGAAACATTAAATATGCCTTTTGAATAATTTAATTATTAATTGAAGATAGATCGCAACAGTCAAATTTGACGTATCGGCTGTTTAAATTGAAAACATGGTAACTGATTTTTTTGCGGGCAAGCACATCGCAGTATAATTTTATTTTCCGAAATTGGTGTGAAATAGGAGTTACTATGTTTTGAATTTCAACAGCCGAGCACTTTATCCGTAGATGCGATCTATCTTTAACTGTCGGTATGGTATTGGGAGCGGCGGTTAGTTGTAGCATTACGAGTTTGACAGGACTGAAATGTGAAATCTTTGCCTTAGAAAAATGAGACGTTTTTGTAGTCCAACTTGTTTTTTGATACAACAAAATCGGCATGAATATTCGTGCAATTGATCTCGTTTCTACCAATGAGAGTTTATACTGTTGACAGCATTTGTATAATGTAGTGTACAAAATATGTAAAGAAATCTCTCCTATACACTTGAATTCTGTAACTTAGGCTTATAAAACGTAATGTAGACATAAAAATACATCAACTATAGTTCTATTTGGTTTAAAACCTTTGAAAGTTTAACACTTTCTATTGCCTTCGTCGTAGTGATATTACTGTAATATCGCATTTTATGTTTTTAAGGCTATTGTTATTTTAACACTATTAAAAAAGGTAGTTAAGTACCCTATTTTTACATTAAGGACCCTTGGTCACAATTGGGAAATTTCCGTTCTCTTACCCTGATACTTAGATGATGTACAAATTAGATATCTGTATTAAATAGAATATATAGTTCTGTAAGTTTGGTTTTGTAATTAGTAGAGCCTATACCGGCAGTGATTTTAGGAAGTTTTGTTAGGTGGCTTCCTTCCCCAATGGATATCACTTATTGAGTCTGACGATGAAGTGGCTATGTCGAAACCAAATCTTCTGCGGTGTTCTGTCACGGTAGCCTGGAGCATGCCTTAGAAGAAAATCTCCAGGACTGGCAGGTAACACATTAAGCCATCCTCTGGACATGCTTCTGAGTAACGAGCCAATCCTCCACGGCGGACGAAAGGTTATGGAGCAAGAGTACGCGATCAAGGAATACACGGAAAGGGGATGGTAGTTTCGTAGTAATCTCTCGTTGGGCAAAACGTACTCGGACGCAGCAAGGACTAGAGAATGAAACGATCCTTACCACACCACACACACACAAGATCGTTTTGCAAATCTCTTTTTTGCAAACTCATTACAAAAATCGCGTACTCTTGCTCCATAACCTTTCTTACGCCGTGGATACCACCCGCGCGGGTCACTTAGAGTTACTGTCGGACTCGAATCACACGGCGTCTGAGGGCTTAATTACCAGGGGGGTATAAGGTTACCCAATAAGCCATTTTCAGATGGAACCTTCCTTGCTTGTCTTGCTACCTTACCCAGGAAAGCGAGAGAGCGTTGTTGCGCAAGCATGCATGGAGCAAGACCGCTTGTCACCCCAGCAGAAGGTGACAGGCAGTCTTTTAGCAGCCACATTATTTTTGCCCTGGGGCAAAAATAATGTGGAGTAAGAGGTTTCTTACGAGTCAATCACGATGCAAAAACGTGCTATTTATTGTACCCATAATACGTCATTAGATTCTCCCTTTTCTTATAAAGCAATTAATTTATTCGTTTGTGATCACCATTCTTTATGTCATTATAATTCACCATGGATCAGTATTGCAAAAAAATTAATGATATCTCATAAAAAAGACAGTATGCATTATTTTTAAAACAATATAAGTTTGTATTTATTTACATAAGTTTGTAGGGGTAAGTATTTTTAATACTAGAGCCTAGTTTTTATTATCTTCGTGACTTGGCAGAATTAACGCAGGATTAATGTATCTAGAGATATGATTTTAAGAATGTCATCGACGAGTCAAAAATGGTATTCACAATATCTCATTCTGCATAATTTCATCGATAGGAAACCGATATAAATTGATTTTGTTATGCCAAAATAGATATGCCAGATATTTGTACTAATATCACACGTATTTGTACAAATATCACATAAATTTGTACAGATATCACACGTATTTGTACAAATATCACATGTATTTGTACACATATCGCATGTATTTGTATAATATTACACGTATTTGTACAAATATCACACATTTGTACAGATATCACATGCCCACGCTATACAATAGTATTGTAACAAATATCCTCCATTAACTCTGCCTGCGCCATGCAAGTGTTACCTTTATGTTAGTCTATAATTTGTTATTTATGTTAACTATAGTTTTTCGTATTAATTGTGCTTGCTTGTTTTGAATAAATGTGTTGATTAATTTTGGTTGGTTTTCTTCTTATATAACTTGTAGTAAGCTGGGTACTCACCTAGCCGTGTAGCATGTGTCCGCTCAGGCGCCAGGGGTCTACTTATCAAACTGTCTATTTCTAAGTTTGACTACTTTTCGTGGAGATAACTTCGCAAATTTCCTACTTAGCAATCAGCCTATTTCGCATTCCGTCTACTTTTCAATTGAACTACTTCGCAAACTGACTATTTATTTCTGTATATGTCATCTTCGGACAGTTAATGCCACATGCACATTCGTTAGGTACCGCTTTGCTAGAGGAAATTACTAGCCACTTTATTTTCTGAAGTATCCTTTATTTACAATATACAATTTGACCAAAAATTGGAAAAACTCGTGTGTCAACTAGAAGCTGCCGAAATAACAACTAAAGAATATTTACAAAAAACAGTTTTTTTTTGTTATTACAGTTAAAGTTTAGGGAACGTTTATATCTGACGGAACTTGCTTCGCGTATTATCGGTCGCGTAACGGCAGAACAGACAAATGTATAGAAAAACACTTGACCGTTCACGCTCGACGCACTAACGTAACATCGGTTGAGTGTGAACGGTCAAGTGTTTTTCTATACATTTGTCTGTTCTGGCGTTACGCGACCGATAATACGCGACGCAAGTTCCGTCAGATATGAACGTTCCCTTAATTGCATTCTAAGTATGTTTGGTTAATAAATAATATAATACACATATATTTAATCTAATTTACTTGGTCAGTTTAGAAATGGACGATGGGAGTCTGTCGCGTGTAGGTTGAAATTTGCTGAAATTATGGTAATGTAACGAACAATTTTCTATTTGTCTGTACTTAGATCGTTCTTTGACAAGTAGGCAGTATGCGAAGTGGTCTCTTTGAGAGTAGGCTGAATGCGAAATAGACTGATAAGTAGGCGATTTGCGAAGTAGGAAAACAGAAGTAGGTATAAAGAGAAGTTTGCTATTTGAATGAATTTTTTATAGCATTTATTATGCTAACTGTTAAGTTCGAAAAACATTGGAAAAAATGAAATGCTCAAGTGAGACTCGAACTCACGACCTTTCGCTTATCGCAGTCGCCCTGTAAGCGAAAGGTCGTGAGTTCGAGTCTCACTTGAGCATTTCATTTTTTCCAATGTTTTTCGAGTTTGCTATTTGCGAAATTTGCTATTTGCGAAGTAGTCCCTGGCGCCTGAGCGCATGTCATCCAAACTGCAAATGTGTACGGCTTGTCCACGGTCGCCACATATTTAGCTACGAGTATCCTGATCCCGCCCTAGCCCTAACGGCCGTTCCCAATAACATATGACAGTTAAAGATAGATCGCATCTACGGATAAAGTGCTCGGCTGTTTAAATTCAAAACATAGTAACTCCTATTTCACACCAATTTCGGAAAATAAAATTATACCGTCGTGATGCGCTTTCCCGCAAAAAAAATAGTTACCATGTTTTGAATTTAAACAGCCGATACGTCAAATTTGACTGTTGCGATCCTTCTTTAACTGTAAGTATGTTATTGGGAACGGCCGTAAGTGATACCTCCACCGGGTAGCTATATTCCACCGGCGATCCTCGCGCGAGCGGTTCACAGCGGGCTCGTACCTGTGTACTCTCTTGATACAGTATCAGATACATTACATGCTACACTGCTAGGTGAGTATCCTGCTATAGGAATATGTGAATATTTACGTTTTCATTGGGTGCATTAATGGTACCAAATAGTATATTTATGTGGGGTGAATAAGTTAACGATAAAGTGTATGTTGCGGGATAGCTTGGCTGGGCGAAGGAGGTCTATGTTTAAATATATCCAATGTAAGAATGCAGAGATGAAGTATCTGATTCAAATGGCCAATTCTGATAAAAATCTATTCACCATTCAGTCTCTATGTAATCTTAATCTCCCAAATGTTTAAAACATCAGTCTCTCTCATCATAAGTCTTGTTACACATTTTCAGCAAAGAAACTTGCCATATTATTATGAGAATCGACGCTTAACGAAACAACATAATAGAACAAAAAAAATGATCTTTTTTGGCATTTGAGAGATTGAGACTAGCTAGATCGAGACTGAATTTTGAACAGATTTTTGTCGAGAGAGAATTGGCCCTCTTCGTACGAATGACTATAATGGTGGTCTCCAGCATATTTAATTATTATAATTATTATCTATTGAATACCTGCTGAAAGCACAGGGAGGTTATGAAGATATTACCTCTTCAGCCGCAGTTTCCTCGTTGTCATACTGGTATGTTACCGACTTCATGAACGAACATCAGAATGAGTTGGTACTGGCCAACGAAAGGACTGCTCCACTAATGACGCGAACTCTTTTAGCTCTCGATTTAATGTAGTATAATATAATCTTTTAGGTTTACATCATGCACAAGCTTCACCCTCTCCTTTCATCTGCGCAGGCCGGTTTGTCCACGGAAAAACCGTCTATTCCACCTAGTTATATTGACTTCAGTACCAGAGGGGATGTAACTAGTTGGACATACTATTCTGTCCAATTAGTTACAGGCCGTAGCATAATGTACAAAACGCAAAATGAGCACTACCTACAAGCACAACGTACAAAATGCAAAATGTGCAACATCCCACGTTTACAGTACAGCAAAAATCTCAGGAGAAATATAACACATTCTTATATTACTAGACCTGAAGCTCGTGCGTGTGGTAGGCCCATAAGATATCTTCCCACCAGCCTAAGTACATTATCACCATCAGCTATGACAACAAGGAAATTGCATCTTCATAACCCTCCTAGTGCATGAGTATAATGAGACTGTGACAGCGCGTGCCGGCGCTGCTTCAGGTGAGGTCTCGCGCGTGCGTGTCGTGCTGGCAGCCCGCCGACTCGTACTGCGCGCGATGCGGCGTCACCCCTTACTGCTCACAGATATGCCAGTCTAAGGATTGGTTCGAGAGACATCGGTCAGTCTGCCATAATTTGGCACGGTGAGTATCTATTCTATTTTTGAAGTACGCACGCTTGACTTCGGAAGTAAGCTGGTGAATCTGACGAGAGCGTTACGAAAAGCGTGATGTAGTTAATCAAACGGAAGTTGAGAGGGAGATAGAAAGAGTTACGTTTCGTATATTACTGTAGGGTATTGCTCGATTCATATATCTTGAACCTAAAATGTGCTTTATTCGCGCAGTAGGTACACGTTTCTTGGATTTATTTTGAAGATAGCACGGGGTGCTACTACGGTGGACAAATTCACTAAGTATAGATTACATAACAATCTGCGCGCACTAGGGCCTTTTATATCTCGCGATTTGGGTCCAAGATATATGGGTTCGTCTCATATTGACTTAGTTGTAAAAGACCTACTTTGCAAAATGTCTAGTTTGCAGAATGACTACTTAGCAAAAGGGCCAAGGTGCAAAATGACTACATAGCAAAAGGTCCAAGGTGCAAAATTACTACATAGCTAAAGGTGTAAGGTGCAAAATGACTACTATTCTGCTCCCTAGACTTTACGCCATATAGACATTCTGCAACTTGAGCATTTTGTTATCTGGTCATTTTGCAATCAGAACGTTCGACAAGTGGGTAGGCATTATGAGACTAACCTGATATATAAATCGAGCAATAAGAGAGTTGCGATTACACATTTCATTTCTATCTTTCTCTCATAGCCAGTTGCGTTTACGTTAGGTACTAAAAATCCGGCTGCTGGTCTAACCGCTACGATATTGCCACTGATTGTGGAGGTCAGATAGCAGGCACTTTGCAGAAATTATCGAAGTTTAGGCGTGTCTGACTGGAATAAGCCGTCTATTCCCTGTCGTCCCCGCCCTTTCGTCCCCACTGGGGACAAGTGGGAATAAAAAGTTTCGTTCGTACCCAGTGGGGACGAAAGGGCGGGGACGACTGGGAATAGACGGAATAAGCCGACACCGAACTGAGAGGTGAAGACCCGAACTAACGCAAGGATGATGATGATAGACATAAATCTGTATAATTAATTTAATAACATAGATACATAATATTGAATCAAGTCTTTATCACTGTTAGGCAGAGGTGAATTAACACCCACATTTCAATAATGATTGTATAAGGTCCCACGTAATAGGGGATGAGCCTATTGCCATACTACGGGCCGGGAGAGGCGGCGCGAGCGAGAAAGACTCGCGGATCGCACCGCCCGCGCGCGCAGGCAACTCGGGCGTCGGAGGGCACTGACTGACCTCCGTCCCCCATGAGCGCGGGCCTGGGGGTGACGGGTGGAGCCGCCTGTCACCCCAGCAGAAGCAGGCCACGGCGGCGGCGCGCTAAATAGCGCGCCCCCCCATTCCGGGGGCGAGTTGGGGACACCGTTGTCCCCCCTCTTGAGGAGGGCCAGACCGTAAGGGATGGCCCTGGGTCAGCCGGGGTGCGAGGGATATGTCTATAACAACCTCACCTCCGGCCTAGCACCAAGACCCACAGTCGGCGTGCGGTTTTAGTCGGTTCGAGTCCGACATAACCTCCCCTTCCGGCTCCGGCAGGGGGGGTATCCGAGGGGATTTCCGCACGAAAAAAAAAAAAAAAAAAAAAAAGCCATACTACGGGCACTGATGTTGAATCGAGCCATGCAACTGAGGCTGATTCTGGGCTGTATATATCTGTCATATCAAACAGCCCTATCCGTTAGTCCTCGTGTACAGTCGGCATCAGAAAGATGTTGAAAGTACTCAAAATGATCTTAATTTCGTTTTTGTACTCCCCTCCAGTTGACTGGACTGTTCTGATATTGGTACCACACCATGGAGTAGGAAATGATAGCGGAGTTGTTGCAAGGCAATCGAGTCGCGTGCCATCCAAACGTCAAATGGACTCATTCGGTAGGAACGTTATACCTATGAAGTCCTTCGACTTTTGACACCCCGCGCGTCTCTCTTCCCACCCGCATTCGGCGCGCGTTTTTATTAGAAGAAATATCAATGGGGCATCTCCGTTACTTAATCATATTCTGTCCTCCGTGTACCATACCTTTAGTTTAAATCAATAAAACAGTTTAATTTGCTCTTAATACAAGAGTTTTAAGATCATTTTGAGACTTTTTATGATGCTAACTGTACGACACTGTATGGGAAGAGATGGGGTGGCCTAATTTCTACTCTGCCGGGAACCATGCAACCATATTTTTAATAACTTTACTAGTTACTAACTCTACTTTTATATAAATACTTTTCAGGGTGACTGATGAACTAGATGGTCGGAATGCAGCATTGGAACCTGAGGCTAGGTAAGATTTTAATTTGTATCTTACAGCTAATTACTTCATGTAATAAAAAATCTATAAGGTCACCTTTGATACAATTTTAAACCTATAAAACAGTTCGGTAATAACATCATCAGCAGGTAATAAGATACTTTTAAATACTTTGCTAGTCAAAATCGATTTGTGATACTTTGCTCTACAGTGTATCAGCTTTTTTCAAAGTTAGAAACATGAAACTTCGTACACCTACGTCTTTTGAGAAATGTTTTGTCGCAATAACCGACATCCACGCGGGAAAAGCCACGGGCAAAGCTAGTAGTCAATATAAAATTGAATTATTTATTTTCAGATTAATTTAAGTACTTTAGTCGTCAACATTTTTCTGATACTAACTGTACCAACATCCATATTTATATTATAAATGCGAAAGTAACTCTGTCTGTCTGTCTGTATGTATGTATGTATGTATGTATGTATGTATGTATGTATGTATGTATGTATGTTACGCATTCACGCCTAAACCACTGAAGGGATTTTGATGAAATTTAGTATAGGGGTAGATTAGACCTTGAGAAAGGACATGGGCTATGTTTGGTCGTGATAACCGACATCCACGCGGGCGGAGCTGCGGGCAAAAGCTAGTAGGCTATATAATCCCTTTTATCGCTGATAGTATCATCACGCTACTATCAACGATGAACGGGATCAAAAGCCCACGCGGGTGGAGCCGAAAGCAACAGGAATTATGTAATAAATGTATGGATGTTCTTTTTTTTACAGCATTTCAAGCCCAGCGCCACTGCGTCGCCCGCATGCCCTGAGTGGACCAAGTCGGGAAGAGGACACTAATACTCATGTAAGCTTATCTACATATTTTAAAGGGTCGTATACTAGAATGACCTGAATCGCGATTTATCTGAGGGGCATTAGAAGGTTTCTTCAGGGTAGGCAGCGCGAGTGTAACGCCCCTGGTGTTGCATACGTCCATAGGCCGCGGTAACCACTTTCCATCAGGTGGGCCGTGTGCTTGTCTGCCACCTAAGTGGTCTAAAAAAAATTAAAAAAATCTGAGGACAGATTGTATAGGCCATAATATGTCAAACTATCAATCTGTCTATACAATTCATCCGATAAAGAAAAAAAGTGTTGTACTTAAAGATGAGATAGACTTTTGAACTGTCCCTAGATTCTGCTTAAGCAAAACCACGGTCATTGCAATAGACACTAAAAAAATGGCATTAAATTTAACACTTTATTACTATAAGCATAAAGTCCAAAATTAAATGATGAGATTTACATTACACTTTTTCATTTATTCTATAAAAAGGCTATTAAAATCTTAGACTTTAACGGCATTACTTAAAAGTATTTTTTTTATGTTCTTAGTATTCGTTATTAAACGGATACTCAGACATTTACAATCTAGACCTTGAGGCTAATAAGTAATTTAAATTTTACTTAATTTGCTAACACTTACAAGAAAGTTAAGAATGTGTCCATTGGCACTTTTTTATAGTCGCTATTGTTATTGATAGACAACTTTGATCTTGTGTTCTTTAAACATAGCACTCACTAATTTTTATTTGGGCTTCAGGTGAGCAACAATAGCAACAAAAGTGATTCCTATCGCCGCCAACAGGACAAGCCGAGACAGCCTAACCGCACAGCTTACCAGGACAAGGCTCCGCGAGATCTTGCTGCGCGTAAGTTTTATTTTTAATAAAAAAAGTGTAGTTGTTGTAAATATAGAGTGTATATGGGGATCTTCGGAGCCCAAACCAATCTCACCTGCAAGACCGGCGTGCGGTTTTAGTCGGTTCGTGTCCGACATAACCTCCCCTTCCGTCTCTGGCGGAGGAGATATCCGACAGGATTTCCGCACGAAAACCTATACCATGATCGCGTCAATTCCCGTTATAATTATCGATTATTAAGAACCAGGTCCACTTTCCGGCATGTAATTCTCAGTCCAGATCATAAGGTCTAGGTAGCTAAAAGTACATGAATGGCTATCGACTGTAATTTAAAACGCTCTGAGAGCAAAACGTCTCCAATTTAAAATGACCGTGTGTTCCGAGAGCACAACGTCCTCAATGCTGAATACTTGCAATGTAAAAGGCCCTGGGAGAAAAAGGTCCGTACCCTTTTAAAGTCCTACCGGTCAGGACATTATACTGGTATATTTTCATTTGTATTTTTTAACCTTTTTAATCAAGGTATAAAAAAATAACTAATCATAGGTACTTATATAACCGACCAAATGACGAACGTAAAATTACACTTCAGATAACAACACAAACACCATAATATTTCTCTTCAACTAACAACATAACGAACATTACATTGCAATAATGAGTAAAGACAGAAGTGTTAGGTACATATTGAAGATGCTTTTAGTATTAAAAACTCTTTTCAAGGTTTTAATCTTACGAGGAAATGGAAAAGTTCATTAAGCGTCATACATGTTTTGATTTAAGGACTACTTCACTTGAAGGCTACTTTAACTAAATACATTCTGAAATAGGGACGATTTGCTCCATGGGTATTTTGCCGTGGTAGTCAAATTGATTGAAAGACATCATGACCACAGGACTAACTATTGCAAAGTCCATTTTGCTTCTCAGACCTTATGATCCGGATTGGTACTTCTCATCGCACAGTCTTGGGTATAGTAGTCAGACCACTGTTCAAAACAACATATTCACCACTTTTGCAGGTAATAATAGCATAAATAATAACAGAAACGGTAATCAGATGCAACCGGCGACTAAGAATTTCCACCAGCGTAGAAATAACGAAGAGCAAAATAACAATGGTGATGTGAAAGAAGCCAGGCCAGTGGTGAATAAGGAGCCTGTGGCTAAAGTAGAAGTTAAACCAGTTGTAAAACCCGTAGCGCAACCTGTGGCGCAACCTACCGTGCAACCTACTGTGCAACCTGTGGCTGTGAAGAAACCAGCTGCTATGCCCGCCCCAGTGCCCAAGAGGTAAGTAAGGAAGACAGATTGTAAAGAGTTGTCAAGTTATGTAGCATTGCGCATCGTTGTGCATCATGTTGCGCATCGGTGTGCAACAGATTCCTATATTTCTTTTTTGTTATTGGTTCACTAAAGTGGACATACACCACATAATTACAAGCTCAACATGCCAAATCTTAAGTGAAGGTAGTGTCAGTCCTTCTGGAAGTGAACACAGCATGCATAGTAGTAGCATGCATGTACATTGTTGTACAATTTATCAGCGCAAATGTACACAGCAACAGTGTTACCAATTCTTACTTTAATTTTTGGTTCCTGGTGGAGTAGAATAGAAACTCTAGCTCTACTACCTGTGGGTATCGTAAAAGGTGACTAAGGAAGATATATTCGTGTCTATCCGACAGTAAACATACAACCTAAGACAAAAGGCCCGCTAGACGGCAATAGGCTCGCCCCCTATTACGTAGTGGTACCGAAAATCATAATTAGCGAAACGTGGGCGCTGGTACACATCTACGCCTGCCTAGTATGTACTTTAACTATTTATTTCGGGGCTGAAGTCTTTTTATTCTGTTTTCTGCACCTTAAAAATGATATCACGTAACTACTTTCAGCGTTAAGGTGAGTTACGATATCTTCATATTAAAGTCACGATTTGATCATAATCAGATCCAACCGTGACCATTTCTGTGACCCCAAAATCAGTCCCCAGATGAATGACAGCCTCAGTGACTTTTTTTAGTTTTTCTACCGGAGCCAGAAGAGGAGGTTATGTCGGACTCTAACCGACTAAAACCGTACGCCGACTGTGGGTCGTGGTGCTAGTCCGGAGGTGAGGTCGTCATTGACATATCCCTCTAACCCCGGCTGACCCAGGGCCATTCCTTACGGTCTGGCCCTCCTCAGGAGCCTCTGTGACCTGGCAGTAGTGCATATGACTGTTACGCAGGGGTCCGGGTTCGATTCATGTATCTTGATGGCTACCATAAATGTTCGTATGACAACCGGGACCGACCGATATAGGAAATGGTTGAAATGACCCACACATAAGAGCTGATCACCCGTTCAGTCAACAAACAGAATTATTATTAGGATAGAACGACCATGTCAGCGGGAAACGCGTGCCAACTTTTAAGACAATTCCTGTCCTATGAGACAGGAACTTTCGAACGCTTACTCAGTACTTTTAAGACTAGCTTGTAATAACATTGTTAAAAAAAGTAAAAATACATTATTTTTAAGCTATCGCGGTGTAAACTCATTATTATTTATGCCTCTTCGGGACTTCACGCGATAAAAGACTTCACTTACTTCGCGTGAAGTCCCGAACAGGCATAAATAATAACAAAAATAAATTATTAAAAATAAGAAATCTGACAGATGTTGAGAAGATAGAAACAAGTTTGATAGCACGCGGTACCCATCAGTTTTTTCCGTTTTATGATTTGCTAAAGAAATGAACATGCACACATATAGTCTCGAAAAACATTACCGACCTTCCTTAGGCAGACGGGTAACAACGTCAATATGATTTTTTTTTTTGCTATTTCCAACAAAAGGTCGCAGAACGACCTCCGTCCTCCATGAGCGCTGGCCTGGGGGTGACCGGTGGAGCCGCCTGTCACCCTAGCAGAAGCAGGCCGCGGCGGCGGCGCACAGTGCGCCTCCCCGTACCCGGGGCTAGATGGAGACCCTGAGGTCCCCACAACCCGAAGGGGTCCATCTCGAAAGAGATGGTCCTGGGTCTGCCGGGGTGCGTTTTAGTCGGTTCGAGTCCGACATAACCACCTCCACCGGCTCCGTGGGGATTTATCGCACGATAAAAAATAAACTCTAGAATAAAAATGAAGGAGTTAATTTGAAAAATAGAGGCATTTCTTAGATCTTGCGATTATAATGAAGTTTTTATAGCATTTTCTTTTAACTTAACTTTTAAATTCGAAACACATCGGGAAAAAGAAGCGCTCAAGTGGGACTGGAACCCTTTCCCTTGCCGGGGAAGTGCTCTTCCAACTGAGCTATTGAGCCGCACTTGAATCACTTGAAGTTTTCTTTCTCTTTATATCCGTCTTTAAGGACGATGGTGGAGCCTTGCGATTATTATTTACAGTGCAAAACTCGGCAAATCTGCGGTAGCCTAGTGGTATGGGTAATGGACTGCTGAGACGAGGTCTCGGGTTCGATCCCAGGTTTACCATGGCACACACCAATGTTTTCGATGCTTTTCAAAGTTATGTGTGTATTTATCGCAGGTTTATAAGTGCCCGGTTAATGGCAATAGGCTCGCCACCTATTACATTGGGGCCTAATCATAAACTACCGAAATGTGGGTGCTAGCACCTCTGCCTACCCCTTCGGGGAATATAGGCGTGAGTTTGTGTTAACTCGGCACGCGTGACATGCAGGTAAACACTGCTTATGGCCGTACTATCCTAATATATTTCTGTGAGTCAACAGCATCCTTGCTGGCAATAGCAAACCCAACGAAGCGAGAGAAAAAGAGTAAACAAAGTTTCAACACTCCCAAACATTTTTATTTGAAAAATATTACGTATCACTTCAAGCTCATTCCAGACAGGAATGAAATTACTCATAAGATGGCGGATCTGACAATTTAGAACCGCTGTGCTGACAACTTTCCTGTACTACGAAACACGCAAAGACAGCTGTCGCTCGGCCATTGTCGCGTACGTGTGACATGTGCGACTAGTACAGAGTAAATAATCGTTAGTTATCGCAATGTAACTCAGTAATGGTCGCTTTGTTTACCTTTTTTCTCTCGTCTCGTTGGTTTTACTTTAGCAATGACCATTTCCGTGACCCGAAGATCATTAGTCCCCAGATAAACGTTGAGAAGCAATCACCAGCAGTCGTCAAGCCTGCCAGTTTGGGTGATGTGACCCCCACTAGAAAAGTCATACCTAAGAAGTGAGTTCTTGTAAAGTTTAATAAAAAATCCTTAATACGCAAATCGCGTAACCTCCTTTGGTCGAATGTAGTTACGTGCTTTGGGTAGTAACGTATCACTTTTTGTGATTATTTATTTATTTTATTTTATTTTATTAGGTATAGAAACAGAAAACAGATTGAGATTAAATACAGATACATTATTTGCTTACACATTCTAAATCTGATGTCCACAGCGTTTTAAGTGTTCAACAGTTACATTAAGACATGCGATAGTAAAAAAACAAAAAAAAAACAAGAACTCAACTATAGGTGGGCAAATAAATTAATTGCCAAGTGATGATCCAAACGACCAATTTTAGTGGTGGTGAATCATTAACAACCAATATTGGTGGTGAATCATTAAAAATAACCTATATTTCATGTTTTACTTACTATATACTGGGTGGTATTAATTACTATCTGCGGTAGCCTAGTGGTATGGGTAATGGACTGCTGAGACGAGGTCTCGGGTTCGATCCCAGGTTTACCATGGCACACACCAATGACTTTTCGATGCTTTTCGAAGTTATGTGTGTATTTATCGCAGGTTTATAAGTGCCCGGTTGATGGCAATAGGCTCGCCACCTATTGCCACATTACATTGGGACCTAAACATAAACTGGCGAAATGTGGGTGCTAGCACCTCTGCCTACCTCTTCGGGGAATACAGGCGTGAGTTTATGTTATGTTATGTTATGGTATTAATTAAAGCGCATTTATAAATTGTTTGATCCCATATTTTTCATAATGCATAAAATGCGTGCAGTTACATAGATGTGGAAGATTTGGTGCGCAAGTCCAACTCGCACTTGACCGGCTTTTTTTTCTTACAGTTACCTCATCGAACATCTGTCTGTCGGTGACTCAGTGGTCCTGTCAGTAGACGCTAAAGCGTCCGACTGCAAGAGTACTGTCGGAGACTATGTGTGTCTCAGCATGCATGAGAAGTTCGAGTCGGATTATCAGTTGCTTATTGAGAACTTCAATGTGGACTGTGATGCTGACCCGGTTCAACATAAGTGAGTGGTATTTTGTTTATAGATAAGATAAGATAATATAAAGTAACACTTTGAACACTTCAAGCTTAGGTGCAGCGCAGACGAAAGACTATCCGTGACGCACTTTTTAGTTTGTGAAAATAGAACCTATGCAATTATATGCAGTAACGTTGTATAAGCATTATTTGACATGATGCCCACAGCTACATTCTATCATCGCACCGCTCGCTATAGGCAGGGAATTCATTCCCACACATTGCATCCGAATACGGTGCGCCCCGTGCGGTATGAAAGGAATGAAAGGAACTTCATCCCACGAACGCTCAAGCTGTGGAATGAACTCACTGCCATGGTTTTCCCAAGCGACTACAATATGGGGTTCTTCAAGAGGGGCATTACAAGGTTTCTTCAGGGTAGGCAGCACGAGTATTAGGCTCCTGGTGTTGCATACGTCCATAGGCCGCGGTAACCACTTTCCATCAGGTGGGCCGTGTGCTTGTCTGCCACCTAAGTGGTATAAAAAAAAAGTACACTAAGCGCAAAAAGTCCGGCACACACAAAATCCGTGTTTCGGACAGACCGTGCCGCACCGCACAAAACGTGTGCGAAAAAAATTGAACGTTGGCTTCACTTCAACGCGCGCTAACGCAGACGGCGCACACTTTAGTCGGCAATCTGCATTCGTTAGGGGTGGGTGTAGCGTACGCGATCTATTGCCATGGCGCCAGAGATCGATATAACGATAATTGATTACCGATTTCCATTGAGTCTACGTCCCTACAGTTCTGCCGACAGAATGATCGAAGATGTGCGTGGTGTGCATTGACTCTGTGAGATATCCGCGACTGACTTTTTGCGCGCCTTGCAGACATTTTGTCGATCACACTAAAAGTGTGCCGTCTGCGCTGCACCTTAATATGTCTAGCCGCAACAGCCATCAAGACAAGCCCCTCCCATTCCCGTGCTAGTAAAATAACAGTAGTCTCAATCAGCGCAATTGTAGCCATCATTATGTTTACTTGTTCTTAATAATTTGAGTAGTATTAGCTGTGCGGTTTTGCCTGGGTTTTATTTCGCTCATAAAACTTCACGTGGACTTCTTAACGGTTACATAATTATATTAAAACTCCGAAGTTTATAAAACTAATGTTGCCTGAATGTTCAAAATACCGATAGTTCAAAATCGTGGTTATGTGGAAGAACGAGGTCAACGATTGTCGTTGGGATGTTGTACATAATTTATTGTACCAGTGCGAGAACTTCACTTCGCCGTGCAGGATTCGTAGTGACGTAGTAATTGCTGCTGTCGCTAGATGACGCTGGGTACATGTGGTATCGCCACAGTTATAAAAAAATGACTACGAAAGCTCAACAGAGAACTCTGCTCCGCTCCCGCCTTAGCCTTCTAACCTAATCAATCAAAGTCAAAACATGGTACATGCCTATAATGGTGACCCTCTTTCCGAGACTTTGCCTTTAGCTTACCATCAGGCGTATGAAGTCAAATTGACGTGTCATTTTATAAATTTAATCACTTCTCAGTACCTCTTTTTGCTTCATTAAGATGACAATTTTTTTTATCATTTATTTACAGACCAATCCCCGGAGAAACATGCGCATTCTTCAACGTAGAAGACAGCGGTTGGTACCGAGTGCGTTGCCTCAATCCGACAACCGTCGCCTTTATTGACGGCAGCAGGGTCGTCTCTGTGAGCGCTACTGACAAGATTAGGAAGCTGCCGGCCAAGTACGAGAGCATGCCGGAGTACTGCTGTGTATTGGAGAGTTCAAATGCTGAGGTATGTGTTGTACAGTCAGTGTCAGAACTAGCTTTACGAAGCCTCAAAATGATCGTAATATAGGTAGATTCATATATCTTGGACCTTTTTTTATCGTGCGATAAATCCCCACGGATAGCACCCCCACGGAGCCGGTGGAGGTGGTTATGTCGGACTTGAACCGACTAAAACGCACGCCGTCTTAGGGCCTTGGGTGCCGGAGTTCCTTCTTCCTACAGTCCCGGGTCCTTTAAGCGGGGCGTGAAAAGGCATCTAATGAGGCCGTCAGCTGAGTGCCACCACTGCACAGTATGTTATTTTGCCTTAGTTGCGGACATGTCAGTTTTATTTTTTTTCTTTATAGATTTAACCTTAATAAACCATTCTGAGAAACCCCCGTTGTTATATTTTACTTCATTTAAGAGATACAAATATTTTAGTGAAAGGTCACTGACCTTCTTGAAAAAGTTTTTCGTCTGTATTTCTTTAATGAAGCAAAATTTCAGTGTCTTGCAAACTACCACTTAATTGTTGGTTTAAAATGTATAAATTGTAAAAATTACAAGGCTCTAACGTAACAGGAACCGGAATTAAAAAATATTTTTTCAATTAACGAAAAAAAAAATATATATAACATTAACTATTTGCGGGTCGCGTTTTTTTTTGTTTTCGTAATATACTTATGTAAAGTACCTTCAACTGGAGAAAATTCTAAATATGTATCTAGCGGGATCTCGGAGATATTGAGTTTCTAAGTTTTTATTATATTTCTATGGAAATAGGGTTGTCACAAAAAAGTAAATATTTAAATTGATTAGTTCAATCGATTAAATCAATTTATGCTAAACATGTTGTAAACGCTTATTTATGACATTTCCTCGCTGTCGCATTCAATTATGATTTCGTCAGTCGTCAGCGTAATATTTTCTTCATAACCTTGAGATTCTAAATTATTGTAGTGAACATTGTCAGTTGTTACGCATAGGAGTTGAAGCACTGATTTCGATAGGGGTAAAGGTTTTTTATGTTTATTACGTGTACTAAGTGTTAATGAGGATATATATGGATCGGACGACTCTAATGCACGGTGAAATAAATCTAAAATTGTAGTTTTCCTGTCTAATTTCCGGGTATGATGTTGTCGATCATAGCGCCAGTATTTATTCCTTGACTCGCCTGCTTGCTCAGACAACATACCTATGGGTAACGGGCTAGCGTCTATGATTTGACGGCCATGAATTAATATTTTGTGCATTGTGACAGACATGTAAAACCAATTGTATTTCTCCACGTACTTTTTAGCTACTGATTTACAAAAGGCATCAAATTTTTCAGCATCTATTATTAAGCCACTCGACAGCACTACTAAAATAGTATGCAGATCATCCACCAACATTATCTGCAAATGCTTTTCGATGTTGGTCTGATAGTGCTGTTCGTGCAGTGTTCCCATCATTGGTTGTCCCCGAATTTGGACGAACGACATCAACCAAAAGTGACAGTTTGTCTCTTATTGCTGTTTGTATATTTTTTTTCCGCTCCTCAACAATTGAGGCAGCCGGTGATTTTTTACTAACTCTCCACTTCATGACTGCTGGATCATTTTTGTACCCCAAATGCAGTAAAAATTCAAAAATTCTAATCCAAGCATGTAAGGGACTTATTCCAGGACATAAGGCTTCTAGATTTACGGGTTTGTTGATGACAACATCCAACTTATTAAACTCCGTTGCTGTAGCTCCACAGCAAGCACAACGTAATTGCGAAGTGGTCCCCGTAATGACGTTAAATACTTTGCCATCTACAACAGTTAAATATAATTTAGGATCTGCAATTATAGTTTGACCTTTATCGGTTTCCGCATAAAGTGGTGCTAACTGATCTATTTCAGCCTGTATCCGATTTTTTTCTTCAATGATAAGTTCTTTTGTCTCATTACGATATTGAATCTTCAATGGACGACAAAACCTGTACGATTGTGGGCTTGGATTAGACCACAACACAAAGCCGTCATTAGTTTTTAATCGTAAAGGGATATACGTTGTTGTAAATAAACAATTTTCATTCTCGTTATCACCATCTAAAAACTTCTGTTTATAAAAAGCCTGTCCTGTACTACCATCAAACCCCCAAGAACCCTCAAAAATGTTATTTTGCTTTTGTTTGCAATATTCTGAAATGTTTTCGGTATTAAATTTTATGATTCGGCGGAATGTGTGTAGTAATAAGCTATGAACTGAGACACTTGCTTCTCTTTCAGTAATAACTATGTCTTCTTCAGGATAACACATTTGCTTTGCTATTTTTAATTTATAGTATGGAGGATAAGCTAAGAAACCTCTGTCTTTCAAATCTTTCTGTATGATACAGTAATCTTCCACAGTTAGTTTCCTATCAATGACTAAAGAAAGGGCTTCATCAGGGGTGTAGGGTTTGGGTTCGGCTTTCGCTTTAATGGATGATGCAATTTTTTTAGGACGAGTTGGACTTTTCAGGCACTCGTTGATAACGAATTCTAATCCTTGAGCAGAGCTTTTAATAAGTTTTTCTCCGTGAATTTCGTCTGTTACAATTTTCGACATCATTTTAATTATTTTTGACTGCGGCTGATCCTGAAGAGACTCCTCGAAACTTTTTCGAATACGACGCATTTGACGAGAGTTCATTTCATTCGCAGCAGATGGATTGTTATTTGATGTTCCGGGTATTGATTCGTCTTGGCGATTACTACATATATTAGAAGTTGATGGAGCTTCATGTGAAGTTCCAGGTATAGGTTCTGTAAACAACATATTGCTTACAGAACCCATATCTGATGGTTCTGGTTCTTGAGGTCTTAAAAGATAATTGGAAGGAAAGGTTTTCTTTAATTCTATAGGACATTTTTCTATTCTGGTTGGTATTTTAATATCGAAAATTGTAGAAAGCCATTTATCATTCTTTTTACTGAAGCGTTTAAAATTTCTTTTGCTGCTAATATAAAGTTTTTCACACTTAAAAATAAATTTGGAAATGTTGTCTCTAAGGTTTTTATTATTAACGTCAAGATCGTCTGGAATACCTGTTGGGTACAATGCATTTAAAACAGTCATTATCCGATCATTGGTTTCTAGGTCACCCGGTCTTTGTTTTGACCCATATTGTCGGGCCTTTTCAGCCAAAACATTATAAATTTGCAGTTTCGTCAGTATTTTCGGATCCGAATTCAGGGTTAGGTCGTCAGTAATCATTGCCACTCGCTGACCAACATGAAGGTTGGCGCCCTCATGCCCCCCTTGCATTAAGTCCTCTGGTCGGGGCCCAGACGGACATCCCCCAGCAGGACGGGTCAGTGCCTGCTGAGGCAAAACAGTGCCATGGGTCTTTGACGGCTCCATGACACCTCACCCCCGCTTCTCCAGATATTATGTAAAGGAATTGGGTTTTAGCATTTGCCTAACGAGGGCGGACCCCTTCCCAATCCCACATAATACCTTTCATCGAAGATAGATCATAAACAAAAGTAGTGATCAAATTCAACCGTAAATAATTTAATTTTGATTTTGAATTTTCGCACTATTTTTTCATATCAACTTAAACTGTGTAAACTATGCACGCCACAATTTAAACCGACAGTTGTTAATACCTACCTGAGTCAAAAATAATGAATCACAATGAGTAATTTTCGCATGAAGTACTCGTAAGTATCGCACACAGGTTTGAGTGACAACCCTAACCGACAATTTCAAAATTCAATATTTCCGAAATCCTGGGCCTGTTGCAACTGATTTTTTTTGTGGTGTTAGTTATTATAGTGGTTAATATTTAGGCTTAACAAAAAACGCGACCGTGAAGAGAATGGCCGAAAAAAAAAATATTTTCTAAATCTAAGAAAAAAAAAAATCTCACTTGTCTGAGCAAGATTTTTAAAGTTTTCAAGAAAAAAGTGGTTCCGGTAGTGAATTTCTATCATAACTTAAAACATTTCGTGTAAAAATCAAAATAAAAAACGAGATATTGTGTTTCTATGGTTTTTTTTTTTTTTTTTTTTTTTTTTACACAGGACACGTCAATTTGACTTCACCTCGCCTGATGTTAAGCTAAAGGCAAAGTCTCGGAAAGAGGGTCACCATCGTAAACATTTACCATGTTAACAGTGGTGGCACTCAGCTTGACGGCCTCATTAGATGCCTTTTCACGCCCCGCTTAAAGGACCCGGGACTGTAGGAAGAAGGAAACACGTGAGCTGGCAGGGAATTCCAGGTCTTAGTGGTGCGGCATAGGAATGAATCACTGAAACGCTTGGTTCTAGCAGGTATACTCTGCACCGTAAATGGATGACATCTCAAGGATTTTTCTCGATTTTATATATTTCTCTTAAACTACAGTAGTTAGAGCCGGCGGAGTTTTGTTAGGCGGTTTGTTTCATTTTAGGCTTTCCCAAATACACATAAAATGAGCATGTCCGAACTAAGGCAAAATAACACACTGTGCACTGTTAACATGGTACATGTTTGCGATGGTGACCCTCTATCCGAGACTTTACCTTTAGCTTAACATCAGGCGAGGTGAAGTCAAATTGACGTGTCCTAGATAAAAAAAAAAAGGTGAGATTGCCAAAAGCATATCTCTCGCACCCTGGCAGACCCAGGACCATCTCTTTCGAGATGGCCCCTTCCGGGTTTTAGGGACCATAGTGTCCTCATCTAGCCCCGGGTACGGGGAGGCGATATATCTTGGACCTTAATCGCAAGATATAAAAGGCCTATCTACTTTGTGCATGAAGTTAAATACAAAAAAGGCCCTGCCGCGAGCGGATTGTTTTGTAATAATCCATACTTGGTGAATTTGAGATCGTCCACCGCAGTAGAACCCCGTGCTATCTTCAAAATACATCCAATAAACGTGTACTGCTGTATCAAGCACATTTTGAGCAAATTTTAGGTCCATGATATGCGAATTTAACTGTTTTATTAATTTAAACTGTATTATTGTCCGAACTAAACGTGTGTGTACTCTTCTTCTTCTTCTCTTCTTCCTAACCTTTCTCCCATTTCATTTGGGGTCGGCTCTCCGTATCAACTCGCGCCATTCCTTCCTGTTTTGTGTCATTTCCAGGCTTGCGCCAATTGTTCTCATATCCTTGGTTATTGTGCTTATCCAGGTCGTAAGGGGACGGCCTCGGCCTCTTTTTCCCTCGGCATTGTTGTTTAGCGCCCTTTTAGTCATGTGATCGTCATCTCTGCGCATCACATGGCCGAACCATCTCAGTCGGCTCTCGCACATCTTCTCTTGTATTGGCACGACTTTGAATGTGCCACGAATGTATTCATTCCTAATCCTATCCCTTAGCGTTACGCCCCCAGCCCACCTAAGCATTCGCATCTCTGTGCAATGCATCTTATGCTCCTCTTGCTTGCGCGTTGGCCAGCATTCTGCGCCATACAAAAGAGCAGGTCGAACTGCTCTCTTGTAAATATTTCCCTGTAAACGTGTGTGTACTCTCTCACCTAAAATCGTTTCTGCATACACAACCCTATTTTAAGTTTAAGACTTATATTCTAGGTGGGTGCAAACCTGTCAGCCTCGCTCGTGTCGAAGTCTGGTGACAAATACAAGGCCTCCTTGACGGATGTAGAGACAGGCGCTTCCATCGGAGACGGATTTCTGTACCGTTGGGCCCCACCTGTCGAATACCCTGCTGTTAAACCGGGTAAGTAATATATTAAAGACTTGACAGTTGCCGTAGAGGAGCTGTACATTCATGTAATATTTAGAAGTTTGTATTCAACTTGCTCTGTATGTGTACAGGAAATCAGGTAATATAATTTGAAAGAAAAGCGTCGGTAGCTTAGTGGTTACGGACTCGGCCTAACGATCGAGAGGCTCCTGGTTCGATCCTGGCCATTACACTACCGACGTGAACCCACTCCTAGCACAAGCATTTCAACTTAGTTGGAGGGGTTAGAGGAAATATTAGTAACTTAGGTTCTAATATTCGTTTTAAAATAAAAAATAAAAATGAAAATCTCTAGTGTTAGCTTAAGAGCTTCCTAGCAACTGTTTCTCCATAGTACCGTTCTCCCCTTTTTCCTCCCTGAATATTGCTTCTTTAACAATATTTTTGTTTTCTTAAAATCAAGATCTTCTGTACGCATGTCCCTGTTATTTTATTTTTGTCGGCAGTCAATAAAATAAGAAAATATGATCGTCTAAAGATGATAAAAAATGACTAATTCTTACCGGCATGTTTGGAGGACTTTTACAGCATTAAGTATTCTAATTATACAAATCGGATACACAGGGAAAAAGGACGGACAAATAGAAGGGAAATTTGAATCACATCGGGCGTGTCTCGGTAGCTGAATTGGTCATGGCATTCCCCCTGTAAGGGAAAGACTGTGGGTTTGAGTCCCGCCCGAGAAGATTTATTTTTCCCTGTGTATTGGACACTGTGGGTTTGAGTCCCGCCCGAGATGATTTATTTTTCCCTGTGTATTGGACATTCTGAACCTGAACGACAATAAGGTGTATCTATTCTTTCTGCAGCGTTACCTATGATCTCTCGTCCTCCTCTATCGAGTGGGTCCCGCGTACTGATAGTCCACGCCGGACAGAAGCTGGCGTTTGTGCGACCGGCGGACACTACCCGCCAGGCGAGCTATGACGATGTCGTACAGAATGTACTACTCGCTGGACTGAAAGGTACGTACTGTGTTCATCCTACAGGGAAACCACGACAAACCTAGATGGAAGTATAAAAAGTAAAAGGTGTTTGGGTTGTCTTCAAAGGCCTCAACCGAGCCAACCACTTATATTGAGGTCTTATACTTGTATTTTAAGCCCCCGACGCAAAAACAAGAGTTGTTATAAGTTTATACCTAGTAATATTTTGATTCAACGGTTGCCATGTCGGCGGACCTTGAATTGTTCCTATAATATAACGGAGTCCTTAACCAGTTAGGGTCCCCCGACATGGCAATCGTTGAATCAAAATATTACTAGGTATATCAACTCAATTGACAGCCTCCGTGGCGTGGCGGTAGTGAACGCGACTGCTACACAGGAGGCGCGGGTTCGATCCCCGCTCAGTGCAAATATTTGTATGCATGAATATGGCTATTTGCATTGGTCTGGGTGTTTCTATGTCTAATATGTATGTATTTACTAAAAAGTACTAAAAGTATCTAAGTATGTTTATCCGCATTCTAGATTCCATAACACAAGCTAGTTGAACTTACCATGGTTCTCATATTAGTCAACTAATACATTGTAATAGTAATATAGGGAACAGATAACCACACATTGAAAACGAGGGAAGAAGAAAAACAACTTACTGTAGAATTATGTATACCTCAGACCAAATAAGTAATATTTTAATACTCTAACCGCCGCCGTTCCCAATAACATACAGTTAAAGATAGATCGCAACAGTCAAATTTGACGTATCAGCTGTTTAAATTCAAAACATGGTAACTGATTTTTTTGCGGGAAAGCGCATCGCGGTATAATTTTATTTTCCGAAATTGTGGTAAAATAGGAGTTACTATGTTTTGAATTTCAACAGCCGAGCACTTTATCCGTAGATGCGATCTATCTTTCACTGTAAGTATGTTATTGGGAATGCCCGTTAGATGGCAAGGCTTAGGGCTAGTGATATGTCAAACCAATCAAACACAATCTCCTTAGCCGTGTGTACGCGAAGTTGACTTAAATAAACGATCTAACTATCCCACTGGACAGCTGGCGGTCCACAACTGTACGTTTCTCGAGAAACTTTCTGCCTCGCACAACTAAACTGTGCAATGAACTGTCACCAGCGGTATTTCCGAACCAATGCGACCTTCAAACCTTCATGAAAATAGCGTACAGTAGTACCACGTTTATAAGTTACGCCGATGTACCTGCGCAGAAGTTTCTTAATTGAAACGCGCCAAAAAATCTTAACCAATCACAACGCTCCGCCAAACATGGCCCTTTATTATTGGTTGCCGCCTGCGCGCCATGTTCGAAACAATGAACAATGAGCGAGAAAGCACTACTCTCTGGATTTATTGCATTTTCAATCTTAACGCAACGCAATAAAGTTGGTGTTTCAATAGCGTTGGCAATCGTAATTAATCGGCGTTAGCTTACTCTTCTGAGCAGGCGAACTTTGCCGATGCGACTTATAAATGTGGTTCACCTGTACTCTCTTTTAAAAGGAAGGCTACGCACTTGTGACTCCTCTGGTGTTGGGTGTCCATGGGCGGCGATGATCGCTTACCATCGTCGAACCGTCTGCTCGTTTGCCTCCCTATTCAATAAAAAAAAACCATTTTGCCCACAGCCACTCCACTCCAGACTCCCCCAGTGCCAGGACAAGTGGTGATCACAAAGTTTACCGACGACCTGCACTATCGCGCTATGGTGATTCGCACGCATTACGCACAGAACAAGTATTTGCTTGAATATATCGATTTTGGTGAGTATTTCTTTCTCGTACAGGCAGATTTTTTATGCAACTTAGGTATTGCTCGGGCCAAATATCTTGGACCTAATTCGCGAGATATAAAAAGCCCTTTAGGCTTGCTCTTGAAACCAATCTCAGTCCATAAAAATCATTATAAAAGCGAAAGTAACTCTGTCTGTCTGTATGTTACCCTTTCACGCCTAAAACACTGAACCGATTTTGATGAACTTTGGTATAGGGGTAGACTAGCCCATGAGAAAGGACATAGGCTATGTTTGGTCGCGATAACTGACATCCGCGGTGGAGCCAAACTGGCAAAGGCTAGTATTATTATAAGTTCAATGTCATTGTCACTGTTAAAGTCCTACTCTCCTCGAAATCAATTTCGTCAACATTATATTGCAATTAGAATTGTACAAGAATTAGATCCCAGTGTAATGAAGTTTTATTTGCATTGAGTCAAAGCCAACGTGTGACGCTAGTGTATTTTTTACATGCGAAACATCCCCACGGACACCCCCAAACCCCCGGGGGCCGGTGGAGGTGGTTATATCTGACTCGAACCGACTAAAACGCACGCCGTCTTGGGTCTTTGGTTGACGGAGGTGAGATTGCCGAAAGCATATCTCTCGCACCGCGGTAGACCCAGAGATATGGAGCTAGTGTGGTGTTCAAGAGTATGAATACGCTAGATTCTAATGTCAATAGATTGAAATTGGTTTCAAGAGTAAGCCCGCTGGTGTGCGTGTTTTGTAATAATCTATGCTTGGTGAATTTGAGATCGTCCACCGCCATAGAGCCCCCCGGTATCTTCAAAATACATTCAAGATACGTGCACTGCGCGTATAGAAGCACATTTTGAGCACATTTTAGGTTCAATTATACCAGGAAAAATGAATTATAGCCCGTCAAGAAAGTCGTGAAAATTGAGGGTGGCGCTGCTGCGCTTGACCTGGTATCCCTGTCATACTACAACTGAACAGTCTTGATCTGTTGTTTTTTTATGGTATAAAGTTAAATATAGTACATACCTATAAAGATAATAAATAAATGAAAGTGAAAAATGTATCACGGCAGTATTTTTTTTTACTTTTGTTTAGGTATTATTAATATATGGAACCGAAAATAATGTTAACAGAAATTAACACGATTATGGTACGGTTGAATTGCTTGAAGTTTCGACCAGATTAACCAGCCGTGATCACAGACTGACTAGATCACACACTGCACGTCCGCCGTCACGTCGTCTAATCCGTGCGGTAGATAGTTCTACATTCACCCACAAACCACACATTCTCCATTAGATACTCGTTTCACCATATTCTTTGACCGCGCCGAAAAGTAAGGTTGCATGTTTCATATCACTGGACTCCATATTGCTGATAATGTAAACCCAAATGCTTTTATGTTTCTGGATTTGTAATAATCAATTGTTTATTAATAATCTATGCTTGGTGACTTTGAGCTCGTCCACCGCTGCTGGCCACATTTTAGGTCCAAGATACATATACTGAGCAATACCTTACTCAAAGCACACCCAAAGAAAAAAAAACGGGACCCTATCACTAAGGTCTGTCATGAACCGTGATGGCTAGACAGTCGAAATTTTCACGATATTTATAGTATTAAAAAATTAAAACAATAATCTTTTATAAGAATAGTTTATTGGTATGAGTATTGAACACCTGAAATGCTGCTTGAAACTCCATGAGTAATTAATTTATGTTCGATAGTTTTCTCACTGGCAATATCATGAAATTATATGTCTTGAAATGTACTTTTGAAAATCTGAAACAAATACAAACGTCCTGGATAAATACAGCTGTATTTATACCCCGAGTATTTTTTAATTAGTTTGGGCCTAAGTGGTTAATACAAATTACCTAGATCAAGAATGTTCAAAAACGTCAAAGTGGTGCACTATGATTTGTTATACTCGTATCCTACGAGTATGACAAAACCGCAACAAATGAAGAGAATGCTTTGAAACACAAAATATTCAGTTAAATTACATAATTTTTAATAGATTACACTTTCCATACCTTGTTTAACATTAAAGTATATGTACGTACTGGTTAATTTAGCATTTTTGCCATCAAAATCGTCAAAGTCGGAAAGCAGCTTGCCGGCTTGAACTTCTGCCGTGTTTCATACTATATCCCTGAAATACTTTGAATACGACACGTTTCGCACAACTATTATTCATATATCAATTCATTTTTACACTCAAGACTGCTATCCGGTGAACAGTAATTAAATACACGTAAATAATATACGAAACATCTCCGACGTAGCAAGGAATTGACAACTGATTACTCAGTTTGGCAGTTATCGAGTGTTTCAAGTACAAGGAAAATTTTTAGTTCCTCCAACATTAATTTCACGACTTTCTTGACGCACTATAGATACTCAGGTGGGGCTTGAACTCACGACCTTTCCCTTACAGGTTGAAAAATCATTCATTGGTTCCGACAGTGTTGGTAGATGACTACACCGTCGTCTTAAAGACGGATATATAGAGAAGGGAAATTTGAATTATTTCAGGTGTGGCTCAGTAGCTCAGCTGGAGGAACATTGTCCCTGTAAGGGAAAGGACGTGGGTTCAAACCCCACCTGAGTAATTCATTTATCCTGGTGTAAGCGAATTGTATAGTTAGCATAAAAATGCTTTAAAATTTCATTCATACATTTTAGGTCCTAGATATATAAATCAAGCAATACCAAGTTCGTTTTTTTTAAACTTAAACTATTTTCAGTCATAATCTATATATATAAAATAGGTCCTGTAAATTGCACCATGTATAACTCAAGAATGGATGAACCGATTTGGCTGCAAAATTGGTGGGGATATAGCTTAGAACTAGGAGACCGACATAGAATACTTTTCATCGCGGGAATAGGTTCCTGTGGGTCGTGATCACGGGATCAGTATTTCTGTGATCCTGGTACATTTGCATTTAGTACCAAGCTCACAGAAAATTTAAGGAACTTCCGAACTTAACGTGAACGAAGTTGGGGACAAACGCTAGTCTTAATTTTTTTTTTTTCATTTTGAGAGCACCCCCTTAACTGTCTCAGTCGATATTGGAATACTTGGTGTTGACATATCGAGCGAAGTCCAGTTTCGCGGTCATTTAGAGGGAAAAGCTAAATTGGCCTCGAAGAAGCTGGGTGTACTCAATAGATCGAGACAGTATTTCACTCCGGCTCACCGCCAACAACTTTATAAGGCGCAAGTACGGCCACATATGGAATACTGTTCTCATCTCTGGGCAGGAGCACCTCAGTGCCAACTTCTCTCTCTGGACCGCATCCAACGGAGAGCGACTCGAATCGTCAACTGCCGGGATGTTTCAAATCGGCTAGACTCTTTGGCACTGCGTAGAGATGTGGCTTAGCTTTGTATCTTCTATCGCCTATACTATGGGGAGTGCTCCGAGGAATTGTTCGGATTGATCCCCGCCGCCTCTTTCCGCCATCGTTCCACGCGACAGCAGTTCCACACTCACCATCTGGACAGCTGGCGGTCCACAACTGTGCGTTTCTCGAGAAACTTTCTGCCTCGCACAACTAAACTGTGGAATGAACTGCCACCAGCGGTATTTCCGAACCATTACGACCTTCAAACCTTTAAGAAAAGAGCGTACTCTCTTTTAAAAGGAAGGCAACGCACTTGTGACTCCTCTGGTGTTGCGGGGGTCCATGGGCGGCGGTAATCGCTTACCATCAGGCGATCCGTATGCTCGTTTGCCTCCCTAATGCATAAAAAAAAAAAAAAAAAAAAAACGTATATGCGATCAGTCAATAAGACTATGAGCAAATGTGGTGGACTTATATAGCAGGTGAGGGGCTACTGCCAGCGCAGTAACTATCCTTTATATCATATATGGCCAGTCCTCTTGCTGACTCTACTGGTCAAAGATGTCTCGCCGTTTCTTCAGTCGACGAATGCTTTCAGGGACTGTGAGCTGTCCCGCAAGTTCATTAGGATGCGTCTGAAGTCGCCTTTTGTATTTATTGCCGGAGGTACTTAGTCTTAAATAAAAAAAAAAAAACATTTTTTCCACAGGCAACACCGAGGTTACAATCGGCCTGGACAAGATCTACCCATGTCCTCCTAACTTGGACCTCGCCGCCAAGCCCACTCAAGTGTCTACGATCAAGTTAACACAACTCACTCCTGAGGAGGAGAAGTGTTTTGAGATCAAGAATTCTATTGAAAATAGGGACCTGGAGCCTCCCGCAATGGAGTACTTAAATAAGCTGAGGGATTCTAATGAGGAAATGATGCTGGTATGTATTTTTTGTCCACTTTTGTTCACGTTGTCCACGTTAATATGACATCTAGACACAAAAATAAATTTAAACTTCCCTCGATCAGATTGGAATTATTCCAAGGTAATGCTCAATGTATGGCAATTTCAATTTATAATCATCGTCCTGCCGGGGTGCGAGAGATATGCTTTCGCAATCTCACCTTCGGCAATCAAGGACCCAAGACGGCGTGCGTTTTAGTCGGTTCGAGTCCGACATAACCGCCTCCACCGGCTCCGTGGGGGTGGTATCCGTGGGGATTTTGCGCACGATAAATAAAATAAAAATATCTTCCACGATCGTTACAGGAATTACCACTGACAAGGTTTAAAAAACGACTACATGACTTTTTGCTGTACAAAATGTGTTATAGTGTAAAAGAATATCTAGACGATAAGAATTCATACATTTGACATTATTATATTGAAGATTTGACATGTACCTATTAGTTCTGACAATATTTATTGATTTATTGACATTAAAGTTTGCACGCTCTACGGAACAGAATATGCTGTACCCGCTAGTTTTAAAGACCTACAAATGTAATCATATTCGAGGCAAATAAAGATTAGAATTGATTCGTAAGAATGTTGGTAGATGGCTCCACCGTCGCCCTTAAAGACGGATATAAAGAGAAAGAAAATTTGAAATGATTCAGGTGTGGCTCAATAGCTCAGTTGGTTCATTCCCCCTGTAAGGGAAAGGTCGTGAGTTCAAGTCTCACGTGAGCGTTTCATTTTTTCCGATGTTTTTCGAACTTAAAAGTTAGCATAATAAATGCTATAAAAAAATTCATTCAAACACTTTTGTGTTCCCGGTGGAATAAAATAGGGCTACCCCATCTCTTCCAGTGGGTGTCGTAGAAGACAACTGAGGGATAGGGCTGTTTCACATCAGAAAGATATTATACACTAACTTTTAATCTCTCGCGTTCCATGATAAACAAAATTATAACTAGAATTAACACGATCATGGTATGGTATATTTTCCTGACTTTTCGTAACATAACATAAACTAACGCCTATATTCCCCGAAGGGGTAGGCAGAGGTGCCAGCACCCACATTTCGCCAGTTTATGTTTAGGTCCCAATGGGTGGCGAGCCTATTGCCGCACTAGATGGAGGAGGGGGAGGAACGTCATAGCTATGACGTCCTTCGACTTTTGACGACTTCTGGCGACGATTATTACGAGAAATTTCAACGGGGCATCTCTGTTACTTAATCATATTCTGTCCTCCGTGAGCCGGCTCCATCGAATTATAAGACGTTGTCACTTCAAAAATGTTTGGAACCGCTGAAACTTTGTTTACCTTTTTTCTCTCGCTTCGTTGGCTTTACTTTATGTAATAACTAGCTTTTGCCCGCGGCTCCGCCCGCGTGGATGTCGGTTATCGCGACCAAACATAGCGTATGTCCTTTCTCATGGTCTAATCTACCCCTATACCAAATTTCATCAAAATCGGTTCAGTAGTTGAGGCGTGAAAGCATAACATACACACAGACAGACAGACAGACAGACAGACAGACAGACAGACAGAGTTACTTTCGCATTTATAATATTAGTAAGGATAAGGTATCAGAAATAAAGGTTTTTTGTATTTGTAACTCAACAGACTCTACCAAACGGTGAAGCGGCAGCCCCCAGCGGTTCCCTAGCGTTCCTCAAGCTTGTGAAAAATAACGAGGATGTAAACCAGAAGATTATAGGATTGTGCGCTCCCGACTGGAAGAAGTTCCTGGACCAAGGCGGAGATGTTGTCGGTAAGATATCCATAGAGACTATACAGTATAGGCCGTGCCAGATCGTTTTATTTTTTTATAAAGGACACGTCAATTTGATTACACCTAGCCGGATGTTAAGCTAAAGTCAAAATCTCGGAATGAGGGTCTCGGGACCGGTTACTTAGGGCACAGAATAGATAAGGACAGAAGTTGCACTCCTTTGATGTTGAAGAATGCCGCCGTTATAATAACCTACAAAATTTAGTAGGTATCGCCCTTTGTTCCGAACAAACAACGCTGCCAACTTCAGTGTTAGGGTTGTCATTTTGTCAATGTAAATAAAACGTGAATTACTATTTATTTTTAAACTCCGACACTAAAAAGACGGTGTATTATAATAATAATAATAGGTAGATACTCGTATTTGTATATTATTCGAATCGGCATCAAAAAAATATCTTAAAACAAGCTCTGTGTGTAAATTACAGTCCGTCAAATCTAAGAAGTACCGTTTGACAGTTCTGACAATTGAATGATAGGGATGGGATGAAAAAATCGATTACTATAATATCCGAACTTTAAGAGATCGATTACTATAATATCCGAATTTTAAGAAATCAATTGTTATAATTAAATAAAAGAAATGTTTAGGATATTTTTTTATTCACTACTAGTACTAGTATCGTCGTCTTCGTCATCATCGTCATTTAAATTAATGACCAGTTGATTGTCCATTACATTATCAAAGTGTACGTCTCTTTCGAAGTCGTCCATTATTATTTTCTTTGTTTTTTGTACTACTTTACTCCAATCTTCCTGTGTAACTTGGGCACATGCTTCCTTTAATAAACCTTCCATTTTCTTGACACTGAAGGGTGGTTTTGTGTTGTGTCTTGCTGCATAACCTGTAAAACAATAATGTAACTATTTGATAGCAGACGAAAACCATTGTTTAAATTATAAATGTTAGAAGTACTCGTGTTATTATTATAATATTATAAAATATTACCTTTAACTTGGGCCCAAATCAGTTCAATGGCATTATATTGGCAATGGTACGGAGGAAGTCGTATGACTTTGTGCCCGTGCTCTTCGGCCAATTGGTCAATTACATATGTCGGTTTTGGTAGTTTATGCAATTTCACTAACTGTAATAATTCAGCTTTTAATAGTGACATGTCGGCATCCACTCCTTTTCTTTGCAGCCATGCCACCAAATCTGCTTTCTTATTGGCTGACGTAGGTGCTTTATCAATTTGCACAGAGTGGTATGGGGCATTATCCATTATAATTGTGCTGTTAGGAGGGATATTCTGTAATAAATTTAAGAACCACTCTCGGAACCTTACTGCGTCCATTTCTTCATGATACTCTTTAGTGCTTTTGGATTGGAAAGCTAATAAAGAGTTTTCCACGAAGCCTGTAGACGCTGACCCAGCATGGCATATTATGAGGCGTCCACCTTTTCCTATCGGCACCTTCGAGCACGAAGCTTCAGAATCATCAGTCCATGTTTTCGGCACAGAATGGTTGGAATTTAGCCAAGTTTCGTCCAAAAATATTACATTATCCCAGTTTATAATTTGTTTAACTTCGCGCAGGAATGTTAGTCGCTGCATAATTATGTCATGTCGCTCCATAACAATTTTTCGTTTGTCAACTTTTTTGTATCTGAAGCCAATTCCTGTTATTACCGTTCTCAACGACTCTATGCTTCCCTTATACAGCCCGGCATCTTTTAAAGTTGCACATAACTTTGCCAATGTTGGAAATTCGCCTCTTGTAAAATACCCGTATATATGGTTTCTAATAGCATGACTATCGAATTCATCGATGCCTGTCACAGGTTTATTTCTTTTTCGTTTTTTCGGAGTGTGAAGTACGTTACTGTCACTCCCCGAAGGCCCATATTTTTCACTTAATATTTTGCCAACGGTGCGGCTACCAATACCGAGAGCTTCACCGACGCGATCCCGAACTTGTGTAACTGGCAGTAGAAGTCCACCATTTTGAGATTCACGCTCAAAATAATCGTGTAATTTCACCACCAATTCACGAGCCTGGCTGTTCAAAGTACGTCCTCTTTTCGACATTATTAATAAACACTTGCTTAGTTCGGAGTCCAGTATAAATATTGCCAAGGTAAACGGATAAAGAATGATCAGTCCAGAAAAGTAATAGCCAAGTCACAAATTGTAAAACACAAACGAGAAAGCAAGTACGCGCACAGTCAGCTTCCAAGATGGCGAGAGACTGCTGACGCCGAACCGACCGAGCGGACCGCGTGCGCTTGTAGTTGGCAGTGTTGCCAGAAAAAAAAAATTGTAGAGACTTGGACACCTGCGATTTTGCCTATTGACCTAAAAATAATTAAATTAATTTATTTTAGGGTATCTGTGTATTCAGTGCATTATGCGGTCGCGCAGTAACGTCGTTAATTTATAACATCAGGTAACAACATTTTTGTGAATGGGTTCTACATACCTTATTTTTATTAGTTTTAGACGTAGAAATAAGACTTAGAAGAAAAAATTGTAATTGTAAAATCAATGGATGTGCTTGTTAAAAATTTGTTTATTTCTCTGTAATATGCAAACCCATACTATCATACACAAAAATAAATGTAAAAAACACTATCCCTGACTCCATTTACTATTTCGACAGCGTTAGCGCGAGAAACCCCGACTTATTTGGGCGCGAAAATCAAAAATCGACAAATCGCTTTCGACAACTTTTTAAAGAAGCAAATATATTTGATTTATAAATACGTATTTTTGGTGAATGGGTTTTATCTCATATTTTACGATTACATAACTATTTAGTTATGTAATCGTAATATGTGAGATAAATCCCATTCACATGAAAAAATATTTGTTTGGTTGTCAAGTGTAATTTGTAAATAATACATTCGATTTTTCGTATATGTAAACGATTTTTTTGCATACAAGTGTATCCGAAGAGTCGCAACACTACGTGCAGTGACCTAACTACGTAACTTTGTAATGAGGTCAAGAATATAACTATTAGAAATTATTTACTGTGTAAATATGTGTTATTTTGCTTTGTTTGAAAGTTTTCAATTACATTTAGATATTAAGAATTGTACATTTTTAGATACAATAATGAAATCTTTCTAAATTCATGGTTTTATGAAAAAGGTTATCGAAACTGAATAATGTACGTATGAACAAAGTTGTTTCGGTTTGAAAAATATGAAACGTCAAACGGTACCTCTTAGATTTGATGGACTGTAGTTGACTTTTGACGCTGACTGCACTCACAAGTAATATTATAATTAAATAAACTAGGTAGCCACAAAAATAATAACAGTACGACCACGACCACGACATAAGTACATAGGTACCTATATTTAAGTTTCAAAATAATTAACTAAGTGCAGTACAATTTTCAGTTCTCACATTGTAGGTATCTATGTCACAGGTTCACTACAATTAGACTACGAACAGTACCTACCTAATGGCTTTGTTACTAAATATACAAGATATATCTGCGTTAATAAATAATGAAATCTTACGTTTCACGCTCTGTTGGTAATGTAAAAAAAGACAACTTCCAATTCTTTAGTGTTCGTACATTCGTCCACGCAACAGTAATGATTACTGCGATTCATTATTTTATTTTTCTAGTAGATACCTAACCTAGTGTACCTACACACATAAACAATGATAACTTATCCTACGCAAGTCGCGTCACGCGTGTGCTCGCAAGCGCGGGCCGGCCCCGACTGCGCTAGCAGCCTGCGGGTGAGGCGCGCGGTAGGTACTTATCGCCGTAGTTTAGGCGAGTGACGGACGCCTGCTTAGGGGTTGTAAACATTTTTCACACTGTAGTGAACTTCTAAGTAAGTTACACAAAAATCACTAATATATCACTGAAGTCAGCAAAGTCTTGTGTATAGATGAAATTAGACATCAGATTTAAAGAGTTGTGTAGATTGATAAATCTTAGTCTTAGTAGTCTGATGTCTGTTTCTGTACCTTTTTGAATATATAAATAAATAAATACGATATTTATTGCAAACTTTATTCTCAATAGTGTTTCCTTCTTCCTACAGTCCCTTTAAGCGGGGCGTGAAAAGGCATCTAATGAGGCCGTCAAGCTGAGTGCCACCACTGTTAACATGGTACATGTTTTACAATGGTGACCCTCTTTCCGCGACTTTGCCTTTAGCTTAACATCAAGCGAGGTGAAGACAAATTGACGTGTTCTTTATAAAAAAAAAGGATCGCACTTTCAAATCACGCCTGGACCGATCAAAACTTTTGACTTTCTAAATCTATTTGAATAATACCAGTATTTTTTTTTTCAGAAATACCCCGTCTGTTGTACACCGACTTGGAACACAACGATTTACCCGCGGGGCCCATAGAGTTAGACATCTTGGATGTGAGCGTCATCCAAGGAGGGATCATCTCCGGGGCTCTCAAGGGCTCCAAGCACACGGATTATGTGTTCAACACACTCACGCAAAAGGTACGTTGTGGCATTACCATATACTCACGTTTATAAACCCCCGAAGGGGTAAGCAGAGGTGTAGCAAAAGCCATCCTCTTCTGCAAGTTGATTGTGACTTTTTGTCAACGTGATTTTTTGTCACTCAGTCAAGTGCAATGAAGACTATACTGAGTGCGCTAATTAGGTGACAAATAGCTGCAGCGACATTCAGCACCGGAGTGACGTGACTGTTCTTCTACTTATTTCAAGGGCACAAATCACAGCTACCTCATTGTAGTCCATTAGAAAAATGAACGCGTTTTGTTGCCCAAGTACAGATGATGATTTAATAAAATGCCTCAGGATCTGATAGACATGCCACTTAATAAATTTAAAAGTGAAAAATTGCTTAATAAAAAAAGGTTATTATAAATTAGACGAATATTTAAATGATAAAGATGCATGGTCATCCTAATCTCATCTCTTGCTCGCACTGTGAAAAATTGCTATAAATAAAACCATATTTAAAATAAAAAAAAGAAGGATAATCGAGTTCACTGAGTTTCTTGCTGGTCTCTTCTCAGTAGAACCACCTACCGAACCAGCGAAAGAATCATTTTCCAATGATTTATTTTATTAATTTTTTTCTGTGATTACCTACTTGTAAAATTCTGACGTTCATATGTGCTCTTTATGTGCCTAAACTGAATAAATGAAATTGATTCTTTGATGGGTGATAGCAAATAAGTCACGGTGACAAAAAGTTCCAATCAGTGGCGGGCCTTACGGACGACTCTTTTTTTTTTATCGTCCGACAAATCCCCACGGATACCATCCCCGCGGATACCACCCCCACGGAGCCGGTGGAGGCGGTTATGTCGGACTCGAACCGACTAAAACGCACGCCGTCTTGGGTCTTTGGTTGCCGGAGGTGAGATTGTCCAACGGACGACTCTCTGGCAAGTCATTGAAACAAAAAAGGTCATGGCCGACCGCATAGCGTGTATACTCTTTAATCACATATTCACCAGTGAAGATACCAACACATGTCCATTTTAAGACATGGACGTTACAGGATGTGGTCTATCACATCTATCCATATACTCACGACTGTAAACCCCGAAGGGGTGAGCAGAGGTGTACTAGCGCCCGTTTTGCCAATTATGTTTTCCGGTCCCATGACGTAATAGGGGCGAGTCTATTGCCGTCTAGCGGGCCCTATGTCTTGGGGTGTATTTTTTTTATGGAATAGGGAAGCAAACGAGCAGACGGATCGCCTGATGGTAAGCGATCACCGCCGCCCATGGACATCCGCAACGCCAGAGGAGGCACAAGTGCGTTGCCTTCCTTTTAAAAGAGAGTACGTTCTTTTCTTGAAGGTTTGAAGGTCGTATTGGCGTTATGTTTACTGTCGGACGGAGAACAGCCCTATCCCTTAGTCTTAACATCACACAGATATATACAGCCCAGACTCAGCCACAGATATAGGCTTGTGTCAACAATAGTCCCCGGAATACGACAATAGGCTTACCCCAATTACTTGGGACCGAATACAAGGATTGGTAAAATCTAGGTGTTACATATATTGAGAGCACTTGTACTTTTTCCACATTATTTATTCTATTACACCTGAGCGGTTCCGCCTTACAGCATTCTCAAAGATTTACATTTACCAAAGGTTTTGGATGTTATAATTCCTAAAAAGTACGATATTTAACATTTTTCACATGTGGATAGTTATAAAATTTAGTATACCAGTAACATTTTTTTTCCCATAATGTGGCGAATAATTATAAGCATGGCCTAAAAACTGTGGGAAAATCTAAACCTTTAAGAATGCCGTAAGGCGAAACCGGTCAGATGTAATAGAATAAATATTGTGGAAATAGTACAAGTGTTCCCAATAATATGTAACAATGAATTCCAGGGATAAAGATTATATGTATGTACTTTTTTTTGTATATAGATGGCAGAATATTGCAACAGTGAGCTGGGCAGAGAGCCTTATCTGCCGCACGCAGAAGAACTATGCATTGCACAGTGTCCACCCTGTAAGTATTATTTCACAGTTCAGTAATACTTGTGTTTAAACTCCCCCCAAGACCCCGATGCTGCTAACTACCAATCAATGTCATACTACAGACTGCAATAAAATGCAATTTAATCGTAGACTTCACTTCTTCATCCTGGCGGTAATCGCAATTGCATCTGAAATAGTGATTCTTGTGTACTGCGGATTTGGCTGAAGTTCGACCTCTACAACCCAATGGCGATATCGAAGCATTGCAGTTAGACCAGTTCTTGGACATTTTATGGCTTCCATAGATGACCGTATGGCAACTACCGACGGCTTCAACGTGCAAATGGTCATGCATACAAATATTTGCATTGAGCGGGGATATAACCTGCGCCTTCTGCTTACCGGTCGCTTTCACAACCGCTACGCCACAGAGGCTGTTTTTTGATTTGATTTATTAATATGACATTGTAACTATACAATGCCATAATGCTCCGTTTATATTATCCTTGTCCAGGGAATGCTACCGGAATTATGTAGTGTGCCCATTTCAGTGCCTGTCACTGGATTGTTTTCATTCCAGTGAGCTCATTCTAGCACTGGATTGAATGTTTGACAGTGAATACGCATCATTATTATTTTTTTGGGAATAGTACACACCTTTTTTTTAGACTAACTGTAAGAAATAATAAAATTGTTTGAATGATTTTTTTTAGCATTTATTACTAATATATACTCGTACCACTCTTACGAACTGTTGTCTAACAGTTCGTCAGAATATTGGTAGATGTTTCCATCGTCGCCTTAAATACGGATATATAGAGAAGGAAAATTTTGAATTGATTCAGGTGTAGCTCAGTAGCTCAGTTGGAAAAGCATTCCCTCTGTAAGGGAAAGTTCGTGGGTTCAAGCCCCACCTGAGTAAAACATTTTTCTTGATTTCGATTAGATTTATAAGACTGTGCTTTGACCAATTTTGAAGATTTCGAGTGCTAACATAGATATAAGTCAATTGTTACTAACACATTGAGTCTTGTTGCTCGAAATAAAGAAATTTATTATTATTATTATTATTATAAACTCTCTCATTTCAATAATCACGTTATTCTGTGATAGTAATAATTACAATAACCCCCCTTAGACCCGCAATGGTTCCGCGCCGTACTGGCCGAACAACCGCAAGGTCCCGGCGGTGCCACGGCCCGCGTTTGCTACCTCGACTACGGGAACGTGGAGGAAGTTCCCGTGACCTTACTACGCAAGATGTTGCCAGAGTTCATGAGGGGGATTCCCGTCGTCCCAGCGTGCTTGGAGATCGCAGGTATGTACATAATCTTAGGCGTAAGGGTGACGGGTGGAGCAGCTTGTCACCCTTTTTTTTTTCGTGCGGAAGTCCCCTCGGATACCCCCCCTGCCGAAGCCGGAAGGGGAGTTTATGTCGGACTCGAACCGACTAAAACCGCACGCCGACTGTAGGTCTTGGTGCTAGGCCGGAGGTGAGGTTGTCTTCGACATATCCCTCGCACCCCGTCTGACCCAGGGCCATCCCTTACGGTCTGGCCCTCCTCAGGAGGGGGGAGCAGCTTGTCACCCTAATGTATTCTAAAATGCTACTCAGTTGTGAAACTCGATTTGATTGTGGATCGAAGATAAATCAAAATTCAGGGTGGACCATATTCATGAAGTAAAGCCAACGAGACGAGAGAAAAAAGCTAAACAAAGTGACCATTACTGAGTTACGTTGCGATAACTAGCGATTATATTCTCTGTCCTTGTCGCACATATCACACGTACGCGACAATGGCCGAGCGACAGCTGTCGTTGCGTGTTTCGTAGTACAGGAAAGCTGTCAGCACAGCGGTTCTAAACTGTCAGATCCGCCATCTTATGAGCAATTTCATTTCTGTCTGGAACGTGCTTGAAGTGATACGTATTCATTTTCAAATAAAAAATTTGGAACTGCTGAAACATTGTTAACCTTTCCTCGTTGGCTTACTTTAGTTTAATAGGCATACCCGTAGTTAGATGAGGACACCATGGTTCCAAACCCGCTTGAAAGAGATTCCCTTGGTTTGTCTGGGTGAGAGAATATGCCTCTAGCTTACTATCAGGCGAGGAGAAATCAAAATGAAGGGTGCTACATACATACATAATACTCACGTCTATAAATCCATGAAGGGGTAGGCAAAGGTCTATTAGCACCCACGGTTTGCCAATTATGATTTTCGGTCCTAGGACGTAAACGGGGTGAGCTTATTGTCGTCAAGCGGGCCCTTTATCTAGGGCTGTATGTTTACTGTCGGATGGAGAACAGCCCTATGCCTAACGGCCGTTCCCAATAACATACTTACAGTTAAAGATAGATCGCAACAGTCAAATTTGACGTATCGGCTGTTTCAATTCAAAACATGGTAACTGATTTTTTTGCGTGAAAGCGCATCGCGGTATAATTTTATTTTCCGAAATTGGTGTGAAATAGGAGTTACTATGTTTTGAATTAAAACAGCCGAGCACTTTATCCGTAGATGCGATTTATCTTTAACTGTAAGTATGTTACTGGGAACGGCGGCGGTTAGTCGCGTTCTACGACATCCACCGGAATAGATTTGGTGGTCATATTCTACTCCACTGGGAATCAACACGGCACAAAGGTTCCTAAATAAAAAAAAATGTTTTAGCCAATCTTACACTAAACCCTGGGGCATATGAAGACCCAAGACGGAGTGCGTTATTAGCCGGTTCAAGTCCGACATTACTGCCTACGACATACTTTGAAATATAAATTTTAAAGGATTCTATCGCGATATATTTGTTATTATTAACTTTTATTGCAACTCCGCGACTGCTGAAAAGTGACCGAAACGTCGGATTAAAAGTAAATAATAACAAATATATAGCTATAGAATCCGCTACGCCCGTCGCACATGCTCACACTCGCACTCGTTCAGGATACTGCGCCAATGTCGCATTGACATTGGTGGACACGTGTCCGCATTTGCTTTCACGACTCGTACATCAATCAGTGTCTCAAGTACCATTCGTAGACGAGAACTTAGCAAGATTGACGCGATTGATTTAAGTTCAAAATCCGACAATGATAGCTAGTTTTTCAATACATTATCACCACAGCCACTCGAAATTTGCGTCTCGATCATTTAACCGACACGCGCGTACACGCTCATGTATGTGTCTGTGTCGTCACGTGAGCGCAATAACCACTCGCACGATTTAAGATTCTAAACTCGGTTTTTAAAATAAAAAAAAATATATTTATTAATTTTCACAGAGTCATAGTTTATTCAATACAAAATGATAATTGTACCTAGCCTAGGGATGAATGTACTCGATTTTGAGAGCTACATTACATCGTACTAGCCTAAGCGAATGAGTTCGATTTTAGAACTACATTATCTATTCTAACTGCTAACAACTATTACTCCCCTCGGACTCGTGGTTACCCTGCTTTGTTACCCTAGGGTGACCACGAGTAATTTCAGTTACTCGTGGTCACCCTGCGTGGGGTGACTAACAGTACATTATAAAAACACAGGACTCGTGGTCACACTGCTAGTGTTGGGAAATCATGATTATAATGTTGAACAAGAAAAATATTATTTATTTAAAATGGCTTTATATTTAACGCAATATTTCTAAAAAATGGCCAACAGTTATTTGGTTATGAAGTAGCTGCATTTGTGCATTCAAAATGATATCATCTTTTTCCTTTTCTGATTGTTTTCGTTCGTTTAGGCTGAAATTTGCTGTTTTATTATTAGTTAGATTTACCGTTATATCGTCAAGTAGAACAAAAAGTAATTTATTTATTGTGACATAGTTCTTGTTAATTTTTTTATTTATTACTGAATTATAACTTTCTGCGACGTTCTTAGTGCGATGGCGTTCGTTGCTGACACACCACTCCCTTATGCATTCATCACTTTTTAGCCATGTGGTGTTCATGTACGCCATAAAAGCGTTAATTTTCTTGTTATTTATATTAGCAGTTTGCAATTGTACATAATACCAACCCTCTTTTATTTGGCTCTCAGGCAATAATGGAAGAGCGGTGCACAAACCTACAATACGTCGATAAAGCTTTGACTTTATGCCTATATGTTTAGCCTTTCGCCACAAACTATTCGTGAAATGGTAGTAACATTTTTTAATTTTGATATTTGGGAAAATAATTCTGAGAGCATTTGAAGTTGCTACTTCAAAGTCTAGATGGATCTTATCCGGTTTCCATTGGGGAAATTCAACGTGTAACATATCAAACAAAGCCGAATACGTGCTTTCTTATTTGTCACTCAGTAAGGCAAATATAAGTGGAACAACATTCGTTTTTTGCTATGTATTACCCGAATCACCGTAAATAATAAATAACTGGTAAAATGGTTTGGGTGCACTTTTGAACGTGCCGTCACAGAAATATTCTTTCATTTCACCTAATATCTGTTTTGCTTCAACAGAACAGAACACCAATATTCTGGTACCCTCGTAGTCATAATCAGCCACTTTAAAATTGTTAAATGGTGCAGGAACTTCAACATCGCTTGGCTTCGTAAAAACTGTTTTGTGCATTTGCAGTTTACGTTTTCTTGCCGAATATAAGCTGCACTTAACATTGCGAAACGAAGGTACTTCAGTAACTAGGTGAATGCCTTTGTCATAAAGAGCTTTTACATTCTTTTTGTAAATCTCAGGCATTGAATCAGCTGAAGTACCAGCCTCTTCCTTCATATGATCTATGGACATCGCTAAGACGTTTTTGGCGTAATTTGGCTTACACTCCTCGGCATGGTCGACATGTTTTATGATTAGATCATCCTGAAAAAACGACGAACAATACTAACATACTCATGATATATAACACTTCGCCTTGAGAAAAAAAAAATAATAATCATCATATTTATATGTAGGGCGACGTTTGGTGCTTACACGTAGTGCGTCTACCTCGGATAGGCAGTGATTCTTTTTAAATATCGTGTTTTAATATATATATATAAAAATGGAGTGTTTAAGATGAAAAGGAAAAGGTACATACCTTAACAGAGAGAGTCACCGACCTCATACATTTAAGTTTTCGGCGTTGGCTACAAAACCATAAAGAAGTTTGGCTTGCATACATTTTATGTTTATGGTATTGGTATCCATCGCTTAAGAATACTTCACCACGTTTTCGTTTAATTCTTGTACCCATTTTCAGTATTTTTAATTCAATTATTGTTATTACAATTACAGTACCGTACAAATTGTTGCTATAAGACAGCATAAATCTGACAGCAAATCTGAGAAATCAAAATGACAACTTACATGCCATTAACCTATCACCTACAACGAGTTTCAATAAATATTTATCAAGGAGATTGTACTACATATTGACCAATTGAATACTTTATCTAACGGGTACTACACTATCTAGATTCAGTCAAGTACGATCCTTTTCATAGTAGGGTAACGACGAGTAACTGAAATTACTCGTGGTCACCCTAGGGTAACAAAGCAGGGTAACCACGAGTCCGAACCCCTATTACTACATTACTACTGATTTACTACTGATTACTACTCCTCTGCATAGATATCTTTTTATATAATGCCGCGTCCGCACGCTTGCCAAACCTAAAGAAGCCGTCACAAATTCAAACGTGTGGATAAGGCGTTTGATTTGGTTTGTGTAGGTTTGCCGCAAGCGCTTGCGACTCGTTCACACGTTTGCGTGCACTCAGTCTCGTTTGTGTACTGGCGGCGCACAGACGTATCGGTCGTCTTGAGTACAAATATGAGTGACTGGTCAAATGAAGACATTTTGAACTTCCTGGAATGTTACCAGGCAGAATCATGCATCTGGGACCCGGGAAATACTAACCATAAAGACAAAAAAAGTAACTGATGCATGGTGTCGCCTTAGTGCAATATTTAATAAGCCAGTTATGGAACTGAAAAGTAAGAAGGGAAATTCTTATGGTCACCTTTAGGAAGCATTTTTTTATTTTTCGTTTCCTTTCACTTATTTTCTTGTATTTATAATAAAAATAACTTAAGCCAAATGATATTACCGCAATCTTAACGCCTAACGTTTGTAGAGGTTTGGAGTTTGCGGCAAGCGGCAAGCGTGCGGACGCGGCATAAGATTTAAATGAGGTTGAAGGTACGTGAACTGTAGCCGGTCACTAATGCGGCGCCTCGTGCCTGATTTCTTGAAACTGCTGGGTCAGGCCTCTTGTAGTGATAGAGGTCACGACGAGAATGCATTCGTCGGCTCCGATACATAACACACGCGACTCGTGACGGACAATGCGAGTGTGGTCTTGTGCAGCGGGACTTAAAAAGTACTTTTATTTCATTGAGTGACATTCGCATAAACTTTAGAATATATCATGTCTCATTTCTGTACAGATTTCCCACCGGAGCCGACTTCAGATCAGCTACTCCGCGCCATCGAGTACTTAAAAATCAACGACGATGGCCGCGGGACCCTACGAGTATCTCGCACTACCAAGATGGACGCCGGAATGTACAAAGTACACGCCCCAGAACTCATCAAGGCTATGATGGGATAACCCTGCCTATACCCTCTGCTATCTACTTTTTACTCTTAGAATTATGACATACATAAGTCCTTTTCGGACTAAGTAGCTATGCTATTTTCAGAATGAGACATTTACATTTGTTTAGTTATAAAGACTTTAGTTTTATAGATTTAGGCTCGTATTCTAAAATGATACTCGGCCTGAATCCCGATTTATCTGATGACAGATTGATAGTTTGTATCTGTCCTCAGCTAAATGAAAATTCAGACTGAGTATCATTCTAGATTACGGAACTTAGACCAGTCGTTCTAGAACGATACTCAGGTTCGTATTCTAGAATGATACTCAGCCTGAATCGCGATTTATCTGATGACAGATGGTATAGACATATTGTCGTTACAATCTGTCCTCAGATAAATGGAGATTCAGACTGAGTATCATTCTAGAATACGGAACTTAGACCAGTCGTTCTAGAACGATACTCAGGTTCGTATTCTAGAATGATACTCAGTCAGATTGTATAGACAGATTGATAGTTTGACATTGTCGTTACAATCTGTCCTCAGATAATTCGATATCCAGGTTGAGTATCATTCTAGAATTACGGACGTTGGACGAGTCGTTCTATAGACACTCCAGCCCGGATCCTACTAGAATGACACTCAGCCTGAATCTCGTCTGTGAATTTATCTGAGGACAGATTGCATAGACAATATGTCTAACTATCAACCTGTCTATACAATCTGTCTTCAGTTAATTCAAGATTCAGACTGAGTGTCATTCTAGAATACAGGCCTAAGTCTTGAATCTCGATTTATCTGAGGACAGATTGTATAGACAGATTGACAGATTTGTCTAGCCTTTCAACTTCTTGTCTGGGGTCCGCTATACCAGTTTTAACTGCAAATTTGGCTGAACTTCGATATTTCCTGTGAAGTGACACTGTCTATACAATCTATCCTCAGATAAATCGAGATTCAGAACTGATTACCGTTCTAATACGGAACTTAGATCAGGAAAAGTGAATGTCCAAGACACTATCGCACTTATGCTCCACCGTATCCTTAAACCGATTGTATAGGGGAATTTAAAATATTCAAAACATATCTAAGTAGCTTAGTTCGTCAGAGCATTCCTTCGATTCTAGTAAAGCAAAGCCACTATCGTACCACAACCACTGCAAGAAATGACATTTAAGACTTAAAAGCAATGCGGTTAAAGTCCTAAATTAAATGGCTTCGATTACATCAGGAAAAATTAATCGCGCAGGCGGGACTTGAACCAGCGACCTTTTTTTGCCTTTATTAAAGAAAGTATTCCTATGCGTTTAAGCCCCGCCTGCCCGATTCACTTTTCTTGATGTAATCGAATTCTATAGCTCATACTAAGTGCTTTTAAAATTTCATTCAAATAAAATGGCTTTTTGCATAGTTAATGAAAAAGTGTAATGAAACGCTTTTCATTCAATTTTTAACTTAACTAGTATAGAAATAGAAGCTAAAATTTAATGTCATTTCTTGTAGTGGCAACATTTCTTGTACAACAGTGGTTTTGATTTAGTAGAATCGAGAACCTGTAAGGGTTTGGTTGCGAGTTCAATTCCTGTCTTGGATGCTTTTTTTTCTATAGGACAAGTCTGCGTTCGTATTGTTTCACTTTCGTTTAGTTTAAGTACGTTACGTTATTATAAAAGGCAAAGACATTAGTCTGTGCATTGTCAATTTCTGTGTATAGTCGACAAAGAAAATACGGTACATGAAATTTTATATTAAACTAGCTGTCCCGGCGAACTTCGTACTGCCAATTTTCACCCACGTGGCGTCCCGTTCCCGCTGCACCATATTAAGCAGCAAGCAAGCGTACACCAAACGTATAATGACGAATACGCGTCTATGAAGCTACGCTTCCGTGGAAAGTCGGCCTAAGGCTTAGCGTACATTTTAGGTCAAAGATACATGTCCCCGAGCAATAATATACATATAATTTATAGATATAAGTAATAGGTATACGTAGTTAAGAATAGTAATCTATACATCTATACAAATAAATAAAATTGGAGTGTCTGTTTGTAATATTAAAATAACCGCTTTCTACTACATGCATATGAATGTATATACGGTACACATACCAAAATATATATTTTTAAATTTTTTGTCTGTCTGTCTGTCTGTCTGTCTGTCTGTTTGTTTTGGCTAATCTCTGGAACGGCTGGACCGATTTGGACGGGACTTTCACTGGCAGATAGCTTATGTAATAAGGAGTAACTTAGGCTAAAAAAAAAATGCCAAAAACAAAAAAAAAATAAACTGATTTTTTTTATTAAGTACATTCCACGCGGACGAAGTCGCGGGCACAGCTAGTTATAAATAAAACTATTTTTAACGTACTCTATCGCAATTTATTTGATGTTATTTTATTATTGACACATCCCGACGTTACGGCTGTTTTTCAGCGGCCGTGAGATTTCGTGACAATCGACTCCAAAACGAAATAAATCGCAATAAAATACGTTAATAATAGTTTTATCATGTACTATTTACTGTTTATTGATGGCACTTGATGGAATTCATTGTTATACATATTGAGAACACTTGTAACTATAGTACAGTTTTTAGGAATTAGAACATTCAAGACCTTTGATAAATGTAAACATTGAGGATGCCGTAAGACGAAACCGGTCTGGTTCAATATAATAAATACTGTGCAAAAGTACAAGTGTTCTCAATATGTAAGTTTTATTACAATGTATAATATTAGGTGACGGTTCATGTCTCCTCTTTTATCTCACCCTAGGAGACAAAAGGTTTGGTGACGTTGACTCCACTGAACGTAGGAGAAAAGGCCTCTCCCCTAGCTTCTTCTCTGTGCTTGAAAATACCAGGTATTGAACAAAATCTTTCAAAGGGCAGGTTCGACGAAATGCGAATAAAGTTTATACCAAGAATAAACCGCCAATATGTGAATGATATTGCCTGTTTATTCTACGAATAAACTTTACTCGCGTTTGATCGAATATAACATAAGTCATTTAACTTTGTTTTTTTGCTAAAAATGTTAGTTTATAAAGCGTAAAGGGAGAAATGTTTTATTTGCGGGTAAGATACAGTATTCAACTCAAATAGTTGTGAAGTATTATAACTACTGTAATTTGTATTTCGACACGTTTAGCAAATAGGTGAACTTTCATCCATATACTCACGTTTGCAAATCCCCGATAGGATAGGATAGGATAGGGGACTCTTTTGTCCGCACTTAGCCTCTCTCTTGGGCCATTGTGAGTAGAGAGTACTGGGTAGAGCAGCCAGCCTAGCTCCGCCCAGAAACGCAGAAGCTTACTGGGGACTTCACAGGCTTCGAGGAGCGACCTCATTGTACCGAGGATTTGGGATCGTTGGGTGGCCACTGCCTCGCATTCCAGTATTACGCGCGTATTGACGCTGAAACACCCCTTGCAAAGGGGGCTATCCGTGACACCGATGGTATATAGGTGCTTGTTGAGGGGACAGTGGCCCGTTATTGTCCCCATAACTGTCCTTAGACTTGTTCTGTCTAGTCTTAGGAGATGTTTCATTAGCCGTTTATTTATCGACGGCCTTTTTTGATCGCCTGCAGTCGATGGTTTGTATCCATCTTTAGTTATGTAGTTTCACAGATCTCTGGCGTATCCAGGTACGGATCTGTGAAAAAGGGATCGGCAGTAGTGGTAGTGGGCCAGCAGTGGTCATATCGGAGCCCCTCCTCGCGAGTTCGTCCGCAGCTTCATTGCCGTAGGACCCACTGTGCTCTTTTATCCACTGTAGCGTTACTACATTATGGGTGGATAGCCCAATTGGGTAGGCAGAGGTGTACTAGCACCCATGTTTCGCCATTTATGATTTTCGGTTCCATGACGTAATAAGGGGCGAGCCTATTGCCGTCTAGCGAGTTTTTGTTTCGGGCTGTATGACTGTCGGATGGAGAACAGCCCCATCCCTTAGTCGCCTTTTACGACACCCACAGAAAGAGCTGGGGTGGTCCTATTCTATTCCACCGGGAATCAAGTCACTTTATTTCTCAATATATTATAACATTGTTATATCTTATTGACGGCAATTCTACTTCATCTAAGTTTACCACTGCTTCCTAGGCGTTATTGGAAGAAACGGTGTAAAAAGCTCCATATTGCACGTTTACACAATTTTATTCCTCTTCTTGTTCTGTCGGATCGACGGTATCGATGATAATTAATTTCTCAATTCTTAATATAGAGGAAGATTTTAAGACGATTTGATACGTATCAAAACTTATTTCTATAGAATTCAAATTAGACCACTTAACCTTTACTACGCCAAATTTTGTTCAAGATGGATGCCGGTATTTGTATCTGTGGTGATGGAATCAGCGTCTTTTAATGATACGTGTAATTTTCCAGAGCATATCTAGGTACAAGGTCTTGTTTGTTTAACTTTCTGCGTCGCAGCATTCGGTGGTAGTCGGAAGTATTGGGACATGCTAACAATTTAGTGATGTGTATATACGGATGTAGTATCCGAATACACATCCAATATCCAAATACGGATCTGGTATACGGATACCAAATCCGAATATTTTGTATCAAGATCCGCGAGTACGGATGCTGATCTTAACATTTTTATTTCAACTTTTGATTCTCAATTAATCCTTTGCGTAACAGGACGTGTTTTTTCTTGCATTGCGCGGGCTTTTCTAATATTTTGATTATAAATTTTCCTGTCAATATTTCTGATTTACCGGGAGATCTCTTTATTATGGTAATTGTTGCCCATATATTTGATTTCCTTTCCCAGAGTTTTTTGCATTCTGTCTTAAGGGGATGAGGGGTAAATATTCACTTTCTAAAGCGTGTCTTCCAACGAAGGTATTAATTTCCTGTTATTTTAATTAATGACAACACCGTTTCGTTGCTCTTGTTGTAACTGGGTGTTAGAAGTTTTGTTGCTTCTATAATTAATAACTTAAAATATCCGCCTAAAGGTTACGGATACGGATGTATGTCGGATATCCGGAGATACGAATATCCGACACATAACTACTGACAATAACTTGTGCTCATACAAATATTTTCAGAACATTTTTTTTTCTTTTTATGCGGATATCCGGACCCGGATACCGTATGCCTCTAGGCTAGGTTGGTTTCTCTGTGGAAGCTAAAGTATAATGAGTGAAGGAGACATATTTTAAAGTAAATGGTTCTAAAATAGAATTTAAATGTATACGTACATTATGCTCGCATGTTTTTCTTGTATTTCCAGTGTTTTTTCGTCACCGATTAGTGGGGGAGCAATAGAAATGTTTTCCATTGCTCCGATTGCAGTTACAATCGATGGTAGTATTTAGTTCGTTGCTCTGATTCAGCCCGTGTTACGAGGCTTGTAAGAGTGATGGGATTATTTTTTCCCGTTGCTCTGACTAACCCAGTGTTGGTTGAAATGCGAAAATTCTTCATATTTTTCTCGTTGCTCTATTCTTTGTGAGAAATATAAATATTTATCTTTATAGAAGCAATATTCCCGTTGCTCTAATTAAGTTACTACTTAATTTTTTTAGGAGTAATATAAATTGTTTTCCGGGTCTCTAACTAACCCAAGGCTTCGCTTTGTAGGAGTAATATGCTTTTCCCGTTGCTCCGACTAGTTCAGTGCTCCAATCTTCGTTGAAACGGAAATATTTTCCCGTTGCTTTAATTGAAACAGTGCTGCAATTTTTGTAGGAGTATTAAGAGTATTTTTCCCGTTGCTCAGACTTAGTGCTTGTAGTTTGTTACTGTTAGGAGCAATGAGTTCTTTTTGTTACTCCGACTGATCGGTCGATCGAGACACTGGTAATTTTTCTTTTTTGTTTAGTTATAAGACTAGACATGTTTTTTTTTTACATTTCTTATAATATCGACTCACTAATCTTCAGTTGGATGTAAACTCTGAGTGTATTGATTTATAAAGAATCTAAAAGACTATAGTTTCTGTTTATTTGACGATTTAGTAGTTCATTGCTACTGACCCTGATAAGAGCCTAATAAAACCCGGTTTTTGATTCGGCACTTCGGGAAAAAGAGTGATAATTCGGCTAAGATCGGTTTGCTTCAGTTTTGTTGTGCGCTCTCTTTATCATACAGTTTTATATATTTATAGAGTAGTTAATACCGAAGCTATAGTTTAATGTGAAGAAAGACATGACGTAGAAAATAATGGAGGCGCCACTGTTGTTCTAATGGAAACCCGTTAGAAAGAAGCATTAACTTTTAAACTCTCTCGTTGCATGATTGCAATAATGATAACGGGAATTAACGCGATGATGGTATAGGTACATACGTACCTTTGATTTGCCTGACGTTTCGACCAGGTTACTCCTGCCGTGGTCACAGGCTGTCTGAACGTCAGGCAAATCAAAGGTACGTGATCGCGTTAATTCCCGTTATTATTTTGGTATAAGAAGCATAGTATCTAATTTTACTGTCTGTTTGTCAAAAACTTCTTTATGAATGTTTTTACTGGTCTAAAAGAGATGCGACAGAGGAATGGTTCTACAAAACCGAAGTAAGCCGATCTTAACCGAATTCAATCTTATTCCCGAACTTCCCAAATCAAGCCAAGTATAATAAACTGATTTGTATTATATTCTATCAACGCTACCTAACGGCTTTGTGAAATATATTTTTATTTTGACAGTTACTCGATAACGCGTTGGAAAACTATTAGGTTTAATAGCAGACCAAGCGGCAAAATGCTCAAGTACTTTTGAGTGTTAATTAAATAGCAACCTTATTCCATTCAGAAAAAGTGGATTTTGATATTTAATTGACACTTAAAAAATTAATGAGCATTTTGCCGCCTGGTCTGTACTGACTCTAATAGTTTTCAGTGTCAATTCGTTGGCCGGCGTTAGGTAGAATAGAAATACGAATGTATGGAATTTGACGTTTATGTCATGATGACAGGCGTTAACGCATGTCATTAAGGTCGTAACTCTATAGACTAAAATTTGTGTGGTACCTACCCCCTTTCATGTATATTATGCATACCGGGTGTAAGGGAACGCTCCCGAAGCTGAAACCCCCTAGTAGTACTCCAGGTACATAAGACATTGGCATAAAAATAAAATCGATTTGGACAAAAAAAAAATATTTTGCATTATTTACTCTCCATCGTGTTAGTAAAGCTAAATGGAACGGTAATTTCATAAAAAAAACACCATTACAAAAAAAGCACGCGCTTGGCGTAAGTTGTTTTTTTTTTATCCAATTTGTTATGTACTTGGAGTACTACTAGAGGTTTTCAGCTTTAGGAGCGTTCCCCTTACACCCGGTATACATGTATATTAGTAATATTGCGTGTTTTCCATATGCATCTTATACTTATTTCAGCGTACTAACTTCAACAAGATTCATTCCTTAAAATATTGTGTTTAAACACACGAATTTCCAACGCACGTTTGACACTGGTAGTAGTTGTAGGCACAATAAAGTTGACAATAGGTTGCCATACTCAAAAATAGAAAAAATAGAACGTCAAATCCCATACATTTGTGATTATATTCTACCAAACGCCGCGAGCGAATTGCCGCTTGTTAGGGGTTGTACTGGAACGGATTGTAGTGTTCATATTATTCCAGTGTTATAAACGCGCTTGAATTTGTAACAACCCAGTGACTAGACTCTGGCAAACGAAAGATGTCGTAAAAAATTGGCGCCAAATTTGAAAAAACCAACAGGTTGCAACACTGACTAGACTCTGGCCATGTACCATAATAGGCTAGTTTTTATGCATGCCTTATAGGAAAAAGATTCTAGTATCGACTCCGTTGTTGTGTACATTCAGTGTTGCAACGTGTTGATTTTTTAAATTTGGCGCCAACTTTTGGCGGCATCTTTCGTTGGCCAGACGTGGTATACCAGCACTGGATTAGCTTGTTGGACTGGAATGCCTGGAATAAACCGTGCATAACTTCTGTCATATTCTGTATTGTTATCATTGTTTATAATTTTGATTATATTAAGTATTAACTCAGTAGGTACGCATAGAGTATTTTGTATCACTCATTGATTGTTAGAATAGCATTATTTAGATGTTAAGTTGAAAATGTCAAATTTTGTTAAGTTGACGATGTTAGCTGTTAATTAATAAGAAAACAGTTGTATTTTGTGTTTTTTTTTGTTGACCTCGAAGTTAAGGCGGCGTCGGTGTTATATTATTCAATAACGCATGAATGTACGCGTTTGAAAGTTTTTATAAACGTCAAAGAAAAGCGAAAACAGTTTTCAACGAGCTCATACGTTGTACCATTTAGGCGAAGCGTTTTTTTTTTTAATTTTCAGTAAAGCGAAAATACTACTGAAAACTATAAATATTTTGTAAAATCTGATTCTGTCACATTTTCTCACAAATTAAGAGGTTCTCCTGAACGTTTACCAACACAGGCGCACATAAATAATGGTTCCAGAGATTCACGAGTATGCAAAACGTTACTCCAGCAAGAAATGCAATTTCTCGAAAACTTGAAGTGGCTCAATTTTTTTAGGTGCACACGTTAGCACGAATATAAGCTCTTTGTTCATGTAAGCATTTCTCTCTCCGATCATTCGTTCATCATTCATTTAGAATTTTCTTGCTGGAACAAAGTTACTCCAGCAAGCCTCGATTTTTCAGTTTTTTTTTCCAAAACGACAACACGCACAATTTATTTATACCGCGCACATTCACAGCACATATCGCTATAATTAAACGTGCTACTCATAGCACTCTGCGCGGTACTTTCTTGCTGTACGCACCCTATCCCGGGCACTATAAATGTGTGCGAAACCTATAATTAATTTTCTTTTGGTTTATGATTGGCAAATGGGTAATATAGGTAAAAATTTCTATCTTTTAAACAGCAGTCGGCGTTTTTTCAATTTTTTTAGTATTATTTTTATTAAAAATAAAGGAACGTTTCCTTTAGTAAAATTCGTACTATCCGGTCTTTACAGTACTTCCCCTTCAGGTTAAGATTGAAATCTTTCATCCGGAATTTCTCAGCTCCGATATAATAATACTTATACGTGTGTTTGACACAGTACAATGAAGTGGTATCAAAATTATTGATGGCCGCTGTAAAAATAAACGACACCACTAGCCCATACAAAGTTACTCGGGTATATGATATCTATTTGGGGTTTCTTATTCCCATTTCGGGTATGATGCCTATTTCGGGTTAATGATTTATCATTTCGGGTATAATTCCAATTACGGGTATGATTCCCATTTCAAATAAATGACTCTCATGTCGGGTATATGATTACCATTTAAGGTGTATGATTCCCATTTTGGGGGTATATGATTTCCATTTCGGGTAAATGTTTCTCATTACAGGCATGTTTCCCATTTCCGGTGTATGATTCCTATTTCGGGTATATGATCCCCATTTCGGGTAAATGATCCCCATTTATTTATTTATTTGGCTTTCAACATTGAGTACACCACTTTTTAAATTGATCTACTAGTCAGGCACTTTCATTTGATACCCATAATGAGGGACTTGTGAATTTTTATGTACTCCGCCATTTTGTAGCGACGGCCATTTTGGTCCGTTTTTTTTTCAAACATAGCTAAGAACACTCGACTAATATATCTTTCAAACAAAGAAAACTAAATCCAAATCGGTAATTTGTTTAGGAGCTACGATGCCACAGACAGACACACACAAACACGTCAAACTTATAAAACCCCGTCGTTTTTGCGTCGGGGGTTAAAAAATAACCAACTACAAAATCAAAGTTTTCAAAACCATGGTTTCGGGTATACGATTCCCATCTCGGGTACCATGATTCCTATTTCGAGTATGATTCATATTGCGGGTTTATGATCCCCATTTCGGGCATATGATTCCCATTTCGGGTATATGATTCTCATTTCGGGTACCATATGATTCCCATTTCGAGTATGATTCATATTGCGGGCTTATGGTCCCCATTTTGGGTAAATGATTTCCATTTCAGGTACCATATGATTCCCATTTCGAGTATGATTCATATTACGGGCTTACGATCCCCATTTCGAGTATATGATTTCATTTCGGGTGCCATATGATTCCCATTTCGAGTATGATTCATATTGCGGGCTTATGATCCCTATTTCGGGTATATGATTCCCATTTCGGGTACCATATGATTTCCATTTCGAGTATGGTTCATATTGCGGGCGTATGATCCCCATTTCGGGTATATGATTCCCATTTCGGGTACCATATGATTCCCATTTCGACTGTGATTCACATTGCGGGCTTATGATCCCCATTTCGGGTATATGATTCCCATTTCGGGTGCCATATGATTCCCATTTCAAGTATGATTCATATTGCGGGCGGATGATCCCTATTTCGGGTATATGATTCCCATTTCGGGTACCATATGATTCCCATTTCGACTATGATTCACATTGCGAGCTTATGATCCCCATTTCGGGTATATGATTCCCATTTCGGGTACCATATGATTCCCATTTCGAGTATGATTCATATTGCGGGCTTATGATTCCCATTTCGGGTATATGATTTTCATTTCGGGTGCCATAGCAGCAACAACTGGGATATAAATCTTCTCTTCATATTTTAAAATGCCAATGGCATCGATTAACCTTTTAATCGGAGTAGGCACAAAAGTAAATGTTTTTATAATCTTTAAAAACTCAGCATTAAGACCAAAGTGCTGGTTCGTTTCTTCCATGAATCTAGGTAGTATGGGATACTGAGGAACTAAATCCATCACCTTAGCTTCGAAAAGAGCTAGGTAAGCTCGAAATTGTGAATATATATTTGGAATGCGGATATTGTCAGCATACTGTGTAGCAACATAAGTTAAATGGGCAGTGCCAAAGCCAATTCCGCGACTAGTAACTGATAACATATTTGCCTGCAACGTCTGTTGCTCGGCGAGACGATTAAACTCGTCTTGAACGCCTACGAAAAGTTCATCTCTTATAGATTCTCTTGTTATATCGTGGCGGGCAGTACTCTGCTTCTCTCTAAAATTCTCCATTCTTACATTAGAACGCTTATTTGAAGTGCGTCCTACACGGCCCCTTCCTCTAGGTTGACCATTATTACTATTACTGTAACTATTAAAGTTACCTCCAGTGTTCCCATATGCATTATTGTAATTATTAAAATTACTATTATTCTCAAAATTTTCTTCATAGTGGGGTCTAAAACCTCCACGTCCCTTGAAACTACGCTGGCTAAAGCCGGTATTGTGATAAGACATCGTGACAATGTCTGCGACGGATATCCAGTCGCAAAATCGGATATGATTCCCATTTCGAGTATGATTCATATAGCGGGCTTATGATCCCCATTTCGGGTACCATATGATTCCCATTTCGAGTATGGTTCATATTGCGGGCTTATGGTCCCCTATACGGGCAAACGATTCCCATTTCGGGTATATGATTCCCATTTTGGGTACCATGTGATTCCCATTTCGAGTATGATTCATATTACGGGCTTACGATCCCCATTTCGGGTATATGATTCCCATTTCGGGTACCATATGATTCCCATTTCGAGTATGATTCATATTGCGGGCTTATGATCCCCATTTCGGGTACTATATGATTCCCATTTCGAGTATGGTTCATATTGCGGGCTTATGGTCCCCTATTCGGGCAAACGATTCCCATTTAGGGTATATGATTCCCATTTCGGGTGCCATATGATTCCCATTTCGAGTATGATTCATATAGCGGGCTTATGATCCCCATTTCGGGTACCATATGATTCCCATTTCGAGTATGGTTCATATTGCGGGCTTATGGTCCCCTATTCGGGCAAACGATTCCCATTTCGGGTATATGATTCCCATTTTGGGTACCATGTGATTCCCATTTCGAGTATGATTCATATTACGGGCTTATGATCCCCATTTCGGGTATATGATTTCCATTTCTGGTACCATATGATTCCCATTTCGAGTATGATTCATATTGCGGGCTTTTGATCCCCATTTCGGGTACTATATGATTCCCATTTCGAGTATGGTTCATATTGCGGGCTTATGATCACCTATTCGGGCAAACGATTCCCATTTCGGGTATATGATTCCCATTTTGGGTACCATGTGATTCCCATTTCGAGTATGATTCATATTACGGGCTTATGATCCCCATTTCGGGTATGTCATTCCCATTTCGGGTACCATATGACTCCCATTTCGAGTACCTATGATTCGTATTGCGGGTTTATGATCCCAATTTCGGGTATATGATTCCCATTTCGGGTATATGATTCCCATTTCGGGTATATGATTCCCATTTCGAGTATTTGATTCCCATTGCGGGTTTGCGATCTCCACTTCGGGTATATGGTTCCCATTTCGGGTATACCTAAGATTCCCATTTCGAGTATGACTCCTATTTCGAGTGATTCCTATTTTGGATTAATCCCATTACACGTATGGTTCCCATTTCGGATATGACAACCATTATTTATGTTCCTTATAGGCTCCTTTAACAGCTTAGTAAATTTTGATTTACATTGCATCGTTTTGCGTGTTTAGGGTACAATAGAAATTACTTATACAAAATTAGCAAAATGTTTATGAACAAAATAGCGAAGTTTTAGTTAAATGTATAGAAAGAGTAGTGTGATACATTTAATAGGTATTCTATACAATATATAAAAGGTAGAGTGTAATGTAAGATTAAAAATGATACCATGTACCTACCACCTAATCAAGTTACTTTTGGAAATTACACGATGTCACGATTCTTAGGTTAATAAAAAAATAATGGTGTTGAAAATATAATGAGTTTTATTTCTCGAAGACATAAGAAGTTTCACCTAGACCGCTTTTTATTTGCCTTTGCTGGCCTGTATCTGGAGGATTTCCACTTGATCACATGATAGCGGCGGTAAGACTCATCATGGAGGCCTTGGACCATTTTGACCCCGACGTTACCACCCCAGTCGCCCTGCGAGGAATTTCTGCACTAAAAAAGGGAGGAAATTCCTTTGACAACGGCACGAGAGGGAGTAGATGGCGGCTAAACAAGCATAAAAAAAGCATTTTCTATTTAGAGAATTTAATTAATGCATAAAAAGTTATAAACTACAGACCATAAACTTAAAAACAAAATTAAAACAGCAAATTTCACTCACCTAACGTTCAGTATCTAGCGCTAATCAAGAACTACCATTCTCTAGGTATATTTATCAATCTCGAAACATAATAATTCAAATACAAGTTTCCATACTGACTCAAAGTTAAAAAAAAATGACAACCTCAAAATATAAAAAAAACTGAAGCCCTCATAATCTTTACCCTAAAGATACGTAATTTATGAACTTTACCGCCATAACCTCAAAATTACTGCGCTTGTATAAAACGGCGTCTTCTAACATAATCGATGATTGTATTTTGAGAAAAAAGAGGGTAGATACGCCAATTTTTTGGCGCCAACTGACTAGAAGACACCTCGGTCTCAACTAAGACCTAACTAAAATGATCAGATGGAGATCTTTTACCCAAGCTATATCTACCAAAAGTTCTTTCTCAGATCCTGTCAGTTTCGAAAGTCTAATTCTGACTTATTTCCTTTAAAACATCCTAAAATGGCCTATGATAGACCGAATGCTTTGTCTTATCAATCAGAATTTTGAACGTGAGATATCTATATCTCGATTCGAACTACTGACAGTCCCGTAGTATTTAGAAAAAAAAAAAGTATTGCGGCCATTTCGTCGACGATAAGTAGATTGTATCAATATTTTGACGAAATTAATTCTAAAATGGATGAAAAATTTATTTAATTTGCAAAAATATGACATTTTGTAATTGACCATACATCAAACCATTTGCAAATATTATTTTGAAATATAAAACTAGGTACTTACTGTTCAAGTCAAGTCGTGTCATTTAAAATCTTACATTAACAAGAGGTAGATACAACAATGGCACTTAAAAAAGCGACCTAAAAAGGTTTAATTGCCTATTCAGACAAGCGTTAAGCGTGACAGTACATGCACTAAAAAAGGCGGCTGTCAGAATTCCACAGATTAAAAAATCTATTATAATTTTGTTACAGCACTAACAGTGTCTTCGACAATATCCCTATTTCAGATTACTACGGCTTCACATCACTAAATTCATGATCTCTGTTTAATTTTAATTCTCCCTGTATATTTCTCGTCTGCAAAATTCAGGTAGAAGAGATCTGGAGTTGTCGGTCTTTCGAGAGCCTTCCTAAAAGATTTCAAAAATACTTCATCGTTTGGATAAGACTTGTCGTTTTTCCGATATTTAGATATTGCTGCCAGTCTTGTGTTTACCCAAGCCTCGTAGTAAGGCTGTGTTTGTTGGTTCACTGATGCTGGAGCCCATTTTGCTACTTCTGTAGATGGGGACCTGGAAGTATCAATAAATTAGAATATACGAATGTCCAAGAAGGGACTTGATCTACGTCCTTAAGCCACGGCAACTACATATCATTAGGTAGGTGTGTCGTGTACTTTTCTGCCAAGTGCAACAAAAAATATGAGGCTGAAATTGACGGCCAAAATTAATACAAATTGCAGGAATATGAAATTGATGATAGTGAAACTTCTGTAAATTGTCTGAGACCTTCTTGTAATGAGATAAATTTGTTGCCAATGAGTTTTTGCTGCTACAATTTTGGCTGCCAATTACAGCCGCATAAATAAATTACTCTTTTTTGTTAGGCTATAATAGAAAGTCACTAACCTGTTATCCCTAATATCACGTATAGCTTTAGGAGATTCATAACGCCTAGATCTTTTAAAGTCCCTTTTCCTAGCCGACTTTCGTCTGGCAATCGCAGGCTTCTCCCTCACACTTGTAGCGACACTCACAGGGCTTAATGAACTGGTATCAGTGTATTTCGTGGCGTGATTCATTGCTTGCTTGTTATGAATACTGGCCGGGCTTGGAATACTAATATCGAGTTTGGTACTTTTACGTTTCTGCTCTACAAATGTGACAGCTTTATAAATCGGAATTGAACCGTTTCTGCCAACTACGGTTTTAATGAGCGGTTTTCTTTTTGTAGTTGGCAACTCTTTTTTTTCTTTATCTGTGGGCGCGTGCTTTGGTGGATCGCTTTCGGTCGCTTGTGTCATTTCTTGGGGTTTTGTGATCATTGGTTCTGTGGCAGCTGTAATTAATAAAACTAGTGATTTCAATTCGGTTAGAAAGAAAATATGTGATTTGGTAACTTCATCAGTCAAGTCGCGAGCGAAACGAAACTCTGGCGCGGGCGGTTTGGTTTCAATAATACCTAATTATAATGATTGGTGTATTTGAGCTCCACCGCCGCGAGGTACCGTGTAGCACTCCATGCTATCCTGCAAAGACGACCAGAAAATCCGCACTGCGCATACCTATAGAGCAATCTATCTATATATATAGGTATATAAAATTAATCCCTATTTCCCTTTGTCTTTATGGAATATGATACAGCTAATTGAGGTAAACACAATATAACACTATAGATTCTAATTTCTAAGGCGAATGGAAGTTTGTTGGGTCAGCTGAGATGTTACAGAAATAAATAGATTCTTACCATTTTTCATTTCACTCTGCACACTTGCAAGTTTTCCTATATCTTCCGTTTTCACCAGAGTCAGAGGTACATTCGGAGGCTTCCCCCTCATGGCATACTTCTCTCTGATCCGCTTTAGTTCCATCACCGCCTTCCTCTCAGCCTCCTTTGCGAGAAATTTTCGGTCCGATCCTACGGGTCCTACCTTTTCTATTGGCTTCACATCTTCAGTAACGATTTTTGAATCTTCTTTTGTGGGTAGTTTCAAAATTATATTCAATTTTGGTCTCTCTTGCCTTTAAAAGAATATTGTGAGGGTTATTTTCATTGGAGAGCACGTTAAGTCAGTACCGGTTGCTATTCGAACATCTATGACAGTTCGAAAAACATTGGAAAAATGAAATGCTCAAGTGAGACTCGAACTCACGACCTTTCCCTTACAGGGGGACTGCTCTTCCAACTGAGCTATTAAGCGGATTGAGCCACACTTGAATCATTCCAAATTTTCCTTCTCTTTATATCCGTCTATAAGGGCGACGGTGCAGCTATCTACCAACATTCTTACGAACTGTTGGGAACAATGATTGATTTTTCAACCATTTTTAAGCATTGAATTTTTGATGACTGCGCCCAAATATTTGAATGAATTTTTTATAGCATTTATTATAAAAAATTCATTCAAATATTTGGGCGTAGTCATCAAAAATTCTATGTTTAAAAATGGTTGAAAAATCATTCATTATTATTCACTTTTTAAGTTCGAAAAACATTGGAAAAAATGAAATGCTCAAGTGAGACTCGAACTCACGACCTTTCCCTTACAGGGGGACTGCTCTTCCAACTGAGCTATTGAGCCACACTTGAATCATTCCAAATTTTTCTTCTCTTTATATCCGGTGACCCTGGAACATTGGCATGAAGTAGGTACCAGGCTCACAGAAATTTTAAGGAGCTATCTGGGTGTGTCCTAAACCTTTCTATTTCGAACTTAACGCGGCCGAAGTCGCGGGCAAAATCTAGTCTTTGAATATAATAATAAAGCCAGGCCACAAGATGCCATTCAGATATTGTACGGAAATCTATTGAATTAGTTGATATTTATCGTTACTGCTCCGCTCCCTTGAGTAGTAGTGTGATGATACAAAGCCTGTAGCCTTCCTCAATAAACGGACTATCTAGTACAAACAGAATCTTCCAAATTGGACAAGCAGTTCCTGAAAATACCGCGTTTAACAAAGCAAAATATAGAAGACCTACCTTTCTTCAATAGATACTTTCTTTGAATCTCCATCAGGAAATGCGATTTCTGTACTATTCTCCTCTTTTTTAAACCTATTGTATTTAGGTACATAAGTTTTGAGATCGCCTCTATCCTTCACTCGTATATCAATTTTTTTTTCTGTTTGTTCAAATTTTCTTATTGGTTTATTCATATCAGTAAATTTGGAATTTTACACTATGTATAACGGGGAATTTAAAATTTATTGCTGCATTTTGATTACCTAACCAAATTTAAAATGTCAGTTTGATGCCAAATAGATTGATTTATAATTTCAAATTTATTGACGATGTTACCAGTTGCTAGAATATGAAAAAGGTTCGAAAATCATTGGAAAAAATGAAATGCTCAAGTGAGACTATATAAATAAAGAGAAGGAAAATTTGGAATGATTCAAGTGTGGCTCAATAGCTCAGTTGGATGAGCAGTCCCCCTGTAAGGGAAAGGTCGTGAGTTCGAGTCTCACTTGAGCATTTCATTTTTTCCAATGTTTTTCGAACTTAAAAGTTAGCATAATAAATGCTATAAAAAATTCATTCAAATATGAAAAAGGTTTTATTTTATGTTTGGAGAAATAAAACAGCGGTTTCTTAGAGCAAAAACTAAGCAGGTTTTTAAGCTTGGCAGACAAGCATTGTCCACCTGATGGAAAGTGGTTACCGTGGCCTATAGACACGTGCAACATCAGGGTAGTCCACTCGTGCTACCGACCCTTTATAATTTTTTTTTTTTTTTTTTTTTTTTTTTTTTACGTGGTTGAATGCTTTTAAGCACTTCGCTCACCCCCCACGGGGGCAGGGAGCGGGCTTCGTGTGGGACTCCTAGCCTCGAAGGAGGCCAGACTACCAACTAAACCACCACGGTGTCCGTCGTCACCACATATCGACGATGGCGGGAACAACATCTTCCGCCATCGTCGTGTGGGTCGCCCGCCGCTGATCTACGGCAGGCCCATCTCTGGTGCGGCAGAAGAGGAGTCCTTCTGCCACCCGCCTAGGCAAGGCACACGCGACACGACGTGCGCCTTCAACCTCGAGGCCTATGTAAGGGCAGCAGACGCCCCCGCGTCTACTGCCCGGCCCGGTTAGGGGGGGAGGAGTTGGTGGTACCGCCTCCTCCGAGCCCCGGTTCTCTTGCGGCGCTGTGGGAGGGAAAGGGGGTCACATTCCCTCTCCCTCTCCGCCGCCTCCTTCTGCGAGATAACCGTCTCGCAGAAGGTCTGAACCGCTGCCCACGCCTCATCGCCGCCGTCGACCATAGACAGAACTACGGCCGGCAGCGAGAGGTCCGTCCCCACTTCGGCGATCAGAGCACGGCGCTCCCCAGCCCACGCGGGGCACTCCTCTAGGGTGTGCTGCGCCGTGTCATCATCGCCGCCACAGTGGTGGCACCCACTGGTCGGCTCTCGTCCCACGCGGCACAGGTAGCTTCCGAAGCATCCATGCCCCGAAAGGACCTGCGCCATGCGGAACGTTACCGACCCCCGCGATCTGTCCATCCAGTCTCTGAGGACAGGACGGATCGCCTCGACGGTCCTTCTGCCAGCCGTGGGATTGGCCAGCCGCCGCTCCCACTCCAGGAGCATGGACCGTCTCACCAGGAGCCTCCGCTCTCCCACCTCCGAAGGTGCCGGGAACTCGCCCCGGCTCCGGGCCTCCTCGCGCCAATGATACACTAGCGCGAGGACTCCGGCCTCCAGCTCCCACGGGGGAGAGCCCGCCATTGCGCAAGCCGCCTCGAATGAGATGGTGCGGTATCCTCTTACCGCCCCGACGGCCAACACCCTCTGCGGACGTCGCAAGAGGGCAATGTTGCGTACCGTCAGGGCATCGACCCACACAGGGGCCCCGTATAGGGCCATCGACCGCACCACTCCCAAATAAAGAAGGCGGCTGCTCGTCTGCGTGCTACCGACCCTGTAAGAACGGAAAGTCTCTGTGCTGTCAGTGCAGAAGATAAAGCAGTAGAAGCTACGAGAAGCCTTTGGTCTTCCCACTGACAGCACATAAACTCTCCAGTGAGTTCTGGTTAACATACTCACCGTCGGGTTTATATGATTTGAAATTGACATAGTCATTGACATTTTTTTTATAATTGACACGTCAATTTGTCTTCACCTCGCCTGATGTCAAGCAAAGGCAAAGTCTCGGAAAGAGGGTCACCATCGGAAACATGTACCTGTTAACAGTGGTGGCACTCAGCTTGACGGCCTCGTTAGATGCCTTTTCACGCCCCGCTTATACCCGGTACTGTAGAAAGAAGGAAACACGTGAGCTGACAGGGAGTTCCAGGTCTTAGTGGTGCGGCATAGGAATGATTCACTAAAACACTTGGTTCTAGCAGGTATACTCTGCACCGTAAATGGATGGCATCTTAGCCCTGCACGTGCTATTTCTATCCAGTTTTCTACGGAACCCTCTGTGCGCAAGCACGACTCGCACTTGACCGGTTTTTTCCATCGGCTTCCTATTGAAAATCACCTACGCCACTGCAACACCTCTTCAAATAAACCTATTTCAAAAAAATAAACTAAAAAACGATCGTGATTTCAACCACAAAAGAAAATCAAAGATCCCATCTATGGACAAGACATTATCTATGGCCGGCTTCTTGTCAGTGACTTCGAAGAAGTAAAAAAGAAACAAAACATGAAAAAAAACATGCCCCAATAATTAATTTAAAATTCATGTCCAAATGCAACAGCCTAAATGAATCGAACCAAAGAAATATGGATCAAATAAAAACTAAAGTATTAAAATCGAAGTCTTCAAACGCAACCATATCCAAAGATTACAGAAAGCAGGACAAGAAGAGTCGGAGCAACGCTGAACTTCCACCAGCTGTACTGAAGAAACGAGGAGTGTACGTGGAGAAAAAATCTACCAAAACATCAATGACGGAAGATGGTAAGTAGTTATACGAACACACATACATTTCATATTAGCTTTTGCCAGTGGCTCCCCCGCGCCGTGTGGTGATGATGATTTTCGGCCCGACGTAACTAGGGGCGAGCCTGTTGCCGTCAATCGGGCACCTAGTCATGGGCTGTACGTTTATTGTCGTATGGAGAACAGCCCTATCCCTCAATCGCCTTTTACGACACCCACAGGTAAAGATGGGATGGCCCTGTTCCACTTCACTGGGAACAGGGCCAGCCTCTCTGTGGCGTGGTGGTAGTGAACGCGACTGCTACGCAGGAGGTGCGAGTTCGATCCCCGCTCAGGGCAAATATTTTTATGCTATTTGCATTGGTCTGGGTGTTTCCATGTTTAATATGTATGCATTTACAACAAAAAAAAGTATATTAGTATGTTTATCCGCATTCTAGATTGCCTAGATTCCATAACACAAGCTATAAAAGCTTACCATGGGTTTAGATAGCATTGTGTAAAAAAATTGTAGAATATTTTTTTTTTGACATTTTTAGTAACACGATTTTTGTAACATTTAATCGAAATTTATAAAAAAAATATTTCAGTTATTATGCCGAAAAAACCAAAAACTGTACGCCGTCCCGGCAGAAAGACATTCCTCAACTCTATACTGACAATTTTGTCCCAATCCACCACTGCTACACAGTTTCCAGAATTGGACGATAAAATGAACAAACCAAAAAAGAAGAAAAAAGTTTACGAAGACAACGTCATAGGGGATCTTAACACTGCAAAGAAACAGCCTAAATATAGATCAAAAATATTAAATGATTATGATGTTGATATAGATAATGTCGTAATTCTGCAATCCAAAAAAGAAATTATACAGACGCCATCAAATTACTCACAGAGACAAAGTAAGGACAAAGTTTCAATAAAATGGTCAGATTTCATACCTACATCGGTAGCAAAGAAGCCTAGCGATATTACAGTTATAGAAACCAAAGCAAATAACAAACACTTATCATTAATAGATCATATTGAGTCAGGAAAAGATAAATTTAATAAGCAACTGACGCCTTTTATCCAGAATACTGATGAACCAATGACGCAAGTTGCTAATGTAAAGCAAAAAGATGACGATAAATTGTATGATTTCTTTGTTGATCTGCTCGAATCTACTTTAAATGTGTATAACATCAAAACAGAACCAGAAGTGAAAAATATCGCATCTAAATTGGCTTTACCTGTGAACGAATCTATAACAAAGAGCCTGGCCGTTGAAACATCTAAACATTATGTGGTAGATGAAGAACCACAAATTGATTATAATCCTAAATGTTGCTATCAAGTGAGCGATGATTGGGATGATACATTAATAGATAACTGTAAGTGTCTGTCTTTAAGAGAAATAGCTCCAGATGTACCTTTATATCAAACAAAAGGAAGACGGAAGCTAAAATCAGAATCATTTTCATACAAAAAGAAGAATCCAACACAAGTGACAAGAAGTTACATTTACCAGAATTTCCCCACAAAGAAAACACTAAAGAAAGACAGAAAGAAGAATTTATTGAATCTACTAAAAGAGCAATTGAGTATGGATAACGAATATGAACCACCTAAAAATTTCTTTGAATCCTTACAGGTTATGGCTAAATACAAGAAACGATGTCAGAAATCTATACATTTTATGGAGCCGACTAAAAAAGCTAGCGAAGGGAATCTACATGACTGCATGTATAAGAGACGAAATATACTTTCGACGACCGGCAAAAACTCTTACAAATCTACACATAAGACTGACAGATCGTTGCGTAGCTTTTCTCAAAAATCTTCTGTATATAACGCGAATAAATCACGTTTAAATTACAGTTCAAATAATGACGCTGAATCAAGGCTGTCATTAGCAGTCTATAATTACGATTATGATTACGATGTCACTCAGAATACAAATTTGAATTACAAACAAGATGCCAGTCAAGACACTTTTGAACCTTCAGTGATTTCTAGTGAGAGTACTGTCTTCGGAAGCGTGATACATACAAGATCTTACGCAGAGTGGTGAGTTTGTGAGGCAATGAAAAAAATAAAGTAACATTTTAAATCTTGAATATCTTTTATTTCCAACCTGGCGCTCAGTTCGATTAAAGCAAATTCTTTAGACTACAAAGTCTCAAAATAATCTCTTAATATGAACGTATACAGGGTGTAATCGTTAAGTGTGTCCAGGCCATTATTAGATACTGGGTAGGCGGAAAATTAATGAGTATCTATCATTAATTTTCTTTCGGCTTATGATTGGCATGGGTACCGCCTGCTATCAAACTTATTTCGGTCTTTTCAGTGGCAGTCGGGTTTCCTTTATTTTTTAATCATTTGTTTTATTTTATACTTTTTAGTTATGATATGACATGTATATCTTTTTGTAATTTCCTTCATATCGTTTATACTTCAAATAAAAACTATCAATAAGTAAGAAAATTAGCGAGAATGATTGTTTTGTAAAACAACTTTAAATAGTTAATACTACTCTGTCAAGAAAGTACCGGCAAAAAATCAATAATACACAAAAAAAAATGTTATTCATCCAAAGTTATTTTATCATCTTCAAAGTATGCTCCTTCAAAAACGATACACTTACGCCAAGGAATAATCCAATCATCAAAACATTTATTAAACGCTGTTTCCGGAATTGAGTTCAGTTCTCGCGGCGAATTCTCCTTTATGTCTTCTACTGATTGAAAACGGGTGCCACGAAGTAGTAATTTGAGTGTAGGAAAAAGAAAGAAGTCGGCTGGAGCCATATCTGGTGAATAAAGTGGTTGCTCGACGGTATTTGTTGAGTGTTTGGACAAAAATTTGTTCACAATGATGGCGTTGTGCGAAGGCGCATTATCGTGGTGCAAAATCCAAGTTTCTTTCCACAAATCTGGCCTTTTTCGTCGAATTTGTTCTCTTAAACGTCGCATAACGCTCAAATAATATTCTTTATTTACCGTTTGACCTTCCGGCAAAAAGTTCGAGTGCACAACACCGCGATAGTCAAAGAAAACAGTCAACATGACTTTGACTTTTGATCGACTTTGACGTGGTTTTTTCGGTTTTGGTTCAGTTGGAAGGCGCCATTCCGAAGCTTGTTGACTAGTATGGATGTCAAACTCGTAAACCCACGTCTCGTCACCAGTAACAACGCGTTTCATGAATGTTGGGTCGGTATTGACCCGTTCTAGCATGTCCTCAGCGACTCTCATGCGACTTAGTTTTTGAAGAAAATTCAGGTCTTTTGGGACTAGCCGGGCAGCAACACGTTTCATACCCAAATTATTAGTTAAAATGGTACGGAACCCTTGCGCCTTCCCATCTTCCAAGTACGTCGTACTGCGCTTGTGCTGCTGCGGCATCTGCGGAGACCCTCAAACGGCGAAAATATGATAATTTGTCCAACAATTATATATTTGAGCCGTTTGGGGTCGGGACGCTGGGTTCGTGGGGTCCGAGCGCACGGTCGCTCTACAAAGAAATAGCGAAGCGACTGGTCGATGCTTCGCGTGACCAAAGGGCTGGCTTCTTTTTTGCACAACGGATTGGCATTGCCATCCAACGGGGCATTGCCGCCAGCCTTTTGAGCACGTTACCAGTCGACATCGATGGGGAGGAATTTTTCGACGCCTGAACTGCCCTCCCTCCCCCTTCTTCGACTTTTTTTTATTTTCTTGTAAATATTGTACTTTATTATTATTATTATGTTATTGAAATAAAACCACATTTTACGGATTCTATCGCGATATATTTGTTATTATTACTTTTAAACCCGACGTTTCGGCTGCTTTGCAGCAGCCATTTTCGCGGTGTGACTCACGATGGTAGTTGTCACATAGTTTGAAGTATAAGTTATCTCAAAATACCCGAATCATGGTGAATTATTGGTGTTCGTATTTACGCAGAATGAGCTCACTGTGTTGTTAAGTCTTGCTGGATTTTGCTGCTTACTGGGTTTGATTAAGTGGATGACTGGGTCCCAAGCTGGAGGTACAGTTTGATTATTCCTTTATATTTCTATTTATTGATGAGGAAATTAATTATTTATATAATATATTTATCCATCCTCTCTATTAAAATTTGGGTGTTTTTTAATTTCAATAGCCTCGCGGATCATTCTAGGAATATATCTGTGTTCTTTGGCGAGTATCTGTGGTTTTTCAAACCTTAGGTAATGGTTGGTGCCTGCCCAAAACCTCCGAAACTGTATGGTTTACCAAAAATACACAAGGAAAATGCTCCCCTACGTCCTATTGTGAGTCAGATCGACACACCAACCTACAGGCTGGCTCAGCACGTAGCAAAGATACTCTCACCACTCAGGGGTAACACAACAGCGTATGTTAGAGATTCATACCATTTTGTTAGTGAAATTAAACACCTACATCTCACTAACAATGAAACAATGGTCAGTTTTGATGTACAGTCCTTATTTACACGTATACCTGTACATGACTGCATAGACATCGTTAGGAACAAACTAATAGAAAATACTATGCCTGAGGAATATGCTGACATACTAAAACATTGCCTAACAACTGGCTATCTGTTGTGGGACAACAAGTACTACCTACAAATCGATGGTGTGGCGATGGGCTCTCCAGTCTCGCCTGTCGTAGCCGATATATATATGGAAGCCTTCGAGGCCCGAGCCTTGCAGACGGCCGCCTTCACACCACGGATTTACAAACGGTACGTAGATGACACTTTCACAATACTACCAACAGATAGTGTAAATACATTCCTGAACCATCTTAATTCCATTAATAACAACATTCAATTCACTATGGAATCAGAGGCAAATAATTCATTAGCTTTCCTAGATGTTCTTGTTATCAGAAATCCTAATAATACCTTGAGCCACACTGTGTATAGGAAAAAGACTCATACTGATAGGTACTTAAACGGTGAATCTCACCACCACCCTAAACAGTTAGCTACCGTAGGAATGTCTTTGTTTCAGAGAGCCCGTGGGATCTGTGACAAGAAACACCTGAACGCTGAGCTTCAACATGTCAAGCAAGTACTGCAAGACAACAAGCTCAAACCACCGCGCCTGAGTCACAGATCCCGAGAAAAACCAGCCACGGTCGAACGCCAGCCTGCTGTACTACCGTATGTACGAGGGGTCACTGACAAGATTGGCTACATCTTGAAGCGAGCTTCAATCAACACATACTACAAGCCGCCAACGAAGATAAGTCAATTTTTACCATCTGTCAAGTGCCAACTACCTCTACAAGATGCAGGGGTCTACAAAATAGACTGTGACTGTGGGCTCTCATATATTGGTCAAACCAAGCGAAGCATTGGCACTCGGGTCAAAGAACACATAGCTGACATAAAACACCAACGCTCAACAAAGTCAGCTGTATGTGAACACGCGCAAAAAGGCACCAACCATTACCTAAGGTTTGATAAACCACAGATACTCGCCAAAGAACACAGATATATTCCTAGAATGATCCGCGAGGCTATTGAAATTAAAAAACACCAAAATTTTAATAGAGAGGATGGATGGACCGTATACCACCAGCTTGGGACCCAGTCATCCACTTAATCAAACCCAGTAAGCAGCAAAATCCAGCAAGACTTAACAACACAGTGAGCTCATTCTGCGTAAATACGAACACCAATAATTCACCATGATTCGGGTATTTTGAGATAACTTATACTTCAAACTATGTGACAACTACCATCGTGAGTCACACCGCGAAAATGGCTGCTGCAAAGCAGCCGAAACGTCGGGTTTAAAAGTAATAATAACAAATATATCGCGATAGAATCCGTAAAAAGTGGTTTTATTTCAATGAGTGATATTCGCGTAAACTTCAGAAAATATAATTATTATGTTAGTTTTAATTTAGTCATTATTTTAGTTTTAATTTAATATTTAGTGAAATCATGTAGAAATAATTGTATAATATTGAATAAATTTTTAGAAGAATTACATTTTGTAACAAAGCAGATGGAAAAGTTTTGATGTAGGTAATTTAATATGTAATCGTTCATCGACTGTGTTTTTATTATAATAAATTGAAAATGTGTCATTTTCACTATCGACTGCAGAAAATAATTCTTTTAAAAAATATTACATAACTGGCGGTTTTTAACCGATTGATAAACAACAATTCGGATGTTTATAATTTTTTATATTTGTATGATTTTTACGGAAAAATGATTTTTGTAACTCGTCATATTTAGACGGATTGTCAAAATTATTTTTTATTTGAAAGAGGTTTTTTCCAAAATGGTCCCATTTAAATTGCCTAAAGATCTGATGATGGGTTTCAGAGACAGACCACGGAACTCTTCAATACCAGGAAATCAGCATGTTGGAACATTCTTCTAGAAGTCAGTTGTTTTGTTTTGGAGATTAGCGTGTGCGTTATGGCGCACGATCGTTTTATTATAAACTAGCTGTGCCCGCGACTTCGTCCGCGTGGAATGTACTTAATAAAAAAAAATCAGTTTTTTTTAGCCTAAGTTACTCCTTATTACATAAGCTATCTGCCAGTGAAAGTCCCGTCCAAATCGGTCCAGCCGTTCCAGAGATTAGCCAAAACAAACAGACAGACAGACAGACAGACAGACAGACAGACAGACAGACAAAAAATTTAAAAATATATATTTTGGTATGTGTACCGTATATACATTCATATGCATGTAGTAGAAAGCGGTTATTTTAATATTACAAACAGACACTCCAATTTTATTTATTTGTATAGATTTGTAAATTGTAGGTATAGACACGAAATATCTACTGCTTTATAATTATATACAGAAAGGTAATAGATTATAATTCCACATGAAATCATATAGTTAACATAATATTTTCATTTATCGATTAATTATTTTTTTAATCGAGGTTTTTAGCTTTATCGATATTTTAAATTTTCATGGAATCACTACTTCCATCTGTCTAAAATACAGGTACTTATTTTCAAAAAATAAAAGTACTAGGTACCTTTAGTAAAATTGTGCGGAACGATTTTTATATGCCTGCTTTAGCCTGTAAGTACCTTTTTTTTTTTTCGTGAAAAATTTTCCTCGGATACCGGAAGGGGAGGTTATGTCGGGCTCGAACCGACTTAAACCGCACGCCGACTGTGGGTCGTGGTGCTAGGCCGGAGGTGAGGTTGTCATCGACATACCTATCCCTCGCACCCCGGCTGACCCAGGGCCATCCCTTACGGTCTGGCCCTCCTCGGGAGCCTGTAAGTACTCGTACCTAATAGTTTCGTGATAACGATTTCGGACGTTTTTCTTTGCTTATGATTGTTTGATTGTAATTATATGATGTTTCAATGGCGTGGGTTGGTAACGAATTAATTGGAATGTTACATTTATTTTTATATTTTGTATGTTATGTTTTTGTTTTATTATTAATACTAGCTTTTGCCCGCGGCTCCGCCCGCATGCATGTCGGTTGTCGCGACCAAACATAGCCTATGTCCTTTCTCAAGGTCTAATCTACCCTGTACCAAATTTCATCAAAATCGGTTCAGTGGTTTAGGCGTGAAAGCGTAACATACAGACAGACAGACAGAGTTACTTTCGCATTTATAATATTATCGTTTGGAAGTATGGATTATGAAATTGAATCTATTGAATTGGAGTGTAAGTTTTCTTTATTTTTTTAATCTTTGATTATTATTTTTTTATTTTTGATTTTTAATTTATAACATAATGAATTGACGTTTTAATTTTTACATTATGTAAAAATAATTTTGTAATAAGAATATGGGATGTTAGGTGCCTGAAATAAATGATTTTTTTTATTTATTTATTATTTAATATCAATCTGATGCTGTGTGACGTCATTACTAGCCTACCAAGGCGTGTCAATCTCCCACCCATACTCAATAGGCCACCACCATCTAGTAGTCGGCCTTTTAGTATAATGATGATAATATTGCTTCACTTCCTCACCTTTTTTCACTTGTTCGTAGTATTGCGCCCAATTAAACTTCTTCCGTTTAGTGCGCTTCGTTGTGTCTGTGGTGTAACGCGTTTGAGGGACGCTATGGTCAGGTAGATATGGTTGCTCTTCTTCCATGGCAAGCATATCGGCCATGCTCGGCGTCACGCCGCCGCTAAAGCCGCCCATCACGCCGCGGTTACCGCCGCCGCCCACGCCGCGGTTACCGCCGCCGCCCACGCCGCGGTTACCGCCGCCGCCCACGCCGCGGTTACCGCCGCCGCTCACGCCGCGGCTCCCACCGCCGCTCACGCCGCGGCTCTTGCCGCCGCTCGCGCCGCCGCTCACGCCGCCGCTCCCGCCGCCGCTCTCGTCGTCTGAATCCGGTTTTTGTGTCCTATTCCTACTCGCTTTCTCGGCTATTTCTTCTGCTCTTGTCTTTTCAATATAAGGTTCGGTAATCGGGGTGGCGATGCCATATTTTTTTTCCACCTGAGACAGCATTCTTACTGTAACGGAAATGATAATCTGGGTAAATACTCTAGGTAGGTATAAATTAAAGCCAACGAAGCGAGAGAAAAAAGGTAAACAAAGTTTCAGCGGTTCCAAACATTTTTATGTGAAAATTATTACGTATCACTTCAAGCGCATTCTAGACAAGAATGAAATGCTCATAAGATGGCGGATCTGACAGTTTAGAACCGCTGTGCTGACAGCTTTCCTGCCATTGTCGCGTACGTGTGACATGTGCGACAAGTACAGAGAAAATTATCGCTAGTTATCGCGACGTAATTTATATTATTGTATTACGTTATTTGTTTACGCATTTGTTTACCTATTTACTCTCGTCTCAATGGCTTTACTTTAGTTAAAGTAGGTAAGAGGACTCACGTATGTGATCCAATTGAAGGTATCCATGTTCTATCTCTTCCAGAAGAAGAACAGCATCAATTATGAACAACGGTTTTAGTCCCATGACATCATAGCCTGAATGGTACCTGTCCACCATCTTGCGATATTTATTTTGTATGATGTGTACCAGGTATCCTACCTGGAACAAAAATAGTTCGTATTGACAGCCTCCGTGGTGTGACGGTAGTGAACGCGACTGCCAGGCAGGAGACGCGGGTTCGATTCCCGCTCAATGTAAATATTTGTATGCTTATACATGAGTATTTGCATTGGTCTGGTTGTGCCTCGGAGAGCACGTTAAGCTATCAGTCCCGGTTGCCATACGAACATGTATGGCAGTCGTTACAGGGGAATTGGGTAAAATGGCCCCACATAGAAGGGCTGATCACCCGTCCGGTTAAACGGTGTCCCCACTGGCAGGAGTAGAGTTCTTCAAATGAACTACTAAGAAATTATAAAGTCTCTTCAGTTCCTTTGAAGGAATGGACGCCGGGTACAAACTGACAACATGTTAAAATGTATAAAGTATCAGATAGCACGAGTGTCAAAATGTACAATCTATTAATGATAAAATACCCTGATGTCAGAATGTACAAATGCTAAAATGTTCAATCGACAACATGTATTTATGACCAAATGAGCAATGGTCAAAATATACAGTTGCTGAAATGTTCAATTGACAGTATGTACTTTTCTTATCTTAACACTAAATTCAAATTAAAATCCACTTATATAATTACATTGACATAGCAAAATCTAAGTATTCTTCTACATTGGAGTGCATGTTATACTTCAAATAGATATGCACTAAAGAGATTTTATATCAATTATCTATTTGATGTAAACATTTTATCATTTATTCATTATTACATTTTGTGCATTTTGACACTCATGCAATATTACACTTGTAATTTCTAGCATCACTGCATTCCTACATTTGATCGTTACAACACTTTGAAGATTTGAAACTATTTTACGTTTGTACATTTTGACACTCGTGCTATCCGATACTATAAACATTTTAACATGTTGTCAGTTAGTACCCGGCGTCAACTATTGAGACATACACTCTTCAGCATGACCGCTGTACCACTGTACCGAGCCTTGGGTATAATATGCGACAAGATGGGGGGACTATCAAGCAATTAAAGTCAGTCCCATGGACAATTGGCAATTTTTTTTTGTATGAGGTGGACTCGTATTTTGACCACCAATCCCAAACATTGATAAATCTAAAGTAAAGCCATCGAAGCGAGAGAAAAAAGGTAAACAAAGCGACCATTACTGAGTTACTTTGCGATAACTAGCGGTCTCCTTGTCGCACACGTCACACGTACGCGACAATGGCCGACCGACAGCTGTCGTTGCGTGTTTCGTAGTCTTAGAATATTAAGTTCGTAGTACAGGAAAGCTGTCAGTACAGGGGTTCTAAACTGTCAGATCCGCCATCTTATGATGAGCAATTTCATTCCTGTCTGGAATGCACTTGGAGTGATAAATGTTTGGAACCGCTGAAACTTTGTTTACCTTTTTTCTCTCGCTTCGTTGGCCTTACTTTATTCAGTACCTTTAAACGTATTGTCAGTTGTTTCTGATTTGGTCAGTCTACCGCCAACGCTCAAGGCGGTATGACGTTCTCTCACGACTTGTGCTCTTTCTCTTTCTCTACCTCGGCCCCCGCCACGCCGCGACGGCGCGGTACAGTCGGTCGTACTATGAAGGTACCTATGATTCCGAAGGTGACCGCATACGCGTAATTCATTGAGACTTCTCAATGGTCCCCTTTATCCGTATCGAAGATTAACAAGCAATGTATGTAATGTATGCAACATGCATCGGCAGTTGTCGCGTCGGCTTCGGAACCATACCAACGCAATGTGTGATGATATGATTTGATGATGTTTTTTTTTCTACCTCATAATTCACATGGTTCAAGTTTTCCTGTTTCATTTTTTCAAGGGATTCCACTTTTTTCCACGAATCTTGTAATATATCGTTCATACTATCCTTGATGAATATAGCTCCGGGCTTAATGTGCTCGTAATCCATGTTCCCTCTCTGTCCTGTGCATTCTTGAATATCTGTGAAAATATTTTTGTTGTTATTACAGGGTTTTATTTCGAGTTTTCCTTCTTTCGCAGTGATATCGTCTGCTATTGTTCCATTGGTCGCATTTATCGACACCCTTCGGGTCTTCGGATGAGATCATCCCGTCAGAGAAATAAAGCGTCGGTAGCTCGGCTTTACGATCGAAAGGTCCCGGGTTCGAATCCTGGCCACTACACTACCGACGTTAACCCCCTCCTACACTACTCCACCACACCACTCCTGCGTACACTCCCTAGACCTCGGCTTAAACATCCACCTACCACTGGGCAAACACAGCTCGATTTTCCAATGCGAGTGTGTCGCCATAACAACGGCAGTGACGGCAATATGTGAAATGGAGGTGGATGGCTTTAATATAAGACTCCTAACCGACAGCACAGCCGCCCTAAAAGCGTTAGACCACCAAATAACTAACAGCACACTAATAGCAGAATGCCAAACTGCTCTGAACAAGCTATCCACCCACAATGTAGTAACGCTACAGTGGATAAAAGGGCACAGTGGGTCTTACGGCAATGATGCTGCGGACGAACTCGCGAGGAGGGGTTTCGATACGACCACTGCTGGCCCGCTACCATTATTGCCGATACCTTTTTCACAGATCCGTACTTGGATACGCGAGAGATCTGTGAAACTAAATAATGATAGATGGGTACAAACCAATGACTGCAGGCAATCAAAATGGCCATGTCGTCGATAAACAAAAGACTAACGAAACGTCTAGATTAGACCGAACCAATCTAAGAACAATTATGGGGACAATAACGGGTCACTGTCCCCTCAACAAGCACTTATACACCGTCGGTGTCACGGACAGCCCCTCTGTAGGGGGTGTTTCGGTGCCGAGGAAACGGCCGCCCACGTAATACTGGACTGCGAGGCAGTGGCCAACCAACGATCCCAAATCTTTGGCACAGTGAGGTCGCTCCGCGAAGCCTGCGAAACCCCCAGTAAGCTTCTGCGCTTCTGGGCGGAGCTAGGCAGACGTGTGATTCTCCGTAGCACGACCACGGATGATTATCTTAATTTTCATGTAGTACAAATTCATGAAAAAGTGTACTTTATTGTACTATAGAATAAAATATATGTACTCTGATATTTTCGCTGATATAACGTATGTGCCCTGTAGTACCTTTCTGGCACGACCACTACACATTTTAGGTATTTTTAACAACTTGAAGGTGAAAAATACTATAAAACAAATTTTACTTAATTGTACTCAATTTTACAGACAATTTTGAGCGGTGGTGTTTCAAAGCGTTTTACTTTTTAAGTCACAATGTTACGCCATTACTATATGCATGTATTATACATATCCTAAACCTTCCTCTTGAATTACTCTATATATTAAAAAAACCGCATCAAAATCCGTTGCGTAGTTTTAAAGATTTAAGCATACATGTATATATATGTTTATATAAATACTAATAAAAGGTTAAAATTGCAAAGCGAGATGCATACTTTTCTTCTATTTATAAGACTTTACCTACTTTCCTATGTACTATGCTACGTCCAATGAATATTATTTTAAAATAAAACGTAATATAAATACTAAACGTAATTTTATTTACTTTTGACTACTTAGAATTTAATAGTAATGGCGTAACATTGTGACTTAAAAAGTAAAACGCTTTGAAACAGGTAAACCACCGCTCAAAATTGTCTGTAAAATTGAGTACAATTAAGTACAATTTCATTTATAGTATTTTTCACCTTCAAGTTGTTAAAAATACCTAAAATGTGTAGTGGTCGTGCCAGAAAGGTACTACAGGGCACATACGTTATATCAGCGAAAATATCAGAGTACATATATTTTATTCTATAGTACAATAAAGTACACTTTTTTTCATGAATTTGTACTACATGAAAATTAAGATAATCATCCGTGGTCGTGCTACGGAGAATCACACCTAATAATAACTTCCAGCTTTGTCGGAGATTTCATCTCTTACCTCTTATCAACCGTCGTGAGATAAGTGACTTCACCTTCGTCCTCCGAATAATTAATAACGATATCAATTGTCCCGAGCTGTTATCAAAATTTTCATTCAATATACCATGTAAGTCAATTCAATTTAATCCACCGCTACGAATTCCGAATGCTTCTACAAATTACAGGCAAAACAGCTACATAGTGAGGGCTACTCGTAACTTTAACAGACTATGTAAGCAGCACGATATTGACCCTTTCTCGACTAGTGTGCCCGCAGCAAAAAGGTGCTTGAGCCTAGCTTTTTTCAAACCCATAAAGTGATGACATATGTTGCTAGTACTGGCAGTTAAATAACGTTTGTGCAATGCGTGTTATGTTCACAATGTTTTACCTACGCAGCGACTATAAGCGAAAACTTGTTACTGGCTTTCTATTGCCTAATTTTCCATGTAATAAATAAATAAATAAATAATCTAACCAGCACTCTTCGCGTACAATGGCCCAAGAAGAGAGGCTAACTGCGGATAAAAGAGTCCCCTATCTTATCCTATCCTATCCTAACCCACTCCTAGCACAAGCACTTTAGTGTAGCTGGGTGACAACGAATATTAGGAATTCGGTTGATAATTCTCTTTAAAAAATATATTAATACCGATGCATTTTTTTATTTTTAAAGCTCAGGATGTTTCACCAAATAATACCCGTAATGACGACCCGTTCTTAGAAAAACGCGACAGCAAATTGCTTTTATTATCTCTCATTTGTTTTTTTTTCTTTACAAAGTACCCCTTTACCGGGCACGACTATTTTTCACACCCACCTGTGACTGATGTTTCAGCCAAAATCCATCAAGATCCGTTCATAAAAACGCGACGGCAATTTTCCCCCATTTCTCCCCCATTTTCTCTCTTTTCAAAAAAACTGATTTTCACATTCATTTATTGGCTCACAACAATATTGGCTGTCGACAAAAGTTGAGTTATACAACAATGATAACGGGAATTAACGCGATCATGGTATAAGTACTTAAGTACCTATGATTGATTGATTTACCTGAAGTTTTGAACGCTTTTTTGCGCAGTCGGATAGACACCGGGCAGTTAACTTACAGAATAGGGACACTGCGAGTGTGGTATGTGATGGTATATGGCGAAAAGAAAATATTAAGAGTGTGCGGGTAGATGAAGAACCTACTACCTCACGGACTCGAAGGCGGCGGGCGTGCACTACTGAGCCAGTCAACCTGTGACCACGGCCGGTGTAGCCATCAGGCAAATCAATATCTTTTTTTATAGTGGAAATCCCCTCGGATACCCCTCCTGTCGGAGCCGGAAGGGGAGGTTATGTCGGACTCAAACTGACTAAAACCGCACGCCGACTGTGGGTCGTAGTGCTAGGCCGGAGGTGAGGTTGTCATCGACATATCCCTCGCACCCCGGCTGACCCAGGGTCATCCCTTACGGTCTGGCTGGCCCTCTTCAGGAGGAGGGACAACGGTGTCCTCGACTCGCCTCCAGAATGGGGAGGTGCGCTATTGAGCGCGCCGCCGCCGTGGCCTGCTTCTGCTGGGGTGACAGGTGGCTCCAACCGTCACCCCAGACCCGCGCCAGACGGAGATCAGTCAGTGGGCAAATCAATACCACGATCACGTTAATTGCCGTCATCATTGTTGTATGTATCATGAAACGCGAGAGTTTAAAAGTTAAGTTTTAAATCAAAGATCACGTGTGCTAAGTTTTGTGAAAATCGGTTTAGGAATATTCTTTACAAAAATAAAACAAAAAAAAAGTATTTTTACCCGACTATGGCGAAGCCAAAAGGAGGGTCATGATTTTGACAGGCTATGTATGTATGTATGTGTGTATGTATGTATGTATGTATGTATGTATGTATGTATGTATGTATGTATGTATGTATGTATGTATGTATGTATGTATGTATGTATGTATGTATGTATGTATGTATGTATGTATGTATGTATGTATGTATGTATGTATGTATGTATGTATGTATGTATGTATGTATGTATGTATGTATGTATGTATGTATGTATGTATGTATGTATGTATGTATGTATGTATGTATGTATGTATGTATGTATGTATGTATGTATGTATGTATGTATGTATGTATGTATGTATGTATGTATGTATGTATGTATGTATGTATGTATGTATGTATGTATGTATGTATGTATGTATGTATGTATGTATGTATGTATGTATGTATGTATGTATGTATGTATGTATGTATGTATGTATGTATGTATGTATGTATGTATGTATGTATGTATGTATGTATGTATGTATGTATGTATGTATGTATGTATGTATGTATGTATGTATGTATGTATGTATGTATGTATGTATGTATGTATGTATGTATGTATGTATGTATGTATGTATGTATGTATGTATGTATGTATGTATGTATGTATGTATGTATGTATGTATGTATGTATGTATGTATGTATGTATGTATGTATGTATGTATGTATGTATGTATGTATGTATGTATGTATGTATGTATGTATGTATGTATGTATGTATGTATGTATGTATGTATGTATGTATGTATGTATGTATGTATGTATGTATGTATGTATGTATGTATGTATGTATGTATGTATGTATGTATGTATGTATGTATGTATGTATGTATGTTCATTTGTTCCCTCATTGCTCCTCAAATACTTATTAGAACGGGACAAATGAAGTATCGTTACAAGCGGCTTGATCGTCCGATGGTTATAAGCTATATGATGTGTCACCCAATCTTGTACGGCGCCCTCTAGCGCTCATAAGGTACTGAATTAAAAAATCAATTTGAGATAAATATGCCGTGTTGGGTATCAAATGAAAGTGCTTAATAAGCACATTTCAAATATGTATAAATTATTAGCTTTACCTTGCCTCAAAATAATTTAAATAAAAAATAAAGTTTAAACTAAAACCCGACTACCGAAAAATCACGCTTTAAAAAGTGACAAACAAGAAAATATCAAGGATAGCCGTGGTCGTATGCCACTTACTGTAACAAAACAATATATTCTAGGGAAAAGTGGTATACGGCCACGGCTATCCTTGATATTTTCTTGTTTGTCACTTTTTAAAGCGTGATTTTTCGGTAGTCGGGTTTTAGTTTATACTTTATTTTTTTATGGCTTCAGTCAATAGTGGCAATCATAAGGATCAAATCTGTTTAACAAACATGTTAAATTAATTGAAAGCAAAATAACTTACAAGTAACCGCAATAACAAATAATAAAATTGTTATAATGTGAAAATTATAAATAAAAGTAGGGTCTTTGGGACCCTGCCACATTTTTCAAGTTTTTTTTTTCAAAATTATTTTTAACGGAAGTATATAGTAAACGTACTATGTTAAGTATTAGTTTAAATGTGACATTAAATTTTTAATACATTTTTATGATTTTCTAAAGGCTTTAAATTTTAACATTAAATGTTTTATTAGGCAAGTATGTTAGGATAATTTGTCAAATGGTTCTGCAGCCTTTGTTACGAATTCGTGGCGAGTTACGAATACGAGTTGTGACATACATAAATATGAGTAGTGCCCAGTTGACAGTGACGTCCGGTCATTCAGAGAGAGTCGGCTGAGACGAGCGGACGTACTGTGAACTGTGTACCTACTCACCTACTCACTAAATAACAGTGTTTTATTGTACAAAGTAGTGAACACCACACGAGTTAACGAATATATAATTTCAATGAGTAAAAGACAGTGATATTACCGTTGAGACAGGTTGATTTTTTTTCGGAATAAAACACTGAATATTATTTGATCACGTTACTGGTAAGGTACCTATAACTGACCCAGTATTGGGGATATTTGTACCAACTACCCTTTCAACGATTAAACTCAACATGCTCGTAACAGTTAAAGTAAAGCCAATGAAGCGAGAGAGAAAAGGTAAACAAAGTTTCAGCGCGCAGCGGTTCCAAACATTTTTATGTGAAAATTATTACGTATCACTTCAAGCGCATTCCAGACAGGAATGGAATTGCTCAAAACGTTAAAGATATTGATTTTAGTGAGTGAGTGAGTTAATGAGTGAGTGACAAAATTAAGAAACTTTGAAACTACTAGTTAAAATTTTGGTTCAAATAATTGAAATTTGGAATATATTATACCGAGTATATATCTGTTTGGTTATTGAAAATTCAGGCTTCTAATTTTATGAACAACGAAGAAGAGCTTCGAGAAAAGGATGGTAAGGCCGTGCCACTTATAATTTTCCTTGCTCGATTTCGGGGGCACTGCCTTACCCCCAGTTAATATTAAAAGAGCTGATAAGGCTCCTGTTTTTCCTTTTGAAGTATTGAACCCTAAAAATGGCTGCGCATGTCAGTAAACGTGTGCAATCAATTAAAATAAATAATAGTTTCCTTAATAAGTACCTTTATGCTAATGTTATGATGAAAGTATTACTATCGTAGAATTTATTGTTCATTTATTATTAGATTCATATTATAAAAACCTAAATATTGATTGCAAATTTCAAAATATAGTTACAAAATATAGCAATGAGAATGAAGATATTCATAATACTATGTAAGTTGTAAACTTTGTGTAGTTACCACGGAGGACAGAATATGATTAAGTAACGGAGATGCCCCATTGATATTCCTTCTAATAAAAACGCGTCGGGTGGGAAGAGAGACGCGCGGGGTGTCAAAAGTCGAAGGACTTCATAGCTATGACGTTCCTACCGAATGGATCCATTTGACGTTTGGGTAGCACGCGACTCGATTGCCTTGCAACAACTCCGCTACCATTTCCTTCTCCATGGTAGTTACCGACTTAATTTGACCTCAAGTTTCGAAAGAAACCATAAATAAAATGGCACGCGCGGATGTTGGATAATATAATAACCTCAGACTAAAAGAATAACAGAGACAGAACGTATGGAAGAGAAAGAGTGCGAGCAATATAGCACTACTTTAGTATTCCTTTTTTCGTACGAAAACCCCCACGATCGTTTCCGCACAAGGAGGAGGAGGGAGGTATACTCTCCCGCCGGAGCCGGGAGTGGAGGTTATGCCGGTCTAGGCCAGAGGTGTGGTTGTCTTCGACATGACCCTCGCAGTCCGGATGACCCAGGGCCATTCCCTACGGTCTGGCCCTCCTCGGGAGGGGGGACAACGGTGTCCCCGACTCGCCCCCGGAATGGGGAGGCGTGCCACCGCCGTGGCCTGCTTCTGCTGGGGTGACGGGCGGCTGCACCCGTCACCCCCAGACCCGCGCTCATGGGGGACGGAGGTCAATCTGTGCCCTCCGACGCCCGAGTTGCCTGCGCACGAGCGTGTCACGATTTGCAAGTCTCTCTCGCTCGCGCCGCCGCTCCCGTTCCGCCGTCTCCTTCACGACCATTACCTGTTCGCAGAAGGAGACGCCGGCCGTTCACGAATGTCATAAATGTATATTTCCGGTCGCAATATGTGTCCCCACCTAAGGCGAGCAGGGCCTCGATTCTGCTAAAGCCAAAGCATAATAGTATATAAAGCGACGCGGTCAAAGTTCAAAGTTAAATGAATTTTTGCATTGTAATTGAAAAAGTGTATAATAAAACTGTTTTCATTCAATTTTGGACTTTAGATGTACAGAAATAAATTCTAAAATTCAATGTCATTTATTGCGGTGAGTGCGGCACCACAATGGTTTAGCTTTAGTAGAGAGGCCAGGGTTGATTTGCTCTTAGTACCTTAGTTTCAAGATAATTTTTAGACTATCTTCAGGATTGTTCAGAAGCCGGCTGCCATATAGTTATTTTCAAGTCGGGGACACTGTTGTCCCCCCTCCCGAGGAAGGCCAGACCGTAATGGGTGGCCCTGGGTCAGCCGGGGTGCGAGGGATATGTCGATGACAACCTCACCTCCGGCCTAGCACCACGACCCACAGTCGGCGTGCGGTTTTATTCGATTCGAGTCCGACATAACCCCTTCCGGCTCCGGCAGGGGAGGTATCCGAGAGGATCTCCACACGAAAAAAAAAGTCATATAGTTATTAAAGACCTACTTTTAAACATTTTAGGTTGTTTTGTATTCCAAAAAAGTCTTGCTAGGTATAGTAAGTACGATAGACCACTGTACCAAAACTCGCAAATACCGTGGTTTGGCACCTACGAACTTATTAAACCAGTGCCGACGACGGACGAGCACTTTTTGACGGTAGAATTAGCATACCATGTACTGAACATGTCACTGGATCTCTTGAGAGGTATTTATGTATACTAATTATCATTACTGACGGAGGAATAAAACAAATATCACCACCCCTTCGGTACACACTTGCATGGTGGGTGGAGGGTAATCGTGAATTACCCCTCCACCCACCTGTGGGAAACTCCAGTGGGTGGAGGGGTCGGGACCCTTTTATATTTGTACCACCACTCGGGATTGAACTCACAACCACATGCTTGTAAGGTCGGTTATATGCTCACTTAGTTACCATTGCTTTTTGTATAGTCTGTTCATGACTGTACCAAAATATTAATTTTAGATAATTATCAAATTAGGGGGCGAGAGTAGACGAGATAGGTTTAAGGGCCGAGAGGACACCAATAAAGAAATCTTTATTTAGGGGTCGAGGGGTCGAGAGTGGACTAAACCTCCCATTTGAAGTGTTGTAAGGCGACTGACGGAACAATACGCAGACGATATCACTGCGAGAAAAGGAACACTCGACATAAAACCCTGTACCAACCTCTGTGGCGTAGCGGTAGTGAACGCGACTGCCACGCAGGAGGCGCGGTTTCGATTCCCGCTCAGTTCAAATATTTGTATGCATGAATATGGCTATTTGCATTGGTCTGGGTGTTTATATGTATAATCCATACTTCCATACTATAATATTATAAATGCGAAAGTAACTCTGTCTGTCTGTCTGTCTGTATGTTACGCTTTCACGCCTAAACCACTGAACCGATCTTAATAAAATTTAGGTATAGGGGTAGATTAGACCATGAGCTAGGACATAGGCTATGTTTGGTTGCGATAACCGACATCCACGCGGGCGGAGCCGCGGGCAAAAGCTAGTCGACTATAAAGAATATTTTTGTGTAATGTGTTTCCTTAAAGCCGGGTTGCAGTGCGACATCCGTATTCTTCGCGCTCTTTATATAAATTCCGCGAGAGACAAAGAGAGAGAGAGAGAGCTGGAATGCAGCGATTGAGGATATTTCTGTGAATTTCTATTTAAAAAAAAAGATATCTTCGTAATAAAATGTAACTTATCTAGCTCCTACGAGTTATATTTTATGCTCTATTTTTATCCACGACGGAACGGAGACGGTATATGCGTTTGAGGTGAGAGGTTGTTTGTTGTTCAAACCCATGTTGCTATTTTCTCCGAAACTAACAATCCAATTATAATGCAGTTTTCAGTTATGGGTTCGCCTTTAATTGGAGCAGTTCTTAGATAAGTGTTACAGTGACAACTCAAGAGGGTGCGCTACAGCAAGCATTTTTAATGCAAATCAATGTTGCCAATTTTCTCCACAAATACTAGTCCGATTTTAATGCAGTTTTCAATTATTAGTTTCGGTTTGATTGGTGCATGTTCTTAGATACGTGTTACGGTGACAACCCACTAGGGGGTGCTGCAGTAAACCTTTTTTTAATAATCGACATTATTTTGAGAATGTCGTCTTAATGTGAAATTCGTATGAAGAGCCATGTTTGACGGTAATTTCTGTCGAGTTTATATATTATGAATCGTGTTTTTGTCTTTAGAAGTCCCTAGATGGATTAGCCTTTACTTTTGAATATGATTTTTATTTGGCGCAATTTGCTATATATGACTTGATGATAAATGTCTTTAAAAATGATATAAAAGACTGCTACCCGGCCTTAAGAGTATGGAGTATTATTTAATTCCTGTGTTTCTTGCTGGTATCTTCTCAGTAGAACCAATCCACCGAATCAGCGAAAGAATTATTTTCAAATGATTTACATATTTTTATTTTTAAGTTTTTTTTTAATTCCTACATTAAATTTGTACCAGATACATATTCCAAAAGTATATATTTGCATGATATACAATACGAATATAACAGCCATCCTAAATACAAACTCGGGCTGTTCATAGCAGGAGTTATTGACAAGTTTAATCATATGATAAAAATATACAAGTAAGTATAAATCACAACGTGTTAATAAGTGAGAGTTGGTACTTGAGAGTGCATGAGGGTTAAAGTACCCGCATTAGCCCCCTATATTAAAGTACCCGCATTAGCCTTCTAACCTAACCCATCCAAGTCGGTTTTTGATAATTGGACCAAACGCGACTAAACTCTATGAGTGTACTTAAGAGTACATCATCACTACATATTATAAAGCAAAGTCACTTTCCGCGTCGGTCTGTCTCTATGAAGTCCCTATGCTTAAATCTTTAAAACTACGCAAAGGCTTTTGATGCGGGTTTTTTAATAGATAGAGTGATTTAAAAGGAAGGTTTATATGTATAATACACGCTTAATATACTTAGTAGAGGGTGCAGCGGGAACGGAATCACACGCTACGTGGGCAGAAAAAAAATGGCGATACGAAGTTCGCCGGGTCAGCTAGTGAATGATGTAATGTAAAACGTTTGTGTCCCAGTAACAGAAAACATATTAAAATATAAATACCAGAGTGCACGAGGGTACATGAGAGTATACGGTTGGTTAGTATGAGTACATGAAGGATGGGCCGCGGTTTAAGGACCTGTCCTCGAAGTTGCCTAATTACTATTTGAATGTGTACTTTATTTTATTTTTAACCCCCGATGCAAAGGGGTGTTATAAGTTTGACGTGTCTGTGTGGCATCATAGCTCCCGAACGGATGAAGTGACTTCAATCTAGTTTTTTTTGTATTATAGGTGACTCATAGCGAGTGTTCTTAGATATGTTTGATGAAAATAGGTTGAGCCGTTTAAAAGTTATGTTGGTTAAAGTGGAAATGGGGAGTGTGGGAGGGGGGTTTTATATTTATTTTTATGTAATAGATACTGCGGCAAACCGGAAATATATGAGGCGGATAGGTCGACAGGAGCCAAATTCGATTACGTGACACAGCGAATAGCCCAGGGGTATCAAGTGATGCGTACGTTATCATATTTTGATTTGTTCCGCGTTCGCCTCAAGTTTTGCCCCACATACAAAATCCGTATTCGTCCTACATTTTATTCCTTTTTAGCAACAAACGTATTATTTATATTGAATTTAATATTTTCTTCCTGTTTCGTCCTATTTTCCTTTCCTAATTGGCCTCAAATATTTTTTGTGTGCAAAGTAATACAATTTTATTACAGTAGGGCACGCGTAGAAGGAAATTTGGTACTAACTCGAGCGCGTCAGATTAAGTTAGTTGAGGCTAGTTACATATTGACAAATTCCTCCAGCCAGTGGGCAGATATCAATATGGGTGGGTGCGCAAAAAAAAATTGGTTCCACGAATTTACACCTACGCGTCAAATTAAGATAAGGTTGATTAGTTACTAGCTAAAAAGTGTCCATTTTATAAATCTCGCGATTTTAGCGTAACCTAAGGGCGTGGGAAGCTTGCAAAGCTACATCCTGCGGCTAAGCAGTCTGATATCGCGGAAAAAAGGCAGATTCTTGTCAACGAGCTGGACCGGATCCTGGACCACATTTCTCAATGGGGCGCTAGGAACCTGGTCGAGTTCAATGCCAAGAAGACCCAGGCATGTGCGTTTACAGCAAAGGTATCTCCTTTCCTTCCCATTCGCACTCTTCAGAGCACACCACTGCCACTGCAGGATCACGTCAATATCCTCGGGATGGATGTTCGCTGCAAACTGAATAACAAAAACTATATCGAGAGCATCATCAAATCAGCCTCGCGTAAACTCGGAGGCCTGAACACAGTGAGACATTTTTTCGCGCCGGAGCAGCGGTGTCTTCTATACAAGACCCAAATTCGTTCCTGCGTGGAATACTGCTCACATCTCTGGGACGGCTCCGCAAAGTACTTACTAGAAGCTCTCGACAGGTTGCAGCGACGTGCGGTCCGCATTATTGGGAATCCTGAGGTGGCGCACACCCTCGAGCATTTGCAGATGCGTAGAGATGTTGCGTCTTTGGCAGTATTCTACCGTCTGTACCATGGTGAATGTTCTGACGAGTTTTTCAATTAGTCCCACCCTCTCCTTTCCTTCACAGGACGACACGTGCAGGGCTAAGTCCCATCCATATACGGTGCAGAGTATACCTACTAGATTCAAGCGTTTCAGTGACTCATTCCTATGCCGCACCACTAAGACCTGGAACTCCCTGCCAGCTCACGTGTTTCCTTCTTCCTGCCGTCCCGGGTCCTTTAAGCGGGGCGTGAAAAGGCATTCAATGAGGCCGTCAAGCTGAGTGCCACCACTGTTAACATGGTAAATGTTTACGATGGTGACCCTCTTTCCGAGACTTTGCCTTTAGCTTAACATCAGGCGAGGTAAAAGTCAAATTGACGTGTCCTGTAAAAAAAAACTGTATTTACTTGAACGCAGTCTTTTTTAAATGTTGATTTTGCAGTTAAACATGCCCGAATAATTTAAGAACATTATTATTATTCTAATAGGTTTCCGTGATGCTCGAGTAACTTCAAATTTTGCTGCGTGGCCTCTCTACCTATTACTAACATTGGCCGCGTAGTGACAGAGAAAGAATACGAGTATCACCACCAAATCTATTTTCATAATTTGTTAAAAAATATCAGCAACTGAAGTTACTAATATTCCCTCTCACCCCTCCAACTAAGCTAAATTACTTGTGCTAGGAGTGGGTTCACGTCGATAGTGTAATGGCCAGGATTCGAATCCGGGACCTCTCGATCGTAAGGCCGACTCCTTAACCACTAAGCTACCGACGCTAGGCGACATTGCCGGTAACAATAAATTTAAGTTTCATTTCAGTGGGCGATTACAACGAATTAAGGGTCGAAGCTGAACTGTTTTTCAATCTAGCGGAACAAAGTAAAAGAAAAGACTACGATGTGAAATCCAAGCTGGATAGTAAGTTTATACCTATTACTAACTATGGCTTAGCGGTCGTTCCCAATACCATACTGACAGTTAAAGATGGATCGCATATACGGATAAAGTGCTCAGCTGTTTAAAGTCAAAACATAGTAACTCCTTGAAAACCACTTTTTACGGATTCTATCGCGATATATTTGTTATTATTACTTTTTAACCCGACGTTTCGGCTGCTTTGCAGCAGCCATTTTTATTTCAATGAGTGACATTCGCGTAAACTTTAGAAAATATCACATAGTAACTCCTATTTCACACCAATTTCGGAAAATAAAATTATACCGCAATGCGCTTTCCCGTAAAAAAATTAGTTACCATGTTTTGAATTTAAGCAGCCGATACGTCAAATTTGACTGTTGCGATCTATCTTTAGCTGTAAGTATGTTATTGGGAACGGCCATCAATCTGTGTGTCGACGGAGAAAGAACACAAGTATCACCAGCCCATCTCATACGAAAGGTGTCATAAAACAACAACTAACAGAAACTACGCAGACGATATCACTGCGAGAGAAGGAACACTCGACATATAACCCTGTACCAACCCGTCTGGCCAGTGTGGAGACAGAAGGCCATAGCTGGGCACCGTTATTCAAATAGTTAACTTCGTTAATCCGTTACTGAATAACTAAACCTCGTTAATCGTTAAAGCGTTCTTTTCGGAGAAATTTAGTTAACGTTAATCGTTAATCCGTTAACACTATAGATAATAATAGTTTAGAAAACACGCTTTTAGCACACACTAAAAATTACAAAAGGACGTCCGCCATATTGGATTTAAGTCACGTGACTATTTTTTTTCGTATTCCTGACAGCAAACCCTTCATTTGATACCCATATCATGGGGGTTGATTTCAAACAGCCAGTCCGCCATCTTGGGGAGGCCGCCATATTGGATTTGTAATGAAGTTTCTTAGCTAGTCATGTATAGTCATCAGAACTCAAAGCGTGTGTAAAATTTCATCCTAATCGAAGACCGGGAAGTGGGTCAAATTAAGATTCCAAGATTTTCTTACATACATAGTTACAAGTGACGCTAATAAAAGCGTGTTAAAAAATAGCATCTTCTTATACAAACTGTTGGTTTTGGAAGTTAACAGGTGTATTTGAAACAAAAAGACAGGTATAAATTAGAGTGGGTAATATTGCATGTTGACAAACAATGTTTTTTTTCATTGTTCAGCGTTGCAGCCCCCGAAACGTTGGTACGTGTTAAACAGTAAATATGAGTACAAAGCACGAAAACCTTAAAATAATTTGTCAAAATTAGTTCATCTAGTTAGTATATGTATGTATCATCCAAAATCCAAATGGATGTAATAGTAGATTGTATGAAAAGGGAGCAAAATAGTATTTTTACGGTGAGGGTGCTACTTTGAATCACGCGGGAAGCGAAAGATTATAAGTGCATCGCCTGAGGGTAAAATAATTTTCTCTACTTTTTACCAACGACGGAACTGAGACGTTATATGCGTTTGGGGTGAGAGGAAAATCTCTAAACTTAAATTTCTCTAAAAAATTGAATTGCATCGTTTCTTTCATGATCGGATAAAAAAGGACAGATGATTTTATTTAAGTTAAGACCTGTCAAATTAAGACAGCGCCTTGTTGGTGCGTAGTAAGTTAAGTCGCATGTTCGTAGATGTCGACTAAAATTGAAGGGTACCGTCAAGGCAAAACACTTAATTTGACAGGTGTTCACTAAAATAAATCATCTGTCCTTTTCTATCTGATGAAAGAGACAGATGCAATTAGAAAATTTTAGAGAATTTTAAGTTTAGAGATGTAACAACAGAATTAGCAGTATTTTCTTCTGAACCGAGTGGTCGCTGAGTGGTACAGCTTGCCCGAACATGTCAAAGAGGCCCCCACTGTGAATGCGTTCACGAACAGACTAGATAGTGTCTTCAGATCGAAGGATACACACGCATCAGCTCTAATAATAATAACCTGGTATATTGGGAATCTGGTATAGTAGGAACAAAGGATAGAACACCACCCTGCACTGCCTATTACTGGACAAGCAGAGGGCCTTCGACTATGCTGCTCGTGCGATGATCTAGTGGGCACTGCGGTACAAGGGATTGCCAGAAGCTTACATCGACACATCTGAAATATGTACCACGACTTTGGTTCCGTGGTTCGGACTGTTAATGATACGAAAACCTTCCCCATGACCATCAGGGACCCCAGAAACATACATGAGCAGCCTCCATGCTTGCTCTGATGCGCTGATGGACGCGGACATGAGCAAATTGGTGCTAAGCGTGAAAGTGTGGAAGGAGGCGCTTGAGAACGGTGGTCTGAAGCAAAATGTGACAAAGACAGAGATGTCCGCATAGGTGCACGGATCATGTAAAGTAATTTTGATCTGTACTTCACGTAACTGGTAACATCGACTACGACGTCAAGGCAGACATTGCCACTGCGTGGGTCTAGTGGCGGGATATGACTGGTGTCACATGCGATCCTAAAATGTTAGATTGCAGGGGCAGGTCTATAATTATGACGATCATTAGACTTGTCCTTTTACATGGCTGTGAGACGCGGCTGATGCTGGAGCGACAGTAAATAAAACGGTCCCGAAACGTCCGTACACAATTAAATCTTCAACTATTCCCATGTAAGTCCCAAAACTAACTGCGTACATATAACTCTAAGATAATTTGATAGTAAAATAATGTTAGTAAGAAGATTAACGATTAACGGACTTTGGAAAATTTAACGAAAATTAACTAGTCCGTTAACATATTTTTAAGTTGACTCAAAAGTTAATCCGTTATTCAGAATAATAACTTCGTTAATTACTGATTAACGGGTTAACGAGTTAACGCTCTATGCAATAGGCCAAAACCTCCCAACATTGAGCAGGAGTTACTTTCGCATTATAATATTACTATGTGTTGCCCGCGGCTCCACCTATGTACATCGAAGTACTTAAAGTAAAGAAAACAGGTAAACAAAGCGACCATTACTGAGTTACGTTGCGATAACTAGCAATTATTTTCTCTGTCCTTGTCGCACTTGTCACACGTACGCGACAATGGCCGAGCGACAGCTGTCGTTGCGTGTTACGTAGTACAGGAAAGCTGTCAGCACAGCGGTTCTAAACTGTCAGATCCGCCATCTTATGATCAATTTCATTCTTGTCTAGAATGCGCTTGAAGTGATACGTAATAATTTTCACATAAAAATGTTTGGAACCGCTGAAACTTTGTTTACCTTTTTTCTCTCGCTTCGTTGGCTTTACTTTAGTGATTACTTAGATAAGTAAAAAAATATTTTTTTCTTTCTTAGAAGTTAAAGGCAATTTGAATGCAGAAGACTGGAATAAGATGAGTCAGCATGAACAAGATAAAAAGATAGAAGAGTTCAAAAAACTTTTTGCTAATAAACCTGGCGCTAGGCGATCCATGGGCGCGCGCCGCAGTATGAACGGAAACTCTCCGAAACTTAAGTTTACCCTTGACGCAGCACAGGAGGAGTACAAACGCAGTCTCAGGTACGTATGGGCCGTGCCGTACCATACCACACCGTACCATACCGTACCGTCCCGTACCATACCGTAGGTACAGTCAGCATAAGAAAAAGTGGGTAAAATGTTTTAATGTATAATGCTTAAGTTAAAGAATAATAATGATGACAGCATACTTAATTCTTAATGCTTTAAATTATAAATTTTAATACAATGATCTTTCTAATCCATATCCATACTAATATTATAAATGCGAAAGTAACTCTGTCTGTCTGTCTATCTGTCGGTCTGTCTGTATGTTACGCTTTCACGCCTAAACCACTGAACGGATTTTGATGAAATTTGGTATAGGGGTAAATTAGACCATGAGAAAGGACATAGGCTATGTTTGGTCGCGATAACCGTCATCCACGCAGGTGGAGCCGAGGGCAAAAGCTAGTATTAAATAAATTTGCTGTGCCCCAATAGAGCTTCGTGTTGAAACAAAATATGGTGTAAGATCTGTACCTACAATACATGAATGCAATAAAGTATTTGATTTGATTTGATTTGAAATTCTCAAAATCCTCAAAATTCTCTTAACTCTTGGTTTTACCCCCATTCCTATTGACGGGTTGTTGTGATACTTGTGATATTTGGTACACTCATTTACTTTGGACGATATTGCAATTTAAACAAAAATCTGCGGTACGCCTAGTTGTACGGGTAATGGACTGCTGAGACGAGGTCTCGGGTTCGATCCCAGGTTGACCATGGCACACACCAATGACTTTTCGATGCTTTTCGAAGTTATGTGTGTATTTATCGCAGGTTCATAAGTACCCGGTTAAACCTATTACATTGTGACCTAAACATAAACTGGCGAAATGTGGGTGCTAGCACCTCTGCCTACCCCTTCGGGGAATACAGGCGTGAGTTTATGTTATGTAATTTAAATTAATAAACCAGTTTGATTTGCTTTTAATACCTTAGTCTTAAGATCATTTTTACGCGACGGAACAGAGACGGTATATGCGTTTGGGGTGAGAGGATATTTGTGTGTTTGTTTTTGCAAATCCATGTTACCATTTTGCCCAAAACTACCAATCCAATTTTGATGCAAATTTCAGTTTTGGGTTCGGCTTTTATTGGAGCATGTTCTTAGATAGGTGTTACAATGACAACTTAACAGGGGGCGCTACAGCAAGCATTTTAATGCAAATCAATGTTGCCAATGTCGCTAATTCAATATGTGTAGCAAATTCCACCAAGTATCATCAATCTCCAGTATAAACAGTTGCCAATTTTCTTCAAAAATACTAGTCCGATTTTGATGCAGTTTTCAATTATTGGTTTGGGTTTGATTGGTGCATGTTCTTAGATAGATGTTATGGTGACAAAGTACTAGGGGGCGCTGCAGTAGTAGTAAACATTTTTTGTATGATACGTCGTGGGTTTTTTCAATTTTTTTTATTTTATTACTTGTAAGATTTTGTAGTCAAGATATTTTGGACGCTGACCGTACCATACCGTACCGTACTCTACCGTACCTTAAGACAGAAATTAATGATATCTACTATTAGTGTACCTACATTAATTTTCAGGTACAAAAAATGGGCAGAGAAATGGGACGGATTCGATTCCAAAGTGGACGGCATTGAAATACATGGTGCTTTGGAAAGACTGGGACATAACAGAAGCAATTTCTTGGGTGTTAATCCGTTTTAAGAGGTGGTCAACTCTCAGAAATTACATGAAATAAATATGATGTATATGTCAAACTTGTAGCTAGGTACTACCCTAGCTATTTGAATGAATTTTTATAAAGTAAAGCCATAGAGACGGGAGAAAAAAGGTAAACAAAGCGACCATTACTGAGTTACGTTGCGATAACTAGCGATTATTTTCTCCGTCCTTGTCGCACATGTTACAAGTACGCGACAATCGCCGAGCGAAAGCTGTCGTTGCGTGTTTCGTAGTACAGGAAAGCTGTCAGCGCAGCGGTTCTCAACTGTCAGATCCGCTATCTTATGAGCAATATTATTCCTGTCTGGCACTTGAAGTGTTACGTAATAATTTTCACATAAAGCCAGAGCCTTCTCAAAAAACTAGATGCGAATGTTACGAAGACATTGAAGTCGTGGCTGGGGCTAGCTCAGTCGGCAGACTCATCGACATTATATAGAGCCTCAAATAACTTTGGAATGACGTTCAAGAAACCATCGGAACTCTATAAACATCTAAGAGTAACCAAAATGCACGTCCTAGCGAAATCAAAAGACGAAATCGTGCAAGCTCTTCCAAAAGACCAAAGTACTAAAGAGCTCGAGTCGCGCCTCCAATTCCATAAAAAAATCATGATAGGCTCGCAGACTGGTAGGGTAGGTTTGGGTAATACTAGGAGGCAGTCAGACAAAGACGTAACAAAATCTTTTCTTCAAGTAGATGAAAATAATACCTACAGAGTGCACGCAATGAACCTAGAAATTCAAAACGAATGGTTAACACTAGGTGAATTTTGTATTCCCATAGCCTTAAAATGGCGTACCTTAATATACGACTGGTCACCGGATCTCCTTAAATTCTATCTCAATGCATTCCAGTTGACCAAAGCAATCTTGTCAGATGGGGAAAAGCCACAGATAAAACATGTAACTCATGTGGTGAAGCAATTGGTACTGCTAGGTACCTACTGGTGGGTTGTAGGACGCTATTAGACCGGGGTCATTACTCGCGCCGACATGATAAGGTATTAGAAATCATACGTGAGGCGGTAAGTTTGGCGGTAGTTAGAGCGAAAAAGGGTTTAACCACAAACCAAAGAAATGACGTCGCGTTTGTAAAGGAAGGCTGCTCAAAAAAGACAAATCAAAAGCCGTACTCAATTTTGATAGCAGCCGCTGACTGGACATTACTCGCAGATTCGTATGAGAAACACTATAAAATACCGGAGGATGTTTGTGCCTCGTCATCCAGACCCGATATATTCCTATTTTCTAAACAGCAAAAGCGTGCAGTACTAGTAGAACTCACAGTACCGTGGGAAACTAACATACCTAAAGACACCGCTATAAATATAAACAAATACTTTGACCTGACCAACGAGTTAACCAAAAATGGCTATGTGGTTAAACTCTACGCCGTGGAAGTAGGAGCAAGGGGAATTCCAGCTAAATCCCTGTATAACTTATTTAAAGACCTCGGATTGCCAAGAGCTTCAGTAAGCTCTTTACTCAAACGAATATCTAAAACGGCGTTGATAGGATCTTACCAAATTTGGATAGGTAGAGGGGGGAACACGACTGACGGTGGAGGTGAGCGCTGATGCATCACAAGGTGGCCACCCTAAACCTACACCTGGGTCGCAAGTCCCAGGCGCCGTCACAGTGTTCCTCTCTGTACCACGCCATGGACCCGGCGACCGCACGGTGAATCCATGGAATGCTAAGAACCGGATCTCCTTTGGAACCGCTGAAACTTTGTTTACCTTATTTCTCTCGCTTCGTTGGCTTTACTTTATACTCGTACTCTGTCTAATTTAGGATGATAATTATGACAGGTGACGCTTATAAGTAAGTACCATATTTTCTGTACATCCAAAATACCTCTGAAAATGTAACTTTTAAACCATCGCGGCGTTTACTCATAGTTTATAATTTTCGGGACATCACGCGATATATTTTTGATAAACTTACTTTTGCCGACGTTTCGGGTGCGTTGCAGCACCCGTGGTCACGACCTCTGAAAATTATCGTACCACAGAAACGAGCCCCGCCCATTTTTCGTAGTGGAGCGTCTTGCAAGAATACCGTACAATCGATTATAGACGAATTAATGGAATCAATCGATTTTTACCCGATTGCCGAAGGAAGAAGGGTAATGCTTTTCGAGTGTATGTTTGTATATATGTAAGCTCATTCCAGACAGGGATGAAATAGTTCATAAGATGGCGTAGCTGACAGTTTAGAACCGCTGTGCTGACAACTTTCCTGTACTACGAAACATGCAACGACAGCTGTCGCTCAGCTATTATCGCGTACATGTGACATGTGCGACAAGGACAGAGAAAACATTCGCTAGTTATCGCAACATAACTCAGTAATGGTCGCTTTGTTTACCTTTTTTCTCTCGTCTCGTTGGCTTATTACTTTACTTTGGTTCAAGTTTGACTCTGGTGTACAAATAATAAATTAATACCGGGAAAATTTATGGTTTTATTTGCAACAGATTTAATCACATATTATTGAGAACACTCGTACTTTTTCCACTGTATTTATTCTATTACACCTGAGCGGTTTCGCCTCTAACTTCTAAAATAAGATAATGAAAAATACCTATAAAAATAATATAATATGATGTATATTGCCAAGTAAACTTCCAACGAAAATTGGTTTGAACGAGATCTAGTTAGTAGTTTTTTAAAGTCCATACTAATATTATAACTGCGAAAGTAACTCTGTCTGTCTGTCTGTCTGTATGTTACGCTTTCACGCCTAAAGTACTGAACCGATTTTTATGAAATTTGGTATAGGGGTAGAGTAGACCTTGAGGAAGGACATAGGCTATATTTGGTCGCGATAACCGACATCCACGCGGGCGGAGCCGCGGGCAAAAGCTAGTACGTCGTAAACCGCAATTTTCGTCTTTCATTCAATTAACTCAAAAATAATAAAAAAAACTTTTATATTATGTTAGTTGCTGCTACGGAACTCTTCATGGGCGAGTCCGACTCGCACTTGGCCGGTTTATTTACTATTAAATATTCCACAACATATACTATACTGATTTCATAAAAACGCGGATTGTAATTACTCTGTTCATCCCTGGGTTTGCTGAAGAGAACTCAACCTTGTTTTTTTTTAAATATATTTTTATTAAGAATATAAAATAATAATAAAGAACCGATATTAATAATATTCCCTCTAACCCCTCCAACTAAGCTAAAGTGCTTGTGCTAGGAGTGGGTTCACGTCGGTAGTGTAATGGCCAGGATTCGAAGCCGGGACTTCTCGTACGATCGAGAAGTCCCGGGTTCGAATCCTGGGACGACTCCTTAACAATAACAACTGACTACTGACGCTTCAAAAGAACATTATTTGTTATGACATGTAAATTGATGTATTGGTGCATGGATTATCCATACTAATATTATAAATAATATAATAATATAATAATAAAATCATTTATTCCTCTCTCATTTACCATTACAGCTATAGAATTGACACAAACAAAATATTCACCTTGAGAGAGCTGGAGTCCGTAGTAGGTGTGATACCTGTATGACAGATCTCCAGGCCCCCCTGATACATTGTCATTATAGGCTCTAGTATATCACGCAGTGTGAGAGTTACAACAAACGTATAATATAAATTTACAGTTATATAAACTAAGAAAAGTACAACATAGGTATATTAAACTATTGTGAGTGTATGTGTAGATTATGTGAGTGTGTGGGTGTATGTGTGTGTGTGTATGTGTGTGTGTGTGTGTGAGTGAGTGTGTGTATGAGTGAGAGTTGGCGTTTGTATGTGAGTGTGTTCGCTAAAAAAATAAAATTATTCTATAATATAAATATGAAAGTAACTCTGTCTGTCTCTCTGGTATAGGGTAGATTAGACCTTGAGAAAGGACATAGGCTATATTTGGTCGAACTAGAAAAGCTAGTCAAAGCAAAGTCGCTTTCCGCGTCTGTATGTCCCTATGTATGCTTATATCTTCAAAACTACACTATAGATTTTAATGCGGTTTCTTTTATTAGATATAGTAATTCAAGAGGATGGTTTATATGTATAATACATGCTTAATATAGTTGAGGGCGCAACGGGAACGGGATAGAAACGTCACGCGGGCGGAAAAAAAATGGTGGTACGAAGTTAGCCGGGTCAGCTATTAAACTCTTGGGGCGTATGGGCTCGTCGCGTTTCATACTTATACTAACGTCAGTAAATTCCGGAAGGGATGAAAAATAGTGCCCCACCGACCAGGGTACATGGCTCCAGAGTAAGGAACTTCCTCACGATGCGCGTAGTATCAAGGAGCACTGCCTTCTGCATCTGGCCCTTGACCCAACCATCAAACCCGAGCTTCAGGCAGGCACTTTACGATCAGTCCATTGACTGACACGACTTCTTTTTAATTCCACTTTGCCCTGACGGTGTGAACCGCTGTTGAGTTTTTTTTACTAAATACTTATAAATGAACATATCAAAGAACTTAATAATAATGAATAAAATGTAAATATATTGTACCTACCCACCTGTGTACCAATCAACAGCGAAAGCGACGTAAACGTGGGTAGCAGAAGTCCTTTACGCTCGTTCCGTTCGTGGGAGTTTTGTTTTTGCAAGCGCATTCAAAACTCCTTCCGACTTGACTTTATACTATAATTACTTAGTTATAAACTATACTGTACCTATAAAATGGTGCGTGGCGTCAGCGCTACCTAGTGGCCCCATCTAAAAACCAGCGCTGTGCATACTCAACGAAGGGTGTGCGCAGCATTTAATGCTGAGATGGGGCCCTATTTGGGTTCGCATATTGTGGAATGTTGCACCCGTAGCTTAATTTAATATACCTACTAATAAAACTGTTATACTTACCTACCTATTTATACTTAACATGTCCACTATGTAGAACTTAAATAAAATATTTTTCTTTCTTTCTTTCTTTCTTTCTTCTTTTTCATCTTAGCGTTATTCCCAGTCTCATCCAAAGCTTTAAGCTTGGAGTCACTTACAGAATCCAAAAATCGCCGAAAAGTTCCGCTAAAGTTGTTCACATCGATAGACTCGCCCGATATTATGGCTCTAACGATGCTCGCAACGAGCATGTCTTAGGAGGGGGCAGTGTAACGAATATGACGTAACATGACACAGCATTGGGTAGGTACAGGTTAGGCCTCCAGAAAAAGGAACGTCCTCACGATGCGCGCCGTATCAAGGAGCCTGCCTTCTGCATCTGGCCGTTAACCCAACCATCCAACACGAGACTCTTCAGGTTATTTGCGACCAGTCCGTTGACTGACACCACTTCTTCATCTTAGCGTTAATCCCACTCGCATCAAAAGCTTTCAGCTTGGAGTCACTTACAAAATCCAAAAATCGCCGAGAAGTTCCACTAAAGTTGTTCACATCGATAGACTCGTCCGATATTATGGCTCTAACGATGCTCGGGACGAGCATGGCTTAGGAGGGGGTAGTGTAACGAATATGACGTAACATGACACAGCATTGGGTAGGTACAGGTTAGGCCTCCAGAAAAAGGAACTTCCTCACGATGTGCGCCAGGAGCCTTGCCTTGTGCATCTGGCCGTTAACCCAACTATCCAACCTGAGCCTCTTCAGGCTCTGTGTGATCAGTCCGTTGACTGACACAACTTCTTCTCCTTCATCATAGCGTTAATCCCAGTCACATCTGAAGCTTTCAGCTTGGAGTCTGGGCTCCGCTTTACCAGACTAACTGCGGATTTGGCTAAACTTCGATATTTTCTGTGAAGCGATTGCCACCTGACCTTCACAACCCAAAGGCGATATCGAAGCATTGCAGCTAGACCAGTTGTTAGACTTTTGAGGACTCCAACTACACGTAACGACTGCCATAGATGTTCGTATGTCAACCGTGACCGACGGCTTAACGTGCTCTCTGAGGCACGACCAGACCAATGCAAATATCCATACTAATATTTACACTGAGCGGAGATCAAACCCGCGCCTCCCGAACGGAGGTTGTCGGATAAAGTTATGTCACAGATAAAATATTGTCATATAGGTTACCTTTTATCGCGAAAAAAAGGCTTCAAGGGGAGCAAATAGGGGATGAAAGTGGTAATTTTTAATGAAAACCCAATGAAATTTGGCCTGTGTAGACTGCTTAGGAAAGTGCAAATGCCATGAGGCATCAGATTTTCGGACTCAACCGACTCAAACCTCAGACTTACCGCCGTTCCCAATACCATACTGACAGTTAAAGATAGATCGCATCTACGGATAAAGTGCTCGGCTGTTGAAATTCAAAACATAGTAACTCCTATTTCACACCAATTTCAGAAAATAAAATTATAAGAATCAGTTACCTACCATGTCTTCAATTTAAACAGCCGATACGTCAAATTTGACTGTTGCGATCTATCTTCAACTGTCAGTATGTTATTGGGAACGGTCGTAAAAGAATAACATAGACTTAAAGTATAGAACTAAAGAAAGAGTGAAGACGTATCCATACCTACTTCCATACTAATATTATAAATGCGAAAGTAACTCTGTCTGTCTGTCTGTATGTTACGCCTCAACCACTGAACCGATTTTGATGAAATTTGGTATAGGGGTAGATTAGACCATGAGAAAGGACATAGGCTGTGTTTGGTCGCGATAAACGACATCCACGCGGGCGGAGCCGCGGGCAAAAGCTAGTAAAGGAATACTATTAGCTCCCACTCGCTTCCACTTTTTGTGTATGCACGAGTGCGAGCGAGATGGTAGGTAATACTTGAGTATTCCTTCATGGGGCTTTACTTTTTAGTTTTATACATTCCGCCTATGTTTTTATTTTAGTCTAAGATTAAAATATACGTATCATATCGGTATCGGTATCAGCGGTAGCCTAGTGGTATGGGTAATGGACTGCTGAGACGAGGTCTCGGGTTCGATCCCAGGTTTACCATGGCACACACCAATGACTTTTCGATGCTTTTCGAAGTTATGTGTGTATTTATCGCAGGTTTATAAGTGCCAAGTTAATGGCAATAGGCTCGCCACCTATTACATTGGGACCTAAACATAAACTGGCGAAATGTGGGTGCTAGCACCTCTGCCTACCCCTTCGGGGAATACAGGCGTGGGTTTATGTTATGTTATGTATGTTATTAAAATACACAATAAGGTCATAGGTTGTCCAAGGTGAGATTGGTAGACATGTCTCTCGCAACCCGGCCGACCCAATGACGGCTCTTTCGAGCTGCCTCTTTTCGGGTGTAGTGACCGCGGGGTCCCTATCCAACCGCTGGATAAGAGAAGGCATGTATCACACCGCCTCATACTCCCATTTTCACCCCCAGGCCCACGCTCAAGGAGAACGGAGGTCGTTCTGAGACCCCCGACGCCCGACTCGCCTCCGTTCGTAGACCATCGGGGGTGGTCATTTCAAACTTGAACGACTCTGGACCTGGAACTCCCTGCCAGCTCACGTGTTTCCTTCTGCCTACAGTCCCGGGTCCTTTAAGCGAGCGTGAAAAGGCATCTAATGAGGCCGTCAAGCTGAGTGCCACCATTGTTAACATAGTAGGTACATGTTTACGACGGTGACACTCTTTCCGAGACTTTGCCTTTAGCTAAACATCAGGCGAGGTGAAGTCAAATTGACGTGTCCTGTATAAAAAAAAGACTAAAACCGCACGCTATCCAAGATCTCAATTAGTAACAAAATAAATTATCAAAAAATAAATAAATCCGACTACTGTTTAAAAGATCGATCGCCTTCTGATTCCCTTAATTTTGATACCCTACTCGATAAGTTTGAAGGTTCTTTTTTTTGTGTGGTATATATGTTTTGGCGCCAAAAATCCAATGTGCCTTTGCACCCAGTTTTATGTATCCTATGATATTCGTTAGGCCTGTAGAGGGGAACAAAGAAAACTACATACATAGATAAATACGCGCGTACCTAACACATTACCCACACTGCGCAGTCGGGTAATTAAGATTCGGAACGGTGCAATTACTCAGTAGTACCACGTTTATATGTTACGCCGATGTACCTGCGCAGAAGTCTCATATTTGAAATGCGCCAAAAAATCTTAACCAATCACAACGCTCCGCCAAACATGGCCCTTTATTATGGTTGCCGCCTGCGCGCCATGTTCGAAATAATGAACAATGAACGAGAAAGCACTACTCTCTGGATTTATTGCATTTTAAATCTTAACGCAACGATATAAAGTTGGTGTTTCAATAGCGTTGGTGATCGTAATTAAGCGGCGTTAGCTTACTCTTCTGAGCAGGCGAACTTTGCCGATGCGACTTATAAATGTGGTTCACCTGTACCAGGATGTACTACTCGTGCGAGTTAACATGGCACCTGGCTCAATCAAGTGACGTTTAAAGTACTGACTGCAAAAGAAAGTTTGAATTTTTGAGAGCGCCATATTTTATTAGATAAATTTCTTAAATTCTTTAATATTGATGGAAATAATTATTAGATTTCTGATCGTAAGATTAAAAAATAAACAATATTCATGGCATGTTTTTCTTATAATAAGCTTGTGTTATACTTACATTGTTGTAAAGCTGAAAGTATAACGTATTACAGGTTTATTTAATGAAATCACTGTTGGTGAAACTACTAGACATTTTTTATTTCTAAAAATGAAATTATTAATATAAATATATTGAATCCCAATAAAATATTGTGATTGTTTATCTGTACAATTTTCACATCCTTGTATCGCACCCCTTATTATTAAACCAGGTTAAAGCTATTTTTATCGGAAAGGATATCGGAGATCACAGCAGTGACTAAACATGCCAAATTATAAGAGGACATAATAATTTTATTAGCGTCAGTTCCTTTAGTGGTAGTTTACTGCCTAAATTATGACAGTAGGTACACGTGCATACTAAGAGGGAAAAAGTCCTATTCATTATTTTTATAATATTATATTGATGGATTTGTTTAGTTTTTACTACGGTGATGATTACCGCCGTTGTAATAAGATTTTATATTGATAATGAGATTTATTGAAAGTGTGGATGCATGTTTGTTAGGTATTTAATCAAACCACATAACGGTAGAACGAATCTGGATTAAATTTGGCAGAGATAGAGAATTAAAAAAAAAGGAACACTTCATAATCCAATCAATTCAATTCAAAAAATCAAAGAAATCCATACTAATATTATAAATGCAGAACATAGTAAATCTGTATGTTATAAAGTATTATTACGAAAACTCAATAAAATAAATCAATATAAATGTTCCAAATGTAACAATAACAAAACTCTACAAAATCTGATATTAAAAACTATGATATTAAAATGTACAACAGTCACTGTGATGCGGACGCTACTGCAGGACGAGAGCGGGGCATCGCTCGGGAGGAGGGTTGTTTGCAAGGCCAGGTGCCATGTTATGATGTTAACTCGCACGAGCTGTAAGAATACAGCCACCTATTAGATATCATTAGGTTCTCATAAAAATAAAACGTGCTAGGTAATAAAGATAAAATTATATCGGAAATAAATCATTTTATTGCTCCTTTTAATAATTGCAATTTGCAATAAACTAATTTTATATAGGTATAGTATAAATTTAATTAACTAGGAAATGTTGTGAGGCGAGAATTCCAAAATGGCGGCCAAGATGGACGCCTCTATGCTTGGCGTAAAAAGATTTATTGTGCATTTATTTTTATTAAGTTCTTTGGCGTTGGCATGTAAGTTTTTTTATAGGACTAGCTTTGCTCTATGTATTGTAGAAACATCAGTAATTGTGTATTCTACTGACTAGTCAAATTAGTTAGGTACTCTTTACTAAATTTCAAAACGATAAGTTATATGGCAACTTGTATGAAAAAAGATTTAGAGACGTCATAAAATTTAATAGTCAAAACAGTTACTATTATAGGTTGGGTGGATGATTAAAAATAAATAAAAACTATAAAATAAGAACCGACGCCATTTTTACCGCTCTTTTAACATTCTTAATTTAATAAGCTTGGTTAGATATTTTAAAACTGAATACTTAAAAAATTTGGACAGCTAATTGGATATTAGGTATCCATATAAATATCTAGGTTACCTATCTTAATCCCGAATTTTAATATTCCGAATATCATAATCCAGAAAACGTTTGGCCATTTATTCATAATCCCGGTTTTCTAAATTCCGAAGTTTTATTTGCCATATAATCGCAACTCCGAATTTCATTTTCCTATTTATTCATTTGTACGACGTTTTATAATCCAGACGAACGAATTCCAGACACACGAAATCTAAATACACAAAATCCAGATGACCGTAATCCATATGCACGAAAGCCGAATTTTTAAAACACAAATTTTTGAAATGCAGTTTATTGATATCCAGACAAACAAAAACAAATACAAAGACAGACAAACAAACAAACCTAACCTACTGAGTCGAATTTTTCTAGCACTCGCCGGCCGCTGCCGCGGCACGCTCGCTTCGCTCGCTCGGCTCGTGCGGGGGTCGCAGTTCTAACCTAACCTAACCTACTGAGTCGAATTTGACACTTAAACCTATCTGTAATAGGCAACTGGCAATTGAAAATTTGGTAATAGTTTATTTGGAAAATGGTACGATGGGAAACAAAAAAAAATATTCTGAGAATCTGGTATAAGTATATTTGGATTATGACACTATGGAAAACAAAAAAATATTATTTGAAAATTTGGCTTTAGTGCACCTGGAAATTGATTCATCTGGGAAATGAAAAACGGAATTATAGAAAGTTGTCATTCATTACATCTGTCTTTTAAAAGTTCTACCAACCGTTTTCGGGATTTTAAGATTCGGGTAACAGAAATTCGATATTTCAATAGGTTACCGAATATCTATCAAGGCTGTCGCTGTAGGTAGGTATACTTAGAAAATTGAACAGCGCAGCAATACACAGCCATTTTTAGATATCTCTGTGTACCTTATGTATCTAACAACTGGAGCCGCCTGCCACTCTAGCAGAAGAGGTTGGATGGCGGCTCTTCGGGGCAAGATGGGGACATCGTAGTTCCCACGCGGAGCCATTTAGAAAATGGAGACAGTCCACAGGTCCCAAGTGAAGAGGAACAATCTAGGTCAACCTTTAATCCTGGCATTTAAGACTTGAAACAGTGTGTGGTTCTATTGGTCATCATCATCATCCACATACCGGGTGTAGGGGAACGCTCCCGGAGTCGAAGCAGTAGTAGTACTCCAAGTGTACCTAACACATTGGCATTAAAAAAATCGACTTGGACGGAACTCTCTGTTCTTAAAGGGTCGGCAACGCGAGTATAACTCTCCTGGTGTTGCATACGTCACGGCGCGCTGAGAAGCGCGCCTTCTCATTCCGGGGGCGAGTCGAGGACACCGTTGTCCCCCCTTCCGAGGAGGTCCAGGCCGTAAAGGATGGCCCTGGGTCAGCCGGGGTCCCAGGGATATGTCGATGACAATCTCACCTCCGGCCTAGTACCATGAGCTACAGTCGGCGTGCGGTTTTAGTCGGTTCGAGTCCGACATAACCTCCCCTTCGGCTCCGGCAGAGGAGGTATCCGAGGGGATTTCCGCACGAAAAAAAAAGGTGTTGCATACGTCCATAGATAACGGTATTCGCTTTTCTCAGAAGGGCCATGTGCTTGTCTACCAGTTGAATTGTATAATAATAATTAAAACTAAATAAGATAACTTTTTCTTTGCCAGACTCGAACTGCCAACCCTATGAGGATTACTCGAATCCCAGTAGACCGATGCCCGCAAAATTTTATAGGGGCCCTCCCCAAAGAGCCAAGGACGCAATCTTGGCCAATGCACCCTGGAGTATCAAGTTATTACTGCTGAAGGATGAAAAGCCTCGGAAAAGACCGAGGATTAGTGGTCAAAGGTGAGAGTTTTTTATAAAGAACACCTCAATTTGACTACACCTCGCCTGATAGTAAGCTAAAGGCAAAGTCTCGGAAAGAGCGTCACCATCGTAAACATGTACCATGTTAACAGTGGTGGCACTCAGCTTGACGGCCTCATTAGATGCCTTTTCACGCCCTGCTTAAAGGACCTGGGTTTATAGGAAGAAGGAAACACGTGAGCTCGCATAGTTCCAGGTCTTATCGGTGCGGCATAGGAATGAGTCACTGAAACGCCAAGCGTTTCAGTGACTCATTCCTATGCCGCACCGATAAGAAGTTATATTCTGCACCGTATACGGATGGCATCTTAGCCCTGCACGTGTTGTCCTGTGAAGGAAAGGAGAGGGTGGGACTAATTGAATGAGCTCATTAGAACATTCACCATGGTAGATACGGTAGAATACTGCCAAAGACACAACATATCTGCGCATCTGCAAAGTCGCCATATCATAATCTTTTTTCATCTTAGCGTTAATTCCAGTCGCACCTGAAGCTTCCACCTCCACCTTCCGCTTTACCAGTCTAACTGCGGATTTGGCTGAACATCAATAATATTCTTTGAAGCGACTGCCATTGAAAGTCACCATTTCTTCACCGCCCTTGCGGTAGACCTGCGAGCCTATACACCCCGAATCAAGTTCTGAAGTGCCCTTACGCCCCACATCACTTTAAAATCCGAAATGAGGCTGAGAGAGTCATAGTGTCCTGGGGTATAACAGTCCTGGGACATCCTTCCGAGGGCTTACCCGGAGCTCTCAACCATAGGCTGCTGGGCGTTACCGTGGGGGTTTTTAGTCGGTAGGAGTCCGGCATAAGATCCAAGAAGGATTTTCCCTATCGGTTAAAAAAAAAGGCTGAGAGAGTCATAGTTAAATATCAACATGATATAGATGTCCCGACAGCTTCTGTGGCGTGGTGGAACGTGACTGCTACGTAGGAGGCGCGGGTTCGTTCCCCGCTCAGAGCAAATATTTGTATGCATGAATATTATGGCTATTTGCATTGGTCTGGGTTACAAAAAGAAAGTATATAAGTATGTTTATCCGCATTCTAGATTCCATAACACAAGCTAGTTAAGCTTACCATGGGTCTACAGAGCGTTTTTGTCTGCCTTATTTGGTCAATTAATCCTAGTCTTACTTCTAGGAGAGTTGGTATGGAGTCTTTAATCATGAGGCGACAGGAAGGCCCCCCAACATTCCCACAAGAAGGAGATGAGGAGGCTGACAGACCATCACCGATCGAAAAAGATGATGATAGTAACATGAGACTAAAATTATTCCGTCTCATGTACGAAACTGTTCGGGACAGCGATCTTAAGGTCAAAAGGGCTGAACTGATACGAAAACATTATGGAAATTCAAGCGCTTTCGAAGTAGGCTTCCTTATGGGAGAAGTGCAAGAAAAATTCGATGTGATCGTAGAATTTTCTGGAACTTTAAAAAAGTTTTATGATAAATGGAAACCGATTGAACATATCAATGCGTACGAGCAGATAGCAAATTATGGTATACAGATAAATCATTTGATTGATCTAATAAGATCTATTAGTAAGAATGGATCTATGACATATTGATCGAATACGGTTTTTATGAATTAAACATGTGATGAAGTTGTGTGGTTTAATTTTACCCGACTGCCGACGAAAGGTGGGTAATGTTTTTCGAGACTCTATATGTATGGTATGGTATGGTATCACGGGCTGTTGTCCGCAACTCCACGACAAGGCGCGGTTTTTGCGTGAGGGTGGGATTTTATTCGATCCATCCCAACTCGTTGAAGAACTCCAGCAGGCTATTCACGCTGCTAAGGATCTCCCGGAGCGTACCTGTGTTTCTGAAGTACTTAGCCCTGTATGTTTCAGGACAGTGTAGGAGCACGTGTGCCGCAGTTTCGTCCTCGTTCATGCAGGCTCTGCAGAGAGGGCTGTCGGTGACACCTAAAATATAAAGGTGTTTATTGAAGGAACCATGCCCCGTGATGGCAGCCGTAGTCGTGCGTAGTTGCCGTTTGTTCAGTTGTCGAAGACGCCTGGTCAGTCTATTATCAAGCACAGGGATTGCCTCCCTGGTCTGTCTGCATACTTCCAGGTTTATCCATTCTCTGTTGTGTTGGTCTCTCGTTCGTTTGCTCACTATGGTTCGTAGGTATGCAAAGGGGATCGGTATTATGGGTTCAGCTTCCATTGCAACCATGTCTGATCCTCTCCTGGCAAGCTCGTCCGCGGCATCATTACCTCGCGAGTCGCTGTGGCCTTTGATGTATGTATGTATGTTGTATGTATGTCCATTTTATTTAAGTCCTACAGCCTGAAAGGCTTGACGGATTTGGACATGTAAGGTGTCATTTGATTGGCCGTGATTGTGTGAGTGACACCAGGAATATTAAAATTTCGAGAAAATCAAAATGGCGGATTTTTGGCGCCAAAACGTATGTTGTCAAAAATATTATTAACTTATCGATTCGGTTCGGTTTATGATTGGCAAATGGGTATCGCCTGCTATCAAACTTATGTCGATCTTTCCAGTGGCAGTCGGGTTTTTTTTATTTTTTAATCATTTGTTTTGAACCGACTGCGTTAGCGAGGGTAATGTTTTATGTCACCAGCAGTTGTCCTCTGCTCCTACGTCGTGGATGTCTGTTATTGCGCCCAAACATAACCTATGTCCTTTTCCAAGAGCTTCAACTACAGCTCTCTGTATGCTACTAATCCTACTAATAGGTACCTATTATAAACGCGAAAGTTTTTGAGTATGGATGGATATATCTGTATGTATGTAGGTATGTTTGTTACTCCTGCACGTAAAAACTACTGAGTGAATTTTCATGAAACTCTACAATAGTTTGTAAGTATGAATGGATGGATGGATCTCTTACACGTCTACACGGCTGAAGTGATTTTAATAAAATTTGGTATGGAGTTAGCTGGATTATCACATAAGCTATGTTTGGTGGCGATAACCGACATCCACGCGGGCGGATCCGCGGGCAAAAGCTAGTAAAGCTATAATATGCCTACTATGGATGTGAAATAATATCTTGGACCCAAAAAGCGTTTTTTAGTATCTTTTGGGGATAGCACAGCGGTGGACGAGCTTAAATTCACCAAGAATAGAAGTATGGGGTGTCTCAATAAGAGTGCACTTTTTATTTTTAAAATTAAAGCAAGTACTTTATGACAGAGGTGTGATATTTTTATTGTATTTTAAAGAAGACATGTTCCGATTAAGTATGGAATAAAATATCCGACATTGTCATGAAATTTTCCATGACTTTTGCACAGAGATGTGCCTGTATCTCACCGATGACGCGTTGGATTTTCGATATGCGCTCAGGAATTATTTCGGGTTTATTCGCACAAACCCGAGATTTCACAAAACCCCATAGAAAAAAATTGCACGGCGTTAAATCGCACGATCTTGGTAGCCAGTTGACATCAGAATTTCGTGAGATAATCTGTTCTGAAAATCGTTGCTGTAATAAATCGATTGTTTTGTAATGAGTTTTGTAATGTTTTTACAATTGTAACGGGTTGTTCTTTCGAAAAGCGCTCCATTTTTAATAATCGGAATAAACTGAGGTGATAACTGTAAAATTTCAGTGTTACCACATTTATGAAAAAAAAATTCCAATTTTAAAAAGTGCACTCTTACTGGGACACCCTATATATCTATCAATCAAATTCACGCTTGCCAGAGCTTCGTTTTTCAGATTGTTTAGGACCAAGATTTACAGCGCGAGCTATACCTATATAGTAGCATAAAAATATAGATACTTATGTAACATCAGCATTAGCACTAAAGAAAAAACAACTTGGAATAATCTGTGGAGGAACGAGGTGTATTGTTCCTCCAACACAAAGGGAGGACACTCTGACCAGGCAAGGTGATCACGCCTGGCGGGCCGCGGCCCAACGATTATTATCGTTGGGGTGATGTATATATATATTGTACCAGCGCGAGAACTTCACTTTCGCGATGCAGGATTCGTAGTAACGTAGTAGTTCGGCTTGCTGTCGCTAGATGGCGCTGGGTACATGTGGTATCGCCACAAATCTATTCCATTAATTTTAATTAAGCCGTTTATTAATAGTTACGTAAAATTTACCAATTAAGGAATTCAATTATTATTTAGTTTGTACTTATAATCCGTTTGGTTAGGTGCAAAACTACAGGTAAAAATTCTTAAAGTGTTTTGGTAAACTATTAGAAATAACGCGAACTTCGTACCGCCAATTTTTTTACGCCCGCGTGCCGTCTGATCCCGTTCCCGCTACACCCTCTACTATATTAAGCATGTATTACACATATAAATCTTCTTCTTGAATTACTCTATCTGGGTGATTTTCAACAAGTGATTTTTTTGTATCATTTCGGTGAGATTTTTCTATTACAATGTCTTGTTAATATATTTTGTAACGAAAATAAACTTTAATCTTATTTGTAACATATGCGTGAGTGGACATCATGTAACATCAAAACTTACTGAAATATTTAAGATTGAATTTTTGGGAGCCCACAGAAATGAAAAGTGTCCACTGAAATGATAAATCGTCCACCGAAATGACTAGACTGTGCACCGGAATGAAATTAGCCCACTGAAATGATACAGCCAAGGACATCATTTATTTTTTAGGAGGATTCCGTAGATTGTCTGAAACGAATCTAAATAAATTCCATAGATATATCACTAGACTGTATTTGTGATATTTATTAAATATAAGATCAAACTATTATATTAGAGAAAAAAAGTTAATTTTTTTGCGGAACGAGTGTTTTTTTTTACCCGACTGCGCGACGCAAAGGAGGATAATGTGTTTATCAGTCTATGTATGTATGTTTGTTTCTATGTGGCGTTCTAGAGACCAAATGCATAGGCCGATTTTGATAATTCTTACGTCAATCGATTCGTCTTAACCTTGCGAGTGTCACTAGAAACATGACAGTAATCAAAATTCACCACGGCGACAACCAGACGCCATATTGCCAAAATGAAAAAAAAAGTCGATGAACTATGTCAAGTGGGGTGTCGTTGAATAGGTATTTTAAAATCATCTATAGGTTCCTTTTATCATTTTTCATTTAAAATAATAGTTTAGGATATATAACGATTTAAAGTTGTTTTACGAAACAATCGCTAATTTTCTTAGTTATTTATTTTAAGTTATAAGTTTTTATTTCAAGTATAAACGATATGAAGGAAATTAAAAGGAGATTACAAAAAGATATACATGTCATATCATAACTAAAAAGTATAAAATAAAACAAATTATTAAAAAATAAAAAAAACCCGACTGCCACTGAAAATACCGAAATAAGTTTGATAGCAGGCGGTACCCATTTGCCAATCATAAACCGAAAGAAAATTAATGGGTACCGGCTGCTATCAAACTTATTTCGGTCTTTTCAGTGGCAGTCGGGTTTTTTTATTTACTGGTAATAATAATAGTGTTTTGTATGTAAAACTTCAAAATGTACTAAATCAACTCTTATATTTTTACGACACAATGATTTAATAAGAAAAATTATAAAAATAATGTAAGTATGTTCAAAAGAGCTAAACACTTCGTCTTAAACTTAACAAAAAAAAATTAGATCACGTTATCGTAAATTATTGCAAACAGTTTGACTATATAATCCGATTATGCACTTATGCGAAAAGAATGAAAATAGCGCAATCACTAGTCACTATTGCAACAGAATGAATGAATTCAATGAATCGATCCTGCTTCTTTTTTTCTGGCATATCTCTCCCTGTCTTTTCTAAGAAACTCTTCGCGTGTGACGTCATTGCTCTTAATTCTCTCTTTTCTTCTTTCATATAACCTTCTTTTTTTTAACCTTTCCTTTCTGGTCTGTAGCTTAGGTCGCGGCATCCTAAATTCCAAATCATAATTTTTAAACATTGAACATCACATTATCGTTGAGAATACACATTGTCTAGAAGTAAGTACAGTCACCTCTATAAATATGTATACACGGTAGGGCTCCAGAAACAAGTAACCGGGGTTAACTTCAAATTTTTGTTTACAAAATCTAAAGCAAAATGATGTAAACTCTTAATATATCATAAAAATGTCACCATTACACGCCTCATAAAATGTATCAACTAATGCTTGCAAAAATATATCCACAACTAACGGGTCAATTGAATGGAAACATGCTATAGTTCATATATATGTAAACACGTACCTACTCTCAAAATAATATAAAATATACTTTCAGGGAAATTAGTCTCTTTATTCTCTCAAGGCACATCTAATCACGCTAATATAAGTAACTAGCTGATGTCCGCGGCTCCGCTCGCGTGGATGTCGGTCATTGTGACTTTCAATCATATCTCCGTTTATTAACCAATTATGATCAAACGTAATATTTTAAGTGTGACTTTTGAATTTGAGTCTGAGAGTCTGATTCTGAGAGTCTGAATAAGAGAGTCGCGTCTGAATCTAAGTTAGAATTGAATTTGAAGTTTCGATTTTATTGAAAAACTACATATTTTAGACTACAGACTACATAACTTCACTGAAAGTATATTTTATATTATTTTGAAAGTACGTGTTTACATATATATGAACTATAGCATGTTTCCATTCAATTGACCCGTTAGTTGTGGATATATTTTTGCAAGCATTAGTTGATACATTTTATGAGGCGTGTAATGGTTACATATTTATGAAATGTTAAGAGTTTACATCATTTGGCTATATATTTTGTAAACAAAAATTTGAAGCTAACCCTGGTTACTTGTTTTTGGAACCCTACCGTGTATACATATTTATAGAGGTGACTGTACATCTATTATCCATTTTCTAACAAGATATTTTAAACTGTTTTTTTATTGTATTGTGATAAATAAAAGAAAAAAAGAAAACAAATACTAACACATCAAATTAATCCCAAATATCGAACCTACAATATCTAGAATTATCTCACCAAATTTTTATGATTCAATCTTAGACTCAAGGATCTCTAAAACTTATGATTTTATCATTTCTAAGTTAAATTTCATTTATGTGGACTGTTGTCGGTATTACAGTCCACCGAATCCACTGAAATGATAACACCGAAGTGATAAAAATAATAAGTTTTACATTTAACTCCCATATTAGAATTAATATTATAATGTCAACACTGCTGCAACAAAACATATCTTACGGCGAATTTAAAACACAATTTTGAAATAAATTGAATGAACCTAACACGAGCTATAACGGCCACAGAAATGACACTATTTTTGTCCCCATATCACTGAAATGATATACTTACTTTTCGGCGGGAATCCACGATGATTTTGTGACGCGTTCGTGCCTGATTCGAAGTAAGGAAAGGCACGAGGGGCGCAAAAACGCTACGTTGACGAAGTTACTCTACTAAAACTTACTGTCCACCAAAATGATAACTTTTTACAGGACAAAAGTAGACTATTTAATACAATGTATAAGAAATAAGATAAACTAACAATATTAGTTTTTTTCTATGGGTCATATTATATTTTATTCATACAAAATTCGATTTTAGTCCAAATGTTAAATACAACTGCAGGGCAAGATATTTTACGAGTGAAATTCGATTCAGGACAGGTCACCGAAATGATAAAATGACACTTTGTAATTAATTTTTTTATGTAATAGAGGACATTACTGAACAATTTATTTTTGCCATGGTAGAGAAGTACCTATTATACTATGAAAAGTAATCAAAATCGTAAAACCAACACATTGCACTACCGTTCTCAGGCTTGCCGTGTATTTTTTTTGCTTTTGCTTTTCACCCATCTATTAAAAGAAACCACATCAAAATCTGTGGCGTAGTTTTGAAGATATAAGCATACATAGGAACGGACAGATGCGGAAAGCAACATTGCTTCATACTATATTATATTATGTTTTATACTAACTAATGCTTATTTTTCAGAACTCTTCAAGAAATGTATATCAAACTCCTATTACTTTTTGTGTGTAAGTAAAAACTGTGATTAAAACTTGTTTTGCCCCGCGGCCTCTACGCGCCTCTCGACGCGCTTGAGTTACTACAGTATTTCCTTCTTAGTCTCCCCTACTATAACCTACCCCGATTCTGCTAACTAGTCTTTTGTGCACTTGACAAGGTCACGCAAAAACGCTTTCTTGAACTTCCAGGATGGCGGGGTGGAATGCTATACCACAGATGATGCGGCGGCGGTGCAAAGTGCGCCTTCCCGTACCCGGGGCTCGATGGGGACACTAATATCCCCACAACCCGAAGGGGGCCATCTCGAAAGAGATGGTCCTGGGTCTGCCGGTATGCGAGAGATATGCTTTCGGCAATCTCATCTCCGGCAAACAAAGACCCAAGACGACGTGCGTTTTAGTCGGTTCGAGTCCGACATAACCGCCTCCACCGAAATGTGACATGAACACGTTCGCCACAATTACCGAGTAATAGCTGTCGTTGCGTGTTTCGTAGTACAGGAAAGAAAGAAAGAAAAGAAAAAAAGAAAAAACATTTTATTTTCAATGCAACACAAACATAACTTAAGACTAAACAGCGATAAATAATAATAATATTATTTATTTAAACTATTGGGCACATCTGTGTTGCACCAAGAAAGGGACCAGTTCAGCATAAAGCTGGGCACGACGTACCCAGCGCTGGTTTTCAACTGGCCCCTAGAGGACTTCTTAGCCGTTATAAAAAACAAAAATTAAAAACACACCTTATTACCTAAATTTTTTGCACAAGTTTAACAGATTAAACTAAACTAGTGCTAGGATTAAAATAAAATAGTCTAAAAAGAAAATTAAAAGATAAAAAAGCTGTCAGCACAGCGGTTCTAAACTGTCAGATCGCCATCTTATGAGCATTTTCATTCCTGTCTGGAACGTGCTTGAAATGATTCGTAATTTTCAAATAAAGAAGTTTGGTACCGCTGAAACATTGTTTACTTTTTTCTCTCGCTTCGTTGATTTTACTTTAGTACAGATTTACGAGTATAAACCATTTTGAAATGCCAACTGCATTGTCTATAAGTAAGTCTTGTTTGTTACAGATTTTAACGGTGTGACATGCCGTTGGCACTGGGAAACTACTCCTTGGAAACGCCCACTCTACATCACGAGGAAGCCTCGTTGGGGCTGGAGGGACATTGAAGACAGAATGGGCCAGTCTGAACGAGCCTTCATGACTAATGCATCGGCGGAACTCGTCAGAGACGCGTCACTGAAGATGCGTCAGGTCACCGGGCCAAGGAAACAACACCAGTCAATGATGGGTTACCATATAGGCCTTATTATCGGTAAGTACTAAGTACTGGCCCTCGATTCTACTAAAACTGTGTGGTGCCGCAGTCTCCGCAAAAAATGTTATTAAATTTTAGACTTTATTTCTATACAACTAAAGTTCAAAATGAAATGAAAACAGTTTCATTACACTTTTTCAATTGCTCTGTAAAAAGTCATTTAATTTAGAACTTTAACTATATCGCTTTATAGTGTAACTCGTAAACTCGGGACAGGCTGAACGGATTTATCTTATCTTGAAATATTTGTGGAGTTCTAGGGAAGGTTTATATAAGAAATATTTCAGAATTTCCAAGACTTTGTGACAGGCACAATACCGGGTGTAAGGGGAACGCTCCCGAAGCAAAAAACCCGAAAAGCCGAAAAAAAAATTTTCGTCTTTTTTATTTTGCACTAGCTGTCCCGGCAAACTTCGTTTCGTCTCGCTTCGTTCATCAATTTTTCGACCTAAATAAAAAAAAAGCCACCATAAATATTTTCGCGGCCCAAGCAACGGGCAATTTTGTTAATGCAGAATGCAATGAATGCAGAATTAGAATAATAAACACATTTTTTTCCAATTCGTATTCCAAATTCAAAATTTAGACATGACATGGCGTATGTTTGATCAGCTATTTTATATGGTGGTTATGTATTCTAAATTTTCTAATTTTCCGCGCAATTTTCTTCATTTTTTCTTTCATAAGAACCTTCTCCTAACAATAACAAAGACAACAAAAAAAGAATTAGCGAAATCGGTCAAGCCGTTCACGTGTGATGTCGTGACCAAGGGATATAGGGATTCATTTTTATATATATAGATTATTTACTCTCCATCGTGTTAGTAAAGCTAAATGAAACGGTAATTTCATAAAAAAAAAACACCATTATAAAAAAGCACGCAATTGGCGCTAGTTGCTTTTTTTCTAGTGATGTTCTAAATCCGAGGATTTACCTCGGATTTAGAACGACGAGGCGAGGGATATATCCATATCCAACAACCTCACCTTCGGCTTTGTACTTGGTCCCACAGTAGGCGTGCGTTTTAGTCGGTTCGAGTCCGACATAACCTCCCCTACCGGCTCAGGCGGGGGCTATCCGCGGAGATTTTTCGCAAAGGGAAAAAATCCCGTGAAACTGTGCAAAAACATTTAAAATTATTCCTTGACATTATAATTCAAATGCAATTTTATATATTAAATTGATCATTTCAAAATTTCACTGGTATACCGAATTTTAAAACTACCTACCCACACATGAAAAAATGCAAATTCGGAATTATAATTCTTGAAACATCAATGTAAACCTTTGAGAATGCCGTAAGGCGAAACCGGTCAGGTCTAGAAATGAAATAAATTAAACTCAGTGGAAAAGTACAAGTGTGTTATTCAATATGTCAAACTATTAAGTCAACGTTATCAAAATATACTGCAGTTTCCGGTTTTTCCTCCGATTCTTATGACTGATTTTATGACCGACTCAACGCACACGTCCGTCACTTTGTCTGAGGCTATCGAGGGAGCAGCACGTCATGGACAGAGAGAATCTCAAGGTGGATTTATAGAGGAAGGTTTGTCTTTGGCTTTTGAGGAACAGAAGAAAATAAAGTTCTGGGTTGATCCAAAACACAACACGTCCTTGTCCTTCCCTTGCATGCGGCCGACTGTCGATGAGTAAGTAGTGTGCGTTTACGCATAAATTTCCGAACGTTCCATTTTTCACCGATAATCGGATCGGTTGGGATGCAACGATTTTTTTCCTGACCGACTTTTTGCAGGACGTGGGCGTTGCACTATTGCGAGCAGTATGTTCTATTTTTCTCCTACGGGGCAGCCTAAGTGGTCCCGTTGGTCCGTTTTCACCTCTTTTTTTATCGTGCGCAAAATCCCCACGAAACCGGTGGAGGCGGTGTCGGACTCGAACCGACCAAAACGCACGCCGTCTTGCGTCCTTGGTTGCCGGAGGTGAGCTTACCGAAAGCATGTCTCTCGCACCCCGGCAGACCTAGGACCATCTCTTTCGAGATGGCCCCCTTCGGGTTGTGGGGACCTTAGAGTCCCCATAGCCCCGGGTACGGGGAGGCGCACTTTGCGCCGCGGCCTGCTTCTGCTAGGGTGACAGGCGGCTCCACCGGTCACCCTCAGGCCAGCGCTCATGTTGGACGGAGGTCATGACCTCCGACGTCCGGTTCGCCTTCGCTCTTCGCGGGCTTCCCGGGCCCGGAGTCTAGTCCGGACCCGACCGCCCGCCTCCTTCTCGAGCATTACTTGCTCGCAGAAGGAAGCGGCCGCACCCCAAGCGTTCCGTTTTCACCTCTTAGGGCCGGCGCCCATTATCGGCATCGGCGAGCTTCAGGATTTTTTGGCCAAGCATAATAAGATCTTATCACTATCGCCATAAAATTGAAATTTCAATGACGATCGTCGACTACCGTCGGCATAGATCGGCATTCTGCAGCGGTATAGTTAGCAATTAAAGTTCAAACTTATATCTATAACAATAAGATATATTGTTGTACGACAAATACAAATTCTCATGCTTGCCGATGCCGGCACTGGGCGCCGGCCCTTAAGGTACAGACCCGTAACAAAATATAGGCAAGTATATTATTTTTTATTTCCAGGCAAAATACGGGAAAAATACCGAAACATGCTAGACATATACAGGGAAGGTCAAGACCACAGACACGAGAGGCTTATTTTTAACCCTCCATCCATAGATCGAGACTATTTGGACCACTATGTACTTTTTTTCGAACTCATACGAAGATATGAATTGCATATTGACCATCTTGTCAATGCCATAGAGGATATACCTGAAGAAGAGTGGCCGGGGGACCCAGCGGGCCGGGTGAACAGCCACATTTATAGGACACAAAAACCCTATGGAAGAAGATCTAATATAAAAGGTAGGATTTTATCCGGTACCGCGTCGTCGGACCTACGTCGTCCGACAGATCGGACACTCAGACCATAAACTTCTACGGTTTTTTCCGTTTTGACAGATTTTAGGCTATTGGCACACTGCAACGCCCGACGCCGCGTCGGGTGTGTTTATTTTAATTCGTCTCAAAAACCTACACAGAAATTTCTAACAGCTATCTAAAATCCTCCGAAAATCACGCGCGTGATAGCAGTTTCGCGTTTTACGCACCATCACGCCCGTTTTTTGCTTGTACGCGCGTATTCTGCAGCAACGCGCGTGATTGCGTTTTCAGTGTGTGGGACCCCGCGTTTCTTCTATACAAAATGAGCTCCGTAGAGGGGACGCGAGCAACACCGCGTCGACGCAACAACGCTCGACGCAAAAAAGTCACGCAAAAAGAATATTTTTACCCGAGTGCGCGACGCATAGTAGGGTAATGTGTTTATCAGTCTATGTATGTATGTATGTTTGTTTCTATGTGGCGTTCTAGAGACCAAATACATAGGCCGATTTTTTATTCTTACGTCAATCGATTCGTCTTAACCATGCGAGTGTCACTAAAGACATGACAGTAATTAAAATTCACCACAGCGACAACCAGACCAGACGCCATATTGTCAAAATGAAAAAAAAAGTCGATGAACTATGTCAAGTGGGGTGTCGTTGAATAGGTATTTTAAAATCAGGTTTATTAAAAATGATGAAAGGAATTAGGTTCCATTCATCATTTTTCATTTTAAATAATGGTTTAGAATATATAACGATTTAAAGTTGTTTAACAAAACAATCATTCTCGCTAATTTTCTTACTACCTGATTTAAGTTTTTATTTCGAGTATAAACGATACAAAAAGATATATCATATTATAACTAAAAAGTATAAAATAAAACAAATTATTTAAAATGAAAAACCCGACTTCCTCTGAAAAGACCGTAATAAGTTTGATAGCAGGCGGTACCCATTTCCCAATCATAAACCGAAAGAAAATGATTTTTATCACAGTATCTACCTAGTTACGATTTAAGAATTGTATTGTTCAATTTTTATTACACTTATTATTAAATTCTGAGCAATATTGATTACTAGTCTTAACTAGTCGTAAATAAAAGCACGAAGTAATTTTTTTTATCTGTTTACTGTTTAATAACAATCCAACGCATTTACATAAGAAATCCACATTTTGAAAAATGAGATTGGGGGATGGCGAGGGACAGGAAATTTTAAGAAACACCTCACGTAATTTATGGACGCCCCCTAACCTGAAGCACGTATGTGTGCATGTGTATGCGTACCTATGTATTAACATAAACCTCGATATGACTTAATTTTTTGTTGGATTGTACCGTTTTTGAAGAAACTTGTTTATATATTTTCACTCACGTTACAGATAATTTCGCTGAGCACGTAAATGCCATGGCTGAAGAAAAAGTAAAAAATACCATGAGACAAAAATTTTTAATGAGAAAAATGGGTCTGCCTGAGAACTCAACTACGGCGAAAAAAAGGTTGGAATCTTCTATCTTTTTTTTTAAAGAATATTTGAACCGAAGTTACTAATATTCCCTCTAACCCACGGATGACAGAATATGATTAAGTAACGGAGATGCCCCATTGATATGTCGCCTAATAAAAACGTGTCGCCAAATGCGGGTGGGAAGAGACACGCGCGGGGTGTCAAAAGTCAAATGACGTCATAGCTATGACGTTCCTCCCCCACTGCCATTTGCCTATCTGTACAATTTTTACACACTTGTACCACACAATTCATTCATAAATCAGGTTAGAGCTATTTTTTTATTGTTGAACTTTTGATCAAAAATGACAACACGTTTCACTAGAGTAAATAATGACGTCACGTACCAAATGAGTCCATTTGACGTTTGGATGGCACGCGACTCGATTGCCTTGCAACAACGCCGCTATCATTTCCTTCTCCATGCTCTAACCTCTCCAACTACTTTACTTTCGTTGCAAAGAGTTTTGGGAGTTTGTATGAGCCCGGTGCTCTTCGGTTCGGGAACATTACCAGTTCGGTTTTTTGGGGGTTGACCGATAATTGATGCGTCGCGCACCAGGTTTCGATAATCTTGAAAGCCTGTCTCATTCGATCGCATATGGCACTTTCGAACAATCCCGATATTAATATCGTGATATCGTCCGCATACCCTACAGTGAAAAGGTTGTTTGCGTTTAGATCTGTTATAAGCTCATTGACCACCAGGTTCTATAGCAGAGGGGAGAGTACTCCGCCTTGTGGGCATCCTCTACCTACGATGCCTCGCGTGGTGTGGTGTGGTGTCTTAATTAAAGCGATGGCTTAATTAAAGCTACGAAGCAGGCCACGTGCTTCGAACCCTACAAAAATCCCTCTGTCCTGTAGGATCCACTATCTCGATCCACCAGTGGATTGAATAGCACGCCGAAGTTCACTGTGATCCACCGATTCTCTCGGTGGATCCTATGCTACTGATCTCCTGATATGCTCCACCAATGGATCGAATGTAAATCAGGAAGTTTGATAAGATCCACACCAGTGGATCGGTGCCCTGTTGCGCGTGTTCACATACAGCAAAGTCAGCTGTATGTGTATCTTGGGACCCACTTATTTAAATTATATCACAGGTTCCACTGAGATCAATGGTGGATCTTACCAAACTCCCTGAATTACGTTTGATCCTCTAGTGGAGCATTTTAGGAGACGCAAGTATCACAGGATCCACTGCGACAATTGGTGGATCACAGTGAACTTCAGCGTGCTATTCGATCCACTGGTGTGGATCTTATCAAACTCCCTGATTTACATTCGATCCACTGGTGGAGCATATCAGGAGATGCAAGTATCATAGGATCCACCGAGAGAATCGGTAGATCACAGTGAACTTCGGCGTGCTATTCAATCCACTGGTGGATCGAGATAGTGGATACTACAGGTCAAAGGGACAAAAATATTTCAAAAATGTGTGACAATCTGCCGGATTTGTTGTTGATGATTGCTGCAACGCTCCCTTAAGTAGTAGCAGTAGCGTGATCTTCCTAGATAAACGGATTATATAACACAAAAATATATTTTCAAATCTAACCAGGTAGTTTCTGAGATTAGCAGTTCAATTTTCAAATATATATTCAACTAAGTACATGACCCGTTCCGGCTTCGCCCGGGAAAATTTCGTATTCCATATTTGATAGTGACCTAAATGACGAACTTTCCATACAAATGTTTACTATATTTTTAAACTATCGCGGGATATACTCATAGTTTTCGGAACTTCACGCGATATATTTTGGAAAACTTACTTTTGCCGACGTTTCGGGTGCGTTACAGCACCCGTGGTCACGACTTGACGGTGAGCGTACGGGGAATTTATTTTTTGTGCGTCTACCCTCCAATGCTTTCAAATTGAATGTAAGACTGACGTGACACCACTACTACTACTACTGCTGTAGTAGTAGTAGTGGGGACGCCGTTTGATCAGACGGGTGATCAGCCCTTCTATGTAGGCCATTTCACACAATTCCCCTATAACGACTGCCATAAATGTCCGTATGGCAACCGGGACCGACAGCTTAACGTGCTCTCCGAGGCACGACCAGACCAATGCAAATACTCATACATAAGCATACAAATATTTGCACGGAGCGGGGATCGAACTCGCGCCTCCTGCGTAGCGGCCAGTTCACTACCGCCACGCCACGGAGGCTGTCGGTGAGACACCACACTCACGACGTCAGTTTTTTTAGACGGCTTCAGCACTGTGTTCTTGGGTTTCGCAATTTTGATCCCAGATTCTTACCATCAGGCGATGTAAAGTCAAATTGACGTGTCCTTTATAAAAAAAAACACTCGCGTTTTACGTGATCAGAAAAAGTTTTAATATTTTTTTTGAATGACACATATTTAATTAAATAATACATTAACGCATTTCTGTCAAATAATTTAAAACAGCAACATCTGGTGGGGATTGTTACTTGTTTTTCCAAAAATCCCCACTAGTCTGAGTTTATGTAACTAGTAGGAATAAAAAATAACAATCCTCACTGGTGGGGATTTGTCGGTGGGGATTTCTGGAATAATCCATCTAGCTCTGAAAATGACGGACTTTAATACAAACTCCCATCCCTTATTTTACCCCTTTAGTAGCAGAATTTCCAAAAATCCTTTCTCAGTGGATGCTTACATCATAAAATGCATCTACTGTCAAAATTTCAAGTTTGTAGGTCCAGCGGTTTAGGCTCTGCTTTGATGAATTAGTCAGTCATTTCTTAAAAGACACAGGTTTATGAAATTTAGTGCATCTAGCTCTGAAAATGACGGACTTTCATACAAACTTCCATCCCTTATTTTACCCCTTTAGTAGCAGAATTTCCAAAAATCCTTTCTTAGTGGATGCTTACATCATAAAATGCATCTACTGTCAAAATTTCAAGTTTGTAGGTCCAGCGGTTTAGGCTCTGCTTTGATGAATTAGTCAGTCAGTCAGTCGAGACAAGTGATTTTATATGTGTAGATATTTATTCAGCTTCAATTAAAAATATAAAATTTAAATTTCAGGTTCTTCAACCAGTGGCCGGTAATGGACACATGGAGCGATTATTTCCGAGATATGTTTTAGCTTTCGAAAAATTTGTTTTAATGAATATTTAGCGCAATGAAAAAATAAATTATTAAATCCATTGTTTATTAATTTTTTCTCGTTAAACCTCGAAAAAGGACTCATGATTCATCAAAAACAGTGAATAAAACGCTTTTTTTTTACTGAGTGTGGAACAGGCTGTATGGAATATGGCTTAGTTTAAAATTATAAATTAAGAAGAAAAAATGCTGCCTATTTTCTGTCTAATCTTCTTAAGTATTTTCTCGTAGTCATTGATAAAATGTAGAGTACCCAACACATTAGAAAAGAATTCATTTCGGTTCTCGTATTCCTCGATCCGCTCAGGTATCTATCTAGAATCTCTCCCTACTGTAGAAACATTCGCTCCTCTCGGGATAAAACTAAGGCGATTGGCACACTGCAACGCCCGAAGCCGCGTATATTTTAATTCGTCTCAAACACCTATACAGAAATTTCTAACAGCTCTCGGACTAAAATCCCTTGAAAATCACGCGCGTGATAGCAAATTTCAGTGTGCCATACCTCGCGTTTTACGCACAATCACGCCCGTTTTCTGCTTGTACGCGCATATACTGCAGCAAAGCGCGTGATTGCGTTTTCAGTGTGTGGGACCCCGCGTTTTTTCTATACAAAATGAGCTCCGTAGAGGCGACGCGAGCGACGACGACGCAACAACGCTCGACGTAGCGTCGTCACGTCGAGCGTCGCAGTGTGCTAATCGCCTTAGTACCTCGAAAAGAATTCAATTTTTTTTCACTCATTGGGTAATCTACTATTACCCGACTATATACCAGTGAGGGTAATGTTTTTTATCCGACTGCGCGTATAGCATGATAGGTACAACACCGCTTCGCTGAAAGTAGACCTCGGTAAGTGATAATATAATTCAAAATATCTCTGATTTCTAAGCTCCACAGTACCAAAGCGCGCGCGCGCGGTAGACGTAGATCAGAGGTACCAGGCGTACAGAGAGTAGAGATTTTACAGAGGTTATTGGACTCCATTGAACTTATCGCGAAAGGACAAAATACAATAGTGTTGTGAACTACCCCTATTACTAATCTATCGAATAATTTATTGAATTTTAATATTTTATATGAAAATTAACAATGCTATCACTTTATTACTATTTGTACTTTGGTCGGTACGTAGGAATTCGTTATCAGGCATATGTAACGACCCTTATATATGACCACACCTTTCTGTAACACGTTGTATAAAAAGCTCTGACGCGTACAGATCGTTTTGTAATTATCTATACTTGGTGACTCTGAGCTCATCCACTACAGTAGCACCCCGTGCTATCTTCAAAATACGTCCAAGAAACGTGCACTGCGCGTATATAGCACATTTAGAACACATTTTAGGTCTAAGATTATGTGGATCGAGCAATATATATGTATGTGTATATGTAGGTATGTAGTTTTCTTTGTTCCCGTCTATCGGGTTAACGTTTGGACGAATTTTCGATGAGTCATAAGATCTCGGTCTCAAATGAAAGGTAGGTAAGTATTCGTCTCTCGAGTGTCATAGGGTACATAAAATGTTAATAAAGGGTGTCTCAAGAGTGCACTTTTTAATTCTAAAATAAAAACAAGTATTTTATGACAGAGTTGTGATATTTTTATTGTATTTTAAAGAAGACATGTTCCGATTAAGTATGGAATAAAATATCCGGCATTTTCATGTAATTTTCCATAACTTTTGCACCGAGATGTGGCTGTATCTCACCGAAAATGCGTTGGATTTTCGATTTGAGCTCAGGAATTGTTTCGAGTTTATTCGCACAAACCCGAGATTTCACAAAACCCCAAAGAAAAAAATTGCACGGTGTTAAATCGCACAATCATGGTGGCCAGTTGACATCAGAATTTCGTGAGATAATCTATTCTGGAAATCGTTACTGCAATAAATCGATTGTTTTGTGTTTTGTAATGAGTTTTTACAATTGTAACGGGTAGTTCTTTTGAAAAGCGCTCCATTTTTAAAAATCAGAATAAACTGAGCTGACAACTGTAAAATTTCAGAGTTGCCACTTGCATGAAACAAAAAGTATTCCAATTTTAAAAAGTGCACTCTTATTGAGACTCCCTATACGGGTGAATATCAAAAGCAAAAAAAATACACGGCAAGCCTGAGAACGGTAGTGCAATGTGTTGGTTTTACGATTTTGATTACTTTTCATAGTATAATAGGTACTTCTTTACCATGGCAAAAAAAATTGTTGAGTAATGTCCTCTATTACATAAAAAAAATTAATTACAAAGTGTCATTTTATCATTTCGGTGACCTGTCCTGAATCGAATTTCACTCGTAAAATATCTTGCCCTGCAGTTGTATTTAACATTTGGACTAAAATCGAATTTTGTATGAATAAATTATAATATGACCCATAGAAAAATACTAATATTGTTTGTTTATCTTATTTCTTATACATTGTATTAAACAGTCTACTTTTGTCCTGTAAAAAGTTATCATTTTGGTGGACAGTAAGTTTTAGTAGAGTAACTTCGTCAACATAGCATTTTTGCGCCCCCCGTGCCTTTCCTTACTTCGAATCAGGCCACCTCCATTCGTTGGAGCGCACGAACGCGTCACAAAATCATCGTGGATCCCCCCCGAAAAGTAAGTATATCATTTCAGTGATATGGGGACAAAAATAGTGTCATTTCTGTGGCCGTTATAGCTCGTGTTAGGTTCATTCAATTTATTTCAAAATTGTGTTTTAAATTCGCCGTAAGATATGTTTTGTTACAGCAGTGTTGACATTTTAATATTAATTCTAATATCGGAGTTAAATGTAAAACTTATTATTTTTATCACCTCGGTGTTATCATTTCAGTGGATTCGGTGGACTGTTATACCGACAACAGTCCACTTAAATGAAATTTAACTTAGAAATGATAAAATCATAAGTTTTAGAGATCCTTGAGTCTAAGATTAAAATATCATAAACATTTGGTGAGATAATTCTAGATATTGTAGGTTCGATATTTGGGATTAATTTGATGTGTTAATATTTGTTTTTTTTTCTTTTATTTATCACAATACAATAAAAAAACAGTTTAAAATATCTTGTTAGAAAATGGATAATAGATGTACTTACTTCTAGACAATGTGTATTCTCAACGATAATGTGATGTTCAATGTTTAAAAATTATGATTTGGATTTTAGGATGCCGCGACCTAAGCTACAGACCAGAAAGGAAAGGTTAGAAAAAAGAAGGTTATATGAAAAAAGAAGAAAAGAGAGAATTAAGAGCAATGACGTCACACGCGAAGAGTTTCTTAGAAAAGACAGGGAGAGATATGCTAGAAAAAAAGAAGCAGGATCGATTCATTGAATTCATTCAATCTGTTGCAATAGTGACTAGTGATTGCGCTATTTTGATTCTTTTCGCATAAGTACATAATCGGATTATATAGCCAAACTGTTTACAATAATTTACGATAACGTGATCTATTTTTTTTGTTATGTTTGATGAAGATGAAGTGTTTAGCTCTTTTGAACATACTTACATTATTTTATATTTTTTCTTATTAAATCATTGTGTCGTAAAAATATAAGAGTTGATTTAGTACATTTTGAAGTTTTACATACAGAACACTATTATTATTACCAGTAAATAAAAAAACCCGACTGCCACTGAAAAGACCGAAATAAGTTTGATAGCAGCCGGTACCCATTAATTTTCTTTCGGTTTATGATTGGCAAATGGGTACCGCCTGCTATCAAACTTATTTCGGTATTTTCAGTGGCAGTCGGGTTTTTTTTATTTTTTAATATTTTTTTTATTTTATACTTTTTAGTTATGATATGACATGTATCTTTTTGTAATCTCCTTTTAATTTCCTTCATATCGTTTATACTTGAAATAAAAACTTATAACTTAAAATAAATAACTAAGAAAATTAGCGACCGAAGGGGATTGTTTCGTTAAACAACTTTAAATCGTTATATATCCTAAACTATTATTTTAAATGAAAAATGATAAAAGAAACCTAAAAATGATTTTAAAATACCTATTCAACGACACCCCACTTGACATAGTTCATCGACTTTTTTTTTCATTTTGACAATATGGCGTCTGGTTGTCGCCGTGGTGAATTTTGATTACTGTCATGTTTCTAGTGACACTCGCAAGGTTAAGACGAATCGATTGACGTAAGAATTATCAAAATCGGCCTATGCATTTGGTCTCTACATAGAAACAAACATACATTCATAGACTGATAAACACATTATCCTCCTTTGCGTCGCGCAGTCGGGTAAAAACACAACACTCGTTCCGCAAAAAAATTAACTTTTTTTCTCTAATATAATAGTTTGATCTTATATTTAATAAATATCACAAATACAGTCTAGTGATATCTCTATGGAATTTATTTAGATTCGTTTCAGACAATCTACGGAATCCTCCTAAAAAATAAATGATGTCCTTGGCTGTATCATTTCAGTGGGCTAATTTCATTCCGGTGCACAGTCTAGTCATTTCGGTGGAAGATTTATCATTTCAGTGGATTCGGTGGACTGTTATACCGACAACAGTCCACTTAAATGAAATTTAACTTAGAAATGATAAAATCATAAGTTTTAGAGATCCTTGAGTCTAAGATTAAAATATCATAAACATTTGGTGAGATAATTCTAGATATTGTAGGTTCGATATTTGGGATTAATTTGATGTGTTAATATTTGTTTTTTTTTCTTTTATTTATCACAATACAATAAAAAAACAGTTTAAAATATCTTGTTAGAAAATGGATAATAGATGTACTTACTTCTAGACAATGTGTATTCTCAACGATAATGTGATGTTCAATGTTTAAAAATTATGATTTGGATTTTAGGATGCCGCGACCTAAGCTACAGACCAGAAAGGAAAGGTTAGAAAAAAGAAGGTTATATGAAAAAAGAAGAAAAGAGAGAATTAAGAGCAATGACGTCACACGCGAAGAGTTTCTTAGAAAAGACAGGGAGAGATATGCTAGAAAAAAAGAAGCAGGATCGATTCATTGAATTCATTCAATCTGTTGCAATAGTGACTAGTGATTGCGCTATTTTGATTCTTTTCGCATAAGTACATAATCGGATTATATAGCCAAACTGTTTACAATAATTTACGATAACGTGATCTATTTTTTTTGTTATGTTTGATGAAGATGAAGTGTTTAGCTCTTTTGAACATACTTACATTATTTTATATTTTTTCTTATTAAATCATTGTGTCGTAAAAATATAAGAGTTGATTTAGTACATTTTGAAGTTTTACATACAGAACACTATTATTATTACCAGTAAATAAAAAAACCCGACTGCCACTGAAAAGACCGAAATAAGTTTGATAGCAGCCGGTACCCATTAATTTTCTTTCGGTTTATGATTGGCAAATGGGTACCGCCTGCTATCAAACTTATTTCGGTATTTTCAGTGGCAGTCGGGTTTTTTTTATTTTTTAATATTTTTTTTATTTTATACTTTTTAGTTATGATATGACATGTATCTTTTTGTAATCTCCTTTTAATTTCCTTCATATCGTTTATACTTGAAATAAAAACTTATAACTTAAAATAAATAACTAAGAAAATTAGCGACCGAAGGGGATTGTTTCGTTAAACAACTTTAAATCGTTATATATCCTAAACTATTATTTTAAATGAAAAATGATAAAAGAAACCTAAAAATGATTTTAAAATACCTATTCAACGACACCCCACTTGACATAGTTCATCGACTTTTTTTTTCATTTTGACAATATGGCGTCTGGTTGTCGCCGTGGTGAATTTTGATTACTGTCATGTTTCTAGTGACACTCGCAAGGTTAAGACGAATCGATTGACGTAAGAATTATCAAAATCGGCCTATGCATTTGGTCTCTACATAGAAACAAACATACATTCATAGACTGATAAACACATTATCCTCCTTTGCGTCGCGCAGTCGGGTAAAAACACAACACTCGTTCCGCAAAAAAATTAACTTTTTTTCTCTAATATAATAGTTTGATCTTATATTTAATAAATATCACAAATACAGTCTAGTGATATCTCTATGGAATTTATTTAGATTCGTTTCAGACAATCTACGGAATCCTCCTAAAAAATAAATGATGTCCTTGGCTGTATCATTTCAGTGGGCTAATTTCATTCCGGTGCACAGTCTAGTCATTTCGGTGGAAGATTTATCATTTCAGTGGACACTTTTCATTTCTGTGGGCTCCCAAAAATTCAATCTTAAATATTTCAGTAAGTTTTGATGTTACATGATGTCCACTCACGCATACCTATGTTACAAATAAGATTAAAGTTTATTTTCGTTACAAAATATATTAACAAGACATTGTAATAGAAAAATCTCACCGAAATGATACAAAAAAATCACTTGTTGAAAATCACCCATACAGTGTACACAGTGCTATTGAAACAGTGCAACTTATCCAAGCATTTATTATGCTAACTTTAAAGTTCGAAAAACATCGCAAAAAATGAAATGCTCAGGTGAGACTCACGACCTTTCCCTTATAGAGGGAATGCTCTTCCAACTGAGCTATTGAGCCACACATACAAAATTTGAAGTAATTCAAGTGTGACTTTAAAGTTCGAAAAACATCGAAAAAAATTAAATTTAAAAGACTTGAGCATTTCAACTCACGACCTTTCCCTTACAGGGGGAATGCTCTTCCAACTGAGCTATTGAGCCACACATACAAAATTTGAAGTAATTCAGGTGTAACTTTAAAGTTCGAAAAACATCGGAATAAATGAAATACATTACATTTCAATAGTATATTATTACCACCAGCCAGTGATCTCCCAGCCATAATCGAACGGGAAGTTAAGAAACCGGCCCTTGGGAATCCCCGGGTGTTTCATATGCTCAGCAATCTTATCTTTTGTATAGTAACTATGTTTCTGTATATCTTTCCATTTCTCCCTCTCAGTAATTCTATCCTGGACTGTCTGCCTCTGATTTTCCATTCGCTCTTTTCTCTCCCGTTCCTTCTTTGCTGCCTCTTCTTTTTTCAGTATTTCTATTCTTTTCCTCTCTTTCCTTTCGTCTTCATCCCAATCAAAGTTTGGACGATGTTTAGAATTTGGATTATTTTCTCTATACATTTTGTAAATCGCTTTAAATTTTGGTACGACTTCGTGGAGCATTCGGACCAAGTGGTACAATTCGAAGTAAAGATTTTGACCATGCTCCAATCTTTGTAGGAGACCTGGAGCATTATCACGGAACGCTCTGTATTTTCCTTTTAAATTTGCGTGTGACATACGCCCTTCTTCCAGCAATTTTCTGTACCTTTAAATAGAACGACTATATATATATATATTTTTTATATAGGACACGTCAATTTGACTTCACCTCGCCTGATGTTAAGCAAAGGCAAAGTCTCGGAAAGAGGGTCACCATCGGAAACATGTACTATGTTAACAGTGGTGGCACTCAGCTTGACGGCCTCATTAGATGCCTTTTCACGCCCCGCTTAAAGGACCCGGGACTGTAGGAAGAAAGAAACACGTGAGCTGGCAGGGAATTCCAGGTCTTAATGGTGCGGCATAGGAATGAGTCACTGAAACGCTTGGTTCTAGCTGGTATACTCTGCACCGTATATGGATGGCATCTCAGCCCTGCACGTGTCGTCCTGTGTAGGAAAGGAGAGGGTAGGACTAATTGGAAGAGTTCGTCAGAACATTCAAGGCTGCTATAACAACAATTTGGATTACTATATATACCGTTCTGCAAAGAAACAAGTAGGTTCGACGGAACGCCGTGATTGCCGGACACCCCCTTGGCCTCCCCAGGGGTGGCATAGGGGATTAGGGTGAAATGGCCCACAAAAAGGGCAGATCACCCGTCCGGTCGACGGCGTCCCCCGTTGGAAGTAAGTAAGTATATAATAACCATTTTAGAGATTTTTAGCGTATTTTACTAGCTTTTGCCCGCGACTTCGTCCGCGTTAAGTTCGGAATAGAAAGGTATAGGACACACTGCTCCTGTTCCCGCGACCCAGATAAAGTACCTTAAACTTTCTTTGAGCCTGGTACTTTATGCAAATGTACGAATGTCACAGAAATACTGATCCCGTGGCCACGACCCTCAGGAACCTGGGATAGAATAAAGGCCGAACGGAATAAAAAGTATCTATGTCCGTCTCCTGGTTCCAAGCTACATTGAGTTATAGATATAAATAGTGTAACTAAGACGACTTTCTTTTATATATTTACTAGCTGTCCCGGCGAACTTCGTACCGCCAATTTTTTCCTACCCTCGTGGCGTCAGATCCCGTTCCCGCTGCACCATTTAGGGGGATGAAAAATAGATTTTGGCCGATTCTCAGACCTACTCAATATGCTCACAAAATTTCATCAAAATCGGTCAAGCCGTTTCGGAGGAGTATGGCAACGAAAACTGTGACACGAGAATTTTATATATTAGATATAGATTTTTATCACGGAGTTTGTGGTGGTCCGCTGTTTTCATTTTCGATATTGCAGTCACAGGTGCGAGTATTGAACTTTATGAGGGTTCTAACTACCCGTAACGACTACCTTAGATGTTCGCTTACGGCCACCAGAACTACAGGTTATCATGCTTTCCGTGTATAGAGACGTGACGGCGTGGTGGCTTGGCGTGGGAATGAGGCGCACTGTCCGCGGAGGCGTAGCTTCATAGATGCTTCAAAATACGATGTGTTGCTTGTGCCCAGCATACTGAACACTATCCACGAGGCGTATTGCACGCGTACATTTTCATACTTTTCATTCATTTGTCGCCATTTTTATGAAAAGAAACACTTGCGTTCACTCGTTGTACGCCTGGACGTTTAAATGTGGTACGCCAGGCGTCGTGAAGCCTACATGCAGCGACGCGAGTGCGACGCTGCCGCTCCGTCGACAGAGTTACATTGCTGCTAATTCTGTTGTTACATCTCTAAACGTAAAATTGTCAAAAAATTTCTAATTGCATCTGTTTCTTTCATTATCAGATAGAAAAGGTCAGATGATTTATTTTAGTGAACACCTGTCAAATTAAGCCGGTGCCTTAACGGTACCCTTCAATTTTAGTCGACTTCTACAGACATGCGACTTAACTTACTACGTACCAACAAGGCGCTGTCTTAATTTGACAGGTGATAACTTAAATAAAATTATCTGTCATTTTTTATCTGATCATGAAAGAAACAGATGCAATTAGATTTTTTTAGAGAAATTTAAGTTTAGCGATGTAACAACAGAATTGGGAGCATTGTCTTATAAGTAAGCAGCAAGCAAGCTTACACCAAACGTATAATGACGAATACCCGCCTAAGAAGCTACGCCTCCGTGGAATGTAGGCATAACTAAGGAGGCGCGGATTCGATCCTCGCTCAATGCAAATATTTGTATGCATAATTATGGGTATTTGCATTGGTCTAGTCGTACCTCTGAGAGCACGTTAAGCCGTCGGTTCCGGTTGCTATACGAACATCTATGGCAATCGTTACGGGTAGTTGGAGCCAACAACAAATCTAGCTGTAATGATACGATATCGCGTTAGTGTTGTGAAGTGTTTTACTGTAGCATTCATTTTTGCGGCTTCACTTGCTTGTTCTATCTCAGTTTATGTTATTATTTTAGTTTGAGATACAATCGCTTCACGGAAAATATCGAGTTTCAACCAAATCCGTAGTTAGACTGGTAAAGCAGACCGCAGACTCCGAGGTGTTTTTTTTTTTTTTTTAAAGAATATTAGAACCGTAGTTACTAATATTTCCTCTAACCCCTCCCGCTAAGCTAAATTGCTTGTGTTAGGAGTGGGTTCACGTCGGTAGTGTAATGGCCAGGATCGAACCCGGGACCTCTCGATCGTAAGGTCGACTCCTAAACCACTAAGCTACCGACATTTTGAATGTGACTTCGATTATCGCTGGGATGATGAAGAAATTAAAACAAACGGTGATGTGACTGCCTTTACCTGTCCATAATTTCACCCATAATATACCCAGACTCGTATTCAGGCGTATCTTCATACATGAATCTATAGTCTTCCATCTCTAAGACCCTGAGATTCGCATCTTCATATATCTGCCGGGAGAGAAGTAGCAGTCTGTCGTAAACATCCATCCTTATTGGTTCCATTACTTTGCCTTCAATCCAATTACCATCCGTAATACGGTGGAGAGTATAATCGTAAAATTGTCTTCCAAGGCATAATTGTATCACGCCTGAAAATAAAAGGTAAAACTATAGTAACCAGCGACTTACTGCCGTTCCCAATACCATATTGACAGTTAAAGCACAGAATAGATAATAGTACTAGCGTAGTTAAAGATAGATCGCATCTACGGATAAAGTGCTCGGCTGTTTAAATTCAAAACATAGTAACTCCTATTTCACACTAATTTCTTTTTTTTTTTTTTTTATTCTATTGATTTTAAGGAGCTTTTGCCCACATGGGCACGTCAGCTCCATTGTTCCTCAAGCTAAACTAACAAGCACAAATTATGAAGTTGTATAAACTAATGGATCATAATATCTACCATAAGTTTAATATAATGTATATAAAAAAGGGAATGTATGGTATACTTATGTTATATTATTACCCCGGTATTAAGAATAAAATTATACCGCGATGCGCTTTCCCGCAAAAATCAGTTACCATGTTTTCAATTTAAACAGCCGATACGTCAAATTTGACTGTTGCGATCTATCTTCAACTGTAAGTATGTTATTGGGAACGGCCGTTAGCTGTGAAATTCTATGAAGCTGGCACTAATCAAAAAATTTAAATAAATGCATCTGCGGACATCATCGGTGAAGGCGTCCGCCGACGTGTAGATGGAGTAATTTGGTCATCTGTTGTAATTTTTAACACGCTTTTATTAGCTTCACTTGTAACTATGTATGTAAGAAAATATTGGAATCTTAATTTGACCCACTTCCCGGTCTTCGATTACGATGAAATTTTGCAAAAAAAATTTGAAAATTTTGCACACGCTCTGAGTTCTGATGACAATTCATGACTAGCTAAGAAACGTTATTACAAATCCAATATGGCGGCCCCCCCAAGATGGCGCCGATGGCGGACTGGCTGTTTGAAATCCACCCCTATAATATGGGTATCAAATGAATGGGTTTACTGTCAGGAATACAAAAAAAAATTGTCACGTGACTTAAATCCAATATGGCGGACGTCCAAGATGGCGGACAGGCTATTTGAAATGTACACCTATGATATGGGTATCAAATGAAAGGGTTTGCTGTCAGGAATATTTTGTAATTTTTAGTCCGTGCTAAGCGTGTTTTTTAGTTTTTTTTAACTATTATAATTTATTGTGGCACAGATCAAAGGGTTTTTTTTTAACCTTGGGGGAAAACCTTCATGGATGTTATGCCGGACTCCTACCGACTAAAGACCCCGACGGTAACGCCCAGTAGCCTATGGTTGGGAGCCCCGGGTAAGCCCTCGGAAGGATGTCCCAGCGCTCCCAACAGACCCACGGCTACAATGCGGCCATTACCATCCCGCTTCTTAGGGGGGAGGGGGGACGTGCGTGAGTCCGTCACGTCACGCTGCCGTCATGGGCCAGATCAAAGGGTTTCAGCGCGAGCGAGTGCGGTGTCTACACGTCTGACGACGCATCAGTGTTCATCAGGAAGATAACAGCAGATGTATCCATCTAGGTGTAGTGTCAGCATATAGTATACAGCGCCAAGTACTCGAAGCTTCGGTAGCTTAGTGGTTAAGGAGCCGGCCTTACGATCGAGCGGTCCCAGGTTCGAATCCTGGCCATTACACTACCGACGTGAACCCACTCGTAGCACAAGCAATTTAGCTTAGTTGGAGGGGTTAGAGCGAATATTAGTAACTTTAAAAAAAGTAAGGATTGAACTTGATCGGACTGTGTGACGTCACCAATGACACCAGAAACCAACACGGCAAAGAATGCTCCATTCCACTTTAATCCACTCAACAAATCCATCGATGGATTTGTTTGCACTTTTTTTTTCCACTCTATTCCATTGCCGCAATGGATTATATTCCACTGCCTTTTATATTCCGTTCTAACCATGGAGTAGGAAATGACAGCGGAGTTGTTGCAAGGCAATCGAGTCGCGTGCCATCCAAACGTCAAATGGACTCATTCGGTAGGAACGTTATACCTAAGACGTTCTTCGACTTTTGACACCCCGCGCGTCTCTCTTCCCACCCGCATTCGGCGACGCGTTTTTATTTGGAAAAATATCAATGGGGCATCTCCGTTACTTAATCATATTCCGTCCTCCGTTGTTCTAACCCATCGCCGCGATGGATTTATTTTTCACCGCCTTTTATATTCCGCACTAATTATTTGTACGAAGGAAATTTTTTATTACATAAATGAAATAAGTAACTAAATATGTAGCAAACAAACAAAAAAACAGGCGTGGTTATTATTTTAAATTACTTATCAATTATTAATCTGCAGTAGCCTAGTGGTATGGGTAATGGACTGCTGTGACGAGGTCTCGGATTCGATCCCAGGTTTACCATGGCACACACCAATGACTTTTCGATGCTTTTCGAAGTTATGTGTGTATTTATCGCAGGTTTATAAGTGCCCGGTTAATGGCAATAGGCTCGCCCACCCACATTGGGACCTAAACATAAACTGGCGAAATGTGGGTGCTAGCACCTCTGCCTACCCCTTCGAGGAATACAGGCGTAAGTTTATGTTATCTAATATATAAAATTCTCGTGTCACAGTTTTTGTTGCCATACTCCTCCGAAACGGCTTGACCGATTTTGATGAAATTTTATGAGCATATTGAGTAGGTCTGAGAATCGGCCAACATCTATTTTTCATCCCCCTAAATGTTAGGGGTAGTCCACCCCTAAATTTTATTTTTATTTTTTAGACAAAATTTTTAATTTCTATTTTTTTATGATACAACATACAAAAATACATACAATCCTCAATTTTCACCCTTCTACGATCAACCCTTATTTTTTAATAGCCATTTTAGTAATTTAATCATTTTTTCTTTCTGGTAGAAAAATGATCAATCGTCATTTAATTATTATCTATTTTTCATCCCCCTAAATGGTGCAGCGGGAACGGGATCTGACGCCACGAGGGTAGGAAAAAATTGGCGGTACGAAGTTCGCCGGGACAACTAGTGTATGTAGGTATATGTATCAATTATTAAAACCCAGCGATGGATCACAGTTAAAAAAAAAGTGGAAACATCTATCGATGGATCAGAGTGAAAAAAAAGTGGAATAAAATCCATCGATGGATCTGTTGAGTGGATCAAAGTGTAATAGAAACAATCACTTACATGATAATAACATTAATAATGCAATCATTTCACAAAACCTATGCAGGCAGCTGTACTCCTCAAACTGATGTTTAATTAACATTTTCATTAATTATATACCTAAATATTAATTAATTAACTATGTGCAATAAGGTGTTAATGTTATTTACCTAACTATTAATCGATTAATTAACTATGTGCAATAAGGTGTTAATAAGCAGGAAATTATAATTTGAATGTTATCAAGCTGTAAAATCGCTTGTTTAACCCGGGAAACTTGAGGTTAGGGGAAAACTAGGTACCGCCGCTTATGGCCGTGGTATTCTGTAGGGCGGAGGTACTTCAACTTCCATAGTCGGACTGCTCGATTGAGACGGGAATACCGTCGTGTTCAACCTCTTACGGCCGGCCGGTACTATATCTCGGAATATACAGGGTGTAATCGTTAAGTGTGTCCAGGCGATTATTCCGTAACTATTACAGATATCAAAAAACTGTAAACTGATATCGAAAGTACGTTACCTAACGAGTAAAATGACATCAATAACTTTTTAAAAATCAAACAAGAAGTATCTAACATTTTGACACTAAACACTCCTATACATTTAGTATGAGATTAGTAAAAAGGTTTTAGTGTCCTTATTTTAAACTAGCTTTTGCCCGCGGCTCCTCCCGCGTGGTTGTCGTTTATCGCGACCAAACATAGCCTATGTCCTTTCTCAAGGTCTAATCTACCCCTGTACCAAATTTCATCAAAATCGGTTCAGTGGTTTAGGCGTGAAAGGGTAACATACAGATAGACAGACAGACAGACAGAGTTACTTTCGCATTTATAATATTAGTAGGGAAGAATATTTTAGCTTAGTACTGATATAAAGGAAACTGTTTATCAACCTAGCAGAGTAATAAACTAAAAATAATAATATTTATTTATTAGTAAGAACAATTTTTTTTGTAGTGTGTTGCTTTTCAGTCTGCTCAAATTAATGCGATATTGAAACACGGTTTATTACTAATTTGAAGTAGTAAGATAATTTAAATATTTTAAATTTAAAAGCGTCGGTAGCTTAGTGGTTAAGGAGTCGGCCTTAAGATCGAGAGGTCCCGGGTTCGATCCTGGCCATTACACTACCGGCGTGAACCCACTCCTAGCACAAGCATTTTTGCTTAGTTGGAGGGGTTAGAGGGAATATTAGTAACTTCGGTTCTAATATTCTTTAAAAAAAAAAATCTTCACATGTATCTACTTGAAAATCATTATTGTCATAATCATACGTAATTCTAAAATATGATTAAGGTAAAATGAGTACTTTTTTTTTCGTGCGGAAATCCCCTCGGATATCCCCCCTGCTGGAGCCGGAAGGGGAGGTTATGTCGGACTCGAACCGACTAAAACCGCACGCCGACTGTGGGTCTTGGTGCTAGGCCGGAGGTGAGGTTGTCATCGACATATCCCTCGCACCCCGGCTGACCCAGGGAAGGTGAAATGAGTACTAGACCACTTAAAATAAGGAAACTAAAACCTTTCTACTAATCTAATACTAAATGTATGGGAGGGTTTAGTGTCAAAATTTTAGATACCTCTCGTTTGATTTTTAAAAAGTTATTTATGTAATTTTACTCATTAGGTAACGTACTTTCGATATCAGTTTAAAGTTTTTTGATATCTGTAATAGTTACGGAATAATCGCCTGGACACACTTAACGATTACACCCTGTATACGCTTAGATTAATTAATATGACATATTAATAATCTAAGTATATACGTTAACATCTTGGACTTGAAATGTGCTCAATTTCAAAATGTCCTCTATACGCGCAGTACAACTCGTGCGAGTTAACATGGCACCTGGCTCGGGGCTTTGCGCGGGGGAGCGGGAGGCGTGTACGCTGACGCTACTAGCCTCGCACGGCGAAAGCGGGGTCGCGCGCGGGGAAGCGGGAGGAGGGTGTCTTCGAGGCAGGTGCCATGTTAACTCGCACGAGCTATACACGTTTCTTATGCGTCTTTTGATGATAGCAGGGGTTCTACGATAGTGAACGAGCTCAAATTCATTAAAATACAATCTGTGCGCGCCAGGGCCCCGTTTGTCTAGCGATCTAGGTTCAAAATACGTGTCCCGACGCATACCTATGCAAACAGGCATAAATCCTGCATAAATTACTCGCGGATGACTCAATTCACACTTTAAATAAACATAATAATTTTCCCTATAACTAGCGCCATCTTTTACTTCTTACACACAACTACAAATATACCAAAAAGTTCAAATTATTATCACTTCTTAGCACACTTTTACCGTATTACCACAGATAATATAATTTTCTTGTATACCTTATATAATACGTATAGATAAAACTGTTATCACTTTATTATTATCATGAAGTCACTATTAATATTTTGTTATGACGTCGGGCAATCTGACCATAATAATGTGAATCAAACGTCAACAGTTATCAAACTACAGGCGCCGCGTGCGTTCGTCATCCGCCATATTACCCGCCCAATTTCAATATCACCCAATACATTCAATCGTGAACGGTTTCCCGCGCATTCCAATATAGTTCGATTATTCGTTTAAAAATCAAAAAGTTTCCATCGATATTCTGTGTTGTGCTGTGATTTCTATTTGGATTTTTTTTTCTTTATTTTATCTGTAAGTATTAGTTTAATACTTTTATTTATTTGTATTATGTTAAAAGAGCATCGTGCATGTTGCAAAAGGAAATGCATGAAACTGCGACTTAGTATAATCCGCCTATGTTTTGTTGATTCGTAATTTGATTATTTTATGTATTTGTGTCCTTTTCTATCATGCAATATTTGTTATAATGACGTAATAATTATTTTGCACTTATGTTCGCATTGAAGCAAGGTCCGAAGGTACTATTAGGAAGTATATAGGTACTATTAGGTTAGTTACTTATGTATTTACCTAAAGGTAAACATCCTTGGTAAGATTTTTTTACATATTGAACAAATAAACAAAGTTAAAATTAGTGGTTTCAATTTGGGTTTTTAGTTGCGTTTTATCTTCAAATTGAATTTTTATACAAAAAAAAGATTGATAAACCTAGTTTTTAAATAAAAATGTTAAAAAATACCTTTCTAAAAGTAGGCACCTACCTATACATAACCAAACGGAGTAGGTAGGTACCTAGGTATAGTTAGTAATTTTGTTAATTTTTTTTTAAATTTAAATTTCAATTTACTCTATAAGAGAAATTCCTAAGGAAAATTAAGAAGAATTACGCAGTAAAATAATAAAAAAACATCGGTAGGTAGGTACTTAACAAGAAGGTATTATAGTAATCCTAGCGAAGCGAGCAGAGCTGCGAGCATCAGCAAGTATCAATGAATAAATACGAAACACTATATAGGTAAGGTACCCACTTAGATTATTAATATGTCTAGATAGAGCATAGAGCATCGCGTTGCAAGAGAACAAAAAAAATGGGACGAATTTTCCATAATAGTGTGCGTGACAGCTTCGTCGTACACTCGCGTTATGTCAGTTTGCGTTTTAGTGTTCGTGTATTTAATGATACCAGTTGTTGAAAACTGCCTCAAAAATAGGGTTAAATTATTAATTAATAAAATTTTAAGTATTAATAATATTGAATGTATATTCAATTTAGAAAAATATACTCTTATTAAAAAAAAATTGTGAATACAACATTATCACCATGTTTTGTTGGTCGAAAATAGGGTAATTGCTATACTTAGTACCTATAAATGCACTATCGTAATATTAATTATAGACTGGTCTAGTGAAAGCTAGTACTTGAAAAATTTTATAACTACTATTTCGGTGAAACTCTTTTTTGATTATTTTTTTGATATGACGCCTAACTTTTTTAACCGACTTCGAAGAAGGAGGAGGTTCTCAATTCGGCTGTATTATACATAATATTTTTTTTATGTATGTTCACCGATATCTCCGCCAATTATAGACGGATTTCAAGTTTTATTTTTTTGTTGGATAGGGTTCACTTCTGAGGTGGTCCCATTTTCACCAGGTTAGGATTTGATGATGGGATCCAGGAGAAATCGAGGGCAACCATCGAAAATTGTATGGTCGTATGGTACTTTTGTTACGTAATCATGTCTTACTCAGGTATATGCTTCAGGGTGTCAACATCTGATGCTGCTGTGCTGATGATGAAGCTACTGAACTCCTTAACGGTTAGGAGTTGGGAGACAGTACTGCCATTGGTGGATGATAAATATTTAGTAGTATGTAGGGCTAACGTGTTGCTAGTGAGATATTATGCTTGAATCAAGTTCTGATGCTGCTGTGTTGATAGTGAAGCTACAGAACTCCTTAACGTTTGCGTATGGTGCCATTGTTACGTAATAATGTCGTACTCAGGTATATGCTTCAGGGTGTCAACATCTGATGCTGCTGTGCTGATGATGAAGCTACTGAACTCCTTAACGGTTAGGAGTTGGGAGACAGTACTGACATTGGTGGATGATAAATGTTTAGTATACTACTAAATAGGGCTAACGTGTTGCTTGTGAGATATGCTTGAATCAACTGATACTGCTGTGTTGATAGTGAAGCTATAGAACTCCTTAACGGTTAGAAGTTAGGGGACAGTACTGCAATTAATCGATAGAAACTAGGTAGTAGTTTATGGTGCTACTCCTGAGATAATCACGAAATTTCAGAGTTAAACCGAGACAATTCCTCAATTAATAATAATAATAAGTATGTTTATAAAAGGGTATATCTACTCCTGAGGTGGTCTTTTTTATCGTGCGGAAATCCCCTCGGATTCCCCCGCTGCAGCCGGAAGGGAACGGTTTATGTCGGACTCGAACCGACTAAAACCGTACGCCGACTGAGGGTCGTAGTGCTAAGCCGGAGGTGAGGTTGTCTTCGACATATTCCTTGCACCCCGGCTGGCCCAAGGCCATCCCTTACGGTCTGGCACTCCTCGGCAGGGGGGCTTGCCCCCGGAATGGGGAGGCGTGCCTACGCGCGCTGCTGCTGTGGGCTGCTTCTGCTGGGGTGACAGGTGGCTCCACTTGTCTTGTCCACTTAAAGCAACATACACTTGACCTTTAGCAAAAAAAATATTTTCTAAGTCAATTACCGCTTTATTTAATGTGGTACCCTGAAGCTCATGAACCGTTACAGCCCAGCTCAAGATCAATGGATTCTTCTTACCACATCCCCATAGCCTTTTGTTGCAATTGCAACTAAGCTGTCACTACCTTTCAATCTAATAGTCGAATTTAATATAAACTGCATCAGGTAACTCGTCGCATTCTGACCGATCGCAACGCAGAGCACACCATCTAAACGTACACACAATCTGCATTGCACCGTTGACAAGACCCTCAGTAAAATAGTTAAACTATCATCTTAGAGTTGTTGTCATTTAACAATTTGATCGTTGGTAAAATTCTAACTGGAAAAAAAATTAAAGAAATTAAATAGTAAAAAAATATTTAAAATAACAGAATTTAGAGATTTTCGATCTGTTAGAAGTCGGTGCCAACTTTGTTTGCTAGTGCTTTGTTGTATCTGAATTACCTGCCATGATGCATTTAAATGAAATATCGATCATTTCTATACAAAAGTCGGTATCAAGTCAAACAGGTAAAATAATATAGCTAAGTATGATAGGCCACCCCTACTTCAACAAGTCACTATACCTACATTAATGGCATTATAGCTGGTCAGGCACAGCAAACAAAGTTGGCACCGACTTCTAACAGATCGAAAAGCTCTAAATTCTGTTATTTTAAACATTTTTTCCTATTTGGTTTTGAAGTAGGTTAATTTTTTTTTAAATCATTTATTTACAAATTTTATTCAACTTGGCTGTATACATACAGCCAAGTTGAATAAAATTCAAATTTTGCAACTGAATTTTGAAGCAGTTATCCTAACCGATTGAGTTGAAATGTTGTATTCATGTTTAAATAGATTATGGCCTGGTATAGGGCATAGGCTACTTTTAATATCACCAGGATTAGGTTCGCATGGGTTGCGGGAATGCGGCAGGCGGAGTCGACGATACGATATTCATATTGTATTGCACATTATATTGCATAATATAACCTCTAGGTCACGTTTTTTTATGGGAGTTTTGACTTGAGTAACTAGCAACACACCCGTTAAGTACAAAACAAAATGGCAGGGACTTTTGGCGGGAAAGCGTAGAGGAGGCATCGCGTCGCGGTATTATTTTATTTTTCGAAATTGGCGTGAATTCGAGTTTTTATGTATAAAAATGGTGGGTTTTTACACATAACGTCTTGGACAACTCACGCGCGTGTAGGAAAGTAGCATATTACAGTGAAATTGTGACTCTAATTGTTCAATCCAAATCTCCCCAAGGAGCTTTTAGTAAAGTCCCCACCACTTTACTGAGGTTGCAATCATCTCATTCATCGTCACTGTCATCATCATCATCATCAACATCATTAACCCATTATCATCAATCGTTTTTAATTTTTACCCGACTCCCGAAGGAAGGAGGGTAATTACTAAAGTAATATCTTATAAAGTAATATCATACAAAATAAGACTTGACATAAAGGTATAGCTACCATTGTCATAAAATCATCTTATCATGAATCAATCTGATGAGGCCGTCAAGCTGAGTGCCACCACTGTTTACATGGTACATGTTTACGATGGTGAAGTCCTCTTTCCGAGACTATGCCTTTAGCTTACACTTGACACTAATTATAACGGGAATTAACGCGATCATAGTATAGGTTAATACCTTTGATTTGCTGACGTTTCGCCAGGTTACACCAGCCGTGGTTACAGGCTGACTGGCTTAGTGGTGCACACCCGCCGTCTCCGAGTTCGTGAGGTAGTAGGTTCTTCATCTACCCGCACACTCTCGATTTAGCAGCAACGTTTTTCACCTATTTTACCCTCTTAGTAGTTAAATTTGTGCTGATACACGTGTTCATTTATTTAGATTAGACATAGGTTTATGAAATTTAGTGCATCTAGTTCTGAAAATGACGGATTTTCGTACAAACTTCCATCCCTAATTTTACCCCTTTAGTAGCAGAACCTTTAGTAGTGAACTCCCTGCCATGGTTTTCCCAAGCGACTACAATATGGGGTTCTTCAAGAGGGGCATTAGAAGGTTTCTTCATGGTAGGCAGCGCGAGTGTAACGCCCCTGGTGTTGCATACGTCCATAGGCCACGGCGCGGTAACCACTTTCCTTAAGGTGGGCCGTGTGCTTGTCTGCCACCTAAGTGGTGTAAAAAAAAAGCAGAATTTCCAAAAATTCTTTCTTAGCGGATGCCTACGTCATAACATCTACCTGCATGCCAAATTTCAGCCCGATCTGTCCAGTGGTTTGGGCTGTGCGTTGATAGATCACTATGTTAGTCAGTCAGTCACCTTTGAGTTATATATATTTAGATAAATTATTCTGTGCTGTATGATGTAGGTTCATCTGTAAGTAATACTATATTATAGTAATTGCGATGCATTTCCTCGTTTATTGAAGGAAAACCACAGTAGGTATTATATTACTTGTATTGTTGTTCAACTGGGCCGACTTACGTGTGCGATGAACACTCAGCATCAGAAAGATATTTACGAAAATACAAATTCAATGTTTAAAAATGGTTGAAAAATCATTCATTGTATCCAACAGTTCGTAAGAATGTTGGTAGATGGCTGCACCGTCGCCCTTAAAGACGGATATAAAGAGAAGGGAAATTTGAAGTGATTTAGGTGTGGCTCAATAGCTCAGTTGGAAGAGCATTCCCCCTGTAAGGGAAAGGTCTTGAGTTCGAGTCTCCCTTGAACATTTCATTTTTTTCGATGTTTTTCGAACTTTAAAGTTAGCTTATTAAATGCTATAAAAAATCATTCAAATATTTGGGCGCAGTCATCAAAATTCAATGTTTAAAAATGGTTGAAAAATCATTAATTGTTTCCAACAGTTCGTAAGAATGTTGGTAGATGGCTGCACCGTCGCCCTTAAAGACGGATATAAAGAGAAGGAAAAATTGAAATGATTCAGGTGTGGCTCAATAGCTCAGTTGGAAGAGCATTCCCCCTGTAAGGAAAAGGTCGTGAGTTCGAGTCTTACTTGAGCATTACATTTTATCCGATGTTTTTCGAACTTAAAGTGGTTGGTTACTTTTTCTTCCTTTTGATCCTAGAGTTTAATCCCAGTTGCATTCAAAGTTTCCACCTCAGAGTCTATGGTCCGCTTTAGGTACTAGTCTAACTCCAAAACTCAAATGCGGTATCGAAGCATTGCAGTTTTTGGAATCTTTAGGGATCCAACTACTCGTAACGACTGTCATAGATGTTTGTAAGGCAACGGGAGCGACGGCTTAACGTGCTCTCCGAGGCACTACCAGACCGACAGACACAAATAAATGACACATCAATTTGACTTCACCTCGCCTAATAGTAAGCTAGAGGTAAAGTCTCGAAAAGAGGGTGACCATCGTAAACAGTAGTGTTAACAGTAGTGGCATTCAGATTGACGGCCTCATCAGATGCCTTTTCACGCCCCGCTTAAAGGACCCGGGACTGTAGGAAGAAGGAAACACGTGAGCTGGCAGGGAATTCCAGGTCTTAGTGGTGCGGCATAGGAATGAGTCACTGAAACTATTAATATTAGTATGAATATAAGTTAACGACTGGTATTCTGTGTACATTATTTTTAAAGTCTGCCCCGCTCCTTAATTTAAACATTAATCAATGAAACATCGGCCATGTTGGTTCCTCGTGGAGAGTACTATAGAGCCACTCCACCTCTTCTTGTGGGTGTCGTAAAAGGCGACTAAGGGATAGGGCTGTTCTCCATCCGACAGTATAAACATACAGCCCATGACTAAGAGCCCACTTGACGACATTAGGCTTGCTACCCTGTTAAGTGGGGCCGAAAAATAGCTGACGAAATGTCGGTCTTAATCACTAAAGACAGAATGTCCTTCTCCATGGTGAATACACCTCTGCTTATCCCTGCGGGGATTAACAGGCGTGAGTTTATGTATGTGACATCGCCCGCAATGCGAATTTACATAAAACGTTATGTCTGTGTGAATGTATGAATATATAACTGTCATTTAAATAAATTCATTCATTTAAATATAATTAAAGGACAACTGGGTATCGTTTATTTACAGTAAATTATCTAACCGAGCTTTTAAATTCAGAATTGTAAAAGAGCGGTAAAAATTGCGTCGGTTCTTATTTTATAGGTTTTATTTATTTTTAATCATCCACCCAACCTTTAACAGTAACTGATTTGACTATTAAATTTTATGACGTCACTAAATCTTTTTTCATACAAGTTACTTCATAACTTATCGTTTTGACGTTTAGTAAAAAGAAACAAATTTGACTAGTCAGTAGAATACCCAATTATGGTTCTATTATTCTTAAAAAAAATGGGAAGAATTTCAAGAGTTTATGGTACGGCAAAAAGAGTCGCCGAAACGTTTGATTCTGGATGAAATATTGTGCAGGGTATACGGGTGACAACCAAGCCCTGTTGTGCAATTGGTCAGACGGTGACGTCACGGTGGATCGACCAATCTCTATCAAGGCTTCGCAACGCTGTACTTGACTCTGCAAATGCATTGAGATGTATTAAGAATCTAAAAATTGCACAGTTGCACATATTGTTCTGTATAGAAAAGGAGAGGGTGGAACTAATTGGAAGAGCTGATCGGAACATTGATCATATTAGGTAGGAAGCCACTAAGAAAGCTGTGTCTCATGTCTTTATGCAGCTGCAGAGAGTTGGGTGTCAAAATCTATTATTCAAAGACATATCAAAACGTTTAATAGACACTACCCGTGACCAGAGGGCTGGTTTATTCCTTGCGCAAAGGATTGGCATTGCCATTCAGCGTGGCAATGCCGCCAGCCTTCTTGCCACCCCGGTTGATGTCGATGGGGAGGAATTCTTTGACGCCTGAACCTGCAGTTTTGCACATAATCTTGTTTTAGATTATTATTTATAATAATTAATAAGTATTATTATTATGTACATAATCAAAATAAATGTTAGGCAATTTCTTTACATATCAAGCGGGCGAAGCGTTCATCACTACATAGTATATAATAAACCTTTCAAACAAAAAAAACTAACTCCGAATCGGTTCATCCGTTTAGGACTTACGATGGATTTTGATCGGGTTGGACAAAGCAAAACGCATCGGGGTTTAAAAACGGTCGCTTTCTGCGAGTGTTTCCACATTGTACCCACAAAACTGTACCCACAAGCTAAAATAATAATAATTATTCCTTATTCTACCTCCTGCAAAATTTCATTCCACATTCTACCCTGACGTATTGTAGATAGGCAATTGTTTATGATGTTCATCAGTACGCACCGTCAGCAAACAAAGTAATACTTTGATACTTGTTCAAAATATTTATACACAGGCAGAGGGAGGATAGGCAGAAGTGGCGCACATTGGGAGAGGCCTATGTCCAGCAGTGGACTGCAATAGGCTAATTCATTGATTGACATAAAACCTATGTTATATCAGGGGTAAATTTGAAGATATATACCAAACATAACTATTAATATTACTGTGGTAATGGGTTCCTAACAATATATTAATAAAGGCAGCACCTGGGTGTAAGATGGGCGGTCACCTCATATTGTCTAAAGCCGCTATTTGAAGACTTCAGCGGTCTGAAGTCTTTACACAGGGGCGCCAGAGCCTGTGTGACGATTAATGGCCCCTATATCAACTGGTGCATGTCTCTAAAAAGTGTCCGGCAAGGATGTTGGCTTGGCTGTTCATTTAAATAATCATTGCTACGCAGGAGGCGCGGGTTTGATCCCGCGAGGCAATATTTTTATGCATGAATATGGGTATTTGCATTAGTCTTGTCTTGCCTCGAAGAGCACGTAAAGCCATTGGTCCCGGTTGCCATACGCACTTCTATGTTGCCATACGAATACCAAGGCCTCGGTTCTACTAAAGCCAAACTATAGTCGTGCCGCAGCGATTGCAGAAAGCGGCATTAAATAATAGACTTTAAACTAATGGTTTTAAAGTTCAAAATTAAACGACTTTTTGCAAAGTGAATGGAAAAGTGTAATGAATTATTATTAATGAAATTATGTCGGACTCAAACCGACTAAAACCGCACGCCGACTGTGGGTCGTGGTGCTAGGCCGGAGGTGAGGTTGTCATCGACATATCCCTCATACCCCGGCTGACCCAGGGCCATCCCTTACGGTCTGGCCCTCATCAGGAGGGGGGACAACGGTGTCCCCGACTCAACCCGGAATGGGCACGCTTGTTTCAGCGCGCTGCCGGGGCGGAGACCCTAACTGCCACCAATGCAACACTGCTGCGTGCTTCGCAGCGTGCAATGGTCAGCAGGGCCATTAGGGGGTACCGCACGATATCGTTTGAGGCGGCGAGTCTCCTTGCTGGAACCCTAGCGGCGGTAAGACCCATTATGGGGGACTGGCTAGAGAGGCCACACGGTAGCCTTTCGTACCGGCTGATGCAGGTGATTACGGTTTCGGGAACTACCTGCGTCAGATTCAAAAGGAGCCAACGTCCAAGTGCCATCACTGTGACACGCTGACCGTGTGCCCAGCGTGGGACACACCGAGGCGGGTCCTAGTGGCGGCTCTGGGGGTGGGAGTCCTCACGCTCGCCACTTTGCTCACAGCAGCGCGAACGCTTGGAGTGCGGACGCCTCCTTTTGCGAGCAAGTAATGCTCAAGAAGGAGGCGGCCGGTCGGGTCCGTCCTCCATGAGCGCTGGCCTGGGGGTGATCGATGGAGCCGCCTGTCACCCTAGCAGATACAGGCCGCGACGGCGCGCAAAGTGCGCCTCCCCGTACCCGGGTCTAGATGGGGACACTACGGACCTCACAACCCGAAGGGGGCTATCTCAAAAGATATGGTCCTGGGTTTGCCGGGGTGCGAGAGATATGTTTTCTGCAATCTCACCTCTGCCAACCAAAGACCCAAAGACGGTGTGCGTTTTAGTCTGTTCGAGTCCGACATAACTCCTAACCTCCACCGGCTCCGGGGGGGTGGTATCCATGGGGATTTTTCGCACGTTAAAAAAAGGCACGATTCGTCTGGGCCTGGGGCTACGGCATAGGGACAGTGGATTCAGGACCCAGGGTCCCCTGACCAGGAAGTGCTACTGTGCGACATGGCATTGTTGAAACTCTCATGCCAGTTCCACCCAAGTCTCACTGGGTGCTTATGCGACTAGATCGGAAGGTCCTCCTGTTGGTCGTCATTGTACAGGCCCGGGCTCTACACCGGGGTATCAACATATAAACGGTGTGTACTTCCCGCATTTTCGATTCGCCGACGACATCGTCATAGTTGCTAACTATGCTTGGAGTTTCTTTAAAGGATAGAATTCGTAACGAGATCACCCGACATAGCTAGTAGAATAAACAAGCTGAAGTGGCTGGCCACATCTGTTGCAGGAGCGATAGCCGTTGGAGTAAACGAGTTTTAAAAGCTGAACACCCCTTAGACAAATGTGGCTGGGACGGACTGGATTCGAAAGGCGAGGGATCTTGAGCAATGGTGTACATTGGGAGAGACTGGCATTGGTCCAGCAGACTAATTGATTGATTGATTGATCCAATACATCGTTATGCCTGGATTTTGATATTGGATCTTAAATTTTGTAGTTTGGTATGTGTGTTATGAGAAATTAAAACATATTAAACCTCTTTTTAATCACTATTTTACAGTATAATATAGTTCACGTCACGTGTAGCCGTCGTGTAGCCATTAAATCTTTCATTGTAAAAAATATTTTTTGTTTACATGTGTCATTCAAATGTCACCCTCTGATTGATCCTGCCACGATCAGTGTTCTTTTACAAGGTGATTTTGTAGGTAATTAGTTTTTGGTGAGTTTTATATTATAAGGACAACATAGCCACACGATTTTTAAGTATAAACTGAGTTATCATACCTTGGCAATAAATACAAGAGTGACAGCATTTTACTCTAAGCTAGTTATATCCAAAAACAGTAAGTACCTATCGTTATTTATTATTTTATCTATGAAAACGACACAACAAGTTTAAGGTCTAGTGTAATGATCATAATGAGTAATAAAATACAATATTTAAATTCATACGGGTAGGTGTACTACTATTACAGTGAGCAGGAGCTAGTCGGTCCCAGTTCCTCGCGTCGTTATCGGCAAAATAGTCTAGATGCACAGTACGCGTTTTTTGAATATCTTTTAAGGATACGGGAAGGCGCGCAAAGCCTGCTACTTCTAGGGTAATAGGCGACTCCACATATCACCCCCAAGCCCGTGCTCATGAGGGAAGGAGGTAATTCTGCGACCTCCGATGCTCGAGTTTCCTCAAGTCGCAGGCAGCGGATACCACTAGCCTTCTAGGTTGTGTACAGAAACTTGTTTAGCTCATACGGTGTAACAGTAACAGTTATATGAATCAGTGTGCTAAATACTTAAATAAATAAAATAAATATTGAGGAGTTATAAACAGTGCATTAAGTATACTCTTTATTTTTTTCATTTTCTAAAACAATATACAAGGAACTCCACTGTAGGCATATATTTATATACTCCAATATATATAATTTCAATCTTCTTTCAGATTACCAAAGAGGATGCTGTTTTGAGTAATATGCTAGAGCCGCTGTGAAGGATGCTATATATAGACCAGATTGTAGCTGTGATCCAAACAGATGTTTGCCTGTTATATTGTTGTTCTACTGCAAATAGTCAATGACGCCCTATTCTAAGAGAAAATTCTACTGAAATTATACTGTCAATCATTAAAAATTTTATAAATAGAGTAGTTCCACAACAAGGCCGTTGATTTTTGTATTTGCAGTGTTATAACGATTATTTTGAATTAGGGGATAATACGAGTAGCATCGTTAAAAATTATCTATCCATTTATATAACAAAATATATAATAAAATATATAAAGAAGATGGGTGTGCGTTGTTTTATAGACAAAAGTTTCATATAATTTCGTTTTACAGAAAATGTTTCGCATAATTTCGTTTCATAGAATAATCAATATACATAATACTTACTTTAAAGATTTTTAAATCATTGACTTTTGTTTCACATAAATTTTAATGTTAGAATAATCATTTCATAGAATAACAAATCAAATATTCTTCTTTTTTATATTGGTTATTTCATATAAAACTTATTTGCGCAAAGATATTTTCTGGGTGGTTTAAAAAAAAATAACGGTCGGGGTATTATCTAATTAAATTACTACAAGCAATCGGGAAAAAAAATGTATCTAAATTTTACTGTTTGAAATAGATGGTGGTTAGGGGTTGTTTTTAAGATTCCTTAAATAATAATTCTACAGTTTGATAAGTATGTTAAACAAAAATATGTGAAAAAAAATTCATTAAATTGTGTTTCTGTGAAAAGTGATTCATTGTGGTAAATTGTCTTTGAAACAATAATATTCGAAATAAAAATATAAGAACCAAATATTATATGAAACATTTTCTGTAAAATGAAATTCTATGAAATTTCTTTCTACGAAATAAGGCGCTCCCAAAGAAGATAAATAAATATATTGAAACAAGCAGCGTTGTCTTTTGCTGGTATCCTAGTCTTTTCCCGACTAAGGTTAGGGTCGGCTTCCAGTCTAACTGCATCGCGGCTGAACTTTTACATTTCCCAGGAAGCTACTACTATCTAACCTACACAACCAACCCCTTGGCGATATCGAAGTTCTGCAATTAGACCAGTGTTGTTGGGCATTGTTTCGGGCTCAAACAATCACTGCAACAGATATTCGTATTACAACCGGGGCACAGAATAAATTAGGAACCGGGACCGATGGCTTAAAGTGCTCTCCAAATAATGACCTACCTAATAATTATATTATTGCACTTAGTGCATAAGACGATCCATCGCTAGTTATTGGACCGCACCCCGTTTGCAATGCCGATTGTGCTTCCCCTATTTACCTATAACCTATGCTGACTTTGTCCAAAAACCTGTAAGTTGTCTCGTAAGGGTGGCATAAAGGAAAAAGATAATGGATGGAATATCGGGAGTCCCACCAAGATCTTCGGGCCAAAATCAACCCCATTTGCCCTGTGTGCAGTGCACACATATAGGTGACGGCTGCAGTTTCTACTCACTAACTTTTAAACTCTTGCGCTCCAAGATATACAATAGTGATAATGGGAATTAACCTCCGTCCGCCATGGGCGCTGGTTTGGTGAGGTCACTGTTACCCTAGCAGAAGCAAGTCGGAGTGGCAACGTGATGACGCCTCCCTCCTCCCCCGACACGGGGCCTCCGGCGAACCGGACGTCGGAGGTCGCAGAACGACCTCCGTCCTCCATGAGCGCTGCCTGGGGGTGACCGGTGGAGCCACCTGTCACCCTAGCAGAAGCAGGCCGCGGCGGCGGCACAAAGTGCGCCTCCCCGTAACCGGGGCTAGATGGGGACACTGTGGACCCCACAACCCGAAGGGGGCCATCTCGAAAGAGATGGTCCTGGGTCTGCCGGGGTGCGAGAGATATGTTTTGGCAATCTCACCTCCTGCAACCAAGGACCTAAGACGGCGTGCGTTTTAGTCGGTTCGAGTCCAACATAACCACCTCCACCGGCTCCGTGGGGATTTATCGCACGATAAAAAAAAAAACGTGCCACCGCCTAGGCTACTACTGTTAGGCTGATGGTATTACCCCTGGACACAGTAAGTGCAATAATATAATTGGACTCCACGTGTTACCCCTGGACTCACGCTCATGGAGGTAGAAGGTTGTTAAGCAACCTTCGATACCATTCTAGGTTGCCACCGCACCTCACGAACTATGCGAATCTCAAGTCTCTCCCGGACCCGCTCCTCGCACTCCTTATCGAGCATTACTTGCTCTTAGAAGGAGGCGGCAGCAGCCCATGTTCGCACTCTACACCCTCGCTATAAGCAAGGTACTTAGCGAGAGGATACTCACTTAAAAGGCAACGTGTAAGGTCCATCACGGCGTCTCTTGATGGACTCCAACAAATGTACTCTGTGCCAGGTTCCCGGCTAGTGTGTGCAGCCCTGAGTCCTCGCTCTCATCACTGTGATGACACTCAGATATTGACTATTTCCTGACCCCAAATAGGTAGTCCCAATATCTTCTTCATCTTAGCGTTAATCCCAGTCACATCGGAAGCTTTCAACTTGGAGTCTGGGCTAAACTTCGATATTTTCTGTGAAGCGATTGCCATCTGACCACCACAACCCGAAGGCGATATCGAAGCATTGCAGCTAGACCAGTTGTTGTACTTTTACTACCCGTAACGACTGCTATAGGTGTTTGTATGGTAACCAGGACCGACGGCTTAATGTGCTCTCAGAGCCATGACCAGGCCAATGCAAATACCCATATTTATGCATACAAATATTAGCATTGAGCGGGGATCGAACCCGCGCCTCCTACTTAGCGGCTGCGTTCACTACCGCTACGCCTTCGCCACAGAGGCTGTCAAATAGGTAGTCCTAGTATAAAATGCAGTATACTGCGCTCAGAGCTTGATAATGAATCAATTGCGTCCTCATTACAATAAGTTCAGTATTTTTTATATATATACTAGCTTTTGCCCGCGACTTCGCCCGCGTGAAGTTCGGAATAGAAAGGTATAGGACACACTGCTCCTCTTACCGCGACCCAGATAAAGTTTCTGTGAGCCTGGTACTTCAAGCAAATGTACCAGGGTCGCAGAAATACATCCCTGACCGCGACCCACAGAAACCTAGAGGTACCCGGTATAAAATAAAGGTCGAATGGTATGAAAATTATCCTATGTCCGTCTCCTGGTTCTAAGCTTCATTCCATTCAGCAATCGGTACAACCGTTCTTGAGTTATAAATAGTGTAACTAAAACGACTTTCTTTTATAGGTATATATAGGATATATATATATAGGACACGGCAACTTTATTTGACTTCACCTAGCCTGATGGTAAGCTAGAGGCAAATTCTCGGAGGGTCACCATTATAAACATGTACCATGTTATCAATGGTGGCACTCGGCTTGACGGCCACATCAGATGCCTTTTCACGCCCCGCTTTTCTTAGGATTTTACGATTCTTAGGAGCTACAGTGGAACATTATGTAACTACATACCTACATAGAATTAACCACATTACTATGCCGCGCGTATAGCTGTATGCCATAATCTGCTAAAACGTATCGGTCTAGCGTTATGATTTTGATTTGATGATTCACCTCTGCCCAACCCTCCTGGGGATAAAGGCGTGATTATATGTATGACTATTTTTAAACTAAAGTTTCATGTACGGGATGGAAGGAGTCCTGCACAGCATATTTTATACCACATACAGTGCACATCTATCAGCATGCGAGTGGAGTTGCGGGCAATAGCTAATATTTTATAAATGTTGAAGTTTTCTATTAGCCGAAGTTATTTTCTGTCTGTACCTATATAGTTATAAGTTGATGGTAAATGACAGAGGGTTGAGATCGAAATATGTTTTGGGTAGAATAAGGAAAAAATAATGAAATTTATTTTCGTGGGTAGAATGTGGAAGGACCTGTGGCTAGAGATCGGAAAAAAATGCTTGTGTTTTGTTTTTGGTCGAGTTTTGTGGGTAGAGAACGGAAGACGCCCTTTCTGCGTCTGTCCGTCCCTGTGTTTTAATCTTCAAAAGTACGCAACGGATTTTAAAGCAGTTTTTTTAATAGATAGAGTGATTCAAGAGGAAGACACAAGTTTTATATGTATAATACACGCTTAATATAGTATAGGGTACGGGAACGGAATCTGACGCCACTTGCGGCGGTACTATGTACGGACATAGGCCTGTCCCAATATGCGCCATTGAGCAATCCGATCCCCCCTAGAGCGGTCTCCATTCTAGGACTCGTCTGCCCCAACGGCCATCGGTCCTTCGACAGATGTGGCCAGCCCACTGCCACAGCTTGCTAACTCTGATGAGTTACTATAATAACCCACGACGCAAAGAGAGGGGTATTATAAGTTCGACGTGTCTGTCTGTGGCATCATAGCTCCCGAACGGATAAAGCGATTTCAATTTTAAAGAAATAAAGATATTTTGTAATTTAGTTTCTAGTATTAAAGGTGAATTATGTGCGAGTGTTCTTAGACATGTATGATGAAAATCGGTTGAGTCGTTCAAAAGATATATGGGTTACAGTGTGGGGAGGGGGATTTAATTCACGATCATATTACGCAATATATTTACCGGCTACCAAAAAGATAATTGCAGCCTAAGGAAATCATATACTTAACTGTTTTTGCAGACATATGTAGCGTAATGACATGAGATATGGCCGTGCGAAGATACTGCTATCAACCAACGAACTTATCGTAGCTATTTGCAACCAAAATATGGATTGTGATAACACTGTTGACAATATCGTAGCCTTGTGGTGATAAGGCGCCACCCACATAATGCAGATAAGCTTCGGGTATCTTTGTAAAGTACTGAGGCGCCGCCCCTGCGGTAAAAGTGCTAGATGCTCTCGACAGGTTTTAATGAGGAGTAGTCCGCATTATTGGTAATATACGACAGTACTGGAGACGCATGTTACACGGGCCGTGCAAACATCCCCCAGACCGAGGTGGAGGGGAGTCGCGAACAACTTGTGTCAGAAATCGAGACTACTCTCTCGGGAGTATCCGATTGGGGTCGACTAAACCTGGTCCAGTTCAACCCCATCAAGACACAAGTATGTGTATTCACCGCTAAGAAAACCCCATTTATTGTAGCGCCGTAATTCCTGGGCACACGGCTTATCATTGCCCCGAGTATCGGGATCCTAGGCGTCGATATTTCAAGTGACAGTACCGCAGTCATTTAGAGGACAAGGTCAAGCTGGCATCAAAGAAACTTGGAGTTTTTAACAGGGCGAAGCAGTACTTCACTGCGGGGCAGCGACTCCTTCTTTATAAGGCACAGGTTCGGCCCCACATGGAGTACTGCTGTCATCTTTTTGCCGGAGCGCCCGCACGCCAGCTTAATCCTTTCGACTCGATGCAAAGACGTGCGTTGAGGCTCGTCGACAGTCCCATACTCTCAGCCTCATTTTGCCTCACTGTGTGTTTTCTACCGCCTATATAATGGTTTGTGCTCAGATGAATTATTTGACATGATGCCCACAGCTACATTCTATCATCGCACCGCTCGCCATAGACAGGGAATTCATCCCCACACATTGCATCCGAATACGGTGCGCACCATGAGGTATGAAAGGAACTTCATCCCACGTACGCTCAAGCTGTGGAATGAACTCCCTACCATGGTTTTCCCAAGCGACTACAATATGGGGTTCTTCAAGAGGGGCATTAGAAGGTTTCTTCAGGGTAGGCAGCGCGAGTGTAACGCCCCTGGTGTTGCATACGTCCATAGGCCGCGGTAACCACTTTCCATCAGGTGGGCCGTGTGCTTGTCTGCCACCTAAGTGGTATAAAAAAAAATAATAATATTGAAGTGAATATGGACACCCCATTTCGTCCTGTGGGTGTCGTAAAAGGCGACTAAGGGATAGGGCTGTTCTCTATCCGACAGTAAACATACAACCTATGACTAAGTGCCTGGTTGACGGCAAAGGCTTGCCCCCTATTACGTGGGACCGAAAATCATCATTGGCGGAATGTGAATGGTAAAACCTCCGACTACCCCTTCGAGGATTTTCAGACGTGAGTGTATCTATGTATGCACTGAGATCACGAACACTCTCGAACCTTTGCAGATTCCTGGGTCTGCCGGGGTGACGCCTGTATTCCCCTAAGGGGTAGGCAGAGGTGCTAGCACCCACATTTCCCCAGTTTATGTTTAGGCCCCATTGTAATAGGTAGCGAGCCTATTGCCATTAACCAGGCACTTATAAACCTGCGATAAATACACACAACTTCGAAAAGCATCGAAAAGTCATTGGTGTGTGCCATGGTAAACCTGGGATCGAACCCGAGACCTCGTCTCAGCAGTCCATTACCCATACCACTAGGCTAGTATTTTATCTACCATGGCGAATGTTCTGATGAGCTGTTCCAATTAGTCCCACCCTCTCCATTCCTTTACAGGACAACACGTGTAGGGCTTGACATGGAATGAAATGATATTCGAACTTCGAAGAGTCACTAAGTAGTTTACGGTGCCATACAACTCCATCAAGTCATGAATCAAACGGTACAGCGCCTTTTTTCTTTGTCACACCTTAAAGTCTTGGAGATCTTCACAAACACAAGTTTCCTTCGCTGGGTCCTTTTAGTGGATGAGAGTTCTCTTGCCCAGCACATTGCACAATAATGGTGCGCAGTACGAGCGAGAAGGAGGTGGCAGCGGGACCAGAGGAGCCTTAGGTACCTTCAAGTAATGGCCCTGGGTCAGCCGAGGTGCGAGGGATGTGTCGAAGACAACTTCACCTCCGGCCGGATTTCCGCACGGGAAAAAAAGTTTCCTCCTTAGCGATGGTGATTCAGGCCTCGGTGGACGCCCAAAGATCTATGTCTTCCTTGATCGCGGGCCTGGGGCTGACAGGTAGAGGTCAGGTCACCCTAGCAGAAACAGGCCGAGACAGCGGCGGCCTGATACGCCCACATACACACGGTGTTCCATCTGGAGAAAGATGGGAACACCGTAGGCCACATCTGAGGGGATCTTTGAAGGGCCTGGGTCAGCCGGGAGGTTAGGGGTCCTCACACTCAGATGGTAACCCGAGAGCCTCCAGTGGGGTGCAGGGGGTACACATGGGGATTTCGTCTTTCCTTCGGCAGTTGGGTAAAAAGGATTCTTTCCCACAAGCGAAGCGAAGCTAGACAAAATTGTCTAGCCACTGACGTCTCGAAGAAACATGGACTTTGCCCTGTATCGATTCGAGGGAAATCCTATAACATTGTCGCGGCAGCGGCTAGTGATAGATAAGGAGGTATGTAATCTAAATATAGATATGATTCGAGATCGGACTCAGGGTCACACTCTCGATTGCAAACAATAGTTAACAAGCTTCTGCCCGCGACTTCGTCCGCGTTAAGATCAGAATAGAAAGTTATTTGCCGCGACCTAGAAAAGTTCCTTAAAGTTTCTGTGAGCCTGGTAGGTACTGGATGCAAATGTACCAGGGTCACAGAACTACTGATCCCGTAACCGCGACCCTAAAATAAAGGTCGAACGGAATGAAAAGTATCCTATGTCCGTCTCCTGGTTCTAAGCTATATCTCCACCAGTTTTCAGCCAAATCAGTACAGCCGTTCTTGAGTTATAAATAGTGTAACTCTATAGTAATAGTGTAATTATTCGAATTTTTCTCTACGTACAAAACTTCCCTGGACTTCCACGAATTATTCAAGACTAAAATTAGCCAAATCGGTAAAGGCGTTGTTGAGTTATAACATTACAACGAAAAATGGCATTGATTTTTTGTGTTTACAGATAGATAGATTTGTTATACAAGAGTGCAAAATTGTTTTTTAACCGCGTGCTCGTTTTTGATGACCGGGCAAGCGAAGGATTTTAAATTTATAATCCTGGCCCTCGATTCTACCAAAGCTAAAACACTTTCATACCACAGTTACTGCAAAAAGTGGCATTAAAATTTTAGACTTTATTTCTATACTCTAAGGTCCAAAATTAAATGACAAAAGTTTCATTATCCTCTTTCATTCACATTTTGTAATAATCAACTGCTTGAAACAAACAACATTATTATATCATGAACAAAACGTGTCTTAACACGTGACATAATTGTAGACACGTGAATTGGTTATCGAAACGTATCACATACGAAAATTATATCGTTACAAACAAACAGTTTCTGTTTGTTATCTATAAATGTCTAAACCTCTGAACTGAAGTGAACAAACTTGAATTTGTATCGGTAAGACCCATCATGGAGGCGTGGCTAGAGAGGCCACACGGCAGCCTCTCGTACCGGCTGACGCAGGTGATTACCGGACACGGGTGTTTCGGGAGTTACCTGTGTCGGATCCGGAAGGAGCCAACGTCCGAGTGCCATCACTGTGATGGGCGCGAGGACACAGAGCTGCACACGCTGACCGAGTGCCCGGCGTGGGACACGCCGAGGCGGGTCCTAGTGGCGGCTCAGGGGGTGGGAGTCCTCACACTCGCCACATTGCTCACAGCGATGGTACGATGCGCGAACGCTTGGGGTGCGGCCGCCTCCTTCTGCAAGCAAGTAATTCTCGAGAAGGAGGCGGCCGGTCGGGTCCGGACTAGACTCCGGGCCCGGGAAGACCGCGAAGAGCGAAGGCGAACCGGACGTCGGAGGTCGCTGAACGACCTGTCACCGACGATCAACGACCCGAGTCGCCTGTTACCCTAGCAGAAGCAGGCCGCGGCGGCGGCGCAAAGTGCGCCTCCCCGTAACCGGGCTAGATGGGGACACTGTGGTCCCCACAACCCGATGGGGGCCATCTCCACAGAGATGGTCCTGGGTCTGCCGGGGTGCAAGAAATATGCTTTTGGCAATCTCACCTCCGGCAACCAAGGACCTAAGACGGCGTGCGTTTTATTCGATTCGAGTCCAACATAACCACCTCCACCGGCTCCGTGGGGGTGGTACCCATGGGGATTTATCGCACGATAAAAAAAAATCTATAAATGTCAAAACCTCTGAACTGAAGTGAACCAACTTGAACTTGCATGTATTTGCGTCCATAACTTTTGCATAATTTACAATATGTTTGTTTGAATTACCGTGATCTGACATCTGACACCGTTTTGCTAAGAAAATGCGTCATAAAAATCGGCGTAAGAAACGCATTTTTACCCGACTACGATGACGCCAAAGGAGGGTTATGATTTTGACAGGCAATATTATTAATCTACGTATATAAAAATCAATGCCACTTTTCGTTGTAATGACTCAACAACGCCTTTACCGATTTGGCTAATTTTGGTCTTGAATTATTCGTGGAAGTCCAGGGAAGGTTTGTACGTAGAGAAAATATCGAATAATTGCCGGGAACCGACATCCACGCGGGCGGAGTCGCGGGCAAAAGCTAGTAATAAATAAATAAAAATTCTACACAACGCTATCTAGACCCATGGTAAGCCTAACTAGCTTGTGTTATGGAATCTAGAATGCGGATAATCATACTTAAATATCTTTCTTTATAACATAGAAACTGCCAGACTAATGCAAATAGCCATATTCATGCAAACAAATATTTGCACTGAGCCGGGATCGAACCCCCGCCTCCTGCGTAGCAGTCGCGTTCAATACCGCCACGCCACAGGCCGTCAATGTCATGTGAATACATGTATATGTATGTTCATTTGTTCCCTCATAGCTCCTCAATTACTAATTATTTAAACAAATGAGGTATCGTTACAAGCATCTTGATCATCCGATGGTTATAGGTTATATGACGTGTCACTGAATCTTGTGTGGCCCCCTCTCGAGCTCATAAGGTACTGTGTTAAAAAATAAATTTGAGATAAATATGTCGTGTTTGGTATCAAATGAAAGGGCTTAAGTAGCACATTTCAAAAATGTATAATTTATTAGTTTTCGCTTGCCCGAAATAATACAAATAAAAATTAAATTTAAAACTATAACCCGACTAGGTATCAACTGAAAAATCACTCTCTAAAAAGTAGGCCGGGAAGAAATGACACTCACTCACAAAATTATGTAACTATCAGTCTATTCTGCCCCGAACTATCCATCGATGCTTAATATTATAAATGCGAAAGTAACTCTGTCTGTCTGTCTGTATGTTACGCTTTCACACCTAAACCCCAGAACCGATTTTAATGAAATTTGTTATAAGTGTAGATTAGGCCTTGAGAAAGGACATAGGCTATGTTTGGTCGCGGTAACCGACATCCGCGCGGGCGGGGCCGCGGGCAAAAGCTAGTACTAAATATTGGGGAGAAGAAGGTAGGATGATGCGTCATCTCAATAGGGTATTTGACTAAGTCGTCGATTCTTCCAAATACTGGTTAATATGATAGCTTGTTCTGAAAAAATATGCCTTGCAAAATAAAATATTGCATATCTAAACTGAAACTATGACTTTTCATTAGTTGAAATTCCCAAAAAAAGTCAAAATATAAAGAATCAAATTCAATTCAAATATATAACTTTTTAGATTCCTCATTAAATTTTAAATAACTTTTATTATGAACTATATAAGTGTAAACGCAACGTAGACCGAGATAAATGCGATATTCTCTTGCACTTCATACATTTGCACTACGCGCTGCCGAAGCGTGACGTCACAATTTCGTGGGATTTTGTATGGAGCGTTTTCGGGCGGCGCGACAAATTGAATTTTTCAAAATCAATCAATTTATCTTGAAAACTATTTGTCGTACGAAAATTTTACTTTTACAGTTCATTATATCATAAGACAGTGGTCAGTTTTCGAAAGTAAAAAAAAAAATAGTCAAATAGCCCATTCCAATCGGTGCAGTTTAACCCAATACATCTTTCAATTATAACGTCGCCTAAGAAACCCCAACATACTAATATGCTAATATCTTCAATGAACTCGACCCTGTGTGATAAATAGTTTGTTTAAAAAAAATATCAATGAAGAGATTATTATAGACGCAAATTCATTAATCATTATAAAACAAAGTCGCTTTTTTATCCCTATGTATGCTTATATCTTTGAAACTACGCTACAGATTTTGATGCGGTTTCTTTTAATAAATAGAGTAATTCATGAGGAAGGCTTATATGTATAATACATGCTTAATATAAGTAGAGGGTGCAGTGGAAATTGGATTTGACGATGTTCGCCGGGTCAGCTATTTAAAGAATGTAATATTAGCCTGCTGCTCCGTCCGCGTGAATGTCGGTTACCGTAATTTTTTACTCATCTCCGGTTCTTTTCGATTGAATAGAACCGTTGATCGGATAGTAGATAGAACAATCGGTTAATAGCGACTTAACTTATGTAAGGTTTGATTTGGAATCTGAATGAAGTCTTCCAAATTAAAAACGTCCGCGTCCACTTCAGAAAAACCGACCAGACATAATATTATTGTCTACAAAATCTACCTCCTCCATGAGCGCAGGCCTGGGGGTGATCGGTGGAGCCGCCTGTCACCCTAGCAGAAGCAGGCCGCGGGCGGCGCAAAGTGCGCCTCCTCGTACCCGGGGCTAGATGGGGACACTGTGGTCCCCACAACCCGAAGGAGGCCATCTCGAAAGAGATGGTCCTGGGCCTGCCGTGGTGCGAGAGATATATTATGTTTTCTGCAATCTCACCTCCGGCAACCAAAGACCCAAGACTGCGTGCGTTTAGAAACTATCACGATTTATTGGGTATTATTTTAGTAACTTAAACCTAGCACGAAGTTTTAGCTACCTATCAGCAGCCATGGTCAGCGGGGTGAACACAGATGGTAGAATATGGTAGATTGTCAAATGGTAGATGGTAGATTGTGAAATAGTAGCTTGTTAAATGGTAAATGATAGAAGCTCGATTGTTAAATGGTAGATGTTTTATAGTTAAATGGTAGATGGTAGATGGTACTGGAAGCTTCGGCTTCCTTTCAGGAGCCATGGTCAACGGGATGATTTAAAGTTGTCACAAAATTTGAAGTATATTTTTTTTTTCAAAATTCTTCCTTTTTATTTTTCTCCGTAGATTTACAAGAGTCCGTTTTCTCTCCAGGTACCCGAATCCGTTAAGCTGTCAATATCAACATGTTGCTCGATGAGGTCATGCCCACGATGCGGAGTCTCAGCCCTGATGCCGAAGACATGAGTTCCAGGCCCAAGAAACCGCGGAGTAGCCTGGTATGTAGAACATCCGCTGACAATGAGCGACTTTATTTTATACCATGTAGTGATGTCAAGGATGCGAGAGTATATATCCTTATATGTATATATATAAAGAGTATAGCCTCTTTGGCGTAGCGGTAGTGCACGCGACTGCCACGCAGGAGGCGTGGGTTCGATTCCCACTCAGTGCAAATATTTGTATGCAAGAATATGGCTATTTGCATTGGTCTGGGTGTTCCTATGTATAATATGTATGTATTTAAAAAAAAGAAGTATATAAGTATGTTTATCCACATTCTAGATTCCATAACACAAGCTATAAAAGCTTACCATGGGTCTAGATAGCGTTGTGTAGAATGTTGTATATTGTATAATATTATGTTATTAATCCCTAGCTTTAATTTCAGGACTTCAAGCTTTCCGACTTCGAAGAGAAGATACGGCTGAACGAAGACCTGACTCCAGACCCTGATATAGAGGCAATCTCCAAGAAACTTAGTATGCAGGTTAGTGCTTTTATAAGAGCTTATTACACACACAATCACACAACTTTAGACCAAAAGAATAACTTATTCTTTAAGTCTAAGCCTAATATTTAATATACTAATATTATATTTTTTTAGATTATACATTAGGTATATTTTTGAGCAGTTTGGAGTCGAAACTTTGGGTCCGTGCGGTCCAAGTGCGCGTGCAGTTTTCAAATAGCGAAGCGTTTAATTGACTCTTCCCGTGACCACCTTTTAAATTCGAAATACGGATTTGGAGAGAAGAGAAGGTGTGGCTCAATAGCTCAGTTGGAAGAACATTCCCACAAGGTGTTATTTTATAAAATTTAGTTTAGTTTGAAAACGGAGCATTTCAAATTCCTGGTGATCAAATCAGTTTGACCACGAGGAAGCACCGCCCCTGTAAGCAAAAGGTAGCGGGTTCATGTCCCACTTGAGTTCTTCTTTTTTCCGATGCATTTTGAAATTTTTTTGGACACTATATCCATGAAGTTTTTTGAACTTCTGCCTATTTACTTTTTGTTTTTTTTGTGATATTTTTTCACATTACCTGAAAGGTTGCCTGGAAGATATCGCTTGAAGCGATAAGGCATTGTACATTCAATTTGTCTCTACTGTAAATAAATCTAATAGTGTATAGCTCGTGCGAGTTAACATGGCACCTGCCTCGAAGACACCCTCCTCCCGCTTCCCCGCGCGCGACCCCGCTCTCGCCGTGCGAGGCTAGTAGCGTCAGCATACACCCCTCCCGCTCACCCGCGCAAAGCCCCGAGCCAGGTGCCATGTTAACTCGCACGAGTTGTACAATAAAGTATTATCTATCTATCTATCTAATTATCTGAAAATATTTTCATAACAAGGTGATTGAAAAATCACACGGAATTAGAGAGCTGTCTCCTCAAATTCTTTGCGCACATTAATGATGTTGCACAAACTTGCTATACCTATACATCTGTTTCCGCTGCTGCGGAAGACTATATTTTTAAAAAAAAGAGCATCTTCGTTCAGCGTTCAGAAGCGGAAATTCCATGACAGAATGTCCGGCAAAGTAGATTACCAGATATAGAAGGTTAAAGTTGCAATGTTCAACTGAAACAAGTCAGAACAGAACCTCTACACGTGTATCGCCTGAACCACGTGGTCGTACGACCATTTTATTTTGGTCTCTGTGCTAAAAGGTTATGGTATATTATTGCTTGCTATAAGTTGGGTCACTTATCACATTGCAAGGTCATAGGCAACAAGGAAATCGACAATTTAGATTTGACTGTAATACATTTTTTTTATTGTGCAGTCTGAAGGTAACTCAGAATTATTCATTGAAACTTTATCGCAAAAAGTATAGATTATTTTTGATTGAACTCCCGACTGTGTAGCCCATATCCCTATTTTTAGGGATCTAAGGTGGCAAGGAGAGGGGAGGGGGGTTGGGATACGTAGGTATTAATAAGTTCGGGGTGGCCGTTGGGAATACAAATGTTTGCAACAACGACCACCAATTGTGACCTTTTCAATGGTGGCCATTGGGAATAAGCCATTAGCAGAGGTGTCGGCTAGCCAGGTGACTTCAAGTAAGTTGCGAAAACTTTCGAAATATAATTTACTTTTAAGCCGAAGTTTCTGCTGCTTTTCAGCAGCCTTGATCGCGGTGTGACTCATGATGGTAGTTGTCACATAGTTTGAAGTATAAGTTATCTCAATATACCCGATTCATGGTGAATTATTGGTGTTCGTATTTACGCAGAATGAGCTCACTGTGTCGTTAAGTCTTGCTGGATTTTGCTGCTTACTGGGTTTGACTGGTGGTGGTTGACTGGACCCCAAGCTGGGGGTACGTTCCATCAGTTCTCTCTATTAAAATTTGGGTGTTTTTTAAATTCCATAGCCTCGCGGATCATTCTCGGTATATTTTATATCGATGTTCTTTGGCGAGTATCTGTGGTTTATCAAATCTTAGGTAATGCTTGGTGCCTTGTTGCGCGTGTTCACATACAGCTGACTTATGGCGTGGCTGTGTGTTTAGGCGTGAAAGCGTAACATACAGACAGACAGACAGAGTAACTTTCACATTTATATACTAGCTTTTGCCCGCGGCTCCGCCCGCGTGGATGTCGGTTATCGCGACCAAACATAGCCTATGTCCTTTCTCATGGTCTAATCTACCCCTATACCAAATTTCATCAAAATCGGTTCAGTGGTTTAGGCGTGAAAGCGTAACTTCAGAGTTACTTTCGCATTTATAATATTACTAGCTTTTGCCCGCGGCTCCGCCCGCGTGGATGTCGGTTATCGCGACCAAACATAGCCTATGTCCTTTCTCATGGTCTAATCTACCCCTATATCAAATTTCATCAAAATCGGTTAAGTGGTTCAGGCGTGAAAGCGTAACAGACAGACAGACAGAGTTACTTTCGCATTTATAATATTAGTATGGAAGTATGGATTAGTAGGTATGGATGGATACGTTTTAATCAACCGTATGAATGATGTTATTACTTTGTAAAACAGATAATTAGCTCATTTAAGAATTATTTTGTACTGCTTTTTTGTGACGTAGTACGAACCAAACAAAAAGTAACTGTCTGATAAGAAGTAATGATTAATTAAAATGCTATAAAAATTGAGATAATTTACAAAAAACTTGTAGGCATAATCATAACATAACCACTGTTGCGTAGCGGTAGTGTTTAATAAGAACACGGAGGACAGTATATGATTAAGTAACGGAGATGCCCCATTGATATTTCTCCTAATAAAAACGCGCGCCGAATGCGGGTGGGAAGAGAGACGCGCGGGGTGTCAAAAGTCGAAGGACGTCATAGGTATAACGTTCCTACCGAATGAGTCCATTTGACGTTTGGATGACACGCGACTCGATTGCCTTGCAACAACTCCGCTATCATTTCCTTCTCCATGATATAGAATGTCCTAGCTATAATATTGGTATAGATAGCGTTGTGTTGCTCACCGTCTTTACAGAAGCAGGCCCATGACGGCAGCGTGACGTGAGGGATTCACGCGTGCCCCCCCCCCCCCCAAAGAAGCGGGATGACACCCGAAATTTCCCACAGACGCGGAATAGCACCCGAACCACCCCCTAGGCGAGGCCGCATTGTAGCCGTAGGTCTGATGGCAGTCCTGGGACATCCTTCCGAGGGCTTACCCGGGGCTCCCAACCATAGGCTGTTGGGCGTTACCGTGAGGGTTTTTAGTCGTTAGGAGTCCGGCCTATCATCCATGAAGGATTTTCCCTCACGGTAAAAAAAAGCCTAATGTCCTAGCTAAAATATTGGTCTAGTTAGCGTTGTGTAGAATGTCCTAGCTAAAATACTTATCTAAACAGTTTCGTGTAGAATGTCCTAGCTAGAATATTTGTCTAGACAGCGTTGTGTGACATGTCCTAGCTAGAATATTTTGTCTAGACAGTGTTTTGTAGAATGTCCTAGCTAGAATACTTGTCTAGACAGTGTTGTGTAGAATGTCCTAGCTAGAATATTTGGTCTAGGCAGCGCTGTGTAGAAAGTCCTAGCTAGAATATTTGGTCGAGGCAGCGTTGTGTAGAATGTCCTAGCTAAAATACTTATCTAAACAGTTTCGTGTAGAATGTCCTAGCTAGAATATTTGTCTAGACAGCGTTGTGTGACATGTCCTAGCTAGAATATTTTGTCTAGACAGTGTTTTGTAGAATGTCCTAGCTAGAATACTTGTCTAGACAGTGTTGTGTAGAATGTCCTAGCTAGAATATTTGGTCTAGGCAGCGCTGTGTAGAAAGTCCTAGCTAGAATATTTGGTCGAGGCAGCGTTGTGTAGAATGTCCTAGCTAGAATATTTAGTCTAGGCAGCGTTGTGTAGAATGTCCTAGCTAGAATATGGGTCTAGTAGATAGTGTTGTGTAAGAATGTCCTAGCTAGAATATTTGGTCTAGGCAGTGTTGTAGAATGTCCTAGCTAGAATATTTGGTCTAGGCAGTGTTGTGTAGAATGTCCTAGCTAGAATATTTGTCTAGGCAGCGTTGTGTAGAATGTCCTAGCTAGAATATTTGTCTAAATAATGTTGTGTACCTACAATGTTTTAGCTAGATTATTTATTTATCATTAGAGTTGTTCAATTTGATATGTAATTAGTGTTTTTATATATACGAGCAATTCAGAAGTGTATATTTTTTGGTGTTGCTTTTTATACGCACAGGTATTGAGATGGATCCTTGAATGACGCTTAATCGGCGTAATAACTATTTTGTTCATAGACCCTATTGAAAATTCAATTTGTTGTTTATATTTTTTACAAAGTTTCTGATTAGATCATTCCGAAGAACTTATGTGGTAATGAAAGATGTTAGATATTTAAGTTAGTCTAATAAACACTAAATATTTTCTTCTATCGAAATTTTTATTTCTTAGTCTCATGCGAGTGATATTCGTAGGTGTGCTTCGTGGAATAGGAAATTAATTATTTAAAATGAAGTATACCTACGGGTGCGCTAAGTGGAATACTTTAGGTATGCTTTGGGGTGTGCTAAAATTCGGTGTGCTTCACGGAATACCTCCTTACAAATACTAGCAAACCGGGAAAACCTCGTTTTGCCAATCATCCATCCATATTATTATAATCACGTCTGTAAATTCCCGAAGGGGTAGGTTTCATCAATTATGATTTTCGGTCCCACGACGTAATAGGGGGCGAGCGTAATGCCGTCTAGCTACGTTTGTTTGATTGCAATAAAACGAACGTAAGATATAGGTTGCTGTGGGTCACGGTCACGGGATCAGTATTTCTGTGACCCTGGTACATTTGCATGAAGTACCAGGCTCACAGAAATTTTAAAGAACTTTATCTGGATCGCGGGAACAGGAGCAGTGTGTTCTAAACCTTTCTATTTCGAACGTAACGCGGATGAAGTCGCGGGCAAAAGCTAGTAATCTATATTAGTCATAATTATGTTTAAGCGTTATCAAACTCTACATAAGATATAATTACATAAACGTATTAAAAATAGATTAAGTATCAAAAAAGATTACTATAAGAAATTTGATTTAATTGCGTGATTTCGCTTCGCTACATCGTGCGATGAAGCAGTGCAGCAATGTGTTGACAGTTCGGTTCGGTACTCGATCAATAGGTTAAGCTACTTAGGTGCGGTTGCCATTTGGACTGGTGACCACTTAGGGAAATTTTATCTTAACAACAGGGCTTCGATTCTAAAACCAAACTAGTGGTGCCATCGCCACTGCAAAAAAACGGCATTAATTAATAGACTTTAATGATGATATAGTACTCATAGAGAGGGAACCGGAGCACATGCAGGACACTCTCAGCAAGTGGACACAGGCCCTCGAAAACAACGGCCTTCGTATAAGTAGGACCAAGACCGAATACTTGAAATGCAGCTTCTCTGGTCTAACATCCGACACAGACATAACCATTGGTGGCCAGTCATTGCCCAAAGTAAGGGATTTCAAGTACCTGGGATCAGCAGATGCAAACGTAGATGCCGATGTGACCCATAGAGTAAATGCGGCATGGCTCAAATGGAGAACCCTTTCTGGTGTGCTGTGTGACCCCAAAATGCCGATAAGACTCAAGGGGAAGATCTACAAAACTGCAGTTAGACCGGCAATGATTTACGGTGCTGAGTGCTGGGCCACCAAAAAACAACATGAACAGAAACTGCATACCACCGAAATGAAAATGTTACGATGGTCAGCCGGAGTTACAAGGCTTGATAAAGTACGGAACGAGTACATCAGAGGCTCCTTTAAGGTAGCGCCAATAGCTGATAAGTTGGTGGAAAGTCGTCTGCGCTGGTATGGACATGTGATGAGGCGGGACGAAGAGCACGTAGTGAGGAAAGCCCTAGCTATCCCTGAAAATAAGAGAGGCAGAGGACGCCCGCAGGCCACGTGGTGGGCAACCGTCTCCAAGGACTTGGAACGGGCTCAAATTGACAACCAGACAACCCAAGATAGACAGTCTTGGCGACTTAGAACGAGGAGGGCCGACCCCAAATGAAATGGGAAAAGGCACGGCAGAAGAAGAAGAATTAATAGACTTTAAAGCGTTGCGGTAAAAGTTCAAAATTGAATGACTTTTTGCATAATTGAAAGAGTGTAATGAAACTGTTTTCATTTCATTTTGAACTTTATCCTTATATAAATAAAGTCTAAAATTGTATGAGTGACTGCGCAGTGGTTTAGCTGTAGTAGAATCGAGGGCCTGGAGAATGGGCTGTTATATGAACAACACTCCGTGATTGGCCATTTAGCTACAACTCCAAAGAGAGATCAGTTGACAATTGCCCCAATATAGCGCTGCCATCTTGCCCAGCACCGCCTGGGGAATGTTCTTAAGGACACGTCAGTTTGACTTAACCTCGCCTAATGGTAACCTAAAGCCAAAGTCTAAGGAAAGAGGACCACCAGTACAAACACGTACCATGTTAACAATGGTAGCACTCAGCTTGACGGCCTCATCAGATGCTTTTTCACGCCCCGCTTAAAGGACCCGGGACTGTAGGAAGAAGGAAACACGTGAGCTGGCAGGGAGTTCCAGGTCTTAATGGTGCGGCATAGGAATGAGTCACTGAAACGCTTGGTTCTTGATGGAATATTCTGCACCGTATGCGGGTGATATCTAAGCCTTGTATTATCCTTTCGATGCTATATCGGTATCGTAAGGAGGCGCGGGAGCAGGGACGGGAACCCGAGCCCGAAGAAATTCGGGCCGTGAGGTCTCAGCTCCACAGGGACATGGTAGCGGAATGGGAGCTACGACTTGGGCGACCAAGCGCAGGGCACGCCGTAATAGCGGCGGTAAGACCCATCATGGAGGAGTGGCTAGAGAGGCCACACGGCAGCCTCTCGTACCGGCTGACGCAGGTGATTACCGGACACGGGTGTTTCGGGAGTTACCTGTGTCGGATCCGGAAGGAGCCAACGTCCGAGTGCCATCACTGTGATGCGAGCGAGGACACAGAGCTGCACACGCTGACCGAGTGCCCGGCGTGGGACACGCCGAGGCGGGTCCTAGTGGCAGCTCTAGGGGTGGGAGTCCTCACACTCGTCACATTGCTCACAGCGATGGTACGATGCGCAAACGCTTGGGGTGCGGCCGCCTCCTTCTGCCAGCAAGTAATGCTCGAGAAGGAGGCGGCCGGTCGGGTCCGGACCAGACTCCGGGCCCGGGAAGCCCGTGCAGAGCGAAGGCGAACCGCACGTCGGAGGTCGCAGAACGACCTCCGTCCTCCATGAGCGCTGGCCTGGGGGTGACCGGTGGAGCCGCCTGTCACCCTAGCAGAAGCAGGCCGCGGGGGCGGCGCAAAGTGCGCCTCCCCGTAACCGGGGCTAGATGGGGACATTTTGGTCCCCACAACCCGAAGGGGGCCATCTCGAAAGAGATGGTCCTGGGTCTGTCGGGGTGCGAGAGATATGTTTTTTGACAATCTCACCTCCGGCAACCAAGGACCCAAGATGGCGTGCGTTTTAGTCGGTTCGAGTCCGACATAACCACCTCCACCGGCTCTGTGGGGATGGTATCCGTGGGGATTTATCGTAAAAAAAAAAGCCTTGTATTATTGTCCTGTGTAGGAAAAAAGATGCCACCAACCAATCACCCCGAAATGAGAGCCTACCTACTTCTTATCATATAGGTATATATCATCAAATTGATACCAGCCACAGACTAAATAAAAAAAAATACTTTGCTAGCAATAGAACGAATTATCTAACGATAAGATAAGTATGTTGTACACAGAAAAACTTGATCGAACCTACTCAAGTCCAATAGGTCATATTTCTTACGAATGCGTGACGTAATAATATGACGAATGATGTAAAAACCCAAACATTGTGCAATTTACGGCAATGCTAGAGTTGTTGGGTTGTGAAACTAGATGGCGCTTTTATCAATTATATTTCAGCCATACATTTTTTTGAGATTTATTTTTCTTTTGTTGGTTAGAATTAAATATGTGGTTTTAAAATTAATATATTATAACTATATGAGCCAATAAAGTTATCAGGGCTCAAAGCAACATCTACTGATTAACGGGCGAGGCTTTATCGTAGGCTTTCTTAAAATTTGGCGGCATTCGCTCCCATAAAAAAACAAAAGGAAAAGAAAAGGAATGGGCACTTGAATGAAGAATAAAATATTAATTATTAATTTGAAAAATCACTGTTATTTGGTCAGTAAAGAAATATTCAGACTTTTAAATTGTATTCACAACCATACTACAAAGTAAAATGAAAGAATGCTGTTAAAATTAATTATGTAACTGATACGTGAGACATTTTAATGTTTAAGTATATGTACATTAATTGGGTAGCGTCAGTACCTACATTGAAGGTTCAATAGGTCACAGGCTAAAAACCTTATTACCATTTTGAAGCGATAGAACATAATTTCGTTTGGTAATTTAAGTTCTCTATTTATTTATTATTGAGTTACCTTTCGATTGAGCGCGTGGACTGCAATACGCTAATTGATTTAGGTGCATAGTAGGTATGTCTCATGTTCACTAAATAATAACCATTTTCCTGGTATCATTACAATATCATATTATTTTTGTGATTTTAAGTTCAGTTATGCCATCTATTATTGAATAGTCTTAAAACACTGAAACATTAGTATCGCTATTGAAATATAGATGGCGCTGTTAAGGAAATTTGTAAAAGCGTTTCCTTTAGAAATTAATGCGTAAAAATAATTTTATTTATCTGGTATGTTAAAATAAAATAAAAGTCTTAATATGTACATACATAATTTATTTACTCAATTTATAATTGCATGATGTCACTTCTCTGTCTTATCAATAGCTCCGTCTCGTTCTAAATGTCTGCATGACGTGTGCAATTTCACGTTGTTCGATCGTCACGGACTCTGAAGTCAGTCACAAACCGATTCTGATGTCGTATGATCTTGTTATTTGATGTTATTTCTTTAATAATATCGTCTATAATTACCTTCATTTTGTGTTTAAAGTGATTATCGCAACTATACCTGCGATTATAGTGCTTAAATTCGTTCAGTAATAGTGTATTTCGTGAGTTATATACTGTGATAAGTGGAACATTATAAAAAACAGTAAACCTTGCTGTTTTCCAAGTGCTTTTACCTGTTTTCGTGGATTATCTTCCGTTATTGAAGGTAACGAAGCGCATCGAACCTTTGCTACAGCAGTCTTTCTAAAGAAACTACTTTTATATAATTTTAACCTAATCGTAACTTTGAATTTTTTAGGTTACAATAATTTTGCATAAAATAAACACGGTCCTTTGGTATTTACTTTAGGTATTTTTACTATGATTACTCATCAAACAACAACGTATTTTGTCACTTCTTATCAGATTCTTATTTTAAGTAAATGGAATTCGCTAAAAATGTCTACTTTTACTTTTTTTATAACGTACATACTTACCAGCTCGATTACGCTTCATTTATTTACAGATACCGACTTAATGTTATAAAGCTATGTTATTTCGCTGTACAAGCTACATAAATTCACATTAACTTTAATAATAAACAGTAAATACTGAAATAACAAAACGTATGTACATTTTCCTGCTAAGCTGCCATTATAACTGCAATTTTTTTTTTTCAATAACCAAGCACTAATTTCAGGTCCCTTCGAGCCTAGTCATTAATTTGGTAATTTTTAAGACTTTCATGTTGAGATAATTTATTTTTCATTATCTGTGTGAGGTCATTTGGGGACAAGAAATCCACTAAGAGAATTTCTTATTTACTTGAAATCAAATTCAATATTCTTCATAAATTCTTATTAGAACTTAGAAGGCTAGGCTATAATATTATTATTTATTATGTACTTACTTCAGATGAATCAACAAGGTGCCTAAATCAGTAAATACTTATGTAAAAAGCAATCAAATGCTATTACTCTGTGCTATTAGATTAGAATGAATGAAAACAAAGTGATACATACTGATATGACTTATTAAGTCAATAAGTAGGTATCTAAGCACTTTTAGGCAAAAATTTTTGATTGGGATATTATGGTATTGAAATTATCGTACTACTTATATTATAAATCTGAAATTTTCTCAATTATGCCCTAATGGTTGAATGTATATGACTGAAACAGGGATAATTTATAGAATGAAATAACTTAAAGGCTACTATTATCTCGAGAATAGGTCCCATGATCATAATTTCATGTAGGCAAAGCGGCAGACAGCACAGGTTGGTAATAATTATATTTACAGGTGTACTAGACAGTGACATTTCTGAACTAAGTATACATATCATTTGGTTAAAAAGACCACTGTAAATAGGTCGGTGCAAATATTTGTATGCATGAATATGGTTATTTGCATTGGTCTGGGTGTTTCTATGTATAATATGTATGTATTTACAAAAAAAAGTATTTAAGTATGTTTATACATGGGGCTAGATAGCGTTGTGTAGAATGTTGCGGAATTTATGTGGAAGGCTACTAAAATTGAAGCAGCCAAAATTGGCAAAATAATTATATCAGTCAAACATATATGCCCATTACAAGAAGGTCTCAGCCAATTTATTGAAGTTTCACCATCATCATTTTCATATTGCTGCTACTTGGTTTAATTTTTCTGCCATTTTTTTCTTAATATTCCTCAATGTTTAACACAACATTACCCACGGTGACCATAGCTTACATTGCTTGTGTTATGGAATCTAGAATGCGGACAAACATACTTAGATTTTTTTTTGTAAATACATACATATTATGTATCATAGAAACACCCAGACCAATGCAAATAGCCATATTGATGCATACAAATACTTTGACTGCGTGGGAATCGAACCCGCCCGGGAACACAACACGAGGTTATTATAGCCGCGGTGTTCTGTAGGGCGGAGGCACTTCCCCAGTTATCTTCAAGCTATACAAGTATAGATGACTGACATACTGAATTTCGAAGTTCAAAATAGCGATGAACTGTAGCCCTAAAGTACCGAAACGCGACTCACAGTAGTGCGAAAGTGCGGCACATCCATTCACACATAGTATGAATGTATTCCAGCACGATGCACGTTAGTGCGAAAGTCTATTAAATGCAAAGGCATGCCACATAGTTAGGTTATTTATAATTAAATGCAACAAAATGTAATTGGGGTACAATACATATTTTTTTATCATATTCTAAGTGTATGTACCTCATTTCTTTAGAAATCATTCTAAGATACGCACTAAATGAAGTAAAAATGTATCTGAAGTTCATAATTGTAGCCTTCGAGTTAGCATAAAATAGGATGTGTGACTAAGTGGCTGCCTTCGCATTTACTAGACTTTCGCACTAACGTGCATCGCGCTGGAATACATTCGACTATAGGTCCAACCATACCAAACGGATCGCATCGGCCCGCATCGAAACGAATTTTACAATCTTTAAACGAAATTAAATCTTGTATACAGTGTTTAAAGTTTATATTACCAAGTCAAGGGTAAACACAGCCGGTGACATGCCGCGATACAAGATCGGCTCCGTCCGCGTGCGTACGGACCGTGCGATGCGATACTGGCCGATGCGGGCCGTTTGGTGTGGTTCCACCTTATGTATGAATCGATGTCGAATACTTTCGCACTACCGTGCTTCGCGGTGGAAAACATTCGAAAATAAGATTATCGATGTAGCGCACTTTCGCACTACTATTCAGTATGACAGTCTTTAGACGTCTGAAGATTTTGGAGGGGCCCAAGTCAGTACTTATTCTGCCCATTCTGATCACATCATGAAAGCGTCGGCGTCGGTAGCTTAATGGTTAAGGAGCCGGCCTTACGATCGAGAGGTCCTGGTTTCGAATCTTAGCTATTACATTACCGACGTGAACCCACTCATAGCACAAGCAATTTAGCTTAGTTGGAGGGGTACCTATCCTACTAATATTATAAACGCGAAAGTTTGTGAGTATGGATGGATGTTTGTTACTCTTTCACGTAAAAACTACTTAAGGCCAGGTAGGCCGCATTTTGAGTTTTTTAAAAGCATTTGAATCATAGGAAAAAGCGTTTTAAATTTCGAAAAAAAGATATATATTAGTTAAGGATCCAGTCTAGTCAAATTCGCATTCAGTTACCAGATCTGATGAACTTCACTCGATAGAAAAAAATCCCAAAGTTACCCCTTTTCGTTATTTTTTTTTGAATATTATGACTAAATTACTTATGCTTTCTATAAAAATTTTGTACTAAACTAAAGCCACTACATATGTCTAGACATTTTCGCAGATTTTGACTATATTATGAAATAATTTTTAAAGTTATATTTAAATACCTACTAAATTCGCGAGTGCTCGCGCCGCTGAGGCCCGAAAAGTAGCGCCAGTCGCGCGCTGGCGCTTACCGAAGTAGGACCTGTGTCAGTTTTTGCGCGACAGTTTCGTGCACCAATCAATCGGTTTTACGTATTTATAATAAATTGTTGCAAGTCATTCAATATGGGCAATAAACAACGCAAGCTAAAGAAGTCGTGCAAAGCCATAAACTAAATTTCTAACTCCGATTGGTAATTTAAAAAATTATCATACCTAAATAATACGCTCATAGCGCCATAGTATAAGAATATCAGTATTACTACTGAAGATGCTACTTACGATTTTCTATAATTCATATTTTATCTATATCAGTACAGGGGTACCTAGTACCTACAATATTCGTACATTGTATATAATTTGTGTGTGTGTAAATAAATATAAATTTAGTTTTAGTTTAGGATAGAATAATTTTAATATTTAGGTAGGTTAGTTTAATTATTGGCCTTTTTTTATCGTGCGCAAAATCCTCGTGGATACCACCCCCACGGAGCCGGTGGAGGCGGTTATGTCGTATAACCTCCCCTTCCGGCTCTGGCAGGGGAGGTATTCGAGGGGATTTCCGCACGAAAAAAAGAAGGTACAGTGTAAATTTATATAAATACTTCATAAAAACTAGCACCACGACCCACAGTCGGCGTGCCCACAGTCGGACTCGAACCGACTAAAAAGTCGGTTTGAGTCCGACATAACCTCCCCTTCCGGCTCCGGCAGGAGGGGATTCCCGCACGAAAAAAGTTGTTAATCTCGTTAACTTTAGGTATTTAACTGCCCTGTCGACGACGAACGGTGCGATTATATAAAGTAACCGTTAGCATCAATTCAAACAAATGTTTGTAAAATTACAAGCATTATTATTATTATTATAATGTAAGTTTTTTTCGCCCAAGCAACTAAACACATAGAACAAACAGTTCTCAAACTCATACAGTTTTTTTTAATTTCGTATTTATTTCTTACTTAATATAATCATATAACTAAATAAAGTTAAAAAAACTGCATTTAATTTTCTAAGTCAAATCAAGTTTTCCTACTGCATATTTCTATACTGTGACGCTGGCGGGGTCATAGCCGAGTTCACCGTCACTGCGTTCGCGCGTAATATTTTACGAGCGGCCGGGATCGCTATAAATGCCTACTTTTGCAGGAAAACAGGGCCTTAATGGATTTTCATGAAACTTTACAATAATATAGCTTATACTTCAGAATAACACATAGGCTATATTATTATATCATCACGCTACTACTCAAAGGAACGGAGCAGTGATCATTACTATCAGCAAATTCGGCCGGCATCGGCTGTATTTTTCTACGCAACTAATATAAACTACTCGAAATAATAATCCTGCGCAGACGAAGTCGCCGGCACCAGCTAGTTAGTAATATCGGTTCTAATATTCTTTAAAACATCAGAAAACTGCTGCATACATACAATTTGTGTGTATGACGTATTTTATACTATTGTAAAGCACAATAATATTATCTAGATAGGCACAAAACCAGGTCAAGAGCAATGTAGGTTGAATATAAACCGCCGTCATGCGGTCTTTGCCATAATGCCTTTTTTATGGCATAGACAATTTTTATTCTTTAGAAGCTACTTCAAAAAAGGAAGAGGGTTATTTTGATAAAATAGAACATTCATCGACGATGTATGTCCCTCGATATCTCCGCCAAATAATTTGTAAGTAATTAGTGAATTTTAATGCATCCATGCCTTTTTGGTCTTAGTTTGATTTTGACGGGAGCGACTGCCGTGTGACCTCCCAGCTCCGCTAGGTAAACCTAATCTAGCTAGAGTTCATCTAATTACCCGGCTATAAGATCTTGGCATAGAATAAATATAAGAAAGAAGCTAAATAGTAGGATTCTCTTTAGGGTAAGCAGCGTGAGTGTAACGCCCCTGGTGTTGCATGCGTTCATAGGCCGCGGTTACCACTTTCCATCAGGTGGGCCGTGTACTTCTCTGACACCTAAGTGGTATAAAAAAACGGAGATTTTGGAAGCCCCCTTAATACGTATCTAAAAACATAAAAAGAGAGTTTAAAAAATCTCAAATGAGACAATAGATAAATAACTTTACTGCTACAATTAGCATGTGGGTTAATATGTGCAATAATTATAAATTTAGACTTTCTATACCGCCATACGCCATGCTCACTCTCACTGACAATGAAATACGAGTAAGTTGAATGCGTATTGCGTCCAGTGCGTAAATAAAATGTAATGCTGTTGTCTATGATCATGGACATAGACTGTCTGAATGAATTTCTTTTTTTTATAATTTGAAAAAAGGAATGTGAAATTTATGGCTTATTTTTTTTTAATTCCGTCGTCTGATTATAATTTTTATTGTTTTTGTGAATATAAATGTCACCACGAAGGTGATTCTTTAAGCCATGATTTGATAGTGGAATCATTATTATCTAATTAGCAGTCACTTCAGCTAGACATAAAGGCAAAATTCTTCGTCATTTTTAGTACACTAACAAAGAAATAGATATTGGGTAATCTAGTTGTAATTACTCTCAAGTCTCTGAAACAGTGATTGCCAAAAATAGTTCCGACGCCGATAGCACCCTGCCAAAAAGATTTTTATCTACCAGACAATATTGGAAAAGAAATAATTATGTCAGGCAATGTAACCGACAACCGACAGCTAAATTTCTTTTAAAAAAATATTGTCGGTAGTGCGTCGTATTGAAAATGCGACACATTTTTTTTATACCATGTAAAGTAATGACACCTGAATATATAAAGTGGTTATCGCGGTCTATTAATGAACATGTCAACATCAGGGGTGTCATACTCGTGCTGCAGACACTGTAGAAACCTTCAAATGCCCTTCTTCAGGAACCCCATATTTTTTTCTTTTTTTTTTAAAATAAATATTGCACAACATTCTACACAACGCTATCTAGACCCATGGTAAGCTTTTTTATAGCTTGTGTTATGAAATCTTGAATGCGTATAAACATACATATATACTTTTTTTTTGTAAATACTGTATGTATATTATGTTATACATAGAAACACCCAGACCAATGCAAATAACCATATTCATGCATATAAATATTTGCACTGAGTGGGAATCGAACCCGCGCCTGCTGCGTGGCACTCGCGTGCACTACCGCCACGCCTCAGAGGCTGTGTATTGTAGCTTAAAAATCCCATAGCAGGGAGTTAATTCCAAGGTTTAAGAAAAGTGCGTATTTCTAGGTATGTAATTTATTTTTCAAAGTGACTTTCACAAATCACTTGCATTAATGTGGGGCATAGTATAGTTTGGAGTGGTCATTATTTAACTTAAAATAAATGTTATAATTACGATTAACAATATAGACCTTCTGTTCTTCATATGTACAGTCAACGCTATAAGTTGATTAACACTAAAATATTTTACAAATCTTTTTTATATTGGAATGCATCTGTCTATAGTAAATGTAGTGTTATGATTCCCAGAAGACAAACTTAATTTACGCCGGGATCATGGGGTCCAAGTGCACGTCTATTATATAAAGACATAACAAAACGTTTAATAGACACTACCCGTGATTAGAGGGCTGGTTTATTCCTTGCGCAAAGGATTGACATTGCCATTCAGCGTGGCAATGCCGCCAGCCTTCTGGCCCCCCTCTCGGTTGACGTCGATGGGGAGGAATTCTTTGACGCCTGAACCTGCAGTTTTGCACATATCTTGTTCTAGATTTTTATTTATAATAATTATTGAATATTATTATTATGTACATAATTGAAGTTTTCTAAGATAAATAAATATTCTATTTACATATTCAATGTTTTGTTTTTCACAATTTTATGTAAGGTTTAGGGGCCACAGTGTTCAATAAATTAGAATTTCTTAAGCTACTTTTGTAGTTGATTACGGTACAAACAAGGTTCTTAATTAGCCTCCCAACATTGGGATAGGCCTATGTCCAGTAGTGGACAGCGATAGGCTGGCTAATTGAGTATTCTACTGACTAAGTAGTCAATTTAGTTACTTTTTACTAAACGTCAAAACGTCATAAGGTAACATGTATGAAAAACGATTTAGTGACGTCATAAAATTTAATAGTCAAATCAGTTACTATTATAGGTTGGGTGGATGATTAATAATAAATAAAAACTATAAAATAAGAACCGACGCAATTTTTACCGCTCTTGTACCATTCTTAATTTAATACGCTCGGTTAGATAATTTAGTTTAAGTATAGGATAATACCCAATTGATTGACTAGCCATCTTTTCATCCTATAAAGGTACAATGGGTATAATTAGGTTTGGGGACCTAGGGGCCAATACTATCATTGGTAATCTGTGAAGATGAAACAGCTCAAGACTAATATAGGCAATAGCCTATAGCCAATAGATAATAGGCAAGGGCCGCAAGGAATTCTGATCCTGTTTTTGACCCCCACAGAAACTTATTCCCTGGATAAAAATTGCTATTCCATACCACAATATTAATCTCTGTGCTAAAATTCAGTCAGATCTCTTAAGTCATTAGAGCGTAATTGAAAAATAAACACCTTCACAAATGATGTGAAACAATAATATTATTAGAAGGAATTAGGAACACCAACGCAAAAATTACAGGTTAAATAGAACACGATGCATCTCCACAGAGTAAATAACTTTTTTATCGTTGTTTTTTTTTTAATAGAACGTCCTTGCAAAGACGTTCGGTCATACCCGGTCGTTTACCCGCGCCTTTTGGCTGTTTGATGTAACATCTAAATATATTGGCGCGTAAAAACTTAAATAACGATGTCTGTTTCACGGTTCTTAGTATTCCATTTTTGAATGTTTCGAACTAGTTGCGCACTTTTATTGCATGCTTGCTGTTGCCGCGGCTCCGATCACGTGACCAGTGATCCCGTTTACGCTGCATCTTCCCTAACCTTGTTCGTGACATAAATTGAACCCCCGTTGTACCTCTTTAAACTATATATTTATGTCCGTAGTTTTATAGGTTTATATTATGATATGATACTAGCTATTGCCCGCGGCTTTATTGATAATCGCGACCAAACATAGCCTATATCCTTTCCCAAGCCAACTGTGTAGAAAATTTCATGAGTTTATTTTCAAATTTGATGAACTTTCATACAAACTTTCATCCCCTATTTGATCCCTTTTCATCAAAATCCGTTCAGTGGTATAAGCGTGTAAGCAGAACAGACAGACATACAGAGCTTGTTCAGTAGAATTAGCAGGACTTCACAGTAAAATTACCGATTTGAATCGTGGATTCCTCCGTGTCGTGATCTGACCTAAAGTACCTATAGCCAACGAAGCGAGAGAAAAAAGGTAAACAAAGTTTCAGGGGTTCCAAACATTTATCCCTTCAAGCGCACTCCAGACGAATGAAATTGCTCATAAGATGGCGGATCTGACACTTTAGAACCGCTGTGCTGACAGCTTTCCTGTACTACGAAACACGGAAGGACAGCTGTCGTTCGGCCATTATCGCGTACGAGTGAAATGTACGGCAAGGACAGAGAAAATAATCGCTAGTTATCGCAACGTAACTCAGTAATGGTCGCTTTGTTTACCTTTTTTCTCTCGTCTTGTTGGCTTTACTTTAGTTGACAATTTGTAACCAAGTATGATAATAACAATACTTTTAAAATGGCCGCCCTACACGTTGGCGAACGGCTACACTACACAGTGGCGAACGCAAACACCCTCCCGCCGCCCTGCCACACTTCAAGAACCGCACAAACTCTCAGTCTTCAGGTTCATCAACAGCTGATGTTGGTCACTGTGTTCGCCAACGTGTAGATAGAGCCCCATCAATATCACAATACCTTCGATCATCATAATATCAGCCTCACATAGGCCTCTCCCACAGACTTCCAGAATGACCTATCTAAAGCAGCCCGCATCCAGCACTTCCCGGCGACCTTGATGAGGTCGTCCTTCCACCTGGCCGTTGGGCGTCCTACACTACGCTTGCCCGTACGCGGTCACCATTCCAGAACTTTTTTGCTCCATCAGCCATCTGTTCTGCGCGTTATGTGTCCCTCCCACTGCCACTTCAATGAGCTAATCCGCTGGGCTACATCGGTTACTTTTGTTCTATCTTCGATACCCAAGCCATCTCTTGCCATCCAATTACTTCTATGATTAATGATTAGTAAACGTTCACTTGATTGTGAATATAAGCTTGTTTACTCTCTAAGTACCATAAAAATCAACGCCACTAAGCATGTAGGTGTTAAAAACGAGCTTACGCCTAAAAGGTAAACTATCACATCACAAAGGTGATTCACAAAATGGCGGCAGGGTCAACGACCTCCGAACGTAGCAGTTACATCACGCGAAAACAAATAATTATTGTCTATGAGCATTAAGTGAATTACTTAGTTTAAAGATGGCGGGTAATATTTAGGTCTTTCACCTACCAAGTATTGGTGTCGATTCTGTTGTAAATTTTTTACTGAAATAAACTTTCCAAATTCTAATATATCCCCATTTTTCTCAACTTAATTAAAGTCGGCCTTTTAGCCTAATAGAGATTCAGAACTTCGACATTATCTATGAAGAGACTGCTATGCTATCTGACCTCAAGAAACCCTTAGAAACCCAGAGTGTATTGATAGAGCCTCTAATCTTTTAATATTTCGTAAAACACGAAATATTAAAACACTAGAGGCTCCATCCTTGGGTTCAGTTCATCCAGTATAATTATATTTATAACTTTGATTAATGTAAGATCGAGATTATTCCCGTGACCTAAAAATGCTTAAAGTACTGTCACCTCATTTAAATTTAGGATACCGAACTTCTTTATTTGTTTGAATATTTTGTATGTATGTAGGATGCCCTGCCTTTTAAAAAAAAGTAGCGTACTTTCGCGCCAAAACCGTAATTTAAAAAGTAATTTGCTAAAAAGAATTAATGTTCGCCCTTAATCGATTTTATACTGAGTTTTAAATAAAAAAGCAGTCGCAATTACTTGGGGCTTCAATACTTGCATGTTTGCATTAGTTGAAGTCGTTGCTTGTGGCTGTGCTGCGCGTAATCCTGTTTTTGTTCCTACGACTTTAAGGAATTTATTCCCAGGATAAAAACCTGGGTAATTTTCTACCACCTATCTCTATGTCAAATTTCATCAAAATCCATTTAGCTGTTCAAGGGTGATTGAGTACCTACCTGCCATCCACCAAAAAATCACAAAAAAACTACTCCAAAAAGTTGAAAATAAATTGTGTTGACCCTTTAACTTTTGATATACCTAGAAATATTTTCATTCCACCGTTGCTATGTCGCGGGACCCTAACTGGTAAAGCACCTGTGGCGATACCACAACTCGGAACGATTCAAGGGCCCCGACATAATTTTTAAATTAATAATGGTCGAATTTCGACCACTAGTATACATAAATACGGGCGAAAATGCAAAATAAAAAAATAACTGAACCAAAGACAATCATAATCGCGGGTAAAGTGACAGATGACATCTCATTACGCGCCATTTTCGTCACGTATCCGAGTCGACCTTCATAAATTTTCGTTTTGATGTACATTCGCCTGTTTATTATTTGGTCCCACACAGTAATTAGGGAGTTCAATGTCGTGTCATTCAATGCCTCCAGTGTGGGAGGCAAAGGAATGACCGAAGACAAAGCGTTTTAGTCATATAGTTATCTCTCGAATACATCGGAGCAAAACAGTACAGAAGGATCAATATTTATTACTAGCGGAGTCCTTATTCGGTTTGATCAACCGTAAAGTGTATGAAACATGCGTAAGGATTTAATTTTGCACCTGTTTTTATGTATGAGCCCATCTAACTAGGGTACCACCAGTAAATTAACTTGAGGCGCTGTTCGACAGCGCCTCAAGTTAATTTACTGGTGGCTTGCCTCTCCTATAAGAAAAAAAAAGGAGTGAACTCCGGGCCGAGCTCCAAAATACACCTAAAGCTTGCTTTAAAAAAATATATATATCACGGTTCCTAAGTAAGACAGAAATTAATTTTGAATTTGGAACAGGACGCAGATTTTGACACTCTAAGCTTATTTTTTTGACTGAGAGTCTCAGTTTCGAAATGTGGCCTATTTTTTTCTCGTTCGTATCTGTACGTTTATCAGTTTCGAGGGTCTTTTTTTTTTTTTTTACCGTGGTGGAAATCTTTCATGGATGTTATGCCGAACTCCTACCGACTAAAACCCCCACGGTATCGCCCAGCAGCCTATAGTTGGGAGCCCCGGGTAAGCCCTCGGAAGGATGTCCCAGGGCTCCCAACAGACCCACGGCTTCAATGCGGCCTAAATGGGGTGGTTCGGGTGCTATCCCGCGTCTATGGGGGGTTTTCGGGTATCATCCCGCTTCATGGGGGGGGGGGGGGGACGTGCGTGAGTCCGTCACTTCACGCTGCCGTCATGGGCCTGCTTCTGTAAGGACGATGAGCAGCCAACTCGCCGTCCTCAGGTCATGGAGGCCGATGGTCTTCGGCGAAGACACGTCGTCGGCGGCGCCCAAGCCGCCGACTGCGGAACTCGGGTGGGAGAGTTCTCTCCCGCTCCCGCCCCGCCGCCTCTTTCACGAGCATGACCTACGTGGGTCTAGAGGGCGCATTAGCTTATTTTCATCTACTACACATACATAGGTTGTGAAAAATGGTACATGTGAGGTTTACTGTTTATAGAATTACCAGATAAAATCAGTGATGTTTTTTAAACTGTAGATACGTCATGCAGGAACATGGCCGCTTTCAAAAATTATAGCTTCTTAATAATAATACCTACGTTAATGTTATTAATTTACATGAAATAAATAATTTATATAAAGCAATTGGTACTGCTAGGCACCTACTGGTGGGTTGTAGGACGCTATTAGACCGGGGTCATTACTCGCGCCGACATGATAAGGTATTAGAAATCGTACGTGAGGCGGTAAGTTTGGCGGTAGCTAGAGCGAAAAAGGGTTTAACCACAAACCAAAGAAATGACGTCGCGTTTGTAAAGGAAGGCTGCTCAAAAAAGACAAATCAAAAGCCGTACTCAATTTTGATAGCAGCCGCTGACTGGACATTACTCGCAGATTCGTATGAGAAACACTATAAAATACCGGAGGATGTTTGTGCCTCGTCATCCAGACCCGATATATTCCTATTTTCAAAACAGCAAAAGCGTGCAGTACTAGTAGAACTCACAGTACCGTGGGAAACTAACATACCTAAAGACCACGCTATAAAAATAAACAAATACTTTGACCTGACCAACGAGTTAACCAAAAATGGCTATGTGGTTAAACTCTACGCCGTGGAAGTAGGAGCAAGGGGAATTCCAGCTAAATCCCTGTATAACTTATTTAATGACCTCGGATTGCCAAGAGCTTCAGTAAGCTCTTTACTCAAACGAATATCTAAAACGGCGTTGATAGGATCTTACCAAATTTGGATAGGTAGAGGGGGGAACACGACTGACGGTGGAGGTGAGCGCTGATGCATCACAAGGTGGCCACCCTAAACCTACACCTGGGTCGCAAGTCCCAGGCGCCGTCACAGTGTTCCTCTCTGTACCACGCCATGGACCCGGCGACCGCACGGTGAATCCATGGAATGCTAAGAACCGGATCTCTAATAACAGTATTATTGTTACTAATTCATTTATTAAAGACTTTTTTTAGGTAGCGCACTGTCGCTCTCTGATTGGTGGAAGAAATGGTGACCATTTGGTCATAATTTTTGTGTTGACATTTTAGAGTGAGAATAACATATCCTATAGTTTATAAAATATCATTGGTTATGATGTCAAATATCAGCTATATGGTCAGGTTGTCTTCTAAAGCCACTCTAAATGTGTAAAGAAATTGCCCGAGGAAGGCCAGACCGTAAGGGATGGCCCTGGGTCAGCTGGGGTTCAAGGGATATGTCGAAGACTGTTCGGGTCAATCACCGAACAAATAATCATATCAGCGAAATTTCGACACCGCGCGATATGCATTGTATATTTTATGTATTACTTAAGTAAAACAGTCAGTACGCTTGCGGATGGCATATCGGGCGCGACTCAATCTCATCCCTTTCACCTCATTAGTTTTAGTTGTTATCCCGTAGCCTCACCTCCGGCCTAGCACCACGACACGACCTACGGTCGGCATGCTGTTTTAGTCGGTCCGAGTCCGGATTTCCGCACGAAAAAAAAAGTGTACAGAAATTGAATCATAATACTAGAAATGTTCACGATTTTCACGGACAAAGGTGTAGGCGGTTTCAATTCCCACAGGAATTGCAAGACAATCTTATAGTGCATTATATAAACGTCGTCCATGCAGTCTGCGTAAGGTCAATCCCGTTATTTTGAGACGACCTACAGCATCCTGGAAATCGTCTAATTATATGCTTACTGCTTTTATAACTCGGTCTTTAACCTTGCGAATGATAAGTTAGGTTGAACTTCAGACGGAATTATAATTTTACCTGACTGTGTGCTAAATGCTATGTCTTTCGTTCATGTTTGATACGGGTCTGACTGAAGTATCGGATGTTTTATAGTAACCCCCCCTCAGATCACCTAATATTTGTGGCTGTCATGACAGCTGTCAACAATGTCATCTGTCAGTATATCATCGAAAAGACGCGCTATGCCTGTACTGATAGGGTGACTATTACTCACTTGCTGTCCGCGGCTCCGCTCGCGTGGATATCGGTTATCGCGTCTAAACATAGCCTATGTCCTTTCTCAGGGTTTAATCTACCCCTATACCAATTTTCATCAAAATAGATTCAGTGGTTTAGGCGTGTAAAGCGTAACAGACAGAGAGAAAAATAGAGTCTATGTCTGTCTGTACGTTACGCTTTCACGCCTAAAGTACTGAACCGATTTTGTCCATAAAAGACCATGAAAAACGACAGGCTATGTTTAGTCGCGATAACTGACATCCACGCGGGCGGAGCCGCGGGCAAAGCTAGTGGATAATAATTATTTTTATTATTTTACTCCTCTACCTTCGGCACGCAGCAGTGCCATCAGAATTTCAACATTCGAACCCAATTATTTGTGTCACTACCCGCATTCTCGAAAAATATGTCTGCCAAAATTTTATTCTGCTGTTTTAAACAATTGCATGTTGTGTACATTAATAATAATGTCAACGAAATGGGCCGTCACCTTGCATTTGCCCTCAGATGTATAAATAAAATGAAGAAAATTAACTTTTGATTCACGTTGTGAGGGTAGACAAAGAAATACCTTGAAGACTTGTAGGAAACGCGAGATATGTTTAATTAGTTAGGATGTTGTTTTGCTTGACTTCCGTTTGGCGTCGCATAGGAAAGATTAGTCAGAGTTGATTCTAAACCTTCAGCAGCAGGAGACTATTAAAACATTAGCGTCTGATACTACTAGACAAGATGTTTAGAAACAAAAATTGTGTCACGGATCCTTGGTAAGGCGGGAATAAATTTCGAATTTGAAACGGGACACATACTACAAGTTATAGATAAAATCAAATGAATGAATGTTATATCTATCAGTGCATAAGCGCGCCTTTCCAAGCGCGCCTTTCGTCATACAGATTATTATTACTTTTGTAATGTAATAATAATCTGTATGACAGATACAAAAAGTTGCGCACAGGTGAACGATTTATATTCTTTCTTATTTTTTTTTTTTTGTTAATACAGGCTATCAAGAAGTATTATATGAGATAAACAGGCATTAATTAAAAATAGAAGTAGTCTACATTAAATTGATGTACAATATAAAACGTGCGTGCACTGTGTTTCTTGCACAACCTTGGCCCGAATGCCAGTTAGCTAAGGGCGACCACTAACGCATATCCTTGTAAGGAGATGCGCCAATAGGTAACACCTCTACTGATACTATAGACAAGTTGTTTACCTTTTTTATCGACTATGGAGGTTCTATGTTCATAGATATATATAATCACGCTTGTAAATCCTCGAAGGGGTAGGTGTACTAACAGTATCAATATTAACATCCATATTTCGCCAGATTAGACCGAGACAGATAAACTGATATTACGAGAATTTGCTCTCTTTTCATTGCAATCGTGATCATTGCTGTCATTTGGGACAGATATATAGATTTTTCATTAGAATTGGCCAATTGCGTCCTAAATTTTGAATTCAAATTTTTCTTATCGTGATCGTTGTTTGTTATTTGGACAATCGAAACTGAATTTTAAACATATTTTTATTAGGAAAATTGGCTGTTCTAAATTCGAAATTCAAAAGTCGGTCCCGCCTCGTTTTTTTTCTTTTTCCAAACAGTTTATCTGGTAACAATGTCACTAGTTTGTGTTGTCGACATAGCAGAGATAATTGACAGAAATCAAATCATGTGTATCAGTGGTACTTTGTAACAGTCTGAAGTTCAAATCGCGTCATCGTATGCACTCAGATACTTCGCTCTCTTGCTTAACCTATATTTAGCTAACATGTGTGTATCTTTATAGACCACTAGCATCGCACGCGGTTTCACTCGCATAAGTCCAGATTATCGGGATAAAAAATATTCCATGTTAATAATTTGCAGCGTGCGCACTATGCGTGCAACTGTCTAATAATAAACAATGAACACAACACACTTCCGGCTGGCCGCTTGGCAGCTTGTCTATTGATCAGTGATCCTGATCACATTCAGAAGTATCTAGTATCGCGATAAACAAAATTTGAGTAGATTTTTTGGTTTTTCCTTACAAAATGGCAAACATTTTTAAATATTTCTGTCATTACTTGGTGTATTCATGTCTTAAATGGCTATGGAGTCATCCCTACAAGATTTTTTTTTGTATTTTGTAATTTTTCTTGCCGACTGTACCTTTTATCTCAAAATTTTTAAACAAGTTCTTTTTTTAATGATACCAAAAAGGTATACTTAACATTAATTTCAAAATGACACCTACATTCTACATTTGAAAATTATAATTGCGACGTTCCCGCCAAATTTTACGTCATTACTTTATATTTTTCGTGTTTGACCGACCAGAGTTCAAGGTTACCCGCTGCCTGTGCTTATAAACGAATATTTTGTTTTTAAAACTAGTTTTTTTTTACATACATTCATATGAATGTTATGTTATGTTATGAGATTTTACATACATTCATATGAATGTTATGTTATGAGATTTCATTTGCAATCCCAAGTGGAACCACAGAATAGACATCAGAGGGACAACTATAAAAAAAATCTGAATCTTCGAAATGTCAAAAACGATCACGATGTCGAAGAAAAATATGTGGCACGAGAATATGTTACGTTTTTGACATCCCTCTGATTATAATGTTTCTAAACGAAATGTTCCCGTGCGAAACCACTAGTAATACCAACATCATTGAACAATAAAACATCACTTAAATCGATTTGTTGCGGTTTCTGTGGTTGATAATGTAATCGGCCATGTTGTAATCGAGGGAACGTACAAAATAGAATAATACATAAAAGCACCTTAGTACATGAAGTTTTTTTTATTAGGTTGGTACACTGATAAAATAGAATTACATGTCTATGGGTAGGTGATAGATTAAAAATAATTTATAATCTATGTATCGAAGGCCTCTTTCACCTGATATACAAAAGAATAGATTTAATTTTATTAACTAATTTACAAATAAACATACTATGAAATGGTCAATGAACGTAGGTTTTTAATTGGAGCTGTATTTACAATACTTCTATAAATATAAATATTGAAATTTCAGTTGCTATAGGCTGAAATTATATTAGTAAAGAAACTCCTTTCTCCTGAAGTAACTGCATTTGCCGCGCGTAATGCAGTTTTCTATACTAATATTATAAAGAGGAAATATTTGTAAGTTTGTATTGAATATGCCCAGAAACTACTGGGCCGATTTTAAAAATCTTTCAGTAATAGAAAGCTACTTTCTTCTTGAGTAACATAGGCTGTATTGAATTTTCAAAAAGTTCAGGGTTCCTCTAAGCTTTGGCGGGTTGCAAGGTGCAGTACGCGGGAAATATCGGTTCCTTTCATAATCACAATCTCATGGCAAAAATCGATGAGTAATAAAATACATTGGATGTCGTAACATCTCTAACAAGTCGCCCTGATTACGGCTAAATGTAAACAATTAATTTCTTGCACTTGTTGCATCGTTACGCAAGACGCCATTGTACCTTTTATACTCTTTATTAGAACTGCATTTCTACATGAAAACTAACCTGTATGCTCATGTTAATAACCTGACTAATCCCATCTGTTACACTAGGAGAGGACCAACTCTCATAATCCAGCTTTAGTGCCGGTATTTTTTAACGTGCGAAGAATCCCCACGGATACGACCCCCCGGAGCCGGTGGAGGTGGTTATGTCGGACTCGAACCGACTAAAACGCACGCCGTATTTGGGTCTTTGGTTGCTGGAGGTGAGATTGCAAAAAAACATATCTCTCGCACCCCGGCAGACCCAGGACCATCCCTTCGTGATGGCCCCCTTCTTCAATATGGAGCCTGAAGTCCCACTTTAAAACTAGCACCAGATTGTCATCAGTCAATCAGCCAGTGTTCGGATTTCAGAACCTCTCATTTTAAGATTTCAAATTAAAAAAAAATATAATGCAGTCTTCAGGGACTGCGGAAAGAAGTGAAACCTTGTAAATTATACTATCGAAGGGACGACGGGACAGAACGATGACGCGAGTTCCATGGTTATTGTTCACACAAAAAGTTAAACATTGTAAAGTGCTCATTACGCCTACAGAAGTTTTTACTGTAGTTGAGACTATAAACATTGATTGATTAATTATTATAACATCTTCCTCTAATAACTGATGATACATAACCTCTTTGTTCTTCACGAAAACCATTTTCAGAACTCTTGTTTACTACATTGACGGTGTCCATATTACTTCGACGTACGAATTCTTTGTAACAACACGTGTGCGGAGGCCACGTAATAATGGTCCTGTGCTTTTGGATGAACGCCATGGCGGGGAAACGGGGGAAATGGCCTTTATGTCATTTCAATAACGTACCGAACAAAGCAGGTTGAAAGATTTCAATGTGCATACTTTTCCTATTTTTGGCCGAACGTGTATATTTATTATCTGTGCAGTAAAAGTTTTATGATATTTTTATTGTCTATCGCTCGGGTCAAGTGCATTCGTAATGTTGGTATATAGTTGGTGATGTTCTAATTTTATATTTAATATATGTATGTTCTGAAAATTTCTTCTTTTGTTGCGATTGAGCGTTAAGCACATATTTATGATGTTATTAGCCTATGCCCGCGGTTCCGCCTGCATAGATGTTCGTTAAGATAGCAGCCAAATTGGTTTATGTTCCTTCTGGCAAAGGGAACAGAGTTTCTAGAGGCACGGCATATATTCTAATATTATGTATTCTGCGATTACATTATATTATAACACCTCATGCTTTAGGATCCTGATAAGTAGTCTTATCAATTCATCGATAGCGATGCTTATCGGTCAAGCAAAATAACTTCACAGGCATGTGAAATGAATGATATACAAAATGATTATTAATAAAATTTATTTCTATACTAAAGTCTACTAAATAGTCTAACTGGAATACTTCGATATCGCCTTTGGGTTGTGGAAGTCAAATGGTATCGGTCGATCGCTTCAAGGAAATATTAAAGTTCAGACAAAAACGCAGACTAGAAAATGCGGACCACGGATTCCGCAGTGAAAGCTGGGATTAACACTGGAAGGAGGATCGCATTCTATTACGCGAAAGATACTTACCCAAAACCGTGAAATAACCGTGGGTGTGAATTTCAACATTTTGGCAGGCCGCGTAGCTGCGATCAGTGCACGTTTTTTCATCATCTGCCGTTGAACTTATAATATATTTTTATTATCTATGTCAGGTCAAGTTCATTCGTGATGTTGGTAGAACAGGTTATTGTTCTCAATTTGAATTTGTTAATAAACTGTGTCGGAATATCCTCTAGCTTTGGGTGCGGAAGCGGACAAACATTCAAAGACATTTTTTTTTTCACGCCATTATTGTCCCCGAAGGGATAGGCAGAGGTAAATAAAAACCCAAAAATTTTTGTGTTAAATCGCTGGTATAGCGAGTAGTTTAATAAAGATTAGATTTCCTCACAATTTCCGGCAGCCTAGGTAACTGAGCAACGTCACAAGTAATTAATTCGCGCTTACTTAACAAATTTATGATAATAGAGGGCGTTGACTTCAAACAATATAAGGTGGAACAAAACGCAGCCATATTGCTTTTTCAATCAAACAAAAATAACTTTTGTCTCTTGTTTTAATCATCATTGATCTGACCTCTGTGGTACAGCGTGGGTTCGATTCCCGGTCAGTGTAAAAATTTGTATATTCATGAATTCATCTATTTGCATTGGTCTCGGTGTTACTATGTATAAATTAAACATTTTAAAACTCCCGATACTCTTCATCCCACTTTAAGCCCCATAACTTTTAAACGGCTCGACCGATTTTCATCAAACATGGTTAAGAAAACTCGCACATAAGTCATCCATACTAATATTATAAATGCGACTAACTACTAAAAAGTAACTCTGTCTGTCTGTATGTTACGCTTTCACGCCCAAACCACTGAACCGATTTTGATTAAATTTGGTATAGGGGTAGATAAGACCTTGAGAAAGGACATAGGCTATGTTTTGTCGCGATAACCGAAAAGCTAGTCTTTTATAAAAAAAATAACTAAATTGAAACCGCTTCATCCGTTCGGAAGCTATGATGCCACAGACAGACAGACACGTTAAACTTATAACACCCCTCACTATATTATTGCCGTACCGCCTTGGTTCCCGGTGGTTAATGCGGGCGGGAAGAGAGACGCGCGGGGTGTCAAAAGTCGAAGGACGTCATAGGTATAACGTTCCTACCGAATGAGTCCATTTGACGTTTGGATGGCACGCGACTCGATTGCTTCTCCATGAGTAGAACCCTATCTTCTAGGTACTATTGGGGGACATCGTTGACGGACGGGTGATCAGCCCTCCTGTATGGGCCATTTCACCCATTTTCCCTAAGCATTGCCATAGATGTTTTTATGACAACCGGGACTGACGGCTTCACATGATCTCCGAGATAAACACCCAGTTTAAAGCAAATAGACATATTCAAGCATACAAATATTTGCACAGAGCGAGAATCTAACCCGCTCCCCTTGCTTTTTTTTTTCGTGCGGTAATCCCCACGGATACCTCCCCCGCCGGAGCCGGAAGGGGAGGTTATGTTGGATTTGAAGCGACTAAAACCACACGCCGATTTAGGGTCGTGGTGCTAGGCCGGAGGTGAGGTTGTCTTTGACATATCCCTCGCATCCCGGCTGACCCAGGGCCATCCCTTACGGTCTGGCGCCCCGTGTGTAGCTGTCGAATGCACTACCACTACGCCACAGAGGCTGTTTAGAAAATTTTCATAAATTAGTAAACGACCTATCAACATTGTCTTGTCATTTACTTTACAAAGGACAAATAAATATCACAACAACTTTTATTAATCCATTATCCACTTTAATATCGCAATGAAACGCAACATCAAACACATTTTCAATAAAAAGATGGCTGCCATAAAATGAGCCGTTGATTGCGAGCGTTCCCAAAATGGCGACAGGCCTTAGAACAGCTTGACTCATGGTTGTGACTGTATTAGGTCATAATCCAGTTATATCAATACAATCATGGGTCCTTTATACTGTTAGAGTACTTTATTTGAGGCTATATATATTTAGAGTTCTGTAAATATTTATATTTTTGACCTTAATGTCCTTTTGTGTATAAAATTAAAAAAACTAAAAAAACACGCTTTTAGCACGCACTAAAAATTACATCCGTCATCTTGGATGTCCACCATATTGGATTTAAGTCACGTGACTATTTTTTATCGTATTCCTGACAGCAAACCCTTTAATTTGATACCCATATCATGGGTGTGGATTTCAAACAGCCAGTCCGCCATCTTGGGGAGGCCGCCATATTGGATTTGTAATGACGTTTCTTAGCTAGTCATGTATTGTCATCAGAACACAGAGCTTGTACAAAATTTCATCCTAATCGAAGACCGGGAAGTGGGTCAAATTAAGATTCCCAGATTTTCTTACATACATAATTAGGTATAAGTGAAGCTAATAAAACCCCCTCGCATTGGGTCTTTAGAACCGGAGACCATCTCCGGTTTCGGATTGGCCCCCTTGGTAGTGGGAACACGGTATCCTTTTCTTACTCCTGAAAGGGGCCAGGAGTCTGCGATAGCTCAGGCGTTCATGGGCTTTTGTTCTTCATCATCACTGTACTCTGATTGCCAGTCCCGGTTGCAAACCTTATAAACAGTCTTGTTCTTCTCCTTTCAATAATATTACATACATAACATAAACTCACGCCTGTATTCCCCGCAGGGGTAAGCAGAGGTGCTAGCACCCACATTAAGCCAGTTTATGTTTAGGTCCCAATAGGTGGCGGTGGCGGCCTATTGCCATAACCGGGCACTTATAAACCGGCGATAAATACACACATAACTTAAAAAGCATCGAAAAGTCATTGGTGTGTGCCATGGTAAACCTGTGATAGAACCCGGACCTCGTCTCAGCAGTCCATTACCCATACCACTAGTCTACCGCAGATATTATGGCTTAGCATAACGTGAGCAATTTTCCTCTGACCCTCCAACCTCGAGTGGGAAGTCGAAGTATTTCCTACAAACGTATTTATTTCCACTTGTCTAAACTTCAAAACACCTATGGATAATTAATATTATAAATAAAAACCTATAATATGACCTTTTTATCAATAATTCTCAATTACTATATAATAAATGTCATAACAAAGCAAAGGGAACTCATTTCAATGATAAGATTACAAATGAAATAAATAATTATCTTGTATCGTAACAATTGAGGCATTGACTTTGAATTAATTCGTTACTTACCGATAAGTAAGAACGCTGAACGATGACAGGAAAGGAAAGGAAACGACACTACACGAAAGGAAAGGGAATAAATAAATAAATATTCCACAACAGTCTACATAACGCTATCTAGACCCATTGTAAGCACAGCTTAACTAAAGTAAAGCCAACGAAGCGAGAGAAAAAAGGTAAACAAAGTTTCAGCGGTCCCAAACATTTTTATTTGAAAATTATTACGTATCGCTTCTAGCGCATTCCAGACAAGAGTGAAATTGCTCATAATAGGGCGGATCTGACAGTTTAGAACCGTGCGCTGTGCTGACAGCTTTCCTGTACTACTAAACATGTAACGACAGCTGTCGCTCGGCAATTCTCGCGTACGTGTGATATTTGCGACAAGGACAGAGAAAATAATCTCTAGTTATCGCAACGTAACTCAGTAATGGTCGCTTTGTTTACCTTTTTTCTCTCGTCTCGTTGGCTTTAGCTTGTGTTATGGAATCGAGAATACAGATAAACATACTTAGATCCCAGCTCAGTGCAAATATTTGTATGCATGAATATAGGTTTTTGCATTGGTCTGGGTGTTTCTATGTATAGTATGTATGTATAAATGACGGAACCGGACGGAACGTGAAAAAGCATCTCTGATGAAATCGACAAGCTGAGGGCCACCATTTTTAGTGTATATAATGGTGATCCTCTTTCCTGAGAGAGACCTTTAGCTTACTATCAGGCGAGGTAAAAACATTAAAAAAATCTATTCATTTGAAATTCGAACTATGTGAATCATATTATTTCTTTGTAAGTGTGTCATCCTGTTAAAATTTGGCATAGAACGTTATTGTGACAGTTTCCATCACAAAATTCCAGTAATACCAACATTCCAATTATTGACTGTTACTCGTATCAATACTAGCTGTCACACATACTATAGCGTATATCATTCCCCAATCTCTAATCTATCTGTGAACCAAATTTCATCAGGCTATCTTCAAAAATGACGAACTTTCATACCAACTTTCATCCCCTATATGACCCCTTTATCGCCTTTTTTTCGCAATAAACGGTAGCCTATATTCTTTTCCAAGCTCTCTTCCATCTCTACAGCAAATTACATCAAGATCGGTTCAGTGGTTTAGGCGTGAAAGCGTAACAGACAGACAGAGTAACTTTCGCATACAATATTATGTATTAAAATGCAGTTGCACTATGTTGTCTCTTATTTTATCTCTGAAAATTGAGTCTGGGTCCTTCATTTCGTAGAAATAAAGACTATAAATTTATTATTTAATCAATTTGATAAGAATTTAATTCATAAACTATATAGTAGGACGTAACTTTTTAAGTACATACTTATAGTGACAACACTTTTATTGTAGTGAAGTAGTGCCAACATTCAAGATTTGATAAATTTAAATTGTATTGATGTTATGTACACTGATACGCAGTTATCTACTACGTAACTTTTATTCTGCGTGTTTGTTTATTATACAATGTACTATAGGAAACAGTATGCTATTGTTTGCAAGCAAAATAGTACGCAAAAGGAGCTCTTGTCTGTTTATAATTATAATTCACTATCGACAATCATAGAACAGAGGATAAATAAATCTATATCCAAACGAGCAGTTTATAAAAAAAAATGTGTCATAGTTCCGGGGGTGGGGAAAGATCAAAAGAAAAACAAAGTAAAAATCTTACTTAAATCAAAGTTTAAACTGATTTTCATCACTTGCCTTGACAATTTGTCGAAAAAAATGTCTAAGACGTCATTATTATAATTTTCGCGCTTTTACAGGTGACAGCTAAGTAATGTCAAAGTCATACGACAACTTTTTTTTTGTCCATAGGGCCAGTGAAGTATTGACAAAACTCTTTGTTATCTACATTATTATTTTCGATACCTTACATCTAATATCAAAGGGCATCATCACACACATTTCCAATGTTTCCCTGTTTCCCTTCAACAAATTAATAAACGTATTTCAACCTTCCAAAGGTCTTTTGCCCACGTTAAAATAGACAATGCAATACTGTTTCTGTTATAACGACAGTTAACCTAGAATTAAATGTCTCAGAACAGAATGCGAGTACAGAATTATATTTCCAAGCTAAAATCCAGGGAAAATAAATGAGATGAGTATGAATCACACCTTCATTGTACGCGTGTAGACGATTTGGCAGTACACTCGCGACTTCAGACGAGAACGCGCGCCTTTCCGAACGGAATATCGTAAACAAAGAACTTTGTTATCTGTGTTTCGTAAAAATATAAGCGGGAAATTTTTATCTTTTTTTTAACGCAAAGGTATATCGCGTTAAATTAAATTTCGGTTTAGTGAATTTGACACCGAGTGGTTTAATCCTTACAATGCAGTGTGCAATAATTGTTAATCGTAACAAAATGAAGGACTTAGATGGATTTTATTAACTAAGTGATTCATTTGGTAGTTGGTAGTGTGTTTGTTTTTCTTCATGTGTTTATTTTTATGTTCGGAAAATAACGTGGTTTTAAAAAGGAGGACAGTCTTGTTTTGGTCATCGACTGCTTTTACTTTTGACGTGTTTTTATAGATTCCTTATTCAAATTAGCACTTTTTTTTAAATAGTTTACTTAGGATTCATTCTCAGTGGTACTTGAAACTTTTATACCATGAATTTATTGTCTCCTTTTTCCCCTGTCTCCTGGGTGATAATGCTAGAAGAGTTGACTATACATACGTACTCTACCAAGAAATTTTATTGTTCCGAGGGGAATTCTCCATGGGAGTGTGGGTGGGATTAGCCCCATTAAAAAAAATCGCTTGCCTATAAAGTGTTTTTTTTTAACTTAGATTTTCTATTGTTTATTCATTTTGTTTAAGTACATACATACATAATCACGCCTTTTTCCCAGGAGGGCTAGGCAGAGGTGAAGTAGTCTAAAATTAATTATAAGGTTTAAATTTATGGACATTATTTAAGTAGCTTCTGGATTAGGCGCCATAGTTACCTACTAGCTTTTGCCCGCGGCTCCGCCCGCGTGGATGTCGGTTATTACGACCAAACAAACATAGCCTATGTCCTTTCTTAGGTCTAATCTACCACTATACCAAATGTTAAAAATCGCTTCAGTGTATACGTACAGACATACAGAGTTACTTTCGCGTTTATAATATTCTCCATTCGCTCAGTAGCTCAAGAGCATTCCCCCTGCATGGGAAAGGTCGTGGGTTCAAGCCCCACCTGAGTAATTCATTTTTCCTGATGTAATCTGATTGTTTAGTTAAGTACCTACCCAAATGGAGTAATATGTTCTTTTTTTTTTGAAAAAAAAAGTATAAAAAAACCCAGATCAAAGTCCACGCGGACGAAGTCGAGGGCATAGCTAGTCTTCAAATGTTTGCATACTCTCTATGCATATACTATTAACTTACATTTCTTTAGAGGTCATTTACTTCTAGTGACATTTCGTCATAACACTCATACACACCACAAACTATATTGAACCTTGTGTTCATTGTTTTACAGTTCATTTTCGCATACACGACTTGTGTTGTTAAGGTTAATTTGATTCATTAGAAGCTAATTATTATTCTTAAATGTAAATATTATTTTAGTGTCTGTTCGTTAGTTGTTGCCCGCGGGTTTGCCTGTAAATTTATATTGATCCCGTACCCACGACCCCGTACTTATTCCCGAGATAGAAGGTAGTCTATATACTGTACTAGCTTTTGCCCGCGGCTCCGCCCGCGTGGATGTCGGTTATCGTGACCAAACATAGCCTATGTCCTTTCTGATGGTCTAATCTACCCCTATACCAAATTTCATCAAAATCCGTTCAGTGGTTTAGGTGTGAAAGCGTAACATACATACAGACAGACAGACAGACTGAGTTACATTCGCATTTATAATATTAGTATGGATCTTCAATTAAAATAGGAAAAAGCGAATCAACTCACGTGGAACTTGAATCCGCGATCTTTCCTATAAGAAAGAAAGTTCTGACCACTAAGCCACCGTGTCATCCATGAAGCTGTACAAATTTTCCTATACCAGCCTTCCCACCGTCCATCGTCGGTATCATGGACGGTGGAAAGCGGGTTCGAGTCCCGCCTAAGCTGATTAGCTTTCTCCTATCTATGTTAATCGATTTGAATAGTTAGTATACAAAATGCTTTTATAATCTATCTTTGTGATAAACTTCAACCAAATCCGTTCAGCCGTTTTTGCGCGAATAAGTAACAAACATCTCTACAATTTTTTTTACATTTTCCTAACAAAAAAGTACTTCTTTTATTCCCTTCAGTTGTTACTTAATAATTTTACTTTTAAAATACTTCGACCCTCATTATGTTTCAATGTGAGAAATGATTCAAAGACGCCATTTTGAATATATTTATACTGTTAGATAATTGTTAAGAACATTGGAGACATTAAAATAAAATAATAAACTAGGTTTATGTTAAACAAAAATCTTATTTTTTAATTTTCAGTTTTTTCGCGATGAGCTCACAAACTACTGAACGGATTCTGATGCAGTTCTCTTTGTTTGAAAGACCTTAATTAGACTTCAAATATAACGTTTGTTTGATAGCAATCGGTTGAGTAGAACCGGAGATATGAATAAATACAAAAACCGACATCCATGCGGGTGGAGCTGCGAGCATAGGCTAGTTTTAAATAAAACTTAAACAAATTCGAATTTCGAATATCGTTGACAAGTTCTCTATTTGAATTTTAAATCATCCACTTGAATTGTAAAACTTTTGACAATGTCAAATGTATCGTTGCGTCTAAAGCGGTCATATTGTAATTCTAATTTCGATCAATCATCGGAAAGTTTTGCTTCAAATAACTGTCAATTTTACAAATGTGCTCTGTCTATTGGTAGTCCATTGAAGTTTTTTTTTTTGGTTTAGCGGGATTTTGTCATAGGACGCAATTTAATTTTTAACGGACTTCAAAAAGTAGTGTAGGTATATTTTTTTAATATCAAGGGGTCCTGTTTCAAAATGTCTTTATGGCTGCATTGCAAACTTTGAGCCGGTAGTGAAGTAAGGAAGAAAAAGGTCCCTTTTTACCCAAATATGTAAGCGAGGACTGTTTCAGTTTTTCGCTTGTATATTAAAATCTATTAATAATATCTCTTTAGTTACTTCTACATTACTCTCTCTCTCTCTAAACTTAAGAGCTGCGCTCTTGTCGGTGGAGTAATCACCATCCTTCTCTCTCCTCCGCCAATCTTTTGACCTCCCGATACGATGCGACTTATATCCTTTCCTTTATTTGTGCCATAAAAGTTCCTCTTGGTCTACCTCTTCCTCTCCTTCCCTTCTATGATGTTTTTTTAAAAATCTGTCGTGTCTTATCAGGTGGCCAATCATCCTTCCTCTTCGGCTCTCGATTATTCCAATATAGACCTGCTTTCCTGTAGCTTGTTTAATACTGTTTCGTTTGTCATTCTTTCCGTCCAGCTTATCCCTTCCATCCTTCTCCAGCACCACATTTCAAATGCCTCCATCCTATCTCTGTCTTTCTTTGTCATAATGCACGTCTCACATCCATAGATTGCAATGCTCCAAATTAAGTCTTAATAAATCTTTTTCTTATTGCCAATGATATATTTTTGATCTTAAATAAATGCTTTTTATTATTGAACGCTTGCTTAGCGATTGCAATTCTGGTAATCATAATATCCGGTGTGCATCTCGAGCTACTGTTTATAATACTGCCGAGATACCTAAAGCTATCCACTTGCTCTAAGTTGCTGTCCTCTAACACAATAGGTTTATATCTCGATAGATGTTTCGATGCCATCATTGTTTTTGTCTTCTTACCATTTATTTTCAATCGGTATCTCATGGAAACATCGTTCATAACGTTAACCAGCTCCTGCAGCTCATTTTCGACGGCGATTGCAGCGATGTCATCTGCAAATCTAATAAATTTAATTTTCTCCCCATTAAATTTAACCCCTCCCCACTAGAACTCTCTTTAATTTCTTTAATGGCACTCTCTATGTATATGTTAAATATCAGTGGTGACAAAGGACATCCCTGTCTAACGCCCTGTCGGATTCCAGCTGTTTCCTTTTCTCCGTCCACCTCAATTATTGTTTCCTGTTCCCTATACAATTCCATAATTATCTTTCTATCTCTATAATCCACTCCCGCGTCTTGAAGTGCCTTCATCATGAGCTTCCAGTCTACTCTGTCAAATGCCTTCTCTAGGTCAATCAACGCCAGATGCGTCTCCAGCCCCAGTTCCATTCTCCTATCCACAATTAGTCTTAGTGCCAGTATAGCCTCTCTTGTCCCTTTTTTCTGTCTGAAACCGTAAAAAATATAGGAAATTTTATGTAGTAGAGTAATGATGATCATCATTACTCTACTACATAAAATTTCCTATATTTTTTTAAAGAATAATATTAGAACCGAAGTTACTAATATTTCCTCTAACTCCTCCAACTAAGCTAAATTGCTTGTGCTAGGAGTGGGTTCACGTCGGTAGTGTAATGGCCAGGATTCGAACCCTGACCTCTCGATCGTAAGGCCGACTCCTTAACCATTAAGCTACCGCCTCCTTAACCACTTACCCCTTACTCCTTAACCATTTACTATAAATATAGGATCAATACTTTAATAAATATGTGAGGTTAAAATTTAACAGAGCTGGATCACGACAATACCAACTCAGCTTGGCCACTGAGAGATTAGCGCTTCTTTCGTTAATTCTTGCCACACGCCTTAAATACTGGTCATCATTTCCTGAACATTTTCCTAACCCAGTTGGAGTCGGCTTCCAACATAATTGACATGAGACTGAACTTGGATATTTTCCGGGAAGCAACTGTTGAGAAGTTGTAATTTCGAGAAGTCGAACTACCTATAACGACAACCGTACAACAGGGACCGACGGCTTAACGTGCTCTTTATGGCAACTTAGATATTATCATTATAAATATTATTTATCACTACCTAATGATACCTATGCAGGTGTTATGGGTATTACCATAACCTACCATATAATATTATTAAAAAAATTACTAAATTTAAAATTCAAACACACTACCAAAGGACTGTTGTTGTTACCACTATAAAAAATTATGTTAAATTATTCTATCAAGTAAAATTTATTTTAACGAATGTTGTAAAAGTATTATAAGGACTGCTGTATCAAAGTTTACCATATTACAGTGTAAAGATTGCGACGAACAGTGTAGTGGGCTGGCAGAGAGCCAGGAATAAACTAAAAACGTTTAAATTCAATAAATTCAAAATGTATTTAAACATAAAAATGACTCTGAGAAAAATAGTGTGTAAGTGACATCTTATCAAAATGTCGGAGAAAAGACGCAAGAAGTCGAGAAATTTTAGCAAAATACCAAGGACTATATAGTTATAATTGTTACTTTCAAAATTTGATCTCAATCGTGCTCAATAGTAGATAATCATGATTTCTTTGAAGAAGCTGTATGGTGATGAGCTTTTACGTATAGCGTTGGTCTTAAGCCTGCTAAAGGTAGATCCAAACGACTATTTAGAGAGAGAGACCCAGCAAATGATTGCAGGACTCCACATATCAAACGGCTCCGATTGGTCATTGGAGCAAGAAGCCCGGACGCTGATCAGACCAAGGTTTGTCCATCCCAAATCTCTGGATAACATTCTAATAAATTACGAAAGAGAACTGTTCGAAGAATTGAATTCCCTTGGTCGATATGGAAATTCTGATTTAGAATATAATGACCGGATATGGCATAACAGACCAGTGCTTCATACATATTTAGTAAATAACGTAGCGACTGACACAGTCGCGCCCGCGCTAGCGACGGCGACGGTCGACGAAAATGCTGAAGACTCGGTGTCGGCTGACGATAATGTGGCTCAGGAAATAAAAGTCGAGGAAGAAGAAGAAGAGGTTAACAATGACGAAGAAAGTGTTCCTGATGCTGTTGTTACTCTATCACCTGATTTTCTTAACAACCACACCGAGTCTGATGTTTTTGCTGAAATAGCGAGCAGATCGTTTGACGTCAGCGAATTTTTAGTACAACCTGCCGAGATGCAAATAAAAACTGAAGATGAAGAGCCTAATTTCGAAGTTCGTGTCAAGAAAGAGGATGAAAGCGATGATTTGTACAGTGATAATGCCATTGATTTCATGCCTTATTTTAATACAAAATCAGAAATGGATTTTGGTGATAATAATTCGGTATTTCAGCAAAATTTAGCTGATTTACAAGAATATGGGGACGAGGCTAAAGAACTTAAGCATGATCTGGAATATTTGGATGTCAAACAACAGCAGGAGAATCTAGAACAGTATTTAATGGAGAATACGCCGTTAGATTCGGAAGTCTACGAGCTCGCACCGATCTTTGAAGAGGAATTAGTGTTAAATGTGAAGCGGGAAAGAGCTAGCACTAGTTTTACGGCTAGTTCTAGTGGTGTGAGTGATATGGATCTGTCTAGCGATGGGCCTGATGTCAAAATGGAGCCGGATGAGGGACATCACACAGGCGATGAGCTGACACAAGAGGTGAGTTTAATACCAATTAATTTAACTTAGTCTGTCTTAAGTAAAGCCAACGAGGCGAGAGAACAAAGCGGCCATTACTGAGTTACGTTGCGATAACTAGCGATTATTTTCTCTGTTCTTGTCGCACATCTCACACGTACGCAACAATGGCCGAGCGACAGCTGTCGTTGTGTGTTTCGTAGTACAGGAAAGCTGTCAGCACAGCGGTTCTAAACTGTCAGATCTGCCATCTTATGAGCAATTTCATTCCTGTCTGGAATGCGCTTGAAGTGATACGTAATAATTTTCAAACAAAAATGTTTGGTACCGCTGAAACTTTGTTTACCTTTTTTTCTCTCGCTTCGTTGGCTTTACTTTAAATAAGCGGTAGAAAACATAATGACGTCACAGTTCTGGGTTTAAGGGTCCGTGGGCTATACGACTATTTGACCGAGCGAGCAAGAAGTCCCCGTTTCGATAAGGTGACCGATTTTGTTAAGTACCGGTCCAAAGAGCGCACTTCTGAACTGATCATCACCAAACTTGGCACACGTGTTCTTTGATTTGAAAAGAAATTATGTTGGGAGTTTTTCTGATAGGGAGGGAACATGGGGGGCAAAAGAGGGAAGTTTGCGATCGCGTTATTTATGAACGGATCGTAATGATTTTTGGTTGAAACATCAAGGATTGATTTCTCACAGGTTGTAATGAAAAAATAATTGGCTCGCGAGGTCTACTCTTCACAGAATTTCTAGGAGATAGGGCCTCGTTTCTATGGCAACTTCATGATATAACATACCAGGAATTATAACATAGAACTCTTGTGAACAATATATTCAATACAGGTCATTTTATACTAGACAGAATATAATTTAGTTTTAATTTAAATTTTTTATACACTGTGGTTTACATTGACGTCTGTTTATAGGTGTTGCTAGTGATAAATATTAATTTTCTGGTTAGCTGTGTTGTCTGCCTTGCGAATGCGTTATTTATTGTTTTTCTAACTGTAATATGGTTATACTTATCGTGATGTTTTTAACGAACCACGGCCATTTTAACACGACTGCCAAAAAAGTCTGCGGTAGCCTAGTGGTATGGGTAATGGACTGCTGAGACGAAGTCTCGGGTTCGATCCCAGGTTTACCATGGCACACACCAATGACTTTTCGATGCTTTTCGAAGTTATGTGTGTATTTATCGCAGGTTTATAAGTGCCCGGTTAATGGCAATAGGCTCGCCACCTATTACATTGTGACCTAAACATAAACTGGCGAAATGTGGGTGCTAGCATCTTTGCCTACCCCTTTTTTTATTTTTTTTTATTTTTAACCGTGGGGGAAAATCCTTCATGGATGTTATGCCGGACTCCTATCGACTAAAAACCCCCACGGTAACGCTCAGAAGCCTATGGATGGGAGCCCCGGGTAAGCCCTCGGAAGGATGTCCCAGGATTCCCATCAGACCTACTGCTACAATTGCGGCCTCGCCTTGGGGGTGGTTGGGGTGCTATCCCGCGTCTATGGGGAGGTTTTCGGGTGCTATCCCGCTTCTTATGGCGTGCGTGAATCCCTCACGTCACGCTGCCGTCATGGGCCTGCTTCTGTAAAGACGGTGAGCAGCCAACTCACCGTCCTCAGGCCCCTGGTCATGGAGGCTGATGGTCTTCAGCGACCTCTGCCTATCCCTTCGGGGAATACAGGCGTGAGTTTATGTTTATGTTATGTTTATACCAAAAAAGAAGTTGGTAACTTTTTCAGGGATTTGTAAGTACTCAAAATGATCTTAATTTCGTTTTTATACCCCCTTTCAGTTGACTGATTGTTTTGATATTTCTTATAGACTTTTAGTTAGGACAATAATCATTACTACTCACTACATAGTATAAAGCAAAGTCGCCTTCCTCGTCTGTCCGTACCTATGTATGCTTATATCTTCAAAACTATTCTACCGATTTTGATGCGGTTTCTTTTAATAGATAGAGTAATTCAAGAAGAAGGTTTATAGGTATAATACATGCTTAATATAGTAGAGGGTGCAGCGGGAACGGGATCGGACGCCACGCGGGCGGAATAAAATTGGCGGTACGAAGTTCACCGGGTTAGCTAGTACCATAAATCAACAAACAAGTTTAATTTGCTATTCGTCGTCAAGCGTGTGCTGGTTTTATGTTTCTTTGTTATGAAATTACTATTTCATTCAGCTTTCTAGCAACTCGATGGAGAGTAAATAAAGCTAAATAAAAAAAAATTGAACTATTTTTTTTACTTCGAAATCGTTTTTTTAATGCCAATATGTAACTGGAGTAGTACTAGGGACCTTCTGCTTCGGGAGCGTTCCCCTTACACCCGGTATATATCGGCGAGCTTCAGGATTTTTTTGGCCAAGCATTAAAGATCTTATCACTATCGTCATAAAATTGAAATTTTAATGACGATCGTCGACTATTGTCGCCATCGATCGGCATTCTGCAGCGTTATGGTTACCAATTAAAGTTCAACCTTATATCTATAACAATAAGATCTATTGTTATTCGATAAATACAAATCCTTATGCTTGCCGATGCCGGCACTGGGCGCCGGCCCTAAGGCGTTAAAATAAACAGGCGATAGATTATGCGTACGCGCAGGTATACAAACATAAGTTAAATTTACATACAAAACATTCGATTTCCTCGTATTATAAGCATTTACATTATTAAATATTCATATTATTTATAATTTTTCTACGTCAATCAATGTTTTCTGTACTATGGGTTGTAAAATTGTAAATAACTTGTGTCTGTACATTGGATATGTACAAAAAAAATACTGGGCTATATTCTCTGAATGACACTGAACACAAAAATATTTTTTTCATCCCACCATCTTGAAAGTAATATTTTTGCCCTTCGATATCTAAGTGGGAAAAGTCGTTTTTAAGGTTCCGTAGCCAAATAGCAAAAACGGAATCCTTATTGATTCATCATATCTGTCTGTTTGTCTGTCTGTCTGTCTGTCCGTCCGTATGTCACAGCCACTTTTCTCCAAAACTATAAGGCCTATTCTGTTGAAACTTGGGAATTAGATTTATTCTGTAAACCGCAATGAATTTTGGGGGTCCTACCAGGCGTCCGTCACTCGCCCAAACTACGGTGATAAGTACCTACCGCGCGCCGCACCCGCAGGCTGCTAGTGCAGTCGGGGCCTGCCCGCGCCGGCCGGACGCGACTTGCGTAGGTATACCTAAACAATATTGTGGCTGATTTACCATTGTTTATGTGTGTAGGTACACTAGGTTAGGTACCTACTAGAAAAATAAAATAATGAAACGCAGTAATCATTACTGTTGCGTGGATGAATGTCAAAATACACTAAAGAATTCGAAGTTGTCTTTTTTAACGTTGCCAACAGAGTGTGAAACGTAAGATGTTACTGTTTATAAACGCAGAATATATCTTGTTTACTTAGTAACAAAGCCATTAGGGTGCTGGTCGCCACTTGACATCTTTGCATTATAAAACACCTACCTAATTTTAGTGAACCTGTGACATAGATACCTACAATGAGAATAGAGAGAACTAAAAATTGTTCCGCACCTACTTAATTTGAAACAAGTACCTATGTACTTATGTCGTGGTCATGCTGTTATTTTTGTGGCTACCTAGTTTATTTAATTATAATATTACTTGTAAGTACAGTCACCGTCAAAAGTCAAATAATGTACACACAGAGCTTGTTTTAAGTGACAACATACATATATATACCTATTATTACTATTATATATAATACAGCTTTATTTATTTTATTTTATTTTTATTTTATTTCTCTTGAAAACTTACAGCTACATGAACAAATAAATAAGAGAGAGAGTGTCGGGGTTTAAAAGTAAATAGTAATTCTCGTTTTATTTTCCTTGCCAAAATGTCAACCCTAACACTCAAGTTGGCGGCGTTGTTTGTTCCGAACAAAGGGCGATACCTACAAAATTTTGTAGGTTATTATAACGGCGGCTTTCTTCAACATCAAAGAAGTGCAACTTCTGTCCTTATCTATTCTGTGGTCCTACATCTACTTACCAAGTTTTAACAGAAGAGGCCTCATAGTTTCGGAGAAAAGTGGCTGTGACATACGGACGGACAGACAGACAGACATGACGAATCTATAAGGGTTCCGTTTTCTATGCAAAAATGTATTTGAACTTAGCATACTTCTTGCTGACTGTACAATTCTGGCAAAATCTGTGAACACAGTTCAGAATATTTTCAAAGGTTAGGGATAGTCTCCTAAGAAAGGTTTGCTGGAACCACAACGGTTGATGTACCTGCCATTACTGTCCCTTTTCAAAAATACACCCCTGTATAGCCAAAGTATTACACAGTAACTTTTGCCCGCGGCACCCCCCGCGTGGATGTCGGTTATCGCGACCAAACATACCCAATGTGTTATTCCAGGGTGTCAGATAACTCCATATCAAATTTTATAAAAATCGCTCCAGACGTTTAGACGTGAAAGAGTAACAACATCCATCCATACTTGCAATCTTTCGCGTTTATAATATTAGTAGGATATCATTGGTTTCATTATCTCCGTAATATTTGGATTTATAGGTCGTTACACTTGTATGATAATGTTTATAATATCATTATCAGTCATTTGTATATTACGTTGTAATGTAAAGATCTGCGGTAGCCTAGTGGTATCGGTAATGGACTGCTGAGACGAGGTCTCGGGTTCGATCCCAGGTTTACCATGGCACACACCAATGACTTTTCGATGCTTTTCGAAGTTATGTGTGTATTTATCGCAGGTTTATAAGTGCCCGGTTAATGGCAATAGGCTCGCCACCTATTACATTGGGACCTAAACATATGTATGTATGTTGTAATGTAACATTATCTGCGTGGTGACGTAGAAAGAATACAAGGTATCACCATCCCATCTCATCCGAAGGGTGTCGTAAGAGGCGACTGACGGAACAATACGCAGACGATATCACTGCGAGAGAAGGAACACTCGACATAAAACCCTGTACCCGTCTGGCCAGCGTGGAAACTGTAGGCCAGAGCCTTCCAACATTAGAGAGATGTCCAGCAGTGGACTGTCATGAATTTAAATTGATTGATAAGGTATATACCGGGTGTAAGGGGAACGCTCCCGAAACTGCTAACCCCTAGTAGTACTCGGGTACTCCAGGTACATAACACATTGGCATCAAAATAAAATCGATTTGGAAAAAAAAATCGTTTATTTTTGTTTTTATTACCCGACTACGGCGAAGCCAAAAGGAGGGTTATGATTTTGACAGGCTATGTATGTATGTATGTTCATTTGTTCCCTCATAGCTCCTCAACTACTTATTAGAACTGGACAAATGAGGTATCGTTACAAGCGGCTTGATCGTCCGATGGTTATAGACTATATGACGTGTCACTCAATCTTGCGTGGCGCCCTCTAGCGCTCATAAGGTACTATGTTAAAAAATAAATTTGAGATAAATATGCCGTGTTTGGTATCAAATGAAAGTGCTTCTCTCTCTCTCTCTCTAACAAAACAATATAGTCTAGTGAAAAGTGGCATACGACCACGGCTATCCTTGATATTTTCTTGTTTGTCACTTTTTAGTGCGTGATTTTCCGGTAGTCGGGTTTTAGTTTTATACTTTATTTTTTTTGCATTATTTACTCTCCATCTTATTTTTTTGGGGTGTGAGAATACCTTCGAACACAACAGAACTCGAACCGACTAAAATCGCACACCGATTGATGCCTTTTTTTCGTGCGGGAATCCCCTCGGATACCCTGCCGGAGCCGGAAGGGGAGGTTATGTCGGACTCGAACCGACTGTGGGTCGTTGTGCTAAGCCACCGATTGATGCCTGTTAAATCCCCGAAAGGGGTAGGCAGAGGTCTATTATCAGGTTATCAATTATTACCCACATTTCGCTAAGTATGAATTTTGGTCCCATGTAATAGGCAGCGAGCCTATGGCCGTCATGTGGGCACTTTATCATATTATTAGATAGCTTGATGAAATGTCTAAAATCAATCAATATGGCCGACCTACTAACCTGAACTTAGTCGAAACAGTACTATTATTATACTTGTGGGGGCATTGGAATGAATATTATATCATTGACTATACTCCGTCCATTATATTATTGTATTTTAGACAGCTCACTGACAGTGGTCGGTATAAACTTGTTCTAGCGTCAAAACCTGAAAATCCTAACAAAAATTAGGCGCCAATACGTCATTTTTCATTGACAACGTCACGTCAGCCAGAAAGCAATTTTAGGGATGTGGTTAGTCCATCGACTGTTTTTATTTTACAACTTGAAAATGTCACAATCGATATCGAATACAGAAAATAATTCTTCTAAAAAATATTACAAAACTGGTGGTTTTTTACCGAATTCTAAACACCAATTCTGATGTTTATAATTTTTAATATTAGTATGATTTTTACGGAAAAATGAATTTTGTAACTCCGTCATATGTGGACGGATTGTCAATTTTTTTTTGTTTTCAATGAGGTTTATTCCAAAATGGTCCCATTTAAATTGTATAAATATCTGATGATGGGTTTCAGAGACAGATCACGGAACTCTTCAATAAATACCAGGAAATCAGCATGTTGGAATATTCTTCTAGAAGTCGGCTGTTTTGTTTTGGAGATTAGCGTGTGCGTTATGGCCCACAATCGTTTTACAATACATTTATAAATTGTAGGTATAGACACGAAATATCTACTTCTTTATTATTATGTACAGAAAGATAATAGATTATAATTCTACATGAAATCATATATTTATCATAATATTTTCATTTATCGATTAATATTTTTTTTAATCAAGATTTTTAACTTTGTCGATATTTTAAATTTTCATGCAATCACTACTTCCATCTGTCTAAAATACAATAATATACTGGACGTGGTATAGCTGATCCGGCGAACTTCGAACCGCCAATTATTTTCCGCCCGCGTGGCGTCAGATCCCGTTCCTGCTGCTCCTTCTACTATATCAAGCATGTTTTATACACATGAACCTTCCTCTTGAATTACATTATCTATTAAAAGAAACCGTATCAAAATCCGTAGCGTAGTTTTAAAGATATAAGCTTACATAGGGATGGATAGATGCAGAAAGCGACTTTGCTTTATAGGTACTATGTAGTGATGATTACATAACATAACATAAACTCACGCCTGTATTCCCCGAAGGGGTAGGCAGAGGTGCTAGCACCCACATTTCGCCAGTTTATGTTTAGGTCCCAATGTAATAGGTGGCGAGCCTATTGCCATTAACCGGGCACTTATAAACCTGCGATAAATACACACATAACTTCGAAAAGCATCGAAAAGTCATTGGTGTGTGCCATGGTAAACCTGGGATCGAACCCGAGACCTCGTCTCAGCAGTCCATTACCCATACCACTAAATATAAACTGGCGAAATGTGGGTGCTAGCACCTCTGCCTACCCCTTCGGGGAATACAGGCGTGAGTTTATGTTATGTAAAAAAAATACACAGTCTCAAAAAGTCAGACTAACGGTAATAAAAAAAAATAGTTACTTCGTTCAACATTTTTCTGTATAAATATTTCGTTCAAAAGTTTAACTGCGTAGTTTTATACATTTTCTTATATTCTCGTTATGCTTTAGGAGGACATTCACCTCAAGGTTGATCACCGTATGACGCGAACTATTTAGGTAATCTGTGGTACAAATGGTGTGGTACAAAGCCGTGTATTCAAATTACAATGGTAGTCACGAATGTCTTGTACGGATTTTTTTTATTTTAATAGTTGACAACCGCCTCTATACTCTATGCCGTGGCGATAGTAAACGCGTCCAATATGGAAACATTTTCAGAAAAAATAATGTTCAGAACAATGATAATAAATTTAAAACTACTTATAAATAAGTTACTCTAAAATGTCCACAAAAAATGATAACTTGATCATCATTTTTTCCACCTACAAAAAAAAAATACGTCCTACATAATAAACTAGTAATAAGAATATTATTATAAATGTAAATATTAACATAATGCGTATAAATTAATAATATTGACGTATTATTAGTAAGTAGCATTATTGTTTACATAGTTTTAGCGCCATTTTTGACAGCCGCAATGTACCTGAATGACGTATCTATAAAATAATTCATCATTGGTTCAGAATCAATAAAATCTGCCATAACTCAATCATATTTTTTTTTATATTTAGAATGTTCAGTCACTATCCGAAAAATTTTGACGAACAATGTTCTCAAAATGATGTTGATTCCCTGGTAAATCAATAAAACTATTATTTGTTCTTAATACCTTCGTTTTAATTATTGAGGTTTTGTTGTCAAGATATTTCCGACGCTGACGGTACAAACACAGAATAGATAGACACGACTACTTTATCAGTTAAAATAAAATTCGTGATAAGCAACAAAAAATAACCTCAAAAATAAACTCTCCTTTCCTTCACAAGACAAAACACGTGCAGGGCTAAGATGCCATCCGTATACGGTGCAGAATATACTGCTAGAACCAAGCGTTTCAGTGACTCATTCCTATACCGCACCATTAAGACCTCGTGTTTCCTTCTTCTACAGTCCCGGGTCCTTAAAGCGGGCGTGAAAGGCCGTCAAGCTGAGTGCCACCACTGTTAACATGGTACATATTTACGATGGTGACCCTATTTCCGAGACTTTGCTTTTAGCTTACCATCAGGCGAGGTGAAGTCAAATTCAATGATTTTTTTAAGTCGATTACAAAAAAAAAATATTAACAAATAGCACGTAATCATCAAAAATCAATAAATAACATCCGTAACATTATGATTATCGCTCTATTCGCGTGAGGTCACCGATCTAGGGCATAGAACAGCTGTGTCGTGCTTAAACGACTGGGTGTCAGTCCTGCATTCGCGGCCTTGGTTCCGATAACATATGGTGTAGTGGATTGTGTGGTCGGCTTGCCAACAGTGTAGGGTTTGAGTCATAAATGGATAAATTTCCTTCCTATTACCTATGTATATTCTACTAACCAACTCGCCCCGATATCTTGAACCCCTTTGGTATTTTTTAATTTTTTTCTCTGCGTAAGAACCATCCTTGTTCTGCAAGGAATATTTTAAACTAAAAGACTTGGCGAATCCTTTTTACCCGACTGTTAAGGTGATTTTCCACCAGAGTGACGAGACGAGACGAGGCGAGAAGAAAATTGAAATCACACTGACCCTTTTCCACTAAAAATAGCTCAGGTAATAACACGGTAATAAGAAACAAGGAACGACAATAATAACGCGAGAAGCGTGTTTCTGTTGAAAAGTTAATTTATACTCTATGTCAGAAGCAATACGGTTCATTTTTACACATACAAATATTTCAAGTCACTCCTCGCATATTCTGGTCAATCCACACTGTTTCCACCAAAGATGCACTGGGAGAGGAATGAAAATTTACCATACAAATTTTAATTCTCTCCTCGCCTCGTCTCGTCTCGCCACTCTGGTGGAAAATCACCTGTAAGAAGGGGTATGTTTTTCGCGCGTATCTTGTATGTAAGTATGTTCTTTATTACACCATTTCTTCTTTCAATGATTGATGCTCAAATGTAAGGTATTCGTCTCCCAAGTGTTCTTGGGTACATAAAATGAGATTAAAAAGCTATATTGTGAACTTTTGCGCCAAAATGTATGTTGTCAAAAAATATTTTTACTCGAACTTATCGAGACAGATAATCATAAAGTGCTAGGTACAGTCAACATCAGATATAGTTTAACTACAAAGTCTTATAATGATCTTAAAACGAAGGTATTAAGAGCAAAACAAACTGTTTTATTGATATAAATGGTACTAGCTTTCGCCCAAACATAGCCTATGTCCTTTCTCATGGTCTAATCTACCCCTATACCAGATTTCATCAAAATTGATTCAGTGGTTTAGGCGTGAAAGCGTAACAGACAGACAGACAGTTACTTTCACATTTATAATATTAGTATGGATTGACAAACTCAGCTTTTTAATATTTTTCTGTTCAGAAACTCATTTTAAAAAACTAAAAACCGAAATTAAACCTCAAGTTAATCAGTTACTTAGCCTAGTTTATTTGTTTTTAATGTGTTTTGATAAAAAGTCACCACAAAATTGTTAACCTATAGTTAAGTACCTTAGAGTTATACAAAGGTACGAAGTACGAACTCCCAGCCGTCTGGTCCTCGCTCCCTGAGCCAATGCCCTGCCTTTGTTCCTCTCGTCTGGGACCCTCGCAGACTAGGGTTCACTGCCCGGGCTAAAGGCTCAGGTCAGGTACCCCTAGCGACCTGGATTAACCCGAAATATGCAAATTTGCTTAAAATTGAATTTTAGCTTCAAATTTCTGTACGATTTCATTCCTATTGGATGAAATCTCACAGACATTAAGCTGACCCGTCCCGACGTCCCTCTGTGGCGTAGCGGTAGTGAACGCGACTGCTACGCAGGAGGCGCGGGTTCGATTCCCGCTCAGTGCAAATATTTGTATGCATGCATATGGCTATTTGCATTGGTCTGGGTGTTTCTATGTATTTACAAAACAAAAGTATCTAAGTATGTTTATCCGAATTCTAGATTCCATAACACAAGCTAGTTAAGCTATGCTTACCATGGGTCTAGATAGCATTGTGTAGAATGTTGTGAAATGTTTATTAAATAAAAATTGTGACCTATGACGGACTTTCCATACAAACGTTTATCACCTATTTTACCCTCTTAGTAGTTTAATTTTGAATAACGCTGATACACGTGTTCATTTATTTCTTAAAAGTTTTTCATAAACCTGTGGTTTATGAAGTTTAGTGCATCCAGCTCTGAAAATGACAGCCTTTCATACAAACTTCCATCCCTTATTTTACCCCTTTTGTAGCAAAATTTCCAAAAATCCTTTCTTAGTGGATGCTTACGTCATAAAATGCATCTACTGTCAAAATTTCAAGTTTGTAGATCTATAATACCATATAGGAACCTGAAATTGGTAACTAAATTACTTATTACGAGTAGATACACATCGATATTGTAATAACCAGGACTCAAACCCGATACCTCTCAATCGTAAAACCGCCTCCTCAACCAATAACATTTTTTTTAAAGAATATTAGAACCGAAGTTTGCTAATATTCCCTCTAACCCCTCCAACTAAGCTAAATTGCTTGTGCTGGGAGTGGATTCACGTCGGTAGTGTAATGGCCGATTCGAACCCGGGACCTCTCGATCGTAAGACCGACTCCTTAACCACTAAGCTACCGACGCTTGTGCTCTATATGCGCAGTACACGTTTCTTGGATGTATTTTGGAGATAGTACGGGGTGTTACTTCAGTGGATGAGCTCAAATTCACCCAGCATAGATTACAAAACAATCCAGGTCCTTTTATATCTCGCGATATAGGTCCAAGATATATAAATCGATCTATATCAGGCCTCAGAGACAGTCACAACACGCCATACTCCTAAACATACCAGATTCACCCCAAATAGGGCATACAATGTATATTTGGGCAGTATGCCAATTACGCCTTAAGAGAGTACCGTGTGTATTGAAGAATGAAAGTGATTTAGTATCTAACAACACGTGTTCGGACATAAATAACTATATCGGACTCCTGTTTATTTATAGTGTGGAATTAAATGTATATAAAGACACCACTAACAAATGCCTGGCAATGGCGCCCCCACCGGGGCCAGGTAGCAGGGCCCAAGAAGTGCTGGCTTGGCGTCGTGGAGAGTGACATGCGTGCAAACGGTCTCACTACCTTTTTTTTCCGTGTGAAAGACCCCTCGGATACCCCCCCCCCCCCTGCCGGAGCCGAAAGGGGAGGTTATGTCGGACTCGAACCGACTAAAACCGCACGCCGACTGTGGGTCGTGGTGCTAGGCCGGAGGTGAGGTTGTCATCGACATATCCCTCGCACCCCGGTTGACCCAGGGCCATCCCTTACGGTTTGGCCCTCCACAGGAGGGGGGACAACGGTGTCCCCGAAGACAACGGTGTCCCCGAGGATAACGGTGTCCCCGAAGGACAACGGTGACCCCGAAGGACAACGGTGTCCCCGAGGTCTCACTACCTTGGACGCCCAAGTTCGTGCGAAGTGGAGTAGGAAGAGCCGGAAAGCGGACCCTGAGCTCTGAGGGCACCGTGGCCTCGGATGCAATCAGGACTAACGTCTTTATGTAGATGATGAAAGACACCACTATCCCTGTGTTACGGGGAAAGAATACAAGTATCCCCACCCCATCTCATCCGAAGGGTGTCGTAAGCGGCGACTGACGGAACAATACGCAGACGATATCACTGCGAGAGAAGGAACACTCGACATAAAACCCTGTACCAACCCGTTGGCTAGCGAGGAAACAGTAGGCCAGACCCTCCCTGTATTGGGAGAGGTATATTTCCAGGAGGGCATTGTGATAAGCAAATTGATTAATTGAAAGACGCGTGTATCACGGAGTCTCCCGCTGAAAATCATTTTTTAACCCCCGAGAAAAAACGACGGGGTGTTATAAGTTTGACGTGTCTGTGTGTGTGTGTGTGTGTGTGTGTCTGTGTCTGTGTCTGTCTGTGGCATCGTAGCACCCAAACGGATGAACCGATTTGGATTTCGTTTTTTTTGTTTGAAAGGTATATTAGTCGGGAGTGTTCTTAGCTATGTTTGAAAAAAATCAGTCCGAGATGGCCGCCGCCACAACATGTTGGAATACATATTTCTTTATAATATATGGGTAATATATGGGTATCAAATGAAAGAGCTTGACTAGTAGCTCAATTTAAAAAGTATAAAATAAAAATTAAATTAAAAATTAAAAAACCCCCCGTCACAAAAAACACCAAAAAGTTGAAAATAAATGAATAAATTTCTATTCAACGGTTGCCATGTCGGGGGACCTTACGATATAAAGGAGTACTTAACCAGTTACGGTCCCCCGACATGGCAACCGTTGAATAGAAATTTATTCATTTATTTTCAACTTTTTGGTGTTTTTTGTGACGGGGGGTTTTTTATGCCACTTCTTATTCGTGTCAGTGGCAACAATTTAAATATCTAGATACACCCAGCCCAAAACTCGGCGACTTTAACCGCACCTTCCGTAGCTTCATTTAGGTCGGCAATCGTGCAAGTGTAGGGGCACAGTGGGCACGACAAGAGGTCGTCCATCGACTGTAGAGCCCCCCTGCTTCCAGGTAAATACCACTAAAGTCTGATAGTGTGCAAAACTAGGGGAACCACATTCGTGCTGCCGACCCATGGAGAAGGAAATGATAGCGGAGTTGTTGCAAGGCAATCGAGTCGCGTGCCATCCAAACGTCAAATGGACTCATTCGGTACGAACGTTATACCTATGACGTTTTTCGACTTTTGACACCCCGCGCATCTCTCTTCCCACCCGCATTCGGCGACGCGTTTTTATTAGGAGAAATATCAATGGGACATCTCCGTTACTTAATCATATTCTGTTCTCCGTGTGCCGAGCCTATAATGCCGCTTCTTGAATAGCCTCTTTTATTTACATCGAAGCACACTTTAAAATGTAAAAAACATGCTTCAAGAACAGATAAACAATGAATTGCAATTATTATTTCCAAATTACACAATATTACGTCATATTACAAAATGGCTGACTTAAATTGTGTATGTATTATGATGATTCACATTTTCAAGGTCTTTTTTATTTCGAATCAACCCCGGATACATCTAAGCTTGATCTTGTAAGCCCGGGGTCCGCTCTCTTAACCTTTTTAGGGTCCCATACTTCAAAAAGACAAAAAAAAACGGAATCCTTATGTATGACTACGTTGTCCGTCTGTCTATCTGTCTGTTATGCAAGACCTTTTCCTCAGGAATGCGTGGAGACATCAAGTTCGATAGCTTAGTGGTTAAGGAGTCAGCCTTACGATCGAGAGGTCCCGGGTTCGAGTCCTGGCCATTACACTACCGACGTGAACCCACTCCTAGCAAAAGCAATTAAGCTTAGTTGGAGGGGTTAAAGGGAATATTAGTAATTTCGGTTCTAAAGTTCCTTTTATTTAAAAAAAAAGTTGAAATTATTCATACTCCTTACTAAAGTCTATAATGTCTTGATTTCTTGATACTTTTCAGACATGAAACCCCGAAAAAGTCAGACACCGTTCCATAGATTAGATAAGTAATAAACAGTTTATAACTGAATGAAATATGAACGAAATGACTGAACTAAATTACGTGGAACGAAACAATTTGAATCGTGAATCATTCGCCTCACGCCGCGTAAATAATATTTTATTTTGTCAAATTCATGCTTTATTAAATCATTGAGTTTCTTGTCATTAGTAAAATTAACATGACAATTACTTGCTTTTAATTACAAAGGTTAAACCTTGTTAAAATATTTGCTAGGCTTCGCGGGCTTACTTGAGTTAGAGCGGTATTGTTTATGACAGAACTGAAGTGCTTATCAGTTTTTCCTAAGGGATTTAGGCCACGACGGCGGCGCGCTAAATAGTGCGCCTCCCCATTCCGGAGGCGAGTTGGGGACACCGTTGTCCCCCCTCCTGAGGAGGGCCAGACCGTAAGGGATGGCCCTGGGTCAGCCGGGGTGCGAGGGATATGTCTTTGACATATAACCTCACCTCCGGCCTAGCACCAAGACCCACAGTCGGCGTGCGGTTTTAGTCGGTTCCAGTCCGACATAACCTCCCCTTCCGGCTCCGGCAGTGGGGGTATCCGAGGGGATTTCCGCACGAAAAAAAAAAAAAAAAAGGTGTTGACATATTCAAAGTCAAAGTAAGAAATAATTTAGTCTGTATGTCTGTATAGAGATAAAGACCATTATAATTGCACTTACAAATTTGTTTTGTTTCTTTGTTGATTTGTTGATCTAGTAAACGGGTAGGTAAAAAGCTACCAAATGTAGAATAATACCAAACATAACGAGCTATACACAAAAAAAATAATTTTAAGTGAAAAAAAAAAAAAAAATTTACCGCCATTTTTCCGAACGACTCGTTTTTTTTTAAATGTATACCTACCTAAAGTCAACTCCGGCATTTTCCGTATACGTTCAATTTGTACTAATATCTTACGCAGTGCGGGGGAGTGAACTATTTTCGTTGGTTTGTACCTGACCTTGCCTCGCCTTGACCGCTGCCGACCTTGCTGCGAGAAAAAATACGATTTTCCTTGAAATCACATGTTCTAGAATAATTTATTAGGGTGTTAACGCCATCTGTTAGTAGGTTTCGAAACTAAAATTTAATTGTTTGTGTACGTACGTAAAATTATAGCAATATCGTCAAGCTGAGGGCCACTATTATAAAAATATTGGTTTCTGTAATGGTGATTATCTTTCCTGAGACTTCGCTAATATTATTTATATTGCCTGAACTGCACGCATAGACATAGTAAGACTGCACGCCGCCGTACGGGGCCTCACATCACATGTCGAGGTGTAAGATTGTCAAAACAAAGCCTATGTATGTTTTCATGAGGTTATTAACTTCAGAATCACTCAAGTTTTATTCGTTTTCAATTAGATTTCATGTTTATTCTGAATTGGACCCCGGTTTTATTATGAAATGTCAAAATAAAAAAATACCTTTTCTTTGGGGCTGGTGCCAGTATAAACCGATATTTAAAAAAGTTTTTTTATACTATTTATTAATTACCTATGTCTATGTAATGCCTCGTATACACTACTCGCGAAGTTCCTCGGCGAAGTACTCGAGAAACTTCGCCTACAGTCCGAAGTGCTACACCACACACTCGTTCAACTTCGCGAGGAGCTCATTCGCTCTAAGGTGCCGAAAGCCTGCCACGTTCGTCCTTATGACATTAATGATATTGGGGTCCCAAATAATAGGTTCTGCTTGCACAGTTTCGAGGAACAACATATTTTCCTCCTGTGAAGACTGTATTTTATTCATAATAAACACAATATGTGTCACACGCTATAATTATAACTATTAAGTACTGAAGTCGACCGAGTAGTGTAGAGAGGTACTTCGTGAACGCACTTCGTGCAACTTCGGGCCCTTTGACTCGGGCGCAAAAACCGACAACAAATGGAAGTCGCCCGAGGCGAGGTAAAGTTTGACGAGGTAAGCCGAAGTGCATCTCCACACTATCGTATTCGCCTAACTTCGTTCAACTTCGCGAGTAGTGTATAGGGGGTATTATATTTTTTATTTTATTATTACGCCACAGTTCTAAACAGCTAGTAACACAGGACCGATAAGAGTCTAATAAGTAGATGGTATTAATAATTACAATATTACTTATTCATGAATTGAACTCGACCTCTGACGTAGTCGTCTATTGCTAGACTTACTGCTGCAGTGAAAACAAAATATACCTTACGATGTATTTACATAATTTACAATAATTGTAGTGGGTACACACGATTACAATATGGGGTTCCTCAAGAAGGGCGTTAAAAGGTTCCTATGGGGTCGGCAGCACGAGTGTGTGACGCCTAGTTAAGAAAAAAAAAAACGTCTACCAGATCACGGGCACGGTAACCAATTTTCATCAGGGGGACGTGTGCTTGATTGCCACCAGCAGCAGTGCGAACAGTTTTATGTAACTGTAAGAATTGGAGTCATTGATTAAAAAACTTGTTTTCTTTGCCTTCTAGAACAACTGACGCGGACAAAACTGCGTTTACCTCACTGTCTGTTATTTCAGTAATCTGGATTTACCGCCATCTATCGTCGAGTAGCGTGCACTAGTATCAAGAACGATCCTTGTCTTAGTTTACAATAATATTAACAGATGGCGCTGCTTCAAACAGTACAATACTAAATTCTAGCGCTGTGGCGCTACGGTTGCTGATTTTTTAAGTTTACATTATAATGAACTAGATGTCGCTAGTAGTATTCGTAATGGAAAAACGAGTTCTACCGGAGAGTTTTCATTTGTCTTGCATTGAAGATAATTGCTCTACCGGTAATTATCGTGCGGCTTTGGTACATTTTATATCTTATTCGTTTTTAACTTATGCATGCTTGTAGTTATGATATGTTATAACATAACTTATAACGATAAATTATTATGACTTTTACTTGGGTGTGTGAAGCAATTGCAATACTTAGTGGTTAAGCCATTTCGGAGTTTACAAACAAACACTTTGACACTAGAATGAATACCTACCTGATGTTAATAATAAATTATCGTAACATTTTCATAAAAAATAACCCACCGTTAGGTAGCGTCCATCACGGTGACCCTCTTTCCTGAGATTTTGCCTTCAGCTTACGATCAGACGAGGTGAAGTCAACTTGACGTGTTCTATATAGAAAAGTACCTACCTGAAAAGTTCTGAATTGTGTACGCACGTCGCTCTCAATAACTGGGATTTAAGGTTATACTTTTTTCTTCGCACCTAGTCTTGCGTCTTCGGCCATTTTGGATTATGAGAGGGACACAAGAGACCTTTCAGCCATGTATAGGGCCGCCTCGCAGCGGGTAGTATTCGCCTAAGGCGACAGCGTCTCCACTGCAAGAGACAGGCGCTGCCTTCTTCTTTGCCCAGGGTGTATACTTCCAATCGTACGTCTTGGACCTAACGTGCGATAAATATTATAAATGCGAAAGTAACTCTGTCTATCTATCTGTATGTCTGTCTGTCTGTTACGCTTTCACGCCTAAACCACTGAACCGATTTTGACGAAATTTGGTATAAGGGTAGATTAGATCTTGAGAAAGGACATACTGTTAAGTTTGGTCGCGATAACCGACATCCACGCGGGCGGAGCCGCGGGCAAACGCTAGTAATCTATACTTAGTGAATTTGGGCTCGCGCTCCGCACCTCTGCACCCCGTGATATCTTCCAATTACATCCAAAAAACGTGTACTGCGCTTAGAGAGCACAATATAGGTCCAAGATATATGTATCGAGAAATATTATTCTTAGTCTCTTGTATTTCGCCCTCCCCGGCGAATAATATGGTATTGTGCTATTACCACAGTTTAGGTTTTATTGCATTTTCGGTTCTTAGAGCATCGAATACACATTGTAATTTTTTTTTGTAATTTTTCAGTGGATATTTTTGAAAATACAATAATTCCCATTGGTCCATAATGAACATAACACTTTTGTTCAGTTAAATTAGAAATACAATTTGAACACGAATAATACCGATAAACGAATACTATATAAGGTAGAAAAAAATTGAAGTATCAGGAATTGGTCTTTCTATTCAGATGGGTGTTCAGGGCAAAGTAAAAATCGGTATATTTTTGCTTTATACCTCCATGCAATAAAAGCCCATGATATGCAAACTATAATACATAGGTTCTTCGATACTAGACATAGCCAAAACGAAGGCGATAACATGCATTTATGCATAGAAAGAGCTTTAAAAAATAAAGTCCTTTATACTCCAGACCAAATATATGGACTAATTGTAAATGCGAGATCTCAAGAAGCACCAGGCTCAAGACAGCGACATGAGCCTATTGAATCAGCCAGAAGAACCAAGAAATTATGTGGTATCAACGAAAATAATTTCGGTACGGCTACCACAGTCTCGACCGGCTCCGCGACACAATGCGCGACAAATGCAATCACCATCCCGACAATCATCGCCTCACAAAAACTCTCCAAAGATCGACATACAAATTGGCCAGCCCTTTTCACTGCAGGAAATCATAGACACCATAAAATACTAAAAACGAGTAAGGCAGCAGGCGTAGACGATATTACTGTCGACCAAATAAAACATTTTGGGCCCAGAGTAGTGTCCTGGCTTCTTGATCTCTTTAACAACTGCCTAAAATCCTCCAGAATTCCAAAACTGTGGCGAAGAACATAATTAAAAGCGCTCCTCAAGCCTGCCAAGAGCCCCAACGACCCTAAAAACTACCGCCCCATTTCTCTACTCTGTGGCAGAGTAGAGAAATGGGGCGGTAGTTTACCTTCAGGATATTCAAAAGAATGTTGCTGAACCGTCTAACACCAATACTGGAGGCTAATCTCAAACAAAAACAAAAAAAAATCAAACGATGACGCAACGCAACAACCTACATAATGGCAAGTTAGCAAAAATGCAGACGGAACTATATGCAACTTAGCGCAATAGCAGAAAATGTTGACGCAGCACACGCCGTCATAGCAATCGTAAACAATGTTAACGTCAAGGTAGCACCGCACGCGGCCCGCATCTAAGTCTAAGCGGTTAGTCCCGAAATTACGATGACTACTGAAGAAAAGTACTCCGCAAATTAGCGGCACCCAGTTCCGGCGAAATGGAACTGCCCACAACTGGCATTGGCGCGCTCCAAAGAGAGATAAGACTGCTGAATCTTCAAAAAGCCATCGACCACTACCACTAATTGCAGCGACCGCGTAGCCTGGATCCTACGACCACAGCAGCGTGTCGGCACATATAGCAACTGCACACACGGTTAACTGGTCTAGGCTTTCCAAAGCTGCACCCAGTCTTAATTCAGCGTCTTCGAAATTTTTTGTTTGACCAGTAAGCGCCAGGTCGTCCGCGTATAGATAGTGTTTTGTGTTCAGGGTTATTGGTTGGTGCACGATTTATCGGGTCTAAATCCAGCCTGTTCGGCAATGAGATTAGCCTCCAGTATTGGTGTTAGACGGTTCAGCAACATTCTTTTGAATATCCTGAAGGTAAACTACCGCCCCATTTCTCTACTCTGCCACAGAGTAGAGAAATGGGGCGGTAGTTTTTAGGGTCGTTGGGGCTCTTGGCAGGCTTGAGGAGCGCTTTTAATTATGTTCTTCGCCACAGTTTTGGAATTCTGGAGGATTTTAGGCAGTTGTTAAAGAGATCAAGAAGCCAGGACACTACTCTGGGCCCAAAATGTTTTATTTGGTCGACAGTAATATCGTCTACGCCTGCTGCCTTACTCGTTTTTAGTATTTTATGGTGTCTATGATTTCCTGCAGTGAAAAGGGCTGGCCAATTTGTTTGGTTGGTGAGATGACTGTCGAACTTAATGGGTCTTAGGTGTTGTGTCTTCCCGTTTAGGAGGAGTTGGTGGGCCGCTTGGTTTGACGTCACTCGACCAGGGTTGGCAGCGGCTGGTGGGTCATCTGTGAGTTTTCTCACAGCTCCCCATGCCTTCTTCAAGTCAGTGAGAAGATAGGACGTGACCACAAGCATCGCTCCCACTCCACCAATGGTGGATAAATCAGTATAATATAAGCCTGTTATTTAGTTTGTAAGACATTGCTTTATTAAATCATTGAGTAGTAATAAATATACTGCAACCTGACTGTGGTAGCTCTCTTCACTCCCACAATATTATGTAATTTAACTAATTATTACTGTATTGTTTGATCAAATATTATATTTGCAATATAATATTACAAATAATCAGTTGACACAATATATTGATGAATAGTTTTGCAAAGTAATATTACCGTAGACACTATCACATGCATTTCCCCGAATAATATGGTAATGTTCATTTACTGTAAACATTTTTGGCTCCATATTTACTTGAACAATACTGTAATGTATTATTACTGACCACGGCAGCAATGGGAATAACACGCGAATAATATGGTAATGATACATTGTGTACTATATTTTTTATCTACATTTTCGGTAAAATGTTTTTCTTAAATTACTTTATTCCAATAGCCTAATGAAATAAAATTAACATAGAAACTAGTCTGCCGAAAAATTAGCTTTCTTTTGACATATAAATTATTGCCATACAATCTACCTGCACTGAGATATAAGCAAAAAACAGTTATTTGCTTCTCCTGTAAAATTTGGAATTTGCGATTACTATTTTATTCGCCGGGAAGGGCGATTTCATTCCCAAGAGAAGACCACCTAAGTTATATTATTTATTAACTTACATCTATATGAAAAGTATTTAATATCAGTCCCAAAAAACTTGTATTACAAAATTATAATAACTTTGATGAGCACAGATTCTTCCCGCTGGGTCCAAACGACCCCTGCTGTCATTTAAATTGGGCGGGAAAAATAATCACGATAATTCAGGCAAATTTGATTGTTCTAGTATTGAAATAGAGTTGGAATTAGCATAAAAAGTTTTTGTACATAACACCTTTGAGCAATTGAAAGAATATTAGTTAAATATTTGAATTCGCTCCAACGAATATAGGCGTATCTAATTGATGTTGTCAATAGAATTTCGACTTTAATTGTTTGAAATAAAGATACATCTTGAATGAAAGGTAATAGTTGTAATTTCGTGATGCAAGCTTTCGGTTCTGTGGTTAATTGGTTATTAATTCGAAATTTGAATTCAGACAATTATTTAAATATGGCGGCTTTTGTATTTTTTTTTTAATAATTATTATGAATTTTTGTATTGTTCTTTAAAATTGAATATATAAACTATGTTTTTACGTACCTACATTACATGTATATTTACACCTCGCTTAATGGCAAACTCAAGAATGAAGGCCGCTAAAATACCTAGGTAGTTGGTCTTTACCTTGACTTCCATAATCTCCAAAATGGCTGGGTTCATTTTGACTGATCTTTCACGTGTAGATAGCTGATTTACCTGGCGTAATTAAACACCTAACATTTTAGAAAATATTTAGAGTCCTTCGGGTGATAGGATAGGTATTTTTTTCGAAAATTTAAGCGAAGCCGGGACGTATTGCTAATGATATAAGTATTCATACCGTTTCATCTAAAAGAAACATAACCGCAAAATAGCAGGTAAAGGCGTCCATAGCCTTTAATTTGTAGAAAAAAAAACCTAAGCTTCATTATCTGTGCATGTCATCTGCGTTCAACAAAATGGCGTCGACAAAAACAGGTGCTATCTACGAATCGTATCTATGTTTTGTGAATCGATTAACATCTTGTATTATTTAATGATATTTATGTTCTTTATGCGATATTGTTGAAGAATAAATCTGTTATTTTATAACAGAAATGTTATTTTTCTTAGTTGTAGAGCTATCTTTAAAAAATAGGTATAATAGGTATAATATCGGTCAAGGGTGATAATTATTTGCAAAACGGGAAGATAGTGGACTAAAACTAACCTTGATCTATTTTGTTATGTACCATGCGACCGATTGGGAGTCCGGCAAGAATCGAGATAGAGGTACTTCCTCGCAACTGATGGTACAATATCAGCCTTTCAATTTGTCGGAGAAAAGAGTTGGTTAAAATTAGCTTGCTTCGGAGTTGTAGAGCCCAGCCAGTAAGTAGTTCTGCTTATTTACGGGAGACGCTCAGACGTAGGGTTTTCTCTCGGGGTTGGGAGGTTATATGGTAGTCGCTGCCATAAAAGACGAAATTATCTGGTAGCCACCACTTGCCCCACGCGTACAGCGTTTGCACAACGACAGTATGTTGCCCAAGCCCCATATTTATATAATAAAATAAATAAAATTCTTCAGTTATACCCCATGTTACTTCATGATTGTAAGGTCTCCATTACAAAATGGCTAAACACGCTTACTTATGAAAATGTTGAAGAACTTTTAACAAGATTTACTTAGGTAAAATGGCTAATTTTCTATTTGTAAAAACACATTTGCACGTATACACACATACACACACACACACACATACACACAAAGACTTATTCACACACTCACGCATACGCATACGCACACACACACCCACCAACAGTATTCACATACTGACTCCACATCTGTCTTGATTAAGCTAAAACTTGTAATAAATCCAAGAATATGTTACGCAGGAAGAGCGAGGCATTCCCATCACAAGTGTCCATGACTACTTACTGGGAAGCCCCAACAATGTATAAACTACGATTTTTAATAAATAAACGATTATTATTATTATTATTATATAAGCAGAGATAAGTTTAAAGAAAGAGGAGTAAATGAATCCCTGAAACCAAGTGCAAGTTTTAGTTGCAATCGTGGTTGTCGCAAATAATGTAGGTTATGGAAAACAGCTTGTGCGATTCCAACTAAAATAAAATTTAAATTTTTATACATTGTCGTGATATTATGAACAAAAAAAGAACCTGGTGTTCGCTTGTCATCAGTGGAACTTAAAGATTTAATGTTAAAAATATTTCGTTAATTATATTTTACACTTAAAAAATTATGCCAAAATATATTGCACCAAAAGTATTTTACACATAAACTACTTATTTTAGGTATAGCAACACAAAATACACCAAAAAAATTTTTACTATAATTTTTTTACACTTTTTTTTTAAATTGAATGATTTTTTCTTTGTTCTCAGGATATGGATCTTATCGAGGTGCTATGGAAGCAGGACGTGGACATGGGCTTCACCCTCGAGGACCCTATGCAGCCGGTAAGCACATTTCTAACCAATTTTTTATTATAGAATATTAGAACCGAACGAAACAGTTGTATGAGGCGAGTGTGGATGGTACCGTCGGAAGGGGAAGACCTAATGTGATGGGAAGTGTTAGAAAAGGGGCAGGTCAAGAGTACCCTAAACCGACGAGCATGCATGAAGAATGTAATGAGAGTGAATGAAGCGAGAGTAGTATGTCAGGATCGTAGCAAATAGAGATTCGTTATCTCTGCCTACCCCTATGGGAAACAGGCGTGATTTTATGTATGTACGTATTAGAGTCGAAATGACTAATATTCCCTCTAACCCCTCCAACTAAGCTAAATTACTTGTGCTAGGGTTCATTATAGTGTAATGGCCAGGATTCGACCCGGGACCTTTCGATCGTAAGGCCGACTCCTTAACCATTAAGCCTGCTCAAAACGTGGTTCAGTAGCTCAGTGGTCGTAGCAGTCCCCCTGTAAATGACTGGTCCCGGGTTCTAGTCACGTCTGAACATTCATTTATTTTCCTATCAAAATCATATTCAATGAATTAATATATCGCAGTCCACTGGACATAGGCCTCTCCCAATGTTGGGAGGCTCTGGTCTACTGTTTCCACGCTGGCCAGACGGGTTGGTACAGGGTTTTATTCCGAGTTTTCGAGCATACTGCAGGCCTATAAATCCCTGAAGGGGTAAGCAGAGGTGTATTAACACCCAAATTTCGCCAACTATGATTTTAGGTCCCACGTAATAGGGGGTGAGCCTATTGTCGCCAAACGGGCACATAGTCATGGGCTGTATGTTTACTGTCGGATGGACAACAGCCCTATTTCTTACTAAAGTTAAGCCAACGAGACGAGAGAAAAAAGGTAAACAAAGCTACCATTACTGAGTTAAGTTGCGATAACTAGCGATTATTTTCTCTGTCCTTGTCGCACATATCACACGTACGCGACAAAAACCGAACGACAGCTGTCGTTGCGTGTTTCATAGTACAGGAAAGCTGTCAGCACAGCGGTTCTAAACTGTCAGATCCACCATCTTATAAGCAATTTCATTTCTGTCAGGAATGCGCTTGAAGTGATACGTAACAATTTTCAAATGCAAATGTTTGGAACCGCTGAAACTTTGTTTACCTTTTTTCTCTCGCTTCGTTGGCTCTACTTTACTTAGCATATAGATGATTTAAAAACCTTTCCCTATTGACAGAAGGGTCCAGCCGCTACCAAGGTGCTTGGAGACGAGATCGATAAAGAACTGAAGCTCGCAGAACAGAAGATCGTAAAGAAGAACGAAGAAAACGCAGAAATTGAGAAAGTGAAGGCATCTCTTCTTGACCCTGAGATAAAGGAGGTTGGTACCTATCTAATGGCCAAAACGGTCGGTTTTCCAACACCTGAGTTTTTATTTTTTTTGTTGACAGGACGACCCCTGGGCTGGATTATCGTACACCGTTGATACTGAAACAGGTAAGTTTGTTTATAATTATTATTTAGCAAACATACATATACTCACGTCTGTAAATCCTCGAAGGGGTAGGCAGAGGTGTATAAGCACCCACGTTTTGCCAATTTTGAACTTCGGTCCTATTACTCTCTAAGGGCCCTTTGTCTTGAGCTGTATGTTTACTGTCGAATGAAGAACAGCCCTATCCCTTAGTCGCCTTCTGCGACACCCATAGAAAGAGCTGGGGTGGTCCTATTCTACTCCACCGAATACCAACACGGCTATATAATGATTCTGCCTACCATTATAACTAAAATAGACTGTCAAATAGACCATATCGACGGAGCCCCGCAAAACGGGGCTCCTATTTCTTCATACCTTGTCACAAATTAATAGTATTTTTAACCAACTTCAAAAAAGGAGGAGGTACCGCCTACCCCTTCAGAGATTTATAGACCTATATGTTTGTATGTATAAACATCAAATCTAGCTATAATACTTTAGTTTGTAGTAGCAAAAGTATTCAGAGATACCCTGTTTCCATATAAATTAGCAATACATGTATTCTTATCCACGTGGTGACGGAGAATACAAGTACAACCACTCCATCTCATCCGAAGGGTGTCGCAAGAGGCGACTGACGGAACAATACGCAGACGATATCACTGCGAGAGACGGAACACTCGACATAAAACCCTGTACCAACCCGTCTGGTCAGCGTGGACACAGTAGGCTAAAGCCTGCCGACATTGGGAGAGGGATATGTCCAGCAGGGTACTGTGATACATATTGATTGATTGATTGTACTATTAACTGCTTAAAGTAAAGCCAACGAGACGAGAGGAAAAAGGTAAACCAAGCGACCATTACTGAGTTACGTTGCGATAACTAGCGATTATTTTCTCTTTCCTTGTCGCACATATCACACGTACGCAACAATGGCTGAGCGACAGCTGTCGTTGCGTGTTTCGTAGTACAGGAAAGCTGTCAGCACAGCGGTTCTAAACTGTCAGAGAAATTTCATTCCTGGTCTGGAACGCGCTTGAAGTGATACTTAATCATTATCAAATAAAAAAGTTTGGAATCGCTGAAACATTGTTTACCTTTTTTCTCTCGCTTCGTTGGCTTTACTTTAGACTGATAGCTTTTGTACATTTATGATGTGTAAGTCGTCGTGTGTCTGTCGTTACGAGAATATCTTCGTCTTCACCTTAAAGAACAATAAAAGGTAAGTCTAAATATAGTTTAAAACAGGTCTACTGTATGTGCATTTTTTTACCGTCGGGGAAAATCCTTCATGGATGTTATGACGGACTCCTACCGACTAAAAACCCTCACGGTAACGCCCAACAGCCTACGGTTGGGAGCCCCGGGTAAGCCCTCGGAAGGATGTCCCAGGACTATCCCGCGTCTATGGGGCGTTTTCGGGTATCATTCCGCTTCTTAGGGGGGGGGGGGGGGGGGAGGGTGTAATTGAACTTGTGTTTAAATTATACTATTAGCTTTTGCCCGCAGCTCCGCCCGCGTGGATGTCGGTTATCGCGACTAAACATAGCCTATTTGTTAATCCAGGGTGTCAGCTAACTCCATACCAAATTTTATTAAAATCGCTCCAGCCGTTTAGACGTGAAAGAGTAACAGACATCCACCCATACTTACAAACTTTCTCGTGTATGATACTAGCTGACCCGTTGAAATTCGTACCGCCAATTATTCTCCAACCGCGTGGCGTCCGATCCCGTTCCCGTTGCACCCTCTTATACAATGATAGAGTTATCTAAACAGCAACAGAAATAACCACACTGTCACTTCTGCGTATATGCCGATGCCGGCCGAATTTGTTGACATTAATGACCACTGCTCCGTTCCCTTGAGTAATAGCGTGATGATATATAGCCTATGTGTTATTCTGATGTATAAGCTATATTATTGTAAAGTTTAATGAAAATTCATTAAGTAGTTTTTACGTGAAAGAGTAACGAACATCCACCCGTCCATACTCACAAACTTACGCGTTTATAATATTAGCAGGAAGAATGATCTTGTTTAGAAGTTAGTCGGTGGAGTTGTTTATAATGTGTTTTTTTTTTTTTTTTTTTTATACAGGACACGTCAATTTGACTTCACCTCGCCTGATGTTAAGCTAAAGGCAAAGTCTCGGAAAGAGGGTCACCATCGTAAACATTTACCATGTTAACAGTGGTGGCACTCAGCTTGACGGCCTCATTAGATGCCTTTTCACGCCCCGCTTAAAGGACCCGGGACTGTAGGAAGAAGGAAACACGTGAGCTGGCAGGGGTTCCAGGTCTTAGTGGTGCGGCATAGGAATGAATCACTGAAACGCTTGGTTCTAGCAGGTATACTCTGCACCGTAAATGGATGACATCTTAGCCCTGCACGTGTCGTCCTGTGAAGGAAAGGGGAGGTTTATTCTACGACTAATAATAAATCTATATATTTAGAGACAAATCTGTAGTATTTGGCGGGAGCTTCATAATTTTTAGTACCAACAGAAATATTAAGGCACTCCGTGTGCATTACACTATTTTTACTTCTGTCGAACTAAAAATAGTGTGTATAAAAAGTTAAAAGTGTTGACTACACAAGATGTGCAACGCCGTCTTAGCAAAGAAGTTTTCAATTAAAAAATATCTTACCCATAAAAAGACAACTAAAAATGTATTAAATATTTGAGTATTTTAAAATAGTTCGACCATCCAACCCCCAACTGCTACTATCCCTTATATTAAGGGTACCGATTTCATCCCTTATGTAAACGTAACGTATACATAAGGGTGCATTCGAGGTAGTTAATTGAGAGGGGTGTAAATAGGGGTGTAGATTTCAACTGTGCAATGAAGGCAGGGGGGAGATAGTAATATTTATATGTGTTTGTTGTGTGATTTCGATATATCTGAGTAATTGAATGAATTGCTTAGTTGGAGGGGTTAGAGGGAATATTAGTAATTTCGGTTCTAATATTCTTTTTTTTTAAATAAAATAAAATAAATAAATAAATAATAATTAAAAAATTGAAAAAACCCACGACGTATAAAAAATAATTCAAAAAATGTTTACTGCGGCGCCTCGTAGTGCATTGTCACCGTAACACCTATCTAAGAACATGCACCAAATCAAACCCGAACCAATAATTGAAAACTGCATCGAAATCAGACTAGTAATTTTGGAGAAAATTGCAACATTGATTTACATTAAAAATACTGTAGCGCCTCCTGTTGAGTTGTCATTGTAACACCTATAGAACATGCTCCAATTACAGCCGAACCCAAAACAGAAAAACTATCAAAATAGGATTGGTCGTTTCGGAGAAAATGGCAACATGGATTTGCACAAACAAACAAACAAACACACAAACATCCTCTCACCCCAAACGCATATACCGTCTCCGTTCCGTCGCGGGTAAAAAGCCTTTATTCCTCTCCCAAAAACACAATTTTACCGAAAAAGCATTCCTGTATATATTTTTTCGTATATTTTTTTGTTTGCGGGTTCCTATTCCGATTGTTTCAATCCCCTACGGTAATAGCAACCCCCCGACCGCCGAGTTCTATGCTCTGTCATTATTCATATGACGAAGCTATTTCTGCCTTTGCATTTACCGAAATCGGTTTAGTTTTTACGTAAAACGAAATAGAAATTGATTTTATGTTTAATATTTTTTTATGTTGTCTTGAAATTTGTGTGGTTTGGTTGAGACAGTTGTCTATCTGTATATTACTACATAGTATAAAGCAATAATATAAAAATAAAGTGAGGGATTCACGCACGCCTCCCCCCCCTAAGAAGCGGGATAACACCCGAAAACCCCCCCATAGACGCGGGATAGCACCCGAACCACCCCCGAGACGAGGCCGCAATTGTAGCCGTAGGTCTGATGGGAGTCCTGGGACATCCTTCCGAGGGCTTACCCGGGGCTCCCATCCATAGGCTTCTGGGCGTTACCGTGGGGGTTTTTAGTCGGTAGGAGTCCGGCATAACATCCATGAAGGATTTTCCCCCACGGATAAAAAAAAAAAAAAGTACCTACCTATAAAGCAAAGTCGCTTTTCCCGTCCCTATGTCCCTATGTATGCTAATATCTTCAAAACTACGCTACAGATTTTGATGCGGTTTCTTTTAATAGATAGAGTAATTCAATAGGAAGGTTTGTATGTATAATACATGCCTAATATAGTAGAGGATGCAGCGGGAACGGGATCAGACGCCGCGCGGGCGGAAAATATTGGCAGTACGAAGTTCGCCGGGTTAGCTAGTCTAATAATATACCTATTTAAAATATAGAGGAGTTACTTTTGTGGTATGTAGTGTTTAGTTCTTCTTTTAGCTCTTAGGCCTTATAAGTTATAAATTATAATATGTCACAGTATTTTAGTTCCAGTAGGTATTAAATTCGTAAAAGAATTGTAAACAAAATTTTCATATGACCGATTCCGGAGACCGTTATACTCTTGTTATTCTGGTTTTGGGGTAAGCAGAGACAATAATTCGCATTTTTACTTCGCTCTTTACAAAGTTAACGAGATTTCTCGTCCTTTTCCGTAGTATAAAAATGATATTTGCTGAAATTTCGGTTTATATTACTTTCTGCCCACCACCTCAATGATTATATAGAACTTGACTATTTAAGTAAAGAAATAAGTATCATAAATCATAATTATAATAATAAATTTATTCATAGAAATATCCAAAAAATTCAAATCCAGATGGAAAAAGTTTCTGAACGTAGATTGGTTTAGAAAAAGGTCTATTATCTTTGGAGTTTCGGAAAGGACACGTTTTCAAATTTAGAATAGGGTTGTCACATTATGAGATTACACTCATTTGAAATTTTATTAAGAACTAAATTATAGCGGTTTCTTTTAATAAATAGAGTAATTCAAGAAGAAGGTTTATAATCACCGGCGAACTTCGTACCGCCAATTTTTTACCGTCCGCGTGGCCTCCGATCCCGTTCCCGCTGCACCCTCTACTATATTAAGTATGTATTATACATACAAACCTTCTTCTTGAATTTCTCTATTTATTAAAGGAAACCGCATCAAAATCTGTAGCGTCGTTTTAAAAATATAAGAATACATAGAAATAAAGAAAGAAGACAGAAAATACATTTTTGATTCGACTTTGCTTTATATAATGTAATGACTCTGTGTGTAAAGACTGACAAGTATTGTTTTTGGTTTTTTAATGTTGACATTTCATAAATACATACATACCTACATACCCTCACTCCTGTAAATCTTTAGAGGGGTAGGCAGAGGTGTATTAATACCCACATGTCGTCAACTACGAGCTTCAATCCCACTTTTCAGTATTAGATATTTGATATAATATACAATGTGACAACCCTACCACTTTATATAATAATGAACCAAAACCACACCAGTGTACGTTGACCTTCCCCGCCCTCCTGTGTCCAACAAAACAAAGGCGACAACGATCAAATTGCGGTACATAGATAGCTCAAGATATAATGGTTTTTGTACCGCGATGTTTGAACGTATTTGTTGGTTTCAGGGTTCAGTGTTTTAAACTAGGATTATATTGAACTAGATCTTAGATCGACGGTTAAGCGAAATGAAATTAGAAGCTTAGCAGATTGTAGCGATTACAAAAAAGCGTCGGTAGCTTAGTGGTTAAGGAGTCGACCTTAGGATCGAGAGGTCCCGGGTTCGATCCTGGCCATTACACTACCGACGTGAACCCACTCCTAGCACAAGCAATTTAGCTTAGTTGGAGGGGTTAGAGGGAATATTAGTAACTTCGGTTCTAATATACTTTGCTTAAGTGGGAAAAAAAATGTGTTCTCTTTCGAATACATGGAAAAATGCAATGCTCAAGTGGGGAAAAATGTAATCTTTTTCGAATTTATCGGAAAAAATTAAATGCTCAGGTGGGGGAAAAAAATTCTCTGCTTACCTCAATAGCATAGATTCGAAGGGGTAAATCCCTTATTTTACCTCATAAGTAGCAGAATTTCCAAACATCCTTTCTTAGTGGATGCTTACATCATAAAATGCATCTACTGTCAAAATTTCAAGCATGTAGGTCCAACGGTTTAGACTCTGCGTTGATGAATCAGTCAGTCAGTCGGGACAAGTAATTTTTTCTACTCAACCGAATGCAATCAAATCAATGAAGATTTTAAGTCTGACCAAGACCTTTCTAACAAAAAAACCGCATTATTGAAATGTGTTCAGTGCTTTTTGCGGTGATTGCGAACAATTCCACAGGAACCCGGGATAAAATAAAGGCCGAACTGGATGAAAAGTATCCTATGTCCGTCTCCCGGCTCTAAACTACAATCCCACCAATTTTCAGCCTAATCGGTATAGCCGTTTTTGAGTTATAAATAGTGTAACTATCACGACTTTCTTTTATATAACATAACATAATATAAACTCACGCCCGTATTCCCCGAAGGGGTAGGCAGAGGTGCTAGCACCCACGTTTCGCCAGTTTATGTTTAGGTCCCAATGTAATAGGTGGCGAGCCTACTGCCATTAACCGGGCACTTATAAACCTGCGATAAATACACACATAACTTCGAAAAGCATCGAAAAGTCATTGGTGTGTGCCATGGTAAACCTGGGATCGAACCCGAGACCTCGTCTCAGCAGTCCATTACCCATACCACTAGGCTATTATATAGATAGATGGCTACGGAACCTCGTATCTCGTTAGCTCAACGCACTTCACCAAGCTCGCTCCGGGTTCGAATTTTGAATCCACAAGTCATCTTGTCGGCGCTGTTCTCTGATTAATACCTTTTTTCTTTTATCTTTTTTTTTCTTTTATGTCAATTGCTCGTATTATAGGATATTTTTGAATTGTATTTAAAAGTCGGGATATTTGTGCATTGTGTGTTCTGAAGGGATGGCGATGTGTTAATAAAATGGTTAAGTATGAGTTGTATACGTATAACAATCGGTATACGGCAGGAATTTCGAGTAGGTACCTATTTGATATTCGATTCAAGTTAAAAAAAGAAATGTCAAAAAATGAAATGTCATAAAAAAAACGTCAAAAAAAAATTTAAATGTCAAAAACAATTGAAATAAAACCACTTTTTACGGATTCTTTTGCGATATATTTGTTATTATTTACTTTTAAACCGACGTTTCGGCTGCTTTGCAGCAGCCATGATCGCGGTGTGACTCACGATGGTAGTTGTCACATAGTTTGAAGTATAAGTTATCTCGAAATACCCGAATCATGGTGAATTATTGGTGTTACTATTTACGCAGAATGAGCTCATTGTGTCGTTAAGTCTTGCTGGATTTTGCTGCTTACTGGGTTTTATTAAGTGGATGACTGGGTTCTAAGCTGGTCCCATCCATCCTCTCTATTAAAACAAATTAAATGTCAGAAAATTACATATAGGTACTCATGCTTGTGTCCAATTTTCAAATAGTCCAACGGTGTCAAAATGTCCAAATGCCAAAATGTCCAATTCCCAGAATGTCCAATTCTCAAAATGTCCAATTCCTAGAATGTCCAATTCTCAAAATGTCCAATTCCCAGAATGTCCAATCTTTGAGAATGTGGTAAACACCCGCGTGGCGTCAGATCTCGTTCCCGCTGCACCCTCTACTATATTAAGCGTGTATTATACATATAAACATTGAATTACTCTATCTATTAAAAACCGCATCAAAATCTGTAGCGTAGTTTTGAAGATATAAGCATACATAGGGACGACAAGACGCGGAAAGCGAATTCGTTGACATTTATGATGACTACTCCGCTCCCTTGAGTAATAGCGTGATGATATTTAGCATATAATCTTCCTCGACAAACGGACTATTCAAGACAACAAAATTTTTTACCAATAGTTCTAATCAGTTCGTTCCTAACCTGCACACGTTTCCTTCTTCCTACAGTCCCGGGTACTTACAGCGGGGCATGAAAAAGCATCTGAGGATGCCGTTAAGCTGAGTGAGCTTGAGAAAATTATGGTGACTCTCTTTCTTTTTAAACTGCCTTATTAAACTGCCGATGAATTCTCTCACAGAATATCTCAGTATCTTTTTTTAATGAATTTTATAGCATTAAGTATGCTAACTATACAAATCGAATACATAGAGAAAAAGAATCTTTTCTACACAAGAATTTTTTTACAATCAAAATCAGTGTCAGTCAAAATTATTGTAAAATCATTTATTGGTTCCGATAGTTCTTAAGAACATCGGTGGATGACTCCACCGTCTTAAAGGCGTATAAAAATGGAAGGGAAATTTGAATCACATCAGGCGTGTCTCGGTAGCCGAGTTGGTCAATACATTCCCCCTGTAAGGGAAAGATCGCGGGTACGAGTCCCGCCCTAGAAGATTATATTTTTCTCTATGAATTCGATCTCAATAGTCATAGTCATTTATTTTCAATGTTGAACAATAAAATTGTTTCTTATTGACGTCAATTTTAATTCTACTTAATCTAAGTTTACCACCGCTTCCAAGGCGCTGGTGGAGAAGAAACGGCGCAACAAACTCCACTGCGGCATTTTTTAGACGTCAATTTACAATATTTATTTTCTTAAAGCTAAATGTGGACGAATGTACATTTCGCGTCTGGATAGACAATACATCACAATAAGTATATAAAACACTTTATAATCAAGAATTAAACCAAAGTTACATAATGTAACAAATAAGTCACAAAACTAATACAGTACCATGCTGTAATTATAGCATTTTACGAGGGGCACCATGCTCAAGCCAGACATTTTTGACAATAACTCTCTCAACCTGGGCATCAAATCCAAATCCTCACAATTAATATATTTCTTCAAAAAAATCCAGGTGGCCATAATATCGAGCTTAGAAATAAAGTTATCACGAACATAACCGTGTAACTCACAATACACATATGTACTGGAGTACACAATGAACGCATGCGCGCATTATGTTTGTCTATGATTAATGTTAGTTTGACATCTCAATCCTCTAGGGGTTCAATCATTAATAATATTATTGTATATTATTTTTGGGGTTGCGTGTCTCAAAAGTTTGGTAGGGGTTCTCAAAGATTTTTGTATGAATTGGGTATTTTCCTGAACTCCTAGTGGTATGGTAGCCTAGTGGTAGGTATGGGTAATGGACTGCTGAGACGAGGTTTACCATGGCACACACCAATGACTTTTCGATGCTTTTCGAAGTTATGTATGTATTTATCGCAGTTTTACAAGTGCCCGGTTAATGACAGTAGGCTCGCCACCTATTTCATTGGGACCCAAATATAAACTGGCGAAATGTGGGTTCTAGCACCCCTGCGTACCCCTTCGGGGAATATAGGCGTGAGTTTATGTTATGTTATGTTAGAATGTTAATTCTAATTTTATTGTAATCTCATTAATTTTGGGTTATGTCATTCATTGCATTTGTACCTATTTAATTATAAAATAAAATTTTAAAAAATAAAAATTATTTCTTTCAGGCCACTTAGACTTAGACCCATATTAAATTTACATGTCAGTATAAAAGCATACAATAGGATATTTATATAATTAGCTTTAATATTGAGGGCTACCTATATGCGAAGAACAGATCGACTTCATTTATAGCCCTCAATATTAAAGGCTATAAATGAATCAATTATGGAGAAATCTGAAAATAAATTCTAAAAATACTATTAGTCTACATATTCTAAATCTGCAAATACCTCTGCCTACCCCTTCGGGGTATTACAAGCGTAAATATATCAACAGTTCAATCATTTCTTGTTGTCAAAAGTTCAGTGTCCTTAACCAACTATTTATATGAGTTGGCACAATTATGAGAGCACCGTGGAAATGTCCTATCATGGTGTAAACGCGGTTTTGGTAGCCCTACGGAGCAAGGCAGGACTGCTACGCAAGGACACGGGTTCGATTCCCGCTCAGTGAATGTGATGTTGGCTAGCAAAGTACTCAAAATGATCTTTACTTAATTAACCCCCTTCCTGTTTACTGATTCTTCTGATATTGTGAAATATATATATATGTTCAAAATCCAGTTTCGGTCTTCTCTCAAACTCTCATACGTCAACAACGATTACGCTTTCAATGAAAAGAGGGCCACATGATATTTTCTAAAGTTTACGCGAATGTCGCTCATTGAAATAAAACCACTTTTTACGGATTCTATCGCGATATATTTGTTATTATTTACTTTTAAACCGACGTTTCGGCTGCTTTGCAGCAGCCATGATCGCGGTGTGACTCATGATGGTAGTTGTCACATAGTTTGAAGTATAAGTTAACTCAGCTTATATCGCGATAGAATCCGTTTATTTCAAAGACAGCCACATCTCGTAATAACTTTATTTTTTAAGAAGTAAACTGCGATCCAATGTAAAAAATTTCAATGATCTTTCTTGAAAGTGGTTTTACGAAGAAACCGTTTTTGACATTTCATTTGATTTTGACAGTTGGACTCAATTTGGATAAGTACTCTTTTTTACGAGAATTTTGGCCTTCTGTTCCAAATTCTAAATTTAAAATTTAATTCCGACTTCACCCAGGCTCTGGAACAATTTTGCGTGTGTGCTGTGGTCTAGCCACGAGGATTTCTAGGAGTTGGCAACACACTGGATCTAAATCCTAACTTCTTGTCTAGGTACATAGAAGATTTTGATTCCCAAACCAAAAAAAAAACCTTTAAACCAAAAACACAAAAAATCAATAACATTACCCACAATAGCAAAGATGGCGGATCTTTCATTAAAATAAAACCATTAATAAAAGCAAGAAAAAGATTAATGTCCGATCCCAACAAAGACTAATAAATTAGATGTGTAATATTCCGTAAGGGCGAGCTACCCTCGGCCGCCATTTTCTGGCGCGGAGGCCTCTGATTGGTCGGTTCGTTGCTAATCAATATTTTTTTTCGAATGTCGTAAGGTCGGGTGTCACAGTTATTGGGTTATGGGAATTTAGGCTTTGTATTTATGGGATAGAGATCAAAATAACTTTGTGTGGTAGTAGGAAGAACAAAGGAGGCTTTGTATCAAAGCAGGTTGTGTATAGGATACATTTTATTTTGTGAATGATAAAACATTTTGATGTGAGTAGGTTTTCACAACGAAATTACGATTTTGAAAATAATAAATAAATAAATAAATAAATATTCCACAACATTCTACACAACGCTATCTAGACCCATGGTAAGCTTTTATAGCTTGTGTTATGGAATCTAGAATGCGGATAAACATACTTATATACTTTTTTTTTTGTAAATACATACATATTATACATAGAAACACCCAGACCAATGCAAATAGCCATATTCATGCATACAAATATTTGCACTGAGCGGGAATCGAACCCGCGCCTCCTGCGTGGCAGTCGCGTGCACTACCGCTACGCCACAGAGGCTGTCATAATGTCAAAATGTTTGGAAGGTGAAACCTAGTTTTTAGACCCTTTCGGGTAAAAAGACTTAGGGCACAGTTTCGATAGCAATATCGTCTGGGAGTATTAAATTGACGAAAGAAAAAACAATTAAACCCCCATGGTGAATGTTCTGACGAGCTCTTCCAATTAGTCCCACCCTCCCCTTTCCTTCACAGGACGACACGTGCAGGGCTAAGATGCCATCCATTTACGGTGCAGAGTATACCTGCTAGAACCGAGCGTTTCAGTGATTCATTCCTATGCCGCACCACTAAGACCTGGAATTCCCTGCCAGCTCACGTGTTTCCTTCTTCCTACAGTCCCGGGTCCTTTAAGCGGGGCGTGAAAAGGCATCTAATGAGGCCGTCAAGCTGAGTGCCACCACTGTTAACATGGTAAATGTCTACGATGGTGACCCTCTTTCCGAGACTTTGCCTTTAGCTTAACATCAGGCGAGGTGAAGTCAATATGACGTGTCCTATGTAAAAAAAAAAAAAAATACATTTTTCCTTTCACCTGAACATTATTCCCATACATTATCAAAAAAAAAACTGATTTTCTTTGGCCATATTAATACTTCCAGATGATTTTGCTATCGAAACTGAAATCACCAAGTATATCATTATGATTGCTATGATTTTTCGTAGCGACTACAATATGATGGGGTTCCTTAAGAAGGGCATTAGAACTTAGCAGGTTCTTGCAGTCCTGATTTCCGAGACCGGGGCCTGCTTTACCCCTCCTTGAGACCATATTGGTACCTACATAGTAATCAATTAACCTTTAGAACTTAGAAGGTTCCTGCTGTCCTGACTTCCGAGTCCGGGGTTTGCTTTACCCCTCCTTGAGACCATTGGTAACTACATATTAATCAATTAACCTTTAGAACTTAGAAGGTTCCTGCGGTCCTGACTTCCGAGTCGGGGTCTGCTTTACCCCTCCTTGAGACCATTGGTACCTACATATTAATCAATTAACCTTTAGAACTTAGAAGTTTTCTGCGATCCTAACTTCCGAGTCCGGGGTTTGCTTTACCCCCTCCTTGAGACCATTGGTACCTACATATTAATCAATTAACCTATCACAGTCCAGTGCTGGACTTGGCCTCTCCCAATGTTGAGAGGTTTTGACATACTATTTCCACGTTGGCCACCAACTAAAATATTACTAAAATATTTCTGTCCCATGTAATAGAGGGTAAGCCTATTGCCGTTAAGTCGCCACAAATGTAACGTTTAAGATAAATAAAAAGATACCGCTAACACTTAAAATCATTTTACACGAAATAAAAAAAATGTGAACCTTTTTTTGTCATCTTGCTAATTGCATTCCGGTAGTTGTGAAAAAAAAATGTCGACAGGACTCTTAAGATAAGTCAACTGTCATAGTATTGTCAAATTTGTGGTTTTAGAAAAAAAAAACGATGGGTTTAGAAAAAAAAAACAATAGTTTTCTTAATAGGGTTATCGTTAGTCCTGCTTGAGAGGGATGAAAGTGGTGTAAGGAAGCCATTAACTATGGAGGTTAACGGCTACAAGGAGAGAGGAAGACCTTTTTTCGTCTAAAATACACATCGATTTGACTTCATATTGCCTGATAGTAAGCTAAAGGCAAAACGGAAAGAGGGTGGGTCACCATTATGAACATGTACCTATCATGTTAACAATGGTTTAAGGACCCGGGACTTTAGGAAGAAGGAAACACGTGAGCTGGCAGGGAGTTCAGGTCTTAATGGTGCGGGATAGGAATGAGGCACTGAACCGCTTGGTTCTTAATGGAATATTATGCACCGCATGCAGGTGACATGTAAGTCCTGCACGTGTTGCCCTGTGTAGGAAAGGAGTGGGTGGGACTAATTGACAGAGCTCATTACCTAAAAGCTAGGAAGAGAGTGAAGTTTGAAATGACTGCAACTAGAGATGAATGGACCGAAAATAAATATGGAATGTGGGCAAGAAAAACAGGATCTTTGCGTTAATTCCAGTCACATATGAAACTTTTACCATGGAGCGTAGGGTCCACTTTGCCAGACAACTTCAGATTTGGCAGAACTTCGATATTTTCTTTGAAACGACTGCCATATGTCCTCCATAATGCAGTGGTAATATCGAAGCATTGTAGTTAGACCAGTTGTTGAACTTTTTAGGGCTCCAACTACCCGTAACGAATGCCATAGATGGCAGCAGTTGAAGAGACCTCTTAAACCTTTGTAAACTAGTAAAGACGATATTATTTGCCACCTCAGTAATAAACAGCTATCATTACAATCTCATAACTATACATACTCAAATCAAACAAGTCCAAATTAAAAAAAAACGCACCGGAAGCCGTCGACGAGTCACGATGACGTATAAAGATGGCGGGCCAGTCATTACATATCAGCTATTTTACAATTTTCTCTGCTACACTACTATATAAGCAATGACTTATAGATATTTTTGCTAACTGGATACATGTACAGTTAAACTTCTTTTGTAGTGGGGTAGAGAGACACCACGATTCGTGGCTTAATTAGGCTTGTGCCTCGGACAGTACGTTAAGCAATTGGTCCTGGTTGTCATGACATTTTCCATTTCAGACGTTCTATTAGTATGACTATTTTAGATTTCCGACGTTTTACTAGTATGTCGTTTTACTTTCATGTCGTTAATTCCTCATGGCGTTTTACTAGTTTGACATTTTGATACGGACGGAAACGAACATCTACCTATGGTAGTTGTTAGGAGTAGTTGGAGCCCTATAAGTCCGACTAGTTTAATTATAGAATTGGGATATTTCCAATAAGTTGAGGAGGTCATGTGATGGAATATATTGAGGTTCAACCGCGTGGCAGTTAAGACTGGATAATGCAGAATCCGAAGTGAAAGGTAGCGAGCAGGTTTAACGCAAGGATTATGGTGATGATGAGGCACCATCAGACTGCAATCTGACACTATAACCCAGACAGGAATGCCTGCGTCAGAGCCTCGTCTGCTGCCTATGTTTACCCTTACGGGGTTTTCCATTCACAAACTGTGAATAGGGTACATTCCATACAGAAAAATTATGTTTTACAAATATGAAATAATCATTACAATTAAAAGTAATCACCAATTAATTTTAACTGCATATTTAATTCAATTATTAATTAGAAATTAATTTTTACCAATACCTGAATGACAACTTTGACAACTAAAGGTGTCATTGTCAATTGCATGCCACCTGCATTACAGGGTTGACGTCGAAACCACCTGACATATTGCAATCTTTTATTTAAATAATTGAATTAAAAAACTTGTTGTCACTCAAACAGTTAACCACATTGCACTTTTACTATTAAACTGTGTAGATACAGTATTGTAGAGTTAAAATGCTGAAGTGTGATGACTAGCCGCCATCTTGTGAAGTCATGGTGACTCTGACTAGACTCAGTGAAAGTGTTCGAATTTCGAATGGCTCCCGGGTAACGCTTCCGTGTTTAAAAAAATTGTTTAAAGTAAGTTTATATATAGATTGATTAATTAGTTAAATTAATTATTGAATTAATAAATTGCAGTGTAATTGGTAATTAAAATTTTATTGTTTAAGTTATTATAGTGAACAAAAGTAAGGTAAATTTTATTATGACAGTAAGCTGTTACCGTGGTTTCAGCGCTCACATGAAATGCCACCAAGCCGTTATCCATTCGTATATAGCTAATAGGGGACAAGCCTATGGCCTCATGTGGGCACTTAGTAATAGGTAGGCTGTAGGTATGTTTACTTTCGGATGGAGAACAGCCCTATCCCATAGTCCTCCTTTGCGACACACTTGGGAAGAGATAGGGTTGCCCTATTCTGCTCCAGAGGGAACTAATACTTAAGGCAAATTAATAATCCTTTTACCGTGGCCTAGGTAAAAACAGAGAGTTTCTATGCCGTCAGTGCAGAAGACAAAGCATGACAAGCCTTTGGTCTTCCCACTGACAGCACAAAAACTCTCCAGTGAGCTCTGGCTACCGTACTCACCGCCGGGAACACAACACGAGGTTATTATGACCTCGGTATTCTGTAGGGTGGAGGTTTCCCAGTCGAACTGCTCAATTGGATATTCTCCTGTAATTAAAATAAATTATCTAGTGACTCATTCCTATGCCGCACCATTAAGACCTGGAACTCCCTGCCAGCTCACGTGTTCCTTTTTCCTACAGTCCCGGGTCCTTTAAGTGGGGCGTGAAAAGGCATCTAACGAGGCCGTCAAGCTGAGTGCCACCACTGTTAACATGGTACATGTTTCCGATGATGACCCTCTTTCCGAGACTTTGCCTTTAGCTTAACATCAGGCGAGGTGAAGTCAAATTGACGTGTCCTATATAAAAATAAAAATGAAAACTACCTGAGCTCATTGAATTAAGAATTGTAAAATAGTGGTAAAAGTTGTGTCGGTTCTTATTTTATTGTTTAAAATCCACCCAACTTATAATAGTAAATGATTTGATTATGAAATTTTATGACGTCACTAAAAAATGTTTCACACAAGTTACCTTATAACTGCGTTGTGTAGAATGTTGTGGAATATTAAAAAAACAAAAAAACAAAAAAAAAACTTACCGTTTTGACTTTTAGTAAAAAGTAACTTATTTGACTAGTCAGTAGAATACCCAATTGGACGAAAATACCGTCGTGTTCTACCTCCATTGCTACTTTCTTCCCGAGAAGAGGCTTTAATAGGTAGCGGGATTTATATCCGTGCATCAGCTAATATACTGGATGATTTTATAGTCGCTTTTCGGAAAAAAAGAATTAGGGCACAGTTTCCATAGCAAAATCATCTGGAAGTATTAATTTGGCGAAAGAAAAAAGTTTTTTTTTGATAATTTATGGGAATAATGTTTAGGTAAAACGAATTATGTATACTTAGGGGTTGTAAAATTTCTTTTTCTTTCGCCAAATTACCTAATACTTCCAGATGATTGTGCTATCGAATTTTAAAATAGTACCTATTGCATGTGTTGATATTTAATGATAAATAATGAGAGAGAGATAAATAGTGGTATGGGTAATGGACTGCTGAGACGAGGTCTCGGGTTCGATCCCAGGTTTACCATGGCACACACCAATGACTTCGATGCTTTTCGAAGTTATGTGTGTATTTATCGCAGGTTTATAAGTGCCCGGTTAATGGCAATAGGCTCGCCACCTATTACATTGGGACCTAAACATAAACGGGCGAAATGTGGGTGCTAGCACCTCTGCCTACCCCTTCGGGGAATACAGGCGTGAGTGTTATGTTTATGTTAAATAATGAGATGAATCAATGTAAAAATTTGTACGCGAGAACCGGCAAGAAAAGATCTGAACATTATGTACCTAAACACCATTTTGTACCATATCCAACGAATAAAGACTTTGACTTTGAAACTGTGCCCAATTTTTTTTTTTCGAAACTATTATAAAATCACCCGTATACCTAATAGCAACCGGGGCTAGATGGGGACACTATGGTCCCCACAACCCGAAGGGGGCCATCTCGAAAGAGATGGTCCTGGGTCTGCCGGGGTGCGAGAGGTATGCTGTTGGCAATCTCACCTCCGGCTACCAAGGACACTTTTTTTTTTCCGTGCGGAAATCCCCTCGGATACGGATACCACCCCCACGGAGCCGGTGGAGGTGGTTATGTCGGACTCAAACCGACTAAAACGCACGCCGTCTTGGGTCCTTGGTAGCCCAGCCGGGGTGCGAGGGATATGTCGATGACAACCTCACCTCCGGCCTAGCACCACGACCCACAGTCGGCGTGCCTAATAACCTCCCCTTCCGGCTCCGGCAGGGACCCGGAAGGGGGGGTTATGTCGGACTCGAACCGACTAAAACCGCACGCCGACTGTGGGTCGTGGTGCTAGGCCGGAGGTGAGGTTGTCATCGACATATCCCTCGCACCCCGGCTGGGCTACCAAGGACCCAAGACGGCGTGCGTTTTAGTCGGTTTGAGTCCGACATAACCACCTCCACCGGCTCCGTGGGGGTGGTATCCGTGGGGATTTATCGCACGATAAAAAAAAACCTAATAGCATGCACCTAAGTAGGTATATTATATCAAAGGCTTAGTTCGTCTCCCCAAATAATATTTGGTCCGCCCGACTCCATTTTGCCCACACCAAACATAATTTTACTAGCTATTTACCCACCGCTAGTAATAAATAAGTAATTCCCATCTGTCTCGCGGCTGGTTTTTAATTAACTTTTTTGTTCACAAGTGTGTTGTGGTCGGTGCGTTCCGGACTATCGATTAGGTACCGTTGTTTGGTGCGTGGCTTAGAACACGGCGGCCATTTTTATTTTGATTTTCGTGGTAGTCATTTTTGAAAATTTGAATTTAGAAGTTATGAGAACGTGGTAGTACATATTATTGTTTTTAAATTTCGATTTTTGAAACTTTTTAATCTAGAAACAAACGAAAATGTGTCAGTGGTGTCAGTACCGTTTGTTTTTCTTTTAAATATCGAATACGATTTAGAAATTCGAATCTAGAACCTAATTATAGTTTGGCAGTATTTTTTTCTTTTTTAAATTTCGGATATGCAGAGGTTAGCTCTTTATGAAAATTTGAATCTCGAACCTATGAAAAACGTAGCAGTATGTTTTTAAAGTTAAAATTTTGGATAGTACGGTGTAGCAATTTTGGAAATTTTGATTCTAGAAGCTATGAGAGTAGAAGGCGACAAAGGGATAGGGCTGTTCTTCATCTAACATTTAATATACAGCCCAGGCCTAAGTGCCTGCTTGACGGAAAATGGCTCGCTCACTATTACGTGGGACCGAAAGTCAGTACACCTCTGCCTACCCCTTCGAGGATTTACAGGCTCGAGTATATGAAATGGAAGCCAATAGCTTAAGCTACGAAAAAGTATTTCCACATCTACACAAAAGATTAAAAATCATAAGAAAACCCGCGCCATAAAACACGTTTCCGATACAAAATACGAAACATACCTAAAAGTCTACATATACTTACAATAAATATCCTTACGAGAAAAAAGCTACTAAAATCGACAACAACGAACATATACCTATCTCTCTCACTCATATATAAACGCTATATGCTAAAATGAGACGGATATGTTTTTGTTCGAGCGTCTTGGGGCTCCGCCTACGGGCGCAATAGGCAGACCGGTTGGTCGAGACAATGTGAAAAAAAAAGTTAGTTTGAAGCAAGGGACAAAAAGGTTACACTGCCCCATTATCCGCCAGAGGCTGCAAGGAATGGTGTCCTGTGCCTTAGAATTAAAAAGTGAAAATCATAGTGCATAAACTGCTAGGTCATGGATAATTGCATTTTTTTTTTGATAATCTAGTGTGCAGTGCAAAGGGATTTTAGTGTGTGTGTTCTAAATTTGAAATTCAGGATTGTGTCTTTTGAGGTACGTGTTTTTTTAAATAATTCTCTTTTATTTGAATATGTTTGAATTTTATCATCGTTCCTGCGATAGTCCCAGTCTCTTCTGAGACCTTCAATTCTGAGTCCGGGGCCCGCTTTTCCAGTCTACCGCGGCTGGTCTTAGATATTTTCAGTACAGCGACTGCAATATGACCTCCAGAACCCATTGATGATATCAAATTTCTGTAGTTAGATTAGAATATGTGTTCGAAATATGAACGGTAATTTTATTAGTCATAAGCTTAGGTTCCAAGATGGCGTCTTATTTCGCTTGTATCATGTTTAAAAATAAACTTAGGTTAAACATGAACCAAATTATTGAATAACTGATTGATTGTGATGAAATATACTCTCAATATTGTTTATAGTAAATAAATAAATGTCTAGCTTACATTTTAGAATGCGGATAAACATATTTAGAAACCCTAAGTACCTAGATACCATTTCTTTTGTAAATCCATACTAATATTATAAATGCGAAAGTAACTTTGTCCGTCCGTCAGTCTGTCTCTCTAAATGTTACGCTTTCACGCCCAAACTACTGAACCGATTTTGATGAAATTTGCTATAAGGGTGGATTAGACCTTGAGAAAGGACATAGGCTATGTTTGGTCACGATAACCGACATCCACGCGCGCGGGCAAAAGCTAGTATTAAAATATACCTACCTATAACACCCAGATTTAAGCAAATAAAATAGGTATACCTATACCTAAGTATAGGTATTAGACTAGGGGCCTTTTTTTATCGTGCGCAAAATCCCCACGGATACCACCCCCACGGAGCCGGTGGAGGTGGTTATGTCGGACTCGAACCGACTAAAACGCACGCCGTCTTGGGTCCTTGGTTGCCGGAGGTGAGATGCCGAAAGCATATCTCTCGCACCCCGGCAGACGCAGGACCATCTCTTTCGAGATGGCCCCCTTCCGGTTGTGGGGACCACAGTGTCCCCATCTAGCCCCGGTTACGGGGAAGACTAGGGGCCTGGATACTTTTTAAGGTGCCGTATTCCGTACCTCAAAAGGCAAAAACAAAACCGTTATAGGACCACTTCGTAATCCGTCCGTCTGTCTATCGGTCAAGACCTTTTCCTCAGCAATGCGTGGAGGTATTAAATTGAAATACTCAGGTCAGGCCACATACTCAGGTCTATAACGTAATAAAACCGTGCAAATATCAAACTTCTAAGTCTGCACAATCAATATTTATTGCAGTTTATGTAGCTTAAGTTTATCCGGCATTTTTAATCGTGCGCAAAATCCCCACGGATTCCTCCCGTACCGGAGCCGGCGGGGTGATTATGGTTATGTAGGACTTGAACCGACTATAGGCCGTTCCCAATAACATACTGACAGTTAAAGGTAGATCGCATCTACGGATATAGTGCTCGGCTGTTTGAATTCAAAACATTGTAACTCCTATTAAATTATACCGCGATGCGCTTCCCGCAAAAAAATCTGTTACCATGTTTTCAATTTAAACAGCCGACACGTCAAATTTGACTGTTGCGATCTATCTTCAACTGTATGTTATTGGGAACGGCCGTAAAACTCACGCCGTCTGTGGACCTTAGGTTGCCGACATATCCCCCGTACCCCGGCTGACCAAGGGCCATCTCTTTTGAGCTGGCACTCTTCGGAGGGGCGTGGATGGTGGTTTTCCCGTGAATTAAGGTCCTTACTAGAGACGATGCCTTAGAGCGAATGGGTGGAGTCTACGAACGTAATATTCGCAGCCCCGCACCACCCCGCACACATGTCACTAAAGTGATTATAATATAAAAATATGGGAAAAGATGTCGATAAAAAGGGTACAGAGTGGACACATCATATTCTGCCTAACTTCACGTACCTAACTGATTTGGTATTTTTTTGACATCGATGTTGATTGATTCTTGATTCTTTATTATAGCTAAAGTCGGCGGCTCCGTCCGTATGGATGTTTACTATCGCGACTTTGGTTTTATCTCTGGTACCATTCTACCAAAACCTTTTAAATAAAAATACCATATCAAAATCCGTATACTAGTAGCGTTTGTGTCCATTGTGAACAAACAGACAAATTCAATTTCAAAAGGTTCAAATTCTATGGCGTAGCAGAAAGTATTACGGCAGGGACTCCATACGCCCACGGAGATCCTGACACCAATAGGACATAACAACGTCTTTCGGGTCAGATATTTTATATAATGGTTAAGTATTCTTAAATGTTTCTATTTTCCGCGCATATTTTTTACTTTTCCTTTCATAAAAACCTTCTCCAGACAATAACAAACACAACAAAAAAAAAAGCGAACTTGGTCCAGCCTCAGCCAGTCCAGCCAAAAATGAATCCCTATTGGGAAATAGGAATTCATTTTTATATTATATAGATTGTATTGTACATATAAAACTACTTCTTGAATGATACAATCTATTAAAGAAAACCGCTTCAAAATCCGTCGCGTAATTTTAAAGATCTAAGCATACATAGAGACAGACAGACAGCGGGAAGTGAATGATTTTATACTAGTGATTATATGTAGTGATCATGTTTTTAAAATATTATATATTTAGCTATAGGTATGTATAGTATTCTAATATACATATATTATTATACAGACGTAGTTTGTGACGTAATATAGGTTAATCTCTGGATCTACAGAACCAATTCTAAGAATTATTTCACCAATAGAAGCCCACACTATTTATCAGTGTCATAAGTTTTATATCATTACACTACGAGTGAGGATCACCATCCCGAACGGCTTCCAAAATCCACGTGGCTGGAGCCGTGGGCAACAGCTGATAACAAATAAAGTGTGTGAATAAAATAATCAACACAACATTTTCATGTATTTTTTGAGAGCTAAAAGCTTTAGCTTTTTTACCGAATTTACTTTCGGCGTCTCATAGAAGTGTCTTATCTGTCCACTTATGCATTAGTCTCGAATTGTGTTGCTGTCAAAGCTGCGAAAACGTGAAGCACAACCTCCCCGTCCAACAGCCATCACGGCACTGCCGCCCGGCCCCCGCATAGGCACCCGCTAAGCCAAACTCTCGAGAACGTAACAAAAACGTGGCCTGTGACTTCAAAAGTCAATTTATTGAACGGAAAAATGTACCACTTATACTCCAGATCTTTGTCTTTCTTTTAGTTAAAAAATTACGTAAACATTATTTTCCGTTTAGAAGTAGTTGCCAGTTTTCTTTTGAGTGACCTTTTTGCTTTGGGAATGATTTTCATATAGTAATTATAAAGTGAAAATAACTATAAATGTACCAAATGTAGACAAGAAACCAACAAATAAAACAGTGTAAACAGTTTTCAAATACGTCCACAAATAAAAAAGGAGTTGTTCTCTAAACATACGCCTGAAAACCAGATTTATCATTTTTATTCCTCTTAAGTACTTCGAAAAATAAATCTGTTACCCTGCTACGCAAGCTAGCGAGTCTAGTTTTCATTATGAATGTGAAATATAAGGAGAAGCTTTTCTAAAATGAGGGAATGCCAAAAAAACTTTCATCCCTTATTTTACGCCTAAAGGGAGGAAATTTATAAAAATTGGATATTTTTGAATTTGTCTTTTAGTAGTTTAACCCTTCACAAAGAGCCTGCTTGATGGCAATGTCTCACTCCCTATTACGTCGGACAACCATAGTTAGCATAACGTGGGTGCTAATACACCTATGCCTAACCTCTCAGGGATTTAAAAGCGTGAACATAATGTATCTATACCTATATATAAAAATCGATGCCACTTTTCGTTGTAATGTTATAACTCAACAACGCCTTTATCGATTTGGCTAATTTTGGTCTTGAATTATTCGTGGAAGTCCAGGGAAGGGTTTTACGGCGAGAAAAATTCGAAAAATTGCCGGGAACCGACATCTACGGGGGCGGAGCCGCGGTCAAAAGCTAGTAATGTATTCTTACGTAGATATTTTTCAACGAAACATTTGTATACCCGCCAAAGACTTACAGAACCCGAACCAATCTAACCTTCTAGCATTTGCACTTGTTATACAACAGACGAGGTTCTGGGGTTGAGGTGACATTGGGGGTTCTAACTTCGGTTTAACCCCTAACCTCGAGAGCAAAGCCTTGCGGCCTATGCCATGCTTGGAGCACCCAATACCTTTAATAATAACCTCGTGTTGTGTTTCCGGCGGTGAGTACGGTAGCCAGAGCTCACTGGAGAGTTTTTGTGCGGTCAGTGGGAAGACCAAAGGCTCGTCCTGCTCTGACTTCTACACTAACGGCATAGAAACTCTCTGTGCTTACAGGGTTGGCACGAGTATGACTCCTGATTACTTGCAAGGTTTTGCAAGCGTCCATAGGATTTAAACTTTCTTTAAAAATTGCAATAATATTATTTGAAGATGATTACAAACAAAATTATCTATCAATTATCTTTCTATTTCGTGATATAATCACTTATGTCTCTACCACAAACATTAAAATAATGATTTGACAATCATTATCGATTAGAAAACAATATATAACTTTACTAATAATAAATTTGAAAAGTTTGTCCGTTTGAACGCGTCTATCTTCGAAACTAAATGTGCGGTTAGAAAAATTGTTTTTGCTTTTAATAGCCCCGTTTCTAACAAACGTTATGAGGTATATAACATCACGCTATGACTCTTAGGAGCCGAGCAATAAGGAAAATAGTTAAGAGAGACTCATATGCCCTGATAGGCAAAAATAAAAAAAATCTGAAAACTCAACAACTGCTCAAATAGTGATGTTTCTTTCATTCAATGCAATTGCAGACAGCAGTTTATCTAGTTAATTTCTGATGATTTTAATCTGCTAGTTTGTAAACATGTTTGTTACTAAATTACTCTTAAATAGCCCAAAAAAAGTGGTTGAAATTTGACACAGAGATACATTATAGTTTGGAACAGCACATAGTTCTTATATCCCTGTAATAGATACTCACAGTTTGCAGGAACGGTATTAGGACTCTTTCACGCCTAAAGTGCTGTACCGATTTTGATGAAATTTGGTACAGACGTCTCTGTACCAAATTTCATGACTAGACTTTGGTAAAAAGGGTTGAAATAGGGGATCAACGTTTGTCGTTTTCGGAACCTTTATCCCCGGAGGCATTATTGTTGACTGGAGCCATGAATCTGAGGTTCTGAACCCAAACTCAGGGTTTATATATCTGTCTGATGTTAAACAGTCCTATCCCTTAGTCGCCTTGTACGACACCGCATGGGATGAGATGGGGTGGCCCAAATTCTGCTCTGCAGGAACCACGCGGCAATTTTCGCAATTAACCTAATGAAATTTGGTGCAGAAATGCAGAGATTGAGGAAGGATAGCCAATCTTTGTGAAGCGAAATACCATTAATTAATGAATCACGAAATCTCAGAAACTATAAAGCAAACAAACTTGAAATTTGGCAGCTTCCTTATAGGGTGTAGACATCTGCTGAGAACGGATTTTACGAAACTCCACCCCTAAGGGAGTAAAACGGGGGTGGAAGTTTGCATGAAAGTCCTGTGTTTATGAAGTCAGTCAAGAAGAGACTAGAAATTTAAATCGTATGCGCTATATATATGGCTTGGGTGTGTAATAATAATTAATTTATCTTTAAAAATTTGCCCCCTTTTGGGGATAAAACAAGGGGTGAAAGTTTGTATGAAAGTCCTGTGTTTATGAAGTCAGTCAAGAAGAGATTCGAAATTAAAAACGTATGCGCTATGAATGGTGTGGATGTGTACTAATAATGTATCTTTAAAAATTAGCTCCCTTGTTAAGTTTTGGGATTTCTTTTAGCTAATATTATTCAAAATAAAAACAGCAGATCACTCTTTTGGTAATTTAGAATGCCATTTATTCTTCAGTGCAGTGTTGCCAATACAAAAAATCTATTCTATAGTTGCCACTCACAATCAAATTATTAGGTACTTTAAATATTATCTATGATATTTTACACCCCTTTTGGGGATAAAATAGAGGATGATAGTTTGTATGAAAGTCTAACTTTCTGTACACGGGTGAAGCCGCGGGTTACAGCTAGTAATTTATAAGAGAAACTGTTACTTTAAAAGTAAAATATCATGCATTACAATTGTGTTAAAAAGTGAATGGCGCTATCGAAGATATTCCACTTTTTTGGGTTCCGTAACACACGCACACGTGGAACGGGATCGGACGCCACGCAGGCGGAAAAACATTGGCGGTACGAAGTTCGTAGTCAGCTAGTTCGTTAATAAACTGGTGTAACGGCTTGCAAGAGAGGTTACCTTACTCCCAAGAGTATAAATAGGACTCCATACCTACCCAATTTCACAGTATTAAACATTTAAAATGTTTAAAATTTGTATTATGTCTCATACAATTCATAAAATCCCGCGAGGCCGATCGATTATAGCAAATATTTCCGATATCGCAATAAATAATAATATTTTGACATAACAAACGTCAAAATTGTGATCGATCGGCGGAATAGAATGCTACCGTGTACACGATGTGATAGGCATTAAGAAGAAAAAAAACGGCAAGATGGCGGATCGTAATTTATAAGCGTAGAGTTAGCATCAAATCGATCTTGACGAACAAAGTACACTCCAAATTATCTTAATACCTTAGTTTTCCTGCCTTCCTGTTGACTGATTGTTCCTATATTTGGTACACACCTTTAGACAATAATACAATTTAAATCAATAAAATAGTTTGATTTGCTCTTAAACCTTGGTATTAAGATCATATTGAGACTTTTTAGTCAAGATAAATATTTGTAATGCTAACTATACGTCAACCATTTTGCTTTTATTGTAATACTAGCTTTTGCCCGCGGCTCCGCCCGCGTGGATGTCGGTTATCGCGACCAAACATAGCCTATGTCCTTGCTCATGGTCTAATCTACCCCTATACCAAATTTCATCAAAATCGGTGCAGTGGTTTCGGCGTGAAAGCGTAACATACAGACAGACAGACAGACGACAGAGTTACTTTCGCATTTATAATATTAGTATGGATTAGAAAAGATCATTATATTAAAATTTATAAGTTAAAGCATTAAGAATTAAGTATGCAGTCATCATTATTATTCTTTAACTTTATACATTAAAACATTTTCCCCACTTTTTGTGATGCTGACTGTACCTACGGTATGGTACGGGACGGTACGGTACGGTATGGTACGGTTTCGCATTTATAATATTAGTATGGATCTATTGCAGAAGCTCCTCTGTGACGTAGCGGTAGGAAATGCGACTGTTACACAGGACAGGATACGCGTGTTCCAATTCCCGCTCAGTGCAAATATTTAAATTCAATAAAAAAATCTCTGTTCCAAATTTAAATCTATTGTCATTAAGCGGGCACTTTGTTATAGGCTGTATGTTTACTGTCTGACAGAAAACAGTCCAATTCCTTAGTGGCCTTCTAAAGGACCCACGCGAAGAGATGGGGTGATTTTGCTCCATTGGAGACTAATACGACTGTTAATACACCTCTGCCTATCCCCCAGGGATTTGCAGGCGTGAATATATGTGTGTGCTTTTAATTTTAAATGCCTTGAAACAATATTATTCACTCCCAACCTACTTGTATACAAGCCCTAATTTAAAAAAATGTATTTCGATGAAGTCAACCGCATTCGACACAATCGAATAAAAATAAAACGAAAAAAAAAAATACGGACACGACTTTTAAAATGAGAACGGCCCACACTCGTTCGAAATTTAAAAGGTCTGAGGACCTTCGGAAAAAATATTGTGAGGAAAAAAAATGAACAGGTTTTCTGAATTGAAAACGTTTGGGTCTCGAGTGGTCTCGCTTTGAAGGCGCGGTCTTGTACTTAGTTGCGTTTTTCAGATATATTTATTTATTGTTAAGTATTTTAGATATTTTAGTGATTATCATATTTGTGTTAGTCTAAAATCTAAAGTCTAATCTAAAATTATAAAGGTGGTTTAATATTCCTTAAAAAATAATTCTACAGTTTGATAAAAGTTTGTTAAACAACAAAAATGTGATTAAAAATTCATTCAATTGTGTTTCTGTGAAATATGTTTCATTACAGTAAATTGTTTTTGAAACAATAATATTCGAAATAAAAATATAAGGACAAAATATGATATGAAACATTTTCTGTGAAACGAAATTCTATGAAATTTCTTTCTGCGAAATAAGGGGCTCCCGTCGCAGTCTTATGCGAGGACACTGTATGGCAGGGATTAGACAGTCAACAATATATTTTTCGTGATATGCAGACGTAATTAGTAGTACTAATATTGTCAGCGATATCCCGAATTGAATTGCGATATATTGATTGTCTAACACTTTATAATTTATAATCGTTTTGGGGCAAAAGATTTTGAACACAAGATAGCAAAATGTATACCTATTTCGCGGACCATTTTTTGATACCCCCTTATTATTCCGTTCACTTGTACATTGTTCCCAGAGAATTCTTTTTTTCGCTAAGTCAATACTTCTAGACGATTTTGCTATTGAAACTTGGCCTAAAATCTGACGCTTCGAAACGACTATAAAATTAGCCAGTATTTTTTTACGTAATGCTCTCTGCGAATACAATATTACTTCGCTTAACGCCAATCAGTACGCACTATAACATTACCACATACTTCTATTGAATTAAATAAAAAACTAAAGAAAAATTGCATTTACAATTAAAAGGAAGGTATTATAGATGCGCACGAGTGTTACGTAGTCGGCGGTAACTATGTGATTACTTTTACTAATAGGAAAAAAAATGGATAAAATCTGTTCTATATTGCCGGCTATAGGGTAGTTGAGTGTAGAGTTAAATTAGGAACCCAATTTATAGTGACGTCACGTTTTCAAAATACGTTATTGAGATAAATTTAGAAACAAAATTTTGCCGGACGAGCTGGTTACCAGTGGAATAGAATAGGGTCTTCCCATCTCTTCCCGTGGGTGTCGTAGAAGGCGACTAAGGGATAAATGGCTGTTCTACATTTGACAGTTAACATACAGCTAATATTACATCTGTCTGTCCGTCCCCATGTATGCTTATATTTTCAAAACTACGCTACAGATTTTAATGCGGTTTCATTTAATAGATAGAGTAATTCAAGAAGAAGGTTTATATGTAATACATGCTTAATGCAGTGCAGCGGGAATGGGATCAGAGGGCACGCGGGCGAAAAAAAATAGGCGGTACGAAGTTCGCCGGGTCAGCTAGTTCAAACATAAACCTAGAGAATCTATCTCCGCGCAGACGAAATCAAAAGCACAGATAGTGTGCAACAATAATTTTGATATTATATTCAATAAATTAACAGCAGGCCTTACAATGCCGGTCACTTTTTTATATCCCGTGCACCGAACCGCCACGCTGCAACAATTGGGGCAACAATATTGATACCACTGCGCAGTTGGAGCCTGGGGCTTCGATGTATACATGAACAGGGACCCCTACTGTGAGCCTATGTTCACACCCTATCGGCTTGAGTCTTTATATACTATACTAGCCGTACCCAGCGGTGTAACTCTCTGAATAGATCCGAGTTTTATAAATAAAATAAAGATAGGTATTAAAATATTCGATGGTATGTTCTATTGCAGCGACATTTAGAAATAAACAAATCATTACTTGTATATTACACTATTGTTTTCTAGAATACAGGTAAGCTAAGGCACTTTTGTAAAACTAGCTTTTGCCCGCGGCTCTGCACATATAAACACGCCTGTAAGTCCCCAAAGGGTTAGGCAGAGGTCTATTAAACATCCATATCTCTTAGTCACCTTAAACCATTTAGACAAGGCTGACACTAGTATCTATATATATAAACATCAATGCCACTTTTCGTTGTAATGTTATAACTCAACAACGCCTTTACCGATTTCTTGAATTATTCGTGGAAGTCCAGGGAAGGTTTTTACGGCAAGAAAATTCGAATAATTGCCGAGAACCGACATCCACGCGGGCGGAGCCGCGGGCAAAAGCTAGTACAGTATGATTTTGAATTTCAACGTACTCCTTCCGTCACTCCCGGTCACATTCAAAGCCATGGTCATATTCATGCATATAAATATTTGTACTGGGCCGGAATCGAAGCCGCGCCCTGCGTAGCAATCGAATGCACTAATGTGCCTTACGAGAAAATACGATTCTCTCACAGAACTTCGCCCACCGTAACACTCGAAGATAAGTACTCGCTATAATTACCTACAGTTCCGATATCAAGATGAAACTGAACATGTTCCCATACTTATAATACAATAGGAGTGCCCGCACCATCTTTCTTTAGTTTCGAACTAATGTAGGTAGGTGCGTGGGCGTTGAATTTTTATTAAGTACTTCTTTAAATAGGACACGTCTACATAAGCTGAAAGCAGGAAAAAGGGCCACCGTTACAAACGCCAAGCCAAAATTTTACCATGAGGCCATATTTTTTTTTATCGTGCGAAAAATCCCCACGGATACCACCCCCACGGAGCCGGTGGAGGTGGTTATGTCGGATTCGAACCGACCAAAATGCACGCCATCTTGGGTCCTTGGTTGCCGGAGGTGAGATTGCCAAAAGCATATCTCTCGCACCCCCGCAGACCCAGGACTATCTCTAGCCATTCCCCCATGATGGGCCTTACCGCCTCTATGACGGCATGCCCTGCGCGTGGTTGCTCAAGTCGTCGCTCCCACTCCGCCACCATGATCCTGTGGAGCCGGGATCTCTCGGCCCGAATGTCTTCGGGCTCGGGATCGTATCCCCGCTCCCGCGCCTCCTTACGGAAACGATAGAGTGCCGCAAGGGATCTCGCTTCCAGGATCCACGGTGGCGATCCGGCTAGGAGACTCGCCGCTTCAAAGGATATCGTGCGGTATCCCCTAATTGCCCTGGAGGCCATCCTCTGCTGCGGCGCACGCAACAGGGGCAGGAATCTGGTCTCCAGGGTGTCCGCCCACACGGGACACCCGTATAGGGCCATGGACCGCACGACACCCGCGTAGAGTCTCCTGCAGGAGTCCTCCGGGCCCCTCAAGTTGGGCAGCAGCCGCACCAGCGCGTTAGCTGTCACCAACAGTTTGGAGCGCAGACTTCGGAAGTGCTCTCCGAAGTCCCACCGACCGTCGAGAACGAGCCCCAGGTATTTCAACCGGGGCTTGATGTCGATGGGAGTACCTCCTACTATCAGGCTGGATCCCGGGGGTGGCCTGCGCCGAGGGCCATGAAAGAACAAGGCCTCGGATTTGTGCAGAGCCACCTCGAGACCCAGCTGCCGGATCCGATCCACGACTTGAGCAACAGCGGTCGTGGCCCTCTGGGTCGCCTCGCGGTGTGTAGCGCCACTCACCGTCACTAGCGTGTCGTCCGGCCTAGCACCACGACCCACAGTCGGCGTGCGGTTTTAGTCGGTTCGAGTCCGACATAACCTCCCCTTCCGGCTCCGGCAGGGGGGTATCCGAGGGGATTTCCGCACGGAAAAAAAAAAAAAAAAAAAAAAAACCCAGGACTATCTCTTTCGAGATGGCCCCCTTCGGGTTGTGGGGACAATAGTGTCCCCATCTAGCCCCGGGTGCGGGGAGACGCACTTTGCGCCGGCCTGCTTCTGCTAGGGTGACAGGCGGCTCCACCACCAGGCCACCATTACATGCTTTTTCTGCTTAAAAGATCCATGACTGTAGGAAGAAGGAAACACGTGTGTTGGTACTCTACTGCAGTTTCTGTAACCTTAGTTGATTGACTCCTAAGGGTTGTAGCGTGGTGTTAAATAGCTGAAAACCTTACCAAAAAATTGGGCTATTGAATGTAAAAATATCTTTTTAGATCGTATGGGTAGTTTCAGAGATTAGTGCGTTTAAATAAGCACAAATTCTACCAGATATTGTTAGTTATATATTTTTAGACTTGTGACTTTCCTGGTCCTTCGAGTCCGAGAAAGTAGCGTGGCGCAGCGTAGGTGACCTCCGTCCTCCATGAACGTAGACCTGGGCGTGACAGTTGGCTCCACTTAACTAACTAGCAGCTTAGCAATAGTAGGCCGGGGAGGCACGATACATATCCCCTGTCCGGGAACTTGGGTAGGCAGGAAATACTTTTTGGGCAACCTTACACCTGAAGACCCAAGGCGGTGTCCGATATGTCCACCCAAACTGGACTCCGGGGCGTTATCCTGGGATTGCGGCATCAATAAGGGTTCTTACTCTCCTACTTCTTTCAATAATTTGGTTTGTTTTTACGTGTGCAATTAATATCTGATCCCACCCAATCCAAACATGTTGGTGGGGTCTTCCGAACACCAACACTTAAAACTGTAATTAATTACAAAGTAATGGTTTGATGTACACTTATTGACAGCCTTAGTAGTCTTCAAACATTGACCAAAATATCGAAGTCTCAACTTGTACACTTAATTTTTTGTGCCTCATTCAATTGATATAATATTTCTACAATATTTTTTATCCAATATTTAATTATGACGGTAATAATAGATTTTATTCTGAACCTGACATCATCTAAGAAATAATTCATAATTAATACATAAGGAAAAACTTAAAATATATATACGGAGATTGAATATCGAATCCACTCACAGCAACGGGAATCCATACTCTACAGATATTGGTATCTCGCTCTAACACGTGGAGCAATTTCGAATTAATTTGAAATTGAAACAAAAAGTTGTGTGTGGGAGAAGGACGGGTATATTTCTGTTGTTTCGGTTGTGTAGGAATGTTGAACCGGTTTAAGGATAGGACTACATCGGCTCTCGGATTGTAATTTTGTTGCGGTATGTTTAATAAGGTTAGAAATGTTTTTGTCTGTCTGTTGGATGGCGTAGTGGTTAAGTGTTCGACTACTGAGTCAAGATGTTCACGGGTTCGATTCCCATTCAGTATTTGTAGAAATGTGGTAAGAAAGAATACAAGTATCACCACCCCATCTCATCCGAAGGGTGTCGTAAGAGGCGACTCACGGAACAATACGCAGACGATATCACTGCGAGAGAAGGAACACTCGAAATAAAACCCTGTACCAACCCGTCTAGCTAGCGTGAAAACAATTAGGTAGTAGAAGTATTCCGCACAAAATTCTACACAACACAATCCAGACCCATGGTAAGCTTAACTAGCTTGTGTTATGGAATCTAGAACGCGGATAAACATACTTAGATACTTTTTTTTTGTAAATACATACATATTATACATAGGTAGAAACACCCAGACCAATCCAAATAGCCATATTCATGCATACAAATATTTGCACTGGGAATCGAACCCGCGCGTCCTGCGTGGCAGTCGCGTTCTCTACCGCCACGCCACAGAGGCTGTCAAATTACATAATAGGGTTCTATATGAAGCGTATCAGAAGGTTCCTCTCTGGTGTTTCACACGTCCATAGGCCACGGTAACCGCTTGCCATGTCTCCATTTCATTATTAACTTCTCATGGCAACTGTATTTACAATAATTTACCACGGTAGTTTAAACAATATATCCCATAGTTCACATCAAAGCGTAACAAGATGGCCGCCGTTAACGACTCCTGATTGAAATAAATTGTTCTTAATTCGAATTCTCTTTCACTATTGGTAGTTTTAAATTGTCGGCCATTTTGGGTGTAATTTGAAATTGTTCTTTTCAAGACGGAGAAAGAATACAAGTATCACTAGCCCATCTCATCCGAAGGGTGTCGTAAGAGGCGACTGATGGAACAATACGCAGACGATATCACTGCGAGAGAAGGAACACTCGAAACGAAACCCTGTTTTAAAACCGTCTTGTTAGCGTGGAAACGGTAGGCTAAAGCCAATATTGGGAGAGGCCTGTGTCCAGCAGTGGACTGCGAAGGGCTGATTAATTGTCGATTCTACAACGCCATAATTATTGCGCTAACAGCCCGGTAAACGGTAAGCTAGTGAGGCCTGAGCATAAAACGTTGATGATTCAAGAAGAAATGACACTTTGCCCGCGGCTCCGCTCGTGTGGCTGTCGGTTATCGTGACCAAACATATACTTATAATAATAATAAAAGCCTTTATTAACAAATCATTACATTTCATTTACATTTATCGTATTGACACCGGTAGACCGGTACGTATTAATGATCGTCTTGCTCTTCAGCATAGGCCTCCCCAAGGGCTTTCCAGAGTGCTCTGTTTTGTGCTGTTCTCATCCAGCACGGTCCTGCTATTTTCTTCAAATCATCTTCCCATCTATAGAGTGGTCTCCCTCGTCTTCTTTTGTTATATCGAGGACACCATTTTGTAACAGCTTTGGCCCATTTGTCTTTTTGACTCCTTACCATATGGCCAGCCCATTCCATTTTAATTTCTTGATGCCATATTTCACGTCTGTAACTTTTGTTTGTGATCGTATTGTTTTTAGTCGTATTTTATCTCTTAGCTTTATACTGAGTGTGCTCCGTTCCATGCTGTGTTGACACGTTTGTAATTTTTTTTTTACCAACCATAGCCAAACATAGCCTATGTGTTAATCCAGGGTGTCAGCTAACTCCATACCAAATTTTATTAAAATTGCCACAGCCGTTTAGTCGTGAAAGAGTAACAAATATCCATCCTTACTTACAAACTTTCGCATAAACATAACATAAACTCACGCCTGTATTCCCCGAAGGGGTAGGCAGAGGTGCTAGCACCCACATTTCGCCAGTTTATGTTTAGGTCCCAATGTTATAGGTGGCGAGCCTATTGCCATTAACCGGGCACTTATAAACCTGCGATAAATACACACATAACTTCGAAAAGCATCGAAAAGTCATTGGTGTGTGCCATGGTAAACCTGGGATTGAACCCGAGACCTCGTCTCAGCAGTCCATTACCCATACCACTAGGCTACCACAGATCTTTACACTTTCGCGTTTTTAATATTAGTAGGTATGATTTTAAATTTTTCTTCCCACACAGATAAAATATGGAAATTTCTAATTGACCAAAGACAATGTAATAACAACTTATCTGTTAAGTAATCTAGAGAAAGTATTTTGTTGAGATTAACAGCATCTAGTGTCAAATGGGTAAGTAGAAAACACCAATGGTTTTTTTTTTTACTGACACCTTCGACCCAAGTTCGAAAAGTCTTTTCGTCACGGTTTCGTTGTCGCGAACCTGTTTTTCATTAATGGAAATGAATATTGTTTTGACTTGTGCTTTTAACTAAACATATTTTACTACATTATACTACTATTCTTTTGGCATTAATATTTTCACTAAGGTTTTAATTTTTATTACTTTCACTAACGTACGTTTTTTGTTTAGTTTATTCTTTTCACATTATATTTGGTTACTAGCGGACCCGACAGACTTCGTTCTGTCAAAAAGATTTGCTGTTTTTAGGCATTTCCCGGCAATTATTCGATCACCTATTTTACCGTCTTAGTAGTTAAATTTTGAAAAACGCTGATACAGGTGTTCATTTATTTCTTAAAAGACACAGGTTTATGAAATTTAGTGCATCTAGCTCTGAAAATGACGGACTTTCATACAAACTTCCATCCCTTATTTTACCCCTTTAGTAGCAGAATTTCCAAAAATCCTTTCTTAGTGGATGTTTACATCATAAAATGCAACTACTGTCAAAATTTCAAGTTTGTAGGTCCAGCGGTTTAGGCTCTGCGTTGATGAATCAGTCAGTCAGTCGGGACAAGTGATTTTATATATATAGATCTCTTTTAGTCTTACATTCTCTTCATACTTATCCTCTGTCATTCGTCTTATACTTTTCATCTTCTCCTTTCATGCTTTGGTAGGGGTATTTTAAAGCCCGTTACCAATGGTTTACTTAGAAACTTCTTCATCTTAGCGTGAATCCCAGTCGCACCGAAGCTCTCAGCTTGGATTCTGGGGTTCGCTTTACCAGTCTAACTGTGGATTTGGTTGTTCTTCGATATTTTCTGTGAAGCGATTGCCACAGTCCTTCACAACTCAACGGCGATATCGAAGTATTGCAGCTAGACCAGCTGTTGGACTTTTGAAGGCTCCAACTACCCGTAATTGGTATGTGAATGTCACGGTCCAAGTAGCAACAATAATCAGATTCTTTTAATATTATTATGCAGAAATCGATTGAAACTGAATAAGAACAAGGTAGACTTTTAGGCATAACGCGACTTAGGCTCAAAACGAACTAGGCATACAAGGAATTTGGCAAATAGCTAAATAGACTCTTCGCTTTTTGGCATAATGCGAATTTGGCTCAAAGCGAATTAGGCAAATAGCTAAATAGACTCAACGCTTATTTAAAAATAAGTTTTGGCATAACGCGACTTAGGCTCAAAGTGAATTAGGCACACAAAGATATAAGGGTAACGACTGCCATAGATGTTCGTATGACAACCGGGACCGACGGCTTAACGTGCTATCCGAGGCACGAAAATTACCCAGACTAATGCAAATATACCTACAAATATTTGCACTGAGCAGGAATCGAAACCGCGCGCCCAGTTTAAAAGTCGCGTTCATTATCACCACGCCACAGAGGCTGTATCCATACTTAATATTATAAATGCGAAAGTAACTCTGTCTGTCTGTCTGTCTGTATATTACGCTTTCACGACTAAACTACTGAATTGATTTTGATAAAATTTTGTATAGGGGTAGATTAGACCATGAGAAAGGACATAGGCTATGTTTGGTCGCGATAACCGACATCCACGCGGGCGGAGCCGCGTGCAAAAGCTAGTATTATCTAAAAATCTAAAGAGTGTAACTTTGGAAATATCTAGTGACGCGAGATTAAAAGGTACCTAATTAAACAAAGGATGAATGGTTCTTATGACATTAGGACTCATCCCCCAGAAAGCACGATAGGAATATGTATGACTAGCAGACCCGTCCCGGCTTCGCCCGCGAAAATTTCGTATGCCATATTTGATAGTGACCTAAATGACGAACTTTCCATACAAACGTTTATCACCTATGTTACCCTCTTAGTAGTTAAATTTTGAAAAACGCTGATATATGTGTTCATTTATTTCTTAAAATACACAGGTTTATTAAATTTAGTGCATCTAGCTCTGAAAATGACGGACTTTCATACAAACTTCCATCCCTTATTTTACCCCTTTAGTATCAGAATTTCCAAAAATCCTTTCATAGCTGATGCTTACATCATAAAATGCATCTACTGTCAACATTTCAAGTTTGTAAGTCCAGCTGTTTAGGCTCTGCGTTGATGCACCAGTCAATCAGTCTGTCAGTCGGGACAAGTAATTTTATATGTATATAGTCGTTTCTCGTTACGGGTAGTGGGAGCCCTAATAATCAGACTCGTCTAACTACGATAGTTACACTGGAAAAAGTGGTCCCCAGACTCTGAATGAACGCCTCGATTACGACCGTGACTTACACAAATATTCCACAACATTCTACACAACGCTATCTAGACCCATGGTAAGCTTAACTAGCTTGTGCTACGGAATGTAGAATGCGGATAAATATACTTGATACTTTTTTTTTGTAAACCTTACACACCTATAAACATAGAAACACCCAGACCAACGCAAATAGTCATATTCATGCATACAAATATTTGCACTGAGCGGGGATTGAACCAGCGCCTCCTGCGTAGCAGTCGCGTTCACCACTAAGACCTGGAATTCCCTGCCAGCTCACGTGTTTCCTTCTTCCTACAGTCCCGGGTCCTTTAAGCGGGGCGTGAAAAGGCATCTAATGAGGCCGTCAAGCTGAGTGCCACCACTGTTAACATGGTAAATGTTTACGATGGTGACCCTCTTTCCGAGACTTTGCCTTTAGCTTAACATCAGGCGAGGTGAAGTCAAATTGACGTGTCCGGTATAAAAAAAAAACTACCGCCACACCAAAGAGGCTGTCCACAAAGATGATGATAAATCTATCAGCTACATATTTTACCACCTTAGTACTATAAATCTGTCATTTTAAACGTAAACATTTCGACCAATTGAACTTCCTCTACTTTTTTTAATCAATCACAATTCGCACTATCAATGTAATTGACAATGCGCGCGACGGACACGCCAATGATCCATAGATCTCTGATCTATAGATCAATTCACTTTCGGCGCAAGCGACAGTCACTGCCAAGGTTACTAGTTGTTGTTTTTTTTTTCACAAATCGTTACGTAATAGTTATTTTTAATCGTGTCGCCGAAGTTAAATAGATATTCGGAATTTACAGAAATAAGAATCTATTTTAACCCATACACCTATACTAATATCATACTAATATTATAAATGCGAAAGTAACTCTGTCTGTTTGTCTGGTCTGTCTGTCTGTCTGTATGTTACGCTTTCACGCCTATACCACAGAACCGATTTTGATGAAATTTGGTAGGTATAGGGGTAGATTAGACCATGAGAAAGGACATAGGCTATGTTTGGTCGCGATAACCGACATCCACGCGGGCGGGGCCGCGGGCAAAAGCTAGTTGTCTATGCTTTTTTGAGTGAATCGAAGCCACAATCGTTGGTGCTCGATTCATAAATCTTGGACCTAAAATTTAGAGGCGGCACCTTAAAAGAGTTTGTAGCATGTTATATTGACCATTTATGGAATTTTAAAACCGATGCTTACCTTCAAGCGTCATAAATATCTTGGCTACAAAGTCTCCCACGGCGGCGGTGAGGGGGCGAGTCGGGGACACCGTTGTCCCCTCCCGAGGAGGACCTGACCGTAAGGGATGATCCTGGGTCAGTTTGAGTGCGATTCTTGGATTTTATAATTGACTTTCTGGCATAGTTTGCTCTTTACTGTGTTTTTAAATTTGTTAACAGGTGTCCAAATTAAAGATGTCTAACAAAACACAGCAGGAAGACAAATATCAGAACAATCAGTCAACAGGAAGGGGGACTGCCACGCCTGCGCGGGTTCGATCCCCGCTCAGTGCAAATATTTGTATGCATGAATATGGGTATTTGCATTTGTCTGGGTGTTTCTATGTATAATATGTATGTAATTACAAAAAGTATCTAAGTATGTTTATCCGCATTCTAGATTCCTTAACACAAGCTAGTTAAGCTTACCATGGGTCTAGATAGCGTTGTGTGGAATGTAGAATATTTATCGATCAAATGCTGATTATACCTCGATTCAATCAATTTTCTAATAATTCTCACATGAGTATTAACTTAACCCACCTAATATAACCTAACAGGCATGAAGCTCTCTGATTCGTCGACCGTAAAAATCCCAAAATGGTTTCCAATATGGCGGTGCAACAATTAAAACATGTGTTTTTTGGGTAATCTTTTACCTCACGGCTGATTAACTCAGGTATATCGAAGACTTTTTTGTTGACCGCCCACTATATAATAAAACTACCTGACCCGGCAAACTTCGTACCGCCAATTATTTTCCACCCGCGTGGCGTCCGATCCCGTTCCCGCTGCACCCTCTTATACAGTGATATAGTTATCTAAACAGCAACAGAAATAACCACACTGTCACTTCTGCGTATATGCCGATGTCGGCCGAATTTGTTGACATTAATGATCACTGTTCCGTTCCCTTGAGTAGTAGCGTGATGATATATAACCTATGTGTTATTCTGATGTATAAGCTATATTATTGTGAAGTTTTATGAAAATCCATTGAGTAGTTTTTACGTGAAAGGGTAACTAACATACATCCATACACACATCCATCCTTACTCACAAATTTTCGCGTTTATAATATTAGTAGGAAGAATTTATTCGGTATCATGTTCAAGCTACATAGATCATGGGTTTGATTCCCGCTGTTTGCAAATATTTGTATCCTTAAATGAGTAGAACTATTCTGGCCATCACTTACGAGTATCGTAGAAGGCGGCTAAGGGATAGGGCTGATCTCCATCCGACAGTAAACATACATGACAATGTACCGATTTGACGGCAGTAGGGTCAGTTCCTCGGGACCGAAAATTATATGTGGCGAAATGTGGGTGTTTATACATCTCTGCCAACCCGTTCGGAAATTCACAGGATTTAAGAATAAGAATTTTTATTTCCTATAATATGATTGGTTACAGTGGCGTTGGGGTGATTTAGGATATACAGCATATTCTGCCATTTGTGGCGTGCTAATATTAATACATACATACATACCTATATAAAATTAAGAAGTTTTAGAAAAGGGGCAGGTCAGGAGTACTCTAAACCGACGAGCATGCATGAAGAATGTAATGAGAGTGAATGAAGCGAGAGTAGTATGTCAGGATCGTAGCAAATGGAGATCCGTGGTCTCTGCCTACCTCTATGGGAAACAGGCAAATATTAAATTGACTAGAATTACAGTTTTTTACATACATTACCTCCACACAATTGGAATTAATATTTGCTTCATCTAACTCGTAGACCAAAATTCAATGTTAATATAAATTAAAAATTAAAATCACGCCTAAACCACTGAACCGATTTTCATGAAATTTGTTATAGGGGTAGAGTAGACCTTGAGGAACGACATAGTCTATATTTGGTCGCGATAACCGACAACCACACGGGTGGAACCGCGGGCAAAAGCTAGTATTCCATAATGTCGTTATCATTCTTGTTACATAGAAATTAACGAACTTTTTTTGTTGAATAGGGTCATTGGTAATTTCTTAAGACTATCAGGTACATGGTTATAAATTTTAATACACATGCAGTAAACATTATTTCTGTACATTTCCAGATTTAATCTATTAGTGGTGGATTTTAACTCGTGTATCGCCGTGGCACCCCTTGCTATCCTCTAAACACCCATAAAAAAAAAGATGTTAGAAACCTCATTAGCATTTTTGAAGACCTATCTATAGATACCCCACACGTATGAGTTTGATGAAAAAAAATTTTTGACTTCCAGTACTAAGTATGGGGACCCCAAAATGTATTGCTTTTTTTTCTATTTTTGTGTCAAATTCTTAATGCGGTTCACAGAATACATCTACTTACCAAGTTTTACCAGGCCTTATAGTTTCGGATAAAAGTGGCTGTGACATACAGACGGACAGACAGACATGACGTATCTATAAGGGTTCCTTTTTTTGCCATTTGGCTACGGAACCCTAAAAAGCATAGGACTGCTTATAAAGAATAATTTTTTGACGTCAATAGGGCCAAAGACCAAAACAGAAGTCTTAATCAGCATAACGGGAATATACAATACACATTATTTTCTACCCAAAAATTCACAAATCAACGGCTTCTATACACGAAATATTAAAAGACTATTCCCCTGTGGCTATAACTTTTACGAAAATACACAAAATGGCTACTATTATTTCAAATTTTGCAATAAATCATAAAACCGGCGACAAAAAAAACCCTTTGAACGCCGGTGATAATGTGTTTAACTAAGAAATGGTTGTATTGGTCATTCGGACCGCCGCATAATTAGGCACGGTAGCCAAAGGGTTGAGTTGTAAATCATAATTGACTGCCGGTTATAAAAAAAGACTGTGTAGTTGATGGTTGAAAAAAAAAGACGGTGTAGTTGAATTGTCTTAATGGCGGGCGGTTTGTATGAATTTGCATTTTATTGTTTGAAGACTTGAAAGGGTAAGAATAGGTTAAGTGTGTCGGTTTAGCGATGTTTTTCGAAGAAAAATATATTCCATAACATTCTACACAACGCTATCTAGACCCATGGTAAGCTTAACTAGTTTGTGTTATGGAATCTAGAATGCGGATAAACATACTAAGATCCTTCTTTTTTTTGTGGAAGTACCATATAAACACCCAGTCCAATGCAAATACCCATATTCATGCATACAAATTTTTGCATTGAACGGGGATCGAACCCACGCCTCCTGTGTAGCAGTCGCGTTTACTACCACGCTACAAAGGCTGATAGTAAAGTATCTGCTGTGGTCTAGAAGGCCCTTAATGCAATTAGAAATATAATAATACCTCAGTAGCCAGAGCTCACTGGAGAGTTTTTGTGCTATCAGTGGAAAGAACAAAAGCTTATCTTGCGTTGTCTTCTACACTGATGGCACAGAAACTCTCTGTTCGTACAGGGTACACACGAGTGTGACACATGTCCATAGACCACGGTAACCATTTTCCATCAGGCCGTGTGCTTATCTGTCGCTTAAATGGCATAAAAAATTAATATACATTCAAAGTAACTGGATTCCAAGTTATAACCAAGAACTCAACTATAATATCTTAAAATATTTATCTACCCAATAAATCCACAACACCTCGTCAATTCTGACACTTCTTTCAACCAAAACAAAAGCCCTTAACAGTTTTTTTTAACCGTAATAAAATTTTGACGTCTCCAAAAGCAAGTAACGGTCTCCCAGTAGCTTAACACACCGCACAATAATGGTTTATTATAATCCTTCTATTGTCGCGGTCTCTAAGACCCGAAGTCAGTGGCGACAATAATTTTTTGTCGCTGCGAGCATCGGAAGGGTTTGCTTCTGGAGAATTTAAGCGGATTATTTTGTAAGTTTTGATTAGTCCAATTAATGTTTGGGCTACTGTTTTGTGTAAAGGGTTGAATCTATACTATTTAAGATTAGGTCCCTCCCAATGTTGGCAGGCTCTGGCCTACTGTGTCCACTCTGGCCAGACGGTTTGGTACAGGGTTTTATTTCGAGTGCTAGCTGTTGCCCGCGGCTCCGCCCTTGTGGATGTCAGTTATCACTTAGTGTTGTGTCAACGCTATTGAACATAAAGCCTGCAAATCAAAATCCTTGCTTAGGGAATGCCTACGTCATGATAGCTTTATGCACGCAAAGCTCAGCCCGATCGGTTTAAAATTGACAAAGTTTCATACAAACTTTCATCCCCTATTTTATCCCCTTGGGGATGGAATTAATCAAAATCCTTTCTTAGCGGATACCTACGTTTTAGCATCTAACTGCATGCCAAATTTCAGCCTGGTCCGTCCAGTGGTTTGGGCTGTGCGTTGATAGATCACTATGTCAGTCAGTCAGTCACCTTTGAGTTATATATTCCTTCTCTCGCAGTGATATCGTCTGCGTATTTTTCCAACAGTCGTCTTTTAGGAAACTCTTCGGATTAGATGGGATGGTGATACAATATATTCTTTGTCCGTCAAAGTCCGTCTTATTATTTTTAATGCAGCAGTCATATATCTCTTTCTGTCTCTTTCTCAGGCGAGTACGTGATCCAGGGTGACCTTCCGACTGAGCTGGTGAGCAGTGAGGAGTCGCGCTTTGATTTGCTAGAGGAGGCTCTGCAGCTGGTAGAGCTTGGAGACGAGGCTGACACCAAGAATGAACCACCTGAGGTAAGAGAATAAGATAAGATAACAGGGTTTTAACCACAGAAATATTATTAGGATTGAACGGCGATGTGGGCGGGAAATGCGCGCCAACTTTCAACACAATTCTCTACCATGGTGAATGTTCTGACGAGCTCTTCCAATTAGTCCCACTCCCACCCTCTCCTTTCCTACACAGGACGACACGTGCAGGGCTAAGATACCATCCATATACGGTGCAGAGTATACCTGCTAGAAGTGCTAGAACCAAGCGTTTCAGTGACTCATTCCTATGCCGCACCATTAAGACCTGGAACTCCCTGCCAGCTCACGTGTTTCCTTTATTTTATTACTTCTTTTTTTATTACTTTTTTATTTACTTCTTCCTACAGTCCCGGGTCCTTTAAGCGGGGCGTGAAAATGCATCTAATGAGGCCGTCAAGCTGAGTGCCACCACTGTTAACATGGTACATGTTTCCGATGGTGACCCTCTTACCGAGACTTTGCCTTTGCTTAACATCAGGCGAGGTGAAGTCAAATTGACGTGTCCTATATAAAAAAAACAATTCCTATCCTATGAGACAGGAACTTTCGAACGCTTACTCAGTACTTTTAAGACTAGCTTGTAATAATGTTAAAAATAACGTCAATATACCATTTTGTGCTATTTCCAACTCTACAATAAAAATGAAGGAGTATATTTGTTAAATGAGACATTTCTTATATCTCGCGATTATCACTTACAGTGAAAAAGTCAGCACGCGTGACATGTAGGTCAACACTGCTTATTACTGTTCTATACTAATATATTTCTGTGGGTTAAACTTTATTGCTTAGATTGTGTTAGCAGAGAGTTTACATCGTTAGTGTAATGACTAGGATTCGAAACCGAGACTGCTCGATCGCAATGCCGACTATTAAGCCACTAAGCTACCGACGCTTGTTCCATTGGCTACAGAAGGGTACCCACTGGGCCTGATGTGATGTAGTTAGTTTTTTTAAGCGACAAAAAATTTGGATTTTTTAAGAAGGGCATTATAAGGTTTCTTCAGGGTCGACAGCACGAGTGTTTCTTCCCTGGTGTTGCATACGTCCACAGGCCTCGGCTGACCCAGGGCCATCCATTACGGTCTGGCCCTCCTCGGGGCGCCGCGCCGGTCACTACCGGCCGCTGCGCTTTGAGTGGGAATTGACAATAGGCTATTTGACTAAGTCGTCGATTCTTCCCAATACTGCTTAATATGATAGCTTGTTCTGAAAAAATATGCCTTGCAAAATAAAATATTGCATATCTAAACTGAAACTATGACTTTTCATTACTTGAAATTCAAATATATTTTAGATTCCTCTAAACTCTAAACAAAAAAACTGTAAACGCAACGTAGACCGAGATGAATGCGATATTCTCTTGTACTCCATACATTTGCACTATGCGCTACAGAAGCGTGACGTCACAATTTCGTACGATTTTGTATGGAGCGTTTTCGGGCGGCGCGGCATATTGAATTTTTCAAAATCAAATATCTTGAAAATTATTTGTCGTACGAAAATTTCACTTTTACAGTTCATTATATTATAAGAAAGTTGACCTTTCGAAAGTAAAAAAAAACTTAGTCAAATAGCCTATTGACCCTTAGTACTAGCTTTTCTAAAAGGTGAAAACATTCAAGACCAATCTCCTGTTGTTTCCAGGCGGTAGAGGGCAGCAGCAGCGGTGAGATGCTTCACCCGGCGATGCGGCAGTTGCCGCATCATCCGCTTGCGCACTATCACAATCAGGTCAGTGCTACGAAATAAGAGAAAGATGTGTGGTCATAGATAGTGAGTTTTTTTTTTATCGTGCGAAAAATCCCCACGGAGCCGGTGGAGGCGGTTATGTCGGACTCGAACCGACTAAAACGCACTACTTCTTGGGTCCTTGGTTGTTGGAGGTGAGATTGCCAAAAGCATATCTCTCGCACCCCGGCAGACCCAGGACCATCTCTTTCGAGATGGCCCCCTTCGGGTTGTGGGGACCACAGTGTCCCCATCTAGCCCCGGTTACGGCGAGGCAAAGATAGTGAGATGAGTGGATGGAATGATGGATGGATGATTTTTTATCATATTGAATAAGACGAATAGATTTGATTATGAAAAGAAGATTATGAATTAAATTTTATAGCATTTATTATGCTAACTTTTAAATTCGAAAAACATCGAGAAAAAGAAGAACTCGCCCTTATAGACGGATATAAAGAGAAGGGAAATTTGAAGTAATTCAGGTGAGACTCAATAGCTCAGTTGGAAGAGCATTCCCCCTGTAAGGGAAAGGTCGTGGGTTCAAGTCCCACTTGAGTTCTTCTTTTTCCCGATGTATTTCAAAGACACCTTGTACATTTCTACAGTATTTCATTTATATATAAATAACCGCAAATATAAAACCTTTGAGAATGCCCTGAGGTGAGGCGGTCAGCCAGTTACCATAGTATTTATTTTTAAATTGATATTGCGCCTTAAATCAGTTATACTGGTCTTAAATCAGGTATACAGTTATATCAGTTATACTACTATATACATATTAATACTTCCAGATGATTTTGCTATTGAAAATGGCCCCAAATTCTTTTTTCCGAAACGCATATAAAATCACAGAGTATAGTCAATTGAATGTATGGGATTTGGCGTAAATTACATGCATTGATGACTGTCATATACGTCACAAATGACAGCCAAATAATAAACACATTTTATACCAGAAGCGTTCTTGCCATTCTGGTATTGTTCATAATATAATAGGCCAATACTTTGTCAAATATTTGTCCAAACGTAGTACTTAATTGTTTGTCAGTCGAATACGAAGTGCTATCATTACGAAGCATACCTTTGCCCTTAAAATATTTATTCCAAATTCAAAATTCAAAAAAAGAAGAATTCCATAACTTTTACTTTTAACCCAAAAATGAGCAAAAGCCGGCGCGTCAGAGTCAGTGCGGGCTTCTTCTAACCACAGATGATAAATGAACATATGTCGCCGGATCATTGTACCACACACGTAGTACAGGGTTAACGTGTGGTCCAAGTTATAAGCTTCGTTGACACTGCAAGCGGAGAGGACTGCGTATGAACTACGATTTATAAAAAATATGATAACACCGCTGAACTCTTTCAGAGTTTAATGCTTTGTAAACTAAGCAGCAATAGAATTTTCTCAGTTTGCAGTGGAGACAAGACTTAAGTCGGTAAAGGAAAGCTCTAACCTGGGAATCTTTTACTCTCAAATGAACAGATTCTTTCTAAGAACGCGTGTTTCATCGTACCTACACATCTTTTTAACATGAGATATTAGTCAAACGTAAGACTATCAATTTTAATAAAGTAAAAGTTCTAGCATTTTTGTGTGCAAGAAAGAACATTCTGAAAGAATTCAAGTTATCGAAATCTTCGAAAAACATCGGAAAAAATTAAATGCTCAAGTGAGACTTGAACTCACGACCTTTCCCTTACAGGGGGAATCGAAATCTGCTTAAAAAACTCCAAGATTGAGTAGAAATTGCTATGTCCCCGCTTGAAACATCAATCCAGTTACCGCGTCTCATATTATGATACTATTTCCAGAATATAAAAGTTTATGAATTATACCAGACTTTCTATTCTATAATCGAAAGCCTAGGAACAATAAAAATCTAATTGTAGGCTTGTTATGCCAAGCCAACCATATTTTTAATGACTATACGAGTACCTACAACACAAGTTCCACATTTTGTCGTTGTTCGTAGAAAGTAGCTAAAATAATCTGCGATTATAGAAGCGAGGTTATAATCGTTGACTTAAATGACATTAAGTGTTAGTCTTATTATTACTTATGATATTTGTTATGAACGAAACCACGAGCAAAAGCTAGCTATAAGTACTATACATTTATAATAACAGTGTTCTTTAAATAACGTCTGCCTCTTGTAACTTGTACCACACCCCAACCAAAGACAACCTAGACACTGCCAGTTCAAACTGCCATCAATCATTGAGCGACAAAAAATTACAACCATAGACAAATTGTTGAACAATTTACATTTAATTGTCTAATGGCTACCGTTCGTTGTTTTGAGCACAACACTTTTATAAGTCGCGAAAAATATTAGTTTCTGATGTTTTTACAATTTGTATTAATGTAGATTTAAAAAGAAACGGGTGTGATTTATGTATATGTGCAGATAGATTTGAGCATTCACTTGTAAAAGAACATCAAGCATTCGCCATTTTTAAATTTCTCGCACTGAACAATGAAAAGAGCGTGCTCCCCACGCATAATGACGAATAACTTTTATTTAAAATACGCGTATTGACTAATACGCATAACGACTAATACGCGGAATAACAAATATTTTATTGGCCAAATCACCAACCACATAGAGCCAAACATCGCTTGGAATATTTCATGATCTTTCTGGCGAGCGCTCTGCTCTAATCAATACAAATTAGCTGTCCTTTCGCGAGAATGTTCGCCAGAACGCTGGATACGCAGCTCGCTAAGACGCTTCCATTTATTTTTCTGAAATGTAGCATTCGCAAGAATACCTTTCTTTCTTCAGCCCGACCCGTCCAGTGGTTTTGGCTGTGCGTTGATAGATCACTATGTCAGTCATTGCTGTTGTTATTGCGATTTATAATGCATTTGCTGTGAGAACCTATTGAATAAATACAATCTATTAACTTGTCGCAGTCCACCTCTAGACATAGGCCTCTCCCAATGTTGGGAGGCTTGTGCTTACCGTTTCCACGCTGGCCAGACGGGTTGGTACAGGTTTTATGTCGAGTGTTCCTTCTCTCGCAGTGATATCGTCTGCGTATTGTTCCGTCAGTCGCCTCTTGCGACACCCTTCGGATGAGATGGTGTGGTGATACCTTGTATTCTTTCTCCGTAACACATGGTTAAATATATTCCACAACATTCCACACAACGCTATCTAGACCCATGGTAAGCATAGCTTAACTAGCTTGTGTTATGGAATCTAGAATGCGGATAAACATACTTAGATACTTTTTTTTGTAAATACATACATACACAACACCCAGAGCATTGCAAATAGCCATATTCATGCATACAAATATTTGCACTGTGCGGGAATCGAACCCGCGCCTCCTGCGTAGCAGTCTCGTTCACTACCACCACGCCACGGAGGCTGGCATATCAATACACCAATAAACTTACCCGTTAAGGAAACTTCAAAAATAATTTCTTTAGCGTATTCGAAGTACTTAGAAAAGTACAAAGCGGACTTCAAAGTCACGACCCACGTTCCGATGATAGTTAATACAATAATCGATTGTTATCTATCGATTCTCGTATCGATGCCGACAGACGGTACATCACTAAAAAATTCCTGAACGTTTCTTCGAAATATCTCGTTCATTAACTTTGATACTAGTGCCTAATATGGATGGTTAGAGAGATCCTTTTGTGATTATAAATTACTAACTGACCCGGCGTACCTCGTACTGCGTAATTTTTTCCCGCCTGCGTGGCGTCAGATCCCGTTTACGCTGCACCCTCTACTATATTAAGCATGTATTATATATATAAACCTTCCTCTTGAATTACTCTATCTATTAAAAGAAACCGCATCAAAATCCGTAGCGTAATTTTAAAGGTATAAGCATACATAGGAACTGACAGACGCGTTAGGTATGTAGGACTAGGCTAAGATGCCATCCATGTACGGTGCAGAGTGCTAGAACCAAGCGTTTCAGTGACTCATTCCTATGCCGCACGACTAAGACCTGGAACCCCTGCCAGCTCACGTGTTTCCTTCTTCCTACAGTCCGGGATCCTTTAAGCGGGGCGTGAAAAGGCATCTAATGAGGCCGTCAAGCTGAGTGCCACCACTGTTAACATGGTACATGTTTGCGATGGTGACCCGACTCCGAGATTTTGTCTTTAACATCAGGCGAGATGAAGTCAAATAAACGTGTCCCAGATAAAAAAAAAGTTAATGCTCGCGGCGTTGTTCGTGAAGATTCATAGTTTTGAACCTGTTTGATCAGACTATAGGCAACTCTACTTCATCTTAGCGTTAAACCCAGTCACGTCCGAAGCCATCACCTCGGATTTGGGGCCCGCTTTTTCCAGTTTAACTATGTGTTTGGCTAAACTAAGATATTTTCTGTGAAGCGGCTGCCATCTGATCTCCATAACCAATTGACTAACAGATCTGTAGTTAGACTAATCGAACTTTTAAGGCTTCCAACTACCCATAACGACTGCTATAGATGTTTGTATGGCAACTTGGGATTCCGTACACTATTAAAATAAATAAAAAATAAATATTCCACAACATTCTACACAACGCTATCTAGACCCATGGTAAGCTTTTATAGCTTGTGTTATGGAATCTAGAATGCGGATAAACATACTTAGATACTTTTTTTTTTGTAAATACATACATATTATACATAGAAACACCCAGACCAATGCAAATAGCCGTATTCATTCATACAAATAATTGCACTGAGCGGGAATCGAACCCGCGCCTCCTGCGTGGCAGTCGCGTGCACTACCGCCACGCCACAGAGGCTGTCATTTATTCAGTCAATTAACCTCTTAGCAGAAGCAGGCTGCGGCGGTGCCATACCAGGGGCTAGATGGGGACAACCCGAAGGGGGCCATCTCGAAAGAGATGGTCCTGAGTCTGCCGGGGAGCGAGAGATATGCTTTCGGGAATCTCACATCCAGCAACCAAAGACGGCGTGCGTTTTAGTCGGTTCGAGTCCGACATAACCACCTCCACCGGCTCCGGTGGGGAGGCAGACGAGTTGGTTGGTACCCCTTCAGGTTTTTATGTCGAGTGTTCCTTCTCTCGCAGTGATATCGTCTGCGTATTATTCCGTTAGTCGGTTCTTATGACTTGTAATCGTTCTCCCTCATCGTACGAAACGTCTCCTAAGATTAGACAGAACAAATCTCAGGACAATTTGGGGACAATAACGGGCCACTGTCGCCTCAACAAGCACCTATATACCATCGGTGTCACGGATAGCCACCTTTGCAGGGGGTGTTTCAGCGCCGAGGAAACGGCCGCCCACGTAATACGGCAATGCGAGGCAGTGGCCACCCAACGATCCCAAATCCTCGTCCCAAAGAGGACGTTCCGCGAAGCCTGTGAAGCCCCCAGTAAACTTCTGCGTTTCTGGGCGGAGCTAGGCTGACTGCTCTAGCCAGTACTCTCTACGCACAATGGCCCAAGAGAGAGGCTAAGTTCGGATAATAGAGTCCCATCCTATCTCCATCATCGTTTGGATTCTTTTTAAATTAAGTGTAACTACAATACCACCATTCCTGACATTTTTTAAACTAAAATTGTATTGAAGTGCTTTGTTAAGTCGCCTGTCAAGATTGTTTGCTTAGCCGGGGAATGTTAACTATAGGTAAATATTAAAATTATGTGCGTGCACGAATACAGTAGCCGGATTTTAGGATATTTGGGTGATTTGTGTTAGTGATGTGCTGTGTACTTATCGATAGTGTTATATCGATATTTCTAAATTGTCGTTTTGTTTGTTAATGAGCTTATCTCTGGAACTGCTAATGCGATTTGGAAATAGCCTTTTATTACATCTTATGTTAATCCAAACTTCCATATCATACTAATATTATAATTAATAATAAAATAAAGTATAATTAATAATCATAAAAAATACAATTAATAATTAAAATGATAAGATAAGATAAGATAAGATAAGAAAATTCTTTATTGTACACTTATAAATTTTAGTACATGTACGGACAACATAATAAGAAATGTACAAATGGCGGCCTTATCGCTACAAGCGATCTCTTACAGGCAACCTTTTGATGGACATTTTTTAATCTCAAAACAATAATAACGTTTGGGTAGTTATTACTGTAGTCATAAACTTAAACTATATACACACATATATACATACATTACATATCCCTACATACATACATAAAAATAAATATACTATTTACATACATAAACATATTATTAATTACATACCTAAGTATAGTATTTAACATAAACCTTAGCACATACTTACATTAAATTTCTATAATATATACATAAATAGGTACATATGCAGATAAGATTAGATATACTTACACATATTATATATAGAAGATATACACACAGCGAGTACCAAAGCAAGACCTTATGATAAAGTTACAATGAACTCAAATAATGTTGTTTTATCATTTTTTTGAAAATAGCCAAGGATTGTGCACGTCTAATATTCACAGGCAGTGCATTCCACAACCGTACAGCCTGAACAGTGAAGGACTTGTCATAGAATTTTGTAGAATGAGAGGGCGTGGATAATTGCAATGTTACTGACGACCGCAAGGATCTTGAATGTGTGTCATTTAGGAACACGAAGCGTTCTTTTAAGTAAGTCGGAGTACAAGGATGGAAAAGAATACTGTAAAGCATGGAAAGAATATGAGCATTCCGTCGAAGTCGAATTGGGAGCCACTTGAGCAAGTTGCGAAACTGTGATACGTGATCATATTTACGAAGACCAAATATGAATCTAATACAGAAATTTTGTAGGCGCTCAAGCTTATCAAGTTGCTCCTCAGTGAGATCGAGATAGCTGACATCAGCATAGTCAAGTAGAGGGAGAAGAAGCGATTCTGCAAGTGCGAGTTTAGTGGCTGTTGGTAGAAAGTTTCGAAGTCTACGCATGGAACCCGCCGATGCAAACATCTTGCGACTGAGCTCTCGTATTTGGGGGCCCCAGGATAGTGTCCTATCTATCCGTATGCCAAGATTTTTTACCTCGCTACTTATTTTAAGGGGTACACCATTAAAAACTACATCTGGCAATTGTGACCAGTCTATTCGGTTTATCATACCGGAGCTGCCCACAATAATAACCTGGGTTTTAGAAGGGTTCACTTCAAGTCCATATTGCTTACTCCACTTACATACTTGCATCAGATCTGCATTTATAGTAGAGATGGCTGCCGGCAGTTCCTGTAAGGAGGCTTGTGCGTAGATTTGAAGATCATCTGCGTAAAGGTGGTAGGAAGAACGTAGTAAATTAGAGATTGAATTTATAAAGATTGAGAAAAGTAAGGGAGATAGCACGCCACCCTGTGGCACACCGACAGTTGTACTACACCAAGAAGAGAAGGACTCTTCGACACGTACACGCTGTCGGCGCCCAAACAGGTAACTGTGAAACCAATCAATCACTGTTGGAGATATGTTAACCGAGCGTAAAATGCCGAGCAGGATATGGAAATCTACAGTATTAAAAGCGTTGCTGAAATCAAGGAGAGAGAGTACTGTAAGATTTCCGTTCTCCATACCAAACCTGATGTCATCGGTGACTTTTATCATAATAAATAATATAATAATAAAGGGTTAGAGGGTATATTAGTAACTTAGGTACTAATATTCTTTGAAAAAAAATGCGAAAGTAACTCTGTCTGTCTGTCTGTCGGTCTGTCTGTATGTTACGCTTTCACGCCTAAACCACTGAACCGATTTTGCTCAAATTTGGTGTAGGGGTAGATTAGACCATGAGAAAGGTTGTGAATGAAATGTTTGGTCGCGATAATCGACATCCACGCGGGTGGAGCCGCAGGCAAAAGCTAGTGGTTTATAATAATCTATGGGTAATTTTTGCCAAAGCAATACTCCCAGACGAATTTGTAATAGCAACTGAGCCCAAATCTACCGCACAAAAACTATTATGAAGTCAGCCAGTATCATTTGGAGAGGATAGCATTTACACTGTTATTCACTTTCTTTCAGCCTCTGTGGCGTGGCGGTAGTGAACGCGACTGCTACGCAGGAGGCGCGGGTTCGATACCCGCGCACTGCAAATATTTGTATACATGAAATCCGCATTCTAGATTCTATAACACAAGCTAGTTAAACTTGCCATGAGTCTAGATAGCGTTATCTAGAATTAAAAAATTTTATTTATTCTGCCATTTTAAACCAATTTAAACTTGAAGACATCAGAAATCATATGACACCAATGAATTGACTATCATAAAGTTCTTTCGCACCATATCTGATTAATAACAGATTACTTTGACTACACTGCCACTCACGACAAAACAAAACTTCACTTTATCACGTCGAACGCAAATCACAAAAAACTCAAAACCACTCAACAAATATCGATACTTATATCCCCTCACTATAAACGAAAATATTTTTCGGAAAAAAATTAAAAATTTCGGTATTCCAGCCTTGTTTACTTAGGGTGACCACTTGAAAATCACTGTAATTGTTCAGTTTTTTTTTTCAAATCAGTTGGCAAACTAAAGAGGTATGTTGCTTGTATGACGTCACGATGCGTGTAGGTGTGACTACCTGTTGATGACAATAGGAATTTAGATCTTGACCTTGAGATACCTCCGTTTCTTGGAGAGGACGTTAAGCCGTCGGTCCCGGTTGCCATACGAACATCTATGGCAGTCGTTACGGGTAGTTGGACCCCTCAAAAGTCCGATAACTGGTCTAAATAAATAGTTCTTCGATATCGCCATTGGGACAGGTCAGGTGGCAGTCGCTTCACGGATAACGAAATCTATACTAATGTTATAAATGCGAAGGTAACTGTCGTCCTGTATGTTACCCTTTCACGCGTAAACCAGTGAACCGATTTTGATGAAATTTGGTCAGGAAAGTCAGGAGGTAGTCGCTTTACGGAAAATATTGAAATTCAGCTGCTTAGTCGTAAAAAAGCGAACCCCTAACTCCAAAGTGAGGGTCTCAGATGCCGAGACTAATACATAGATGATGATAAAAAAGTTTGACTTATGTAGCAGTTTTCCTAACCCAGAAGCTAAACCGGTATACTGGCAGTTGAGGTGGCAGCGCTGAAAAGCGCGCCTCCCCATCCCGGGGGCGAGTCGGGGACACCGTTGTCCCCCCTCCCGAAGAGGGCTATACCGTAAGGGATGGCCCTGGGTCAGCCGGGGTGCGACAACCTCACCTCCGGCCTAGCACCACGACCCACAGTCGGCGTGCGGTTTTAGTCGGTTCGAGTCCGACATAACCTCCCCTTCCTGCTCCCGGGGGGGGGGGGGTATCCGAGGGGATTTCCGCACGAAAAAAAAACAAAATAAGGCAGTTGAGGTGGCCTAAGGCCCCGAAAATCTCAACGAGAAAAGTCTGACCCATAAAATTTTAAGGGGTTTCGTACTTCGAAAGGAAAATACGGAACCCCTATAATTAGGAGTTTTGCGTTTTAAGTTTGGAAGTATGTTTACTATTAGTGAGCATGCTTCCAATATGTGATGCTAGCACCCACATTTCGCCAGTTTATGTTTAGGTCCCAATGTAATAGGTGGAGCCTATCGCCATTAACCGGGCACTTATAAACCTGCGATAAATACACACATAACTTCGAAAAGCATCGAAAAGTCATTGATGTGTGCCATGGTAAACCTGGGATCGAACCCGAGACCTCGTCTCAGCAGTCCATTACCCATACCACTATACCGCAGAGTGATATTTATAATAATGTCATTACTATTTGTTATAAAATTTGTTATATTGTGTGACCGCTATGCACCAAATAAATGTTTTTTTTTTCTTTCTTTCTTTCTTTATGAGCTTCAGGATTTTATAATGTAACCCTAAAAACTCCATCCTTAGAAATTAATATCCTTTAAGACTACATTTAAAATTCGCGACGGGGAACTATTAAATGCAATATCGATTCGCTGAAACACAATCGGGAATGATACAGCACTTCTTGTGTTATTAAAGGGCCTATCTTGCGATCTGCCTGTCTGTCCGTCTATCCGTTCGTTACTCGGCAATTTTGTAATGAAAGGATATTTTGAGATGTGGATTTAATTGCTTATATCAACTTGTAGGATGGTTTATACATGTTGGTTGAGTGAGTTGTCTGGCTATTGAAAGATCACAGGTTCGAATTTTTTACGGTGTAGCTTCTCCATCTCCTTCTTCCTCTATTATTTATATTTATTTATTTAATGGTCGATGTTATAGACTAGCGCTACGCGGTAGAGCTTTCAACTTTTTAGGAATTCAACTGTCTGTACCTTTTTTTTTCCGTGCGGAAATCCCCTCGGATACCCCCCCCTGCTGGAGCCGGAAGGGGAGGTTATGTCGGACTCGAACCGACTAAAACCGCACGCCGACTGTGGGTCGTGGTGCTAGGCCGGAGGTGAGGTTGTCATCGACATGTCCCTCGCACCCCGGCTGACCCAGGTCCATCCCTTACGGTCTGGCCCTCCTCGGGAGGGGGGACAACGGTGTCCCCGACTCGACCCCGGAATGGGGAGGCGCGCTTTTCAGCGCGCCGCCGCCGTGGCCTGCTTCTGTTGGGGTGACAGGCGGCTCCACCCGTCATCCCCAGTCCCGCGGACGTGGACGGAGGTCAATCAGTGCTCTCCGACGCCCGAGTTGCCTGCGCGGGCGGGCGGCGCGAACCGCGATACTACTCTCTCGCTCGCGCCGCCTCTCCCGTTCCGCCGTCTCCTTCACGACCATTACCTGCTCGCTGAAGGAGACGCTGGCCGCCCACGCGTCCGCACAGCGGACCAACTTTCTGTACCTGGAGGAGATTAATAACTATAGACATAATACATACTAGCTTTTCCCCGCGGCTCCACCCGCGTGATCACTGCTCCGTTCCCTTGAGTAATAACGTGATGATAGCCTATGTTTTATTCTCATGTATAAGCTATATTATTGTAAAGTTTCATGAATATCCATTCAGTAGTTTTTACGTGAAAGTGTAACAAACATCCATACATACATACAAACTTTCGCGTTTATAATATTAGTAGGATAGGATACAAATATTTGCACAGAGTTGGGATCGAATCCGCATCTCCTGCGTAGCAGTCGCGTTCATTACCGCCCCGCCACAGAGGGTGTCTCAAGGTTCGACACCCGTCAGATGAAACAATTTGTCATCTCGCGGGAGACTATGCAGGTGGCCCAGCGTCACCTGTCCTTATATGTCCAAACACTATTTATCACTCGCCTTTTAAAGCGCCGCCTAACCGACTGCGGACGAAAAGGATGGCTAATGAGTTTTGGAAAGTTTGCGTTTGTTGTCACTGAATATACTCCATTTAATTAGGTGGGTAATTAAAGGTTAACAATCTTGTAGCAACTTTTGTTTACTGACTGATTCATTAACGGAGAGCCTAAACCGCTCGACCTTGAACTTGAAATTTTGATAGTAGATACATTTTATGATATAAGCATCCACTAAGAAAGGATTTTTTGTAAATTCGCCTACTAAAGAGATAAAATAAGGGATGGAAGTTTGTATGAAAGTCCGTCATTTTCAGAACTAGGTGCACTAAATTGTCTTTTAAGTAATAAATGAACACGTGTATCAGCGTTTTTCAAAATTCAACAACAAGAGCGTAAAATATAGTTGATAAACGTTTGTATGGAAAGTTCGTCATTTTCAAAGTTAGAAGCATGAAACTTCGTACACCTACGTCTTTTGAGAAATGTTTTGTCGCGATAACCGACGTCCACGCGTACTGAGCCGCGGGAAAATACTAGTTCTACATAAAAACTAAATATTAACTAGACACAGATAAAAAAATCGACCCTATTGACAGTCGAACGACTTTGACAAATGGTGCGTTGACAGTTGGCAGGTACATTACTTTTTTCTGCCAACCCCTCCGTGCTTACCCTGGCGTTTATTTCATAGGTTCCCTTTGTATATAATCGCTTTCGTGCGCCGCTAATCGCTTTTGAAGGGTTTAATTACTTATTTTAGAGTGTATGTAGTCTTTTTTTTATCGTGCGATAAATCCCCACGGATACCTCCCCCACCGGAGCCGGTGGAAGTGGTTATGTTGGACTCGAACTGACTAAAACGCACGCCGTCTTTGCGTCTTTGGTTGCCGGAGGTGAGAATGCAGGGCACATATCTCTCGCACTCCGGCAGACCCAAAACCATCTCTTTCGAGATGGCCCCATCGGGTTGTGGGGACCACAATGTCCCCATCTAGCCCCGGGTACGGGGAGGCGCACTTTGCGCCGCCGCCGCGGCCTGCGTCTGCTAGGGTGACAGGTGGCTCCACCGATCACCGTGTATATAGCTTTAAAGTATTGATTAACTTTGAGCATTCACTTGAAATAAGCATTTCGAATATAGAAAAATGTACGAGAGTCTTTTAGCGAGCATTCTATAGAGCGTTCTGGCGAGCATTCTAGCGAAAGAACAGTAAATTGGGCATTGACTAGTCGCTAGAAAGATCAAGCTAACGCTTTCCGTCATGGTTCTTGTGACTTCAGGCATCTTAAATGGTCTTCAAGTTAACATAGTTATGGAAATTCCAATATTTTTTACATGTTTCTTATAGAAACACAATAGTTTTGGTATATAATACTAGCTATTGCCCGAGGCTCCGCCCGCGTGGATGTCGGTTATCGCGAACATAGTCTACTTATGTGTTAATCCAGGGTATCGGTTAACTCCGAGCCTGGGGGTGACGGGTGGAGCCGCCTGTCACCCTAGCAGAAGCAGGCCACGGCGGCGGCGCGCTGAATAGCGTGCCTCCCCATTCCGGGGGCGAGTTGGGGACACCGTTGGCCCCCCTCCTGAGGAGGGCCAGACCGTAAGGGATGGCCCTGGGTCAGCCGGGGTGCGAGGGATATGTCTATGACACGGTTGTCAGTTGAGTCTTTGATTGCCACCTTTTTTTTTCGTGCGGAAATTCCCTCGGATGCCTCCCCGGCCGGAGCCGGAAGGGGAGGTTATGTCGGACTCGAACCTACTAAAACCGGACGCCGACTGTAGGTTGTGGTGCTAGGCCGGAGGTGGGGTTCTCATCGACATATACCTCGCACCCCGGCTGATCCAGAGCCATCCCTTACAGTCTGGCCCTCCTCGGGATGGGGGACAACGGTGTCCCGACTCGCCCCCGGAATGAGGAGGCGCGCTTTTTAACGCTCCCTCTGGCCCGCGCTCATGGGGGACGGAAGTCATTCAGTGCCCTCCGATGCCCGAGTTGCCTGCGCGCGTCTCTCTCGCTCGCGCCGCCGCTCCCGTTCCGCCGTCTCCTTCACGACCATTACCTGCTCGCTGAAGGAGACGCCGGCCGGCCCTGTATGATTTAAAAAAAAATACATTGTATCATGTGTCGTGCAAAAAAATACTAAGTTTCAATTAAGATAATTGCGTATACCGGTCACAATAATTGTCAACTATTATCGTGCATTATATAGAAACGAGACATCTTGTTACATACCGTAATTTAATATGACGTCAATTGCCAAGCAATGTCAGTTGTATGATATTTTAAACCGACTGAGAAGAAATAGGCGGTTCTTAGTTTCGTTACAATCCATAATAATATTATAAAAGCGAAAGTAAATCTGTTTGTCTGTATGTTACGCTTTTACGCCTAAACCACTGAAGCGATTTGGATGAAATTTGGTATAGGGGTAGATTAGACAATGAGAAAGGATCATTATGTTTTGTCGCGATGACTATAAAAATATACTATGGGTTCTAGACTGCCAACTAAGCTTTAAAGCTATGCATACTTTGGTTCAAGATAACTCAATCACACCGAATTTTACTTATCACACATACAAAATGGTAGCCGTATTAGAATCATATTATAATCGTCGCGTTACCGCTAACCAAACACTAATGTCCATACAAGTACACCAAGCATTAGTACCGTCAGCATCAAAAATATATTCACTACAAAGTCTCAAAATGATTCGAAATACATCGCGAAAAATTATGCGTTCAAGTGGGACTTGAACCCACGACCTTTCCCTTACAGGGAACGCTCTTCCAATTGAGCTATTGAGCCACACCTGAATCACTTCAAATTTCCCTTCTCTTTATATCCGTCTTTAAGGGTGACGGTGGAGCCATCTACCAACTTTCGAACTGTTGGTACCAATGAATGATTGGTTCCAACAACTGATCTTAAAACTTCGATCCCCGCTCAGTGCACATATTTGTATGCATGAATATAGCCTATTTGCAATGGTCTGGGTGTTTCTATGTATAATATGTATGTATTTACAAATATAAGTATGTTTATCCGCATTCTAGTTTCATAACACAAGCTAGCTAAGCTATGAGCTTACCATGGGTCTTTTTTTCCGTGCGGAAATCTCCTCGGTAACCCCCCCTGCCGGAGCCGGAAGGGGAGTTTATGTCGGACTCGCACGCCGTCTGTCTGTCGTCGGTCTAGGCCGAAGGTGAGGTTGTCTTCGACATATCTCTCGCACCCCGGCTGCCCCAAGGCCATTCCTTACGGTCTGGCCTTCCTCGGGAGGGGGGACAACGGTATCCCCAACTCGCCCCCGGTATGGGGAGGTGCCCCTTCATGCACTACCGCCGATGATCTGAAAACCAAAGTATTAAAAGCAAATCAAACTGTTTTATTGATTTAAATTGTATTATCGTCCGAATTGAAGGTGTCTACCAAATATCTGAACAATCCGTTTTATTTTTTACTGGACCCGTCAATTTGACTTCACCTCGCCTGATGTTAAGTTAAAGGCAAAGTCTCGGAAAGAGGGTCACTATCGTAAACATGTACCATGTTAACAGTGGTGGCACTCAGCTTGACGGCCTCATTAGATGCCTTTTCACGCCCCGCTTAAAGGACCCGGGACTGTAGGAAGAAGGAAACACGTGAGCTGGCAGGGAGTTCCAGGTCTTAGAGGTGCGGCATAGGAATGAGTCACTGAAACAGAAAGGGGGGATTAAAAAGGTGTTAAGATAATTTTGAACACTATGTTCAGCAATATCGCTCTGATACTGACCGTACAAATTACAGATACGTTCTAACCACCGTATAACTATATTCGCGCGCACCTTTCTACTTTCGTAGCGCGCGCGCATACTATCCTTATTATCGATCAATGATCTATGGATCGGATCTATAGATCGACGGGGTCATGTGCGGCAATTACGGTCCTATTCAGACGTGGACTCGAGAGCATTATACATGATTATGTTGTAGTTTTCTTTTTAAATTGGACATGAGATAAAATGGCTGGAAGTATATATTTTGATGTAGGTTTAAGAGAACTTGTAGGTATGTAGGTACAAAGTACTTTTTATCGATAAAAATCAACCAAAAATGTATTTCTTTTCTTTATTTACCTGTGGTTTATAATAGTTCGGGACTTCACGCGATAAATTTTGGAAAACTTACTTTTGCCGACGTTTCGGGTGCGTTACAGCACTCGTGGACACGACTTGACTGGTCGCGCGGTGTGCTGGGTACATTTTTTGTGCGCCTACATTTTTTTACCTGCTTTAAATTAATCACTATTTTATTTATTTTTAAATTACGTAATTTGTAATCAATTTTCGGACCAATGGCTAATTTAGAGTATTTGAATTGGGGGCTCGCGTTTTTCCTTCTTCCTAATTGAAAATTGAACCAACTCGAGATTGGACCAACTAGCGATTAATTCAATGCGCGAAAAGTCCTATTCATGAATGGATCAATTCGCAATTAGTCTAGTTCGCAGTTAGTTTTCGTGGTTGGTCAAAAATGGTCAATATTTGAAAAATGATAAAAAACACAATATGTTATAGTAAAGGTAGATTTAAACCAAACTAGGGAATGCTAATTCTATCTGCTCTCCGTCTAATTCTTTCTTTGACAACAAGGTTTCGTTTATAACCAACCAGCTGACTTGGTGAACTTCGTCCTGCCAATTTTTTCCGCCCGTGTGGCGTCAAATTGCATCCTCTACAACGAAGTTTTAAAGATATAGGTACATAGGGACGGACGGATGAAAGATTATGAAATAAAAAGAGAGAATGCTATTAGAATGCTCTTGTTCTAGTTCCAGCTATGTACGTTTGGTAAATCAACCTTAGGGGCCAGTTGAAAACCAACGTTGCCAGTTCAGCATTATGCTGAACTGGTCCCTTTCTTGGTGCAACATAAATGTGCCCAATACAGGGACTAAATATCTATATAACACTGTTTATTTTTAAGTATGTTTGTGTTGCACTAAAAATAAAATGTATTTTCTTTTTCTTCTGTTAACGAAGCTGCATGTAGGTCGGTGTCCCTTTCTTGGTGCAACATAAATGTGCCCAATACTTAATATCTATTTAACACTATTTTGAAGTATGTTTGTGTTGCACTAAAAATAAAATGTATTTTCTTTTTCTTCTTCTTTTCTTAACGAAACTGCATGTAAGTCGTAAAAAATCTAGACGTTTTCCAAAATGTCCAGCTTACATACGTATCCGTGACATCGAAACGGTACACTCCAGTACAATTTGAAAAACTTTCTTCTCTTCGTGCCTATTTTATTTGTTAAATAATTATATTTGATTGAATTTGTTATTATTTGAACGAATATTTTTATTATGGTAACATAACGGAGAGTGTGCGTACCTGGTATGGGCAGGGACTGACTACTTTAATCATGAATGAAGTAAAGGGACTGCTACGTTAGAAGTCGCGGGTTTGTTTCCCATTTAATGCAAATATTCGTATGCATCAATATTCGTAGGGAAACTCGATCTAATGTTAAAACACAATGTCACTTTCTTGTCAATTGTGTTACAAAAAGATCGATTTTGACATTTGACATTGATTTTGACAGCCAATCGAATCGTAATTGAATCTTTATTAAATAACAGATTTTTTTATAACAATAAAAATAAATATAGGTATTCCAGAACATTCTACACAACGCCATCTAGACCCATGGTAAGCTTAACAAGCTTGTGTTATGGAATCTAGAATGTAGATAAACATACTTGTTTTTTTTTGTAAATACATACATATTATACATAGAAACACGCAGACCAATGCAAATAGCCATATTCATGCATACAAATATTTGCACTGAGCGGGGATCGAACCCGCGCCTCTTGCGTGGTAGTCGCGTGCTCTACTGCCACGCCACAGAAGCTGTCTAGAATGCTAACAACTGAAATCAATAATATTCCCTCTAAACCTAACTAAGCTAATTTACTTTTAGCTAGGAGTCGGTTCACGTCAGTTGTGTAATGGCCAGGATTCGAACACGGGACCTCTCAATCGTAAAGCCAATTCCATAACCACTAGAACGCAAGATACGCGTGAAAAAAATAACCCTTTCTCTGTAGTCGGGTAAACAATATAAGAGAAAGTAAGTAAAACTTTAGCAACAAATAAAATGTAGTTATTATTCTAATTTTATTCTGAGCAAACATAATTATGTTCTTTGAAACACCGACAATTAGTTCTCGGCAAGCTACCTCCTATTTGATATAAATTAAAAAGTTATTAGCATATGAATAACATTTTTAATAATTATTATTTCGACTGACTGCCTCGGTACAGCAACCACTCTAGACAAGTGCCAGTGGTACTAGTAGGACAAAAATTCCCAGTAGTACCATTCCCAGTAGTCCATTTATGGTATTGAATTAAAAACTTATTAGCCATGAATAACATTTTTAATAAATATTATTTTGACTGACTGCCTCGGTACAGCAACCACTCTAGACAAGTGCCAGTGGTACTAGTGGGACAGAAATTCCCAGTAGTACCTTCCCAGTAGTACCATTCCCAGTAGTCAATTTATGGTACTGAATTAAAAACTTATTAGAATATGAATAACAGTTGTAATCATTATTCTACCACGGCGAGTGTTCTGAGGAGTTAATTCAACTGATCCCACCCTCTCCCTTCCTATCCAAAACAACACGTGCTGGTCTGCGGTGCCATCCACACACGGTGGAATCCATACCATCTCGCACTAAACGGTTTGGGGGCTCTTTCCTCTGCCGCACGATAAAGAGCTGTAATGCTATGCCCGCATACGAGTTTCCCTCCTCTTACAGTCCCGGGTTCTTCAAACGGGGCGTGAAAAGGCATTTATCAAGGCCGTCAAGTTAGGGAGTCCAATGGCTCCGGGAATGGTGGTCTGTATCTTCTGGACTGCACGTCAGCTTTATTGCCATCTAGCGGGGTGCAGTCAATTGACGGACCAAATATAAAAAAAAAAAATATTTCGATTGACTGCCTCGGTAGCAGCCCCCTTAGACAAGAGCCAGTGGTAGTAGTGGGAGGAGGGCCAGACCGTAAGGGATGGCCCTGGGTCAGCCGGGGTGCGAGGGATATGTCTTTGACAACCTCACCTCCGGCTTAGCACCAAGGCCCACAGTCGGCGTGCGGTTTTAGTCGGTTCGAGTCCCACATAACCTCCCCTTCCGGCTCCGGCAGGGGGGGTATCCGAGGGGATTTCCGCAAGAAAAAAAAAAGTGGTAGTAGTGGGACAAAAATTCCCAATAGTACCATTCCCAGTAGCCCATTAATGATACTGGGGAAGAGGGGTACAAATTTTAATTTGGTATTATCCTAAAGTTATAATAAATTATCTAACCGAGCTTATTAAATTAAGAATGGTAAAAGAGCGGTAAAAATGCGTTGGTTCTTATTTTATAGCTTTTATTTATTATTAATCATCCACCCAACCTATTTAGATTTTAGTCAAATCAGTTCATAATATAACCCATATTCATGCATACAAATATTTACACTGAGCGGGGATCGAACCCGCGCAGTCGCGTTCACTACCGCCACGCCACAGAGGCTGTCAAAGGTTGAAATGGAAGTTTTTTTTTTTAATTTTCATATTTAGTTACTGTACTTTTCAACTAATCACATCGCCAGTTAACAATATAATGATGGTTTGCAAAATTTTCTCGTAAATAAACTTGGCTTTAGCGCAATTTACGCATTAATACAAAGATATTATTAGCTTTTTTTGTATTAACAACATAATAGACACGCATTAATAGTTATTATCCTGTATTTTACGGTTTTAAATGAGGGTAGATTAGATATTTTTAAAAGATTGCCTTTCTTTGTAATGGTAATTGTTTTAAAAATTTAAAAATCATGTTGGTCACTAAATTATAAGGCTTCAAAGGCTTGTTAAATCAAAGAAAATAAACCTTCACCATCACTACATCGTATAAAGTCTAACTACGGAGCCAGCCTGTGACCACGGCCGGTGTAACCTGGTCGAAACGTCAGGCAAATCAAAGGTACGTATGTACCTATACCATGATCGCGTTAATTCCCGTTAGTGTTATCGTATAAAGTCGCTTTCTGCGTCTGTCCGTCCCTATATCTGACGTGTATGCTATATCCGCCTCAATCTCAAGTGTTGATTGTCACCCATCATAAGACTGACCTGCTCCCATAGGTCTCAGGTTCGAATCCTGACCATCACACTAGCGACGTGAATCCACTCCTAACACAAGCAATTTAGCTTAGATTTAGTACCTATAGTTAAAATAAATGATCTAACCGAGCTTATTAAATTAAGAATGGTAAAAGAGCGGTAAAAATTGCGTCGGTTCTTATTTTATAGCTTTTATTTATTTTTAATCATCCACCCAACTTATAATAGTAACTGATTTGACTATTAAATTTTATGACGTCACTAAATCTTTTTTCGTACAAGTTACCTTATAACTTATCGTTTTTATCGTAAAAAGTAACTAATTACTCTAGTCAGTAGAATACCCAATTAGGAATTTCGGTTCTAATATTCTTTAAAAAATGGAGCTGGATAGAGTATTACTTTTTTTTTCACAACATTCTACACAACGCTATCTAGACCCATGGTAAGCTTTCATAGCTTGTGTTATGGAATCTAGAATGCTGATAAACATAGTTATATACTTTATTTTTGTAAATACATACATATTATACATAGAAACACCCAGACCAATGCAAATAGCCATATTCATGCATACAAATATTTGCACTGAGCGGAGATCGAACCCGCGTCTCTTGCGTGGCAGTCGCGTGCACTACCGCTACGCCACAGAGGCTGTCATACTTAACCCTGTACTGCACTAGTTTACAGTTTAATCATTAAAATTTAACCACGAGCCCTTTCACCGTTATATCCAATTATTCGCTTCAAATACATACTATGTCCACCCACACACGACCTGATAAATTAATCTTAATATACTTAGTAAGTAAAAGCTTATGAAAAAGAGAAAACTATAATGATTTTGCGATATTTTCATATCGAATCGACACAAGATGTATGAAATATCAAGCCGACATTAAGAGCAGAGTCATATTTTATACAAGACAATGTGTGTTCGTGCAAAAACCGCGATCGATGATCAGATCATTACTGTAGATCTGATTCGAAATTTGAATTTAATTGTCATCTAGAAAGTATATACCGTAGTGTATATTTCTAGTGTCGTCACTAATTTAATTTTTGATTCACATAAGCTTTTAAATGATTAAACTAACTGTAAAGTGATTTAGATGATTAAGTGATTAAAATGTATATTAAAAATGATTATTAAGCTATATTATATGAAGAAGTTTACAATTAAGTGTAGAGAAACGTATAGTGGACAACAGTGATATGACTAACAGCTTTTTTTAAATAATTAAATTACTTGATAATCAGCTACGGAATTAGAAGGGTTTGATGCCAAAATGGGCTTTTTGGAAATAATTATACTAATTGGAATAAAACCGTTTTTCACGGAGGCAATAGCGATATTTTGTGTATTATTTTGTTGGTTACTGTTTGAATTGTAATCATTAATTTATTTAAACTCAAGAAAAATACAATACAACAATACTTAACGACATAGTGAGCTCATTTCGGCCAGAGCTCACTGGAGAGTTTTTATGACAGAATATGATTAAGTAACGGAGATGCCCCATTGATATTTCTCCTAATAAAAACGCGCGCCGAATGCGGGTGGGAGGAGAGACGCGCGGGGTGTCAAAAGTCGAAGGACTTCATAGGTATAACGTTCCTACCGAATGAGTCCATTTGACGTTTGGATGGCACGCGACTCGATTGCCTTGCAACAACTCCGCTATCATTTCCTTCTCCATGGTTTTTGTGCTGTCAGTGGGAAGACCAAAGGCTTGTCCTGCTTTGTCTTCTGCACTGACGGCACAGAAACTCTCTGTGCTTATAGTGCAAGAATGTGACATCCCAGGTGTTGCATACGTCTTTAGGCCACGGTAACCACTTTTCATCAAGTGTGCCGTGTATTTGAGATACGTTTACGACTCTCATAAACTTCATAATAGGAGACATTTCCCATACATTTATTTATCATCATTATCACTACATAGTTTATAGCTAACTCGCTTGCCGCATCTCTTCGTACCTATGTATGCTTATGCTTATATATATATATTATACACTGACGGACTCATAAACTGCATCAAAGTTCAGGTTTACTCTAAAAGGATTTTTTATAATAAGTATGCAAACTTTTTAGATTAAATTATATAAATATGGAAAGACTGGCTCTTAATCTTAAAAAAAAAATTAAATTTAAAAATAGAACTGCAGTAAAACAAATGAATATAGCCGGGAAAAGAAAATTTACTTGTAGTATCAGATTTGCGTGTTATTTATAGCAAAGTTTTAAATTGATTCTCATTGATTTTTTTTGTTTTGTCAATTGAATTATTGTTACCAGCATAATTGTTGGGTTAGTTTTTTAACACATCGAGAGTTTTTGAACCATAATATGGATACTTCGTCCGAACAAGCGGCACAAATTGTAGCATTGGGCTTGGATCAACGAACGATTGGTAGAAATTTAAATTTAAACCAGTCTACGGTTTCTAGAATATACAGAAGGTTTGTAGAGACAGGTTCTTACAGGAGGAGACGTGGTACAGGCAGAACTCGAGCAACCACAGGTCGTGATGACCGATTTATTGTTATAACTTCCCTGCGAAATCGTTTCCTCACGTCAGTTAACATCAAAACCGAGCTTAATGAAGTGCGTGGAGTAAACGTGTGTGCACGAACAATAAGAAGAAGGTTAAAGGAAGCGGATATCACCCCTTTTAGACCAGCAAATGGTCCAAAGTTGTCTACAGCTCACAGACAAGCTCGCTTAAGATTTGCGCGTCATCACCTGAATTGGACAGAAGAGCAGTGGGCCTCTGTATTGTTCACGGACGAGTGTAGGACATGTTTATATGGTGCAGATGGTCGCAGAAGAGTCTATCGTCGACGTGGGGAGCGATATGCTCAAAGTTGCATTGAGGAGCGTGTTCCTTTTGGAGGCGGTTCATGTATGGTCTGGGGTGGCATATCGATGAACGGGCGAACGGAACTTGTGTTCATAGACATGGTCCGTCAAAACGGTAATAGAGGGGGTTTGACAGCACATCGCTACATAACAGAGATATTAGAAGATAACGTGGTGCCTTACATGGGATTCATAGGCGAAAATTTTACTTTAATGCAGGGTAATGCCCGGCCGCATGCAGCTGCACAAGTTCAACATTATTGCGAAGAGGTTGGGATACGTACAATGAATTGGCCAGCACGCAGCCCGGATCTTAATCCCATCGAGCATGTTTTGGACAATTTAAAAAGAGCTGTATATGCGAGAAACCCTTCGCCCACGACAGTGGCAGCACTAAGAACAGCACTTTCAGAAGAATGGGACAATATTCCGCAAGATCTTTTAAAAACCCTTATAAAATCTATGCGGAACCGATTAGAATCCGTAATAAGGGCACGTGGGGGTAATACACCTTATCAAAACACAAATAAACCCTTGCATAAAGTTTGTGTCTATTGTTAAAACCAATTTTTTAATTAAACCAATTTTTCTTAAATTTCTGTTTTTTCTTCAAAAAAAGTCTTAAGGTCCTTTCCAGTACATAAACTTAAACTTAAAGATGACCCTACGCTGTTTTAAAGTTCACGAACCAATCTAGAGGTTTCAATTTAAATCTGTATAGAAAGTATGCATACTTGGTTAAAATATTTATTTCAAAGTCGTCTATTACTTCGATGCAGTTTATGAGTCCGTCAGTGTATATGCTTATAGTTCTAGGTACTAACTACATCTAGTTTATGCATCATTATGAATGTCATGAAACTCATTGTTAGCTTAAGTAAAGCCCGACCAATAAAATAAAAAACTTGTACCGGGGGCGCTATAAACGTCTATGATTATGACAACACCAAGTATAGTGATACACATGTGAAATGGCTAATGTACAAATATCTTAGTTTATGAAACTGTTGTAGACATAAAGGAGACATACACAGGAGCATGGCATTTATATAATACTAGCTAGCTAGCTAGTAAAATATCGAATTTCAGCATAGTTAGACTTTAAAGCCGACCATTGAGTTGAGAAAAGGCTTAGAGAATGACGAGATCTCTCAATTTACACACATATATAATTGGTTATTATCCTGTAGTTAAAATAAATTATCTAACCAAGCTTATTAAATTAAAAATGGTAAAAGAGCGGTAAAAATTGCACCGTATCTTATTTTATAGTTTTATTTATTTTTAATCATCCACCCAACCTATAATAGTAACTGATTTGACTATTACATTTTATGACGTCACTAAATCTTGACGTTTAGTAAAAAATAACGAATTTGACTAGTCAGTAGAATACCCTGTTATCAATCATATACATAGAACTCTCCCATACATAATTATAATCACGCCTTCATCCCCGTAGGGTTAGGTTAATTTACCAATCGGTCCCACGTAACAAGGGGTGAGCCTATTGCCTTATTCCAGGCACTATTGTTGACTCGAGCCTATATCTGAGACCGAGTCTGGGCTGTACATATATGTCTGATGTTAAACAGCCCTATCCCTTAGTCGCCTTGTACGACACTTGGAAGAGATAGCGTGGACTCTGCCGGAAACCACGCGGTTCTTTACTTACATAATCCATACTAATATTATAAATGCGAATCTGTCTGTCTGTATGTTACGCTTTCACGCCTAAACCACTGAACCGATTTTGATGAAATTTGGTGTAGGGGTAGATTAGACTATGAGAAAGGACATAGGCTATGTTTGGTCGCGATAACCGACATCCACGCGGGCGGAGCCGCGGGCAAAAGCTAGTATAATATGTATTCGAAAGTTCCCATCAATAAAAATAATAATTTAAAAAACTAAAAAACACTCTTTTAGCCCGCACTAAAAATTACAAATGCAACGTTTTGTCCATTTCATATAGCCTGTCCACTGTTTAAGTCACGTGACTATTTTTTTTCGTATTCCTGACAGTAAACCCTTTCATTTGATACCCATATCATGGCGGTGGTTTTCAAACAGCCAGTCCGCCATCTTGGAGAGGCCGCCATATTGGATTTGTAATGACGTTTCTTAGCTAGTCATGTATTGTCATCAGAACTCAGAGCGTGTGCAAAATTTCATCCCAATCGAAGACCGGAAAGTGGGTCAAATTAAGATTCCAAGATTTTATTACATACATAGTTACAAGTGAAGCTAATAAAAGCTTGTTAATATAAATCCGTACTTAAATTATCTATTACTGCTTTAAATAAATTGTAATTACGAAATCAATTGCGTCGTATTCCGAGAATGCTTAATTACTAGTTTTTATTGGCATTTCAAGACAATAGGTAGGATCCCGAATCGATGTGGTCGATCGATGATTTTTTGCTCAAGAGGAATTACGCCTGCAATTGACCTTCGAGGTTTCGACTGTCGTGAACTTGTCCCAATGTCAAGGACATAGTGCTCAGTCAATCACAAAGTCCCAATGTGCTATACGCGCAGTACATGTTTCTCGTATGTATTGTGAAGATGTCGTGTTTAAAGTCTGCATAAGATCGGTCGTATTGAACAAAGTGCCTTAAGAGGACTTCCTAGCTAGCGAATAATCCTATTTCCGTCGCCCCTGTCCCCGTAGAGTGCGATAAGGATAACCGCCAAAGTCCGGCAAATCCCGTTTGTTTCAGCGAAAACTAGATTTTACGAAAACAAATATATTGTTCTAGAAGCAATATTCAGGGAGGAAAAAGGGGAGAACGGTACTATGGAGAAACAGTTGCTAGGAAGTCCTCTTAATCTTACTCGACTTGGGTCTTTAGATGCCACCAGGATTGTGTGAGGCATACCTATCAGTCGCGCCCCCGATGATCCAGGGTCGTCTGTTTCGGGCTGGCCCTCTTCGGGTGTAGGAGACCACAGTCCCCATCTAAAGCAAATCCAACGAAGCGAGAGAAAAAAGGTAAACAAAGTTTCAGCGGTTCCAAACATTTATCACTTCAAGCGCATTCCAGACAGGAATGAAATTGCTCATAACATGACGGATCTGACAGTTTAGAACCGCTGTGCTGACAGCTTTCCTGTACTACGAAACACGCAGCGACAGCTGTCGCTCGCCCATTGCCGCGTACAAGTGACAAGGACAGAGAAAATAATCGCTAGTTATCACAACGTAACTCAGTAATTATCGCTTTGTTTATCTTTTTTCTCTCGTCTCGTTGGATTTACTTTAGCCATATCTAGTATGGGGAAGCGCGCTAACGCCTGGGTAAAAGTTCAACCTAGAGGTACAGTTTTTTAAATTATAATAAAATATTTTAACGACAGTTATAGCATGTCATCTATAATCAGTAAACATTCTTAATGATTCACCACATTTAGGACAGATGGCGCTAGAAGAAATGATTATAAAGTGATGTAAAATCATATTTTTCTTATAATATAATAATTAAAATAGAAATTATGAAGAGTTGTCATTATGCGAATATATCTTATAAAAAGTTGTCATAATTAGAAGTTGACCTTATACGAATTTGTCATTTTACGAATTTGACATTGTAAGAAGTTGTCGTTTTAAGAAGTGGACATTTTAAGAAGTTGTCATTTTAAGAAGTGGACGTTTTGCGTCCGGTTGTCATTTTAGGAAGTTGTCATTATGAGCTGAAACGTGTACAGCAAACAATTTGACAAAACTACACTGTATTTATATATACACAATCGGCAATTCACGGATAATTCATGAATTCGCATTCAACTATGTTTTCAAAGAAACTATTGGCACTGCTTTCAAGTTTACTACAAAATCACTACATAGTATAAAGTAAAGTCGCTTTTCGCGTCTGTCCATCCCTATGTATGCTTATATCTTCAAAATTACGTTACACAATTTAATGCGGTTTCTTCTAATAGATAGAGTAATTCAAGAAGAAGGTTTATATGTATAATACATGTTTAATATAATGGAGGGTGCAGCGGGTACGGAAGAAAATTTAGGCTACTAGCTGTTGCCCGCGGCTCCGCCCGCGTGGATGTTGGTTATCGCGACCAAACACGCGCGACCTACTTCCTCTCTCAAGGACTAATCTACCTCTATACTAAATTTCATCAAAATCGGTTCAGTGGTTTAGGCGTGAAACCGTAACATACAGACGCCTGTCTGTATGTTACGGTTTCACGCCACGACAGTCAGAGTTACTTTCGCATTTATAATATTAGTATGGAAATATGGGTATATCATTACGCTACTACTCAATGGAGGGGAACAGTAATCAAAAATTCTGATATGTTATTTGAAAATTATTAATTTCGGGTTATATGGCATATTAACAAATTTAAAAACCCCTGTACTCCCCATCCCCACTTTAACTCCCATAACTTTAAAACGGCTCAACCGATTTTCACCAAACAAGTCTAAGAACACTCGCACATAAGTCACTTTTAATACAAAAAAAAACTAAATTGAAATCGCTTCATCCGTTCTGGAGTTATGATGCCACAGACAGACACGTCAAACTTATAACACCCCTCTCTTTGCATCGGGGGCTAATAAAAACAAGTAAAAAATTCAAAATTTTGAATAAACCCACAACGTATAAAAATAATTCAAAGAATATTTACTGCAGCGCCCCCTAGTGGGTTATCACCGTAACACCTATCTAAGAACATGCACCAATCAAACCCAAACCAATAATTGTAAACTGCATCAAAATCGGACTAGTATTTTTGGAGAAAATTGGCAACATTGACTTGCATTAAGAATGTTTGCTGTAGCGCCCCCTGTTGAGTTGTAATTGTAACACCTATCTAAGAACATGCTCCAATTAAAGCCGAACCCATAACTGCAAACTGCATCAAATTTGGATTGGTAGTTTCGAAGAAAATGGTAAAATGGATTTGCACAAACAGACACACAAACAACCTCTCACCCCACGGAGGACAGAATATGATTAAGTAACGGAGATGCCCCATTGATATTTCTCCTAATAAAAACGCGTCGCCGAATGCGGGTGGGAAGAGAGACGCGCGGGGTGTCAAAAGTCGAAGGACGTCATAGGTATAACGTTCCTACCGAATGAGTCCATTTGACGTTTGGATGGCACGCGACTCGATTGCCTTGCAACAACTCCGCTATCATTTCCTTCTCCATGGGTCTTCTCCAAAGGAAGATACGTTGTTTCGATGTACCTATGCCACGAGCAAGCCGGGGTAGACTGACTAGTAGACTTTACTATACAAAGTAAACGGTTGTCAGTGAAAGTCGTATAAAGTTAACTGTGCAAATAATAAACTCTATGAAGGTGATAATAGTTGCATTTATTGCTCCGTTAACCGGTTACTGCGTACGCAGCTCGTACTAGGTTACTGGAATAAGTAGTTGAGGAGCTATGAGGGAACAAATGAACATACATACATAGCCTGTCAAAATCATAACCCTCCTTTTGGCTTCGCCGTAGTCGGGTAATAAAGTAACATCTGATTGCAGTGTCAAATGCTGTTTAACAGCCTATGGAAATCATCATCCTACTAATATAAAACGCGAAAGTTTGTGAATATGAATGGATGTTTGTTACTCTTTCACGTAAAAACTACTGAATGGATTTTCATGAAACTTTACAATAATATAGCTTATGCAACAGAATAACACATAGGCTATATATCATCACGCTACTACTTAAGAGAACGGAGCAGTGATCATTAATGTCAACAAATTCGGTCGGCATCGGCATATATGCAGAAGTGACAGTGTGGTTATTTCGCTACAATATACAACAATAAAGACAGCAGAGCAAACGAGACAGTTTTATTAAGCACTCTAACGAGCGTTCAAGGGAGCATTCACGCGAAAGGGACATTTATCAGAGCATTGGCTAGAAAGGTCATGAAAATGTTCGTAGCGATGTTTTGATCTATGCTTGGCTCGATCGTTTGTTCAGCGCGATAAATTTAAAATCGGCGATTGCTCGATGTTCAGAGTGAATGCTCAAATCTATCAAGTTGTTAGTGAAGTCATTAATACGTGTTAAAGAAAGACAATCCAATATGGCGTATTATTTGACACATCGCTTGTCAACGTCACATAAATCAATATCACTCAACTAGACAACGTCCCATCGCACAAAAGAAAAAAAAGAAAATTTTTATAAAACTATCTCTGTCACTAAAAATTATAAAGTGATTAAAAATCTTAATTACGGAATAACTGTCTTGGTGCGCGGGCGCAACAATCAATCATTTTTAAAAGTACTCGCGTCAGTTCGTGTTAATTCGGGTGCGTTCGTATTTTAACGCTTTCGATTTTTGAAATGACCGTTAGGAGAGATGGATTTGATTTGAAATTTATTGTACTAATGATATTTGAATTAGGAACAACAGGATTCCAAATATAAATGTGGTTGTAAAAACGGTTGTAGCTTTTGAAATTGGAACTTTTGAATCGGTATATTCATACAAACACATACATTCTTGCCTGTAAACCCCCTAGAACACGTATTAGCATGATTTTCGGTTCCATGTAATACGGCGAGCTTATTGCTGTCAAGAGGGCAGCTTGGGCTGTATGTTCACTATTGGGTGTAGAACAGCTACCATCCCTTAGTCGCGATCTCCGACACCTACAGAAGAGATGGGATGACCCTATTCTACTCCACTGGGAACCACCATCTTCCGAAACCGGGATCTTCACTAATCAGCAGGAAAACTTACAGATGAGCTTGGTTCGTTCAGGCTCAAAGATTATACAAAATAATATATAACTCGAAGGTGACTGACTGACTGACATAGTGATCTATCAACACACAGCCCAAACCACTGGACGAATCGGGCTGAAATTTGGCATGCAGGTAGATATTATGACGTAGGCATCCACTGAGAAAGGATTTTGATTAATTCTACCCCCAAGGAGATAAAATAGGGGATGAAAGTTTGTATGAAACTTTTTAAACCGATCGGGCTGAGACTTTGCATGCATAAAGCTATGACGTAGGCATCCCCTAAGAAAGGATTTTGAGATGCAGGCTATATAGCAAATAAACAGATGGACGAAGTTACAAAAATAAAGTCACATTCTCATTAGAAAAATTTGAAGAGTACTTCAAGGCATTCGGTCCAAAAGTTATCGACAGTAGTCCCGTTGGTACCAAGTGTAAGTACCGAATCTCGGGCACATGAAAGTATGTCTAAAAGCTCGTACCACACCGTTAGAAAATGACCAGACGAGACGATTTCACACTCGCCTATTAGTTCGTTAGCTTTCTTGGGTACCGTACGATAGTAAGAAAACCGTTGCAAAGTTTACGAGATAGTAGCTATAATAATATAATCTATAATATGAAAATGAATCGCTAAATGTTTTGGTAAGCGCATAACTCAACAACGCCTGGACCAAATTGGCAAATTCTTTTTTTTAAAATGTTCGTTGAAGTTTAAGGATTGTTTTGACGGCCAGAAAAATTCGAATAATTGCATAAACAGCCCTTTTGTCACGGAATAGGTATTTCTGTGAGCCTGGTACTTTTTGCATGGAATACTAGGCTCACAGAAATTTCAAGGAACGTATGCAGACCATTTTTTCCCGGAAATAGGTTCCTACGAGTTGCGAAAATGGAATCAAGTTCCACACGGGCGAAGCCGGAGGCATCAGCTAGTAATAGATATAATAAGCGCCGGTAGCTTAATGGTGGTGGAATCGGCCTTACGATCGAGAGGTCCAGGGTTCGAATCCTGGCAATTACACTCTCGACGTGAACCCACTCCTAGCAGGAGGGGCAGGAGCTTAGTTGGAAGGGTTAGAGAGAAGGTGAACAATGTTTCAGCGGTTCAATTTTTTTTTATTTGAAAATGATTACGTATCACTTCAAGCGCGTTCCAGACAGGAATGAAATTGCTCATAAGATGGCGGATCTGACAGTTTAGAACCTCTGTGCTGACAGCTTTCCTGTACTGCGAAACACGCAACGACAGCTGTCGCTCGGCCATTGTCGCGTACGTGTGACAGGTGCGACAAGGACAAAGGAAATAATCGCTAGTTATTGCAACGTAACTTAGTAATGGTCGCTTTGTTTACCTTTTTTCTCTCGTCTCGTTGGATTTACTTTACACCTAGGTACTTGTATAAAATACTTATCTGATGATAGACCTCCAAAATTTTGGAATATGTACGTACCTACTTATAAAGGTAATTACTTACTGAGCTAAATGATACCATTGTGTTAAAAAGACACATTTTCTAAAATTCCTACCGTTTCACTCGTAAAATATGTTCTTATTTTTTTTATTTCCAAAACATATACTGAACCTGATCACACCAAGCGCGTACGCTTGCCTCTCCAACGGCATTACAGTATAGTACGACCAGTAACTCCCGCGCACTGACGCGCACCGCGCGCATGCGCTGCCGCCATGTTGAATCTAATGTCAAACTGACACTACCGCTCGCCGCGACCAAGGAAACAAACATGTGATGCCTAAACGTACCTGAATTTTTAATCTGTGCAATATTACCACTAAAGTGGCCAGTCTGAATTCTGTGCAATAATAGTTTATATTTAGTTTTTTTATTATTATTATTTAATTTAGTGTTTTTTTTTGGATTACCTAATGTTGTTATAATGGATGTGTTTGAGTATCAGGTGAGTTTTTTATTGGATTTATTTCTGATTGCGGTTCCGGGTAAAAAGTTCGGAGTCTTTTTTTTTTGCTGCTGTATTTTTCGCGTTTTTGCTATTTAATTGGAGCTTTTAGTATTTGAATCGCGTGCGTATATAACGTCTACGTTATATTTCAATAGAATAATCTGAGCTGGTTTTTTAACATACATAATAGGTACACATACGCCTCGTTATCGTTAGGGTAGGCAGAAACGACATCTTCCTACTAAAATCCTGGCATATATCTTTCGCTACTTTTACTTGCTCGCTAATTGCGGGTACTCTTCACAATTTTCTTGATCTTATTGACATACGTAAGTCTTAAGTCTAAGTCGATCCCTACCGGTTTGCCCATTCATTCTCACTTGATAAATCTGTTTCGTTAGTCTTCTGTTCGTCTTCTCTACGTGTCCGAACCATCTTAGCATCCTTTTAACTAACTTGGTCGCTGCATCATCTTTTTTTTCGTGCGGAAATCCCCACGGATATCTCCCCCGCCGGAGCCGGAAGTTGAGGTTATGTCGGACTCGAACCGGCTAAAACCACACGCCGACTGAGGGTCGTGGTGCTAGGCCGGAGGTGAGGTTGTCATCGACATATCCCTCGCATCCCGGCTGACCCAGGGCCATTCTATCATACGACAATGTTCCTTTTGTGATCCAATCAAAATTGACTCCAAAAAATCCGTTCCTAAATTAAAACAATATCTAAAGTACATCATTATTAACTTCTTCCTATTCTATTCCATATTTATTTGCCATCAACACAATATGGATGCTTTCTCCATTCATTTCATCAGTCATCTCAACATTCACTCTCCTAGCCATATCATCTTTCACACAATCCATCTATCTCCTCTTAAGTCTTCCTCTCCCTTTGTAGCCATCCACTTCTTTATTAAAAGCCGTCTTTGTAACATTACTTTCATCTCTTCGCATCATATGATTGATAGGACGAAAGATTTCTTCGTAAGTTTTCTGTAAATCTCCTCACTATTCCCGGCTGCATCCTCCGCTCTGTCTGATCATCTAACCAGTAGAGGAATCTGTCTGTATACAAGCGAATATCACTCATTAAAATAAAACCACTTACTAACAGATTCTATCGTGATTTATTTCGTATTTAACCCGAAGTTTCGGCTACTTTTCAGCAGCAAAAAATATTTCAAACCAGCCCTAAATCTTAAATACATCTGGAAAAAGAAGCGCTCCAGTAGGACTTGAACCCACGACCTTTCCTTTACAAAGGAAATGCTCTTCCAACTGCGATATTGAGCCACACCTGAATCACTTCGAATTTCCCTTCTTCTTCTTAGTTACCACGCAACCATGGCTACTGGGTTGGGTATACCGTGTACCGTACTGGCTTATAAGTGAATATGGCTTATGGCTTGGGCCCCATAAAGAACTATTTTTTTTTTACCATCCGTGCAAAAACCATTAAAACCTCCACCGTGGGAAATAGTCCATTGACAATAATTTAACATGGTTCTAAATTCAATTGATGGTTCAGCTTCCGTCATACGATTATTTTTTAATTCTACAGCGGTCATTTTGGATTACGTGATCATTTGAGCGGGAAAATAGTACAAAAAAAAAAGTTTTTTTTTCGTATCTAACAGCTACCGGTCAATAATGATTGCTCATTTTATTTTTTGGGCTACTAGGTCTCTATACCTAAGTAACTTAGCCTTAGAACATCTATTTTTATTAGTCTGAAGGCTAATCTACGTAATAAAAACTTGGCAACAATTAAGTTTCGATCTGTCAAAATCAAATGAAATGTCAAACACTATCTACTACTTCTATTTTCAAGAAAGAAAATTGAAAGCGTGATCAATTTTAAAATTAGATCGAGGCTTTTGAAAAAATGTTATCACGAGAATAGCTCTCTTTTCATTGTAATTGTAATTATTTTCTGAAATTTGTGAGTTTGTGATTAGATCTTAAATGAATTTTGAATAGATTTGATTAGGAAAATTGACCTTCTGGGTTTTTTTATGTAAACAAACACCCAGAAGGTCAATATTCCTAATAAAATCTATTCAAAATCTCAGTCTTACCTGTTGAGTACCTTCAGAAGGTATCTATAACTTGGGAGTCTCCAAGCTCCAAGAGCAACTTGCCTCCAACAAGTGACATAGTTAGTCAAGCTTGCAAATTAACTGTATATACTCATCGCACGTCACAAAATGGGCCTATATGGCAGTACCTATACGTTTTTGAGATGATTTTTAGGATACCACGGGGTGCTACGGCTCGCTCAAATTCGTCAATCATAGATAATCCAACTGCACGCGTTAGAGACAATCTCCTTTCTCTGATGACTTAACGGCAAAATGTATGCTACTTAAACACAACAAAATTGACATTGGATAACATAAATTAAAAATTTAAGTAACCGTCGACACCACTTAATATTTAAACGGCTCAACCGATTTTCATCAAACATGTCTAAGAACACTCGCACATAAGTCACCTTTAATACAAAAAAAAACTAAATTGAGATCGCTTCATCCGTTCGGGAGCTATGATGCCACATACAGACACGTCAAACTTATAACATACTCTTTGCGTCTGTGGTTAATTAAGTAAACATGATTGTATATAGCCCAGAAAACCTGCCACATGGACACCGTCTCCCGTGGCCAACTTGGAAATCATTAAATCGCCAAATTTGCCGCTGTAAGGCAAATTTGGCAAAATGGGTCTATATAGAACAGTCACAAGCACCCTGCGATTGCGGGGCTCCATCCCAGTCCATGCCACACTTGCTCTCTTGCCCACTGTGTCCTTCCACCTGTACCATGGCAGACCTGTGCCGGGCAACAGACAATGCTGTGGCCGTGGCCAGGTATTAGGCCGACATAATATAATAGATGGAGAACGGTATGGGCAATGGACTGCTCAGACGAGGTCTCGGGTTCGATACCACGTTTACCATGGCACACACCAATGACTTTTCGATGCTTTTCGAAGTTATGTGTGTATTTATTGCAGTTTTATAAGTGCCCGGTTAATGGACTTAATGGCAATAGGCTCGCCACCTATTACATTGGGACCTAAACATAAACTGGCGAAATATGGGTGCTAGCACCTCTGCCTACCCCTTCGGCGAATACAGGCGTGAGTTTATGTTATGTAATTTAATGGATTTGATGAGCCATTGACACGAAGAAGATCCCCAAAAATACTGAGTTTCTTGCCGAAGAGCAATCTCTCTACACACGACTCTTCAATGGGCCACTAGCCCAGCTAAAAAACCTTGTATCTACGTTCAGAGTTAGTTTTTACACCGAAAAAAAAACTTAACGTATAGCAAACAGTCTTTTATTAATATGATTAATGATTTTCGGTTTTTTAACACGTTTGTATAACATATTTTGCGATTATGTTTAATAAGATTTCTTGTTGAATCTCTTCTTACTGGCCAGTTTTTTACATGTCCTAACATTTGTGAGCATATAGGTAGACGTCAAAACATCTATATACATCACTAGGTTTTGCCCGCGGCTTCGTCCTCGTGGATGTCGATTACCGCGACCAAACATTTCTCAAAAGACGTAGGTGTACGAAGTTTCATGCTTCTTACTTTGAAAATGACGACCTTATACAAACTTTTATCACCTATTTTACCCTATTAGTAGTTAAATTTTGAAAAACGCTGATACACATGTTCATTTATTTCTTAGAAGACACAGGTTTATGAAATTAAGTGCATCTAGCTCTGAAAAAGACGGGCTTTCATACAAACTTCGAACCCTTATTTTTCCCCTTTTGAAGCAAAACTTCCAAAAAATCCTTTCTTAGTGGATGCTTACATCATAAAATGCATCTACTGTCAAAATTTCAAGTTTGTAGGTCCAGTCAGTCAGTCAGTCGGGACAAGTAATTTTATATGTATAGATGAATAAATAGAGGGATTCGTGGTTAACTGATAACCAGGTTCAATCAAGCAATCAAAGCCTAACGCAGTCCACTGCTGGACATATCCCTCTCCCAATGTTGGGAGACTCTGGCCTTCTGTTTCCACGCTGGCCAGACAGGTTGTTACAGGGTTTTATTTCGAGTGTTCCTTCTCTCGCAGTGATATCGTCTGCGTATTGTTCCGTTAGCGCGCTCTTACGATACCATTCGGTTCGATTTATGAATATTGAATTGACATTTATTTTGACATATATGACATTTATGTTGACAACTGTCACACTGGCAACCGAATTGTCATTTGGCTAAGAAGGCTGGCAACGAGTGTTTTCGTCTTAAAAATGTATAGGTAGGACAAAACAATTACCAATTTTTTTGCATACTAGAATTATGTATGAGTATATACCACACATGCTGCCGCTCAAAATTATATAGCGCCGGTCGGGAGTCGAACTCGAGACCTTGACACGACCGTGATGTGATTACCGATGCGTTCAACGACAGAGTTCCGTGGGAAATTTACCTCTGTCATTTCCTACTGATATATTATGAACGCGACAGTTTTTATACACGACGGAACGGAGACGGTATATGCGTTTGGGGTGAGAGGATGTTTGTGTGTTTGTTTGTTTGTGCAAATGCATATTGCCATTTTCTCCGAAACTACCAATCCAATTTCGATGCAGTTTTCAGTTTTGGGTTCGGCTTTAATTAGAGCATGTTCTTAGATAGGTGTTTTTTTTGACAACTTAACAGGGGGCGCTACCGCAAGCATTTTAATGCAAATCAATGATGCCAATTTTCTCCAAAAATACTAGTCCGATTTTGATGCAGTTTTCAATTATTGGTTTGGGTTTGATTGGTGCATGTTCTTAGATAGGTGTTACGGTGATAACCTACTAGGGGGCGCTGCTGTAAACATTTTTTGAATTATTTTAATTACGTCGTGGGTTTTTTCAAAATTTTTAATTTTATTACTTGTATACCACTTAGCAGACAGACACGCGGCCCACCTGATGGCAAGTGATTACCGTGGCCTATGGATGTATGCAACACCAGGGGCGTCACACTCGCGCTGCCTACCCTCAAGAAACCTTCTAAGGCCCTTCTTGAAGAACCATTGTAGTCGCTTGGGAAAAACAAGGAATTCATTCCACAGCTTGAGCGTGCGTGGGATGTTTGTGATTCAATCACTGGATTCACTGGAACGGCTGAACTGGTCTTGATGAAATATGGTAGATTGCAATGCGGGTTTCATAAACCGGATTAGTTTTGACTTCACCTCGTTTGATGGTAAGCTAAAGGCAAATCTCGGAAAGAGGGTTATCATCGTAAACATGTACCATGTTAACACTGGTGGCACTTTGACGGCCTCATCAGATGCCTTTTCACGCCCCGCTTAAAGGACCTGGGACTGTAGGAAGAAGGGAACACGTGAGCTGGCAGGTAGTTCCAGGTCTTAATGGTGCGGCATAGGAATGATTCACTGAACCGCTTGGTTCTGGCAGGTATATTCTGCACCGTATGCGTGTGCCATCAAAGTCTTGCACTGTGGAGGGAAGAAGAGGGTGGGACTAATTGGAAGAGCTCATTAGTAATTTATTTGGGTGAAAAAACACACATACATACATACATTCACGTTTGTAAATCGCTGAAAATAAATAACCACATTTTACAAACTGTCGGTTGACTGATTTAGGCGTAACAGACAGAGTTACTTTCGCATTTATAATATTAGTATGGATTTAATACCACTATACAATTTTAATACACACACACACAGCTTCCGAATTCCGTTCAGACTTCCGCTCAAGCCAGAGATTTTAAACTTATCTCGGAAGCGAATGACAAAGCAATAAAAACCGCAAAAAATATAAAATTAACATCTTTTTTTTAATTTTGCGTTTTATTATTTTAAATTTTGCATTGCTATTCATATAATACATTTTTAAATCATTAAATACGTGGTCACCGAATTGTATAAGGTCGTCAGCTGCCTTAGCCGGGTATATAGATTAGATGAGTTCATTTTTATGGGTACAACTGCCATCTAACCTCTCAACCCCGAGAGTCCTTTGCCAGAGCCTCATCCATTTAATCTGCAGGTGGATTATGGCTTTGGTCCCAAAACACCAATTTAAGTTTTACATATTTATTTTTAATTTAAATGTTGTATGTCGGTTATCGTAGTCAAATATAACCAAACATGTCCTTTCTCAAGGTCTAATCTACCCTTAAACCAAATTCCAACAAAATCGGTTCAGTGGTTTAGGCGTGAAAGCGTAACATACAGACAGACAGACAGAGTTACTTTCTCATTTATTAGATTAATATGGATTGTATATTCCATACATTTAAATGACTTCATTTATTAACTATGTATTGTGTATTTTATTAATACAAGCAAATCCTTAAAAATATTTAGCTACTCATGTTTAATTACTTAAGTATCCTATTAAATAATTGAATGAAAAATAAAAAAATAAAAAGAAAAAATTATCCGGAAAAAAAACTGAAAAGTTTTTGGCCTACTAGCAATGATGATCCTTCTCGACATATTCTAATTATACATGTTACATAGTTAAACTAGTTACCTATGCTATGAGATAACGTTAATTAATCTTCTTTCACTATTAAGAAACTAACTGTTTGTTTATCCGCTTCGACAAAAAAAGTAAAATAAAAAAAGTACGTACGTGGTAGTATAAGTAAGTAATGGTAATATAAAATTTTACACGAAAATTACAATTGTTTTTTTTAACATCACTACATAATAGTATCAAGCAAAGTCGCTCTCCGCGTCTGTCCGTCCCTATGTAGTCTTTCTTGGGGCCCTCAGCTTCAGGAGGTGAGCCGCAGAATGTTTGCCACAGCGGGATCCCTGCGTAGGCTCCGAAGTTTACTGCCCATTACCACGAAAACTGCGCTAGCGCGATCTCTTTTTCTTCCCACCCTTGATTATGCTGATGCCAGCTATACAAATCTCACCGAAGACCAATTAAATAAACTTGAGAGACTCCAGAATCTCAGTATACGGTTCATATTTGGGCTTCGCAAATATGACCACATCTCCGAATATCGTGCAAAACTCAAGTGGTTACCCATACGCCTTCGCCGAAATGTTCATATTCTTTCACTTCTTTACAACATTCTCTTTCATCCTCTCACTCCTATCTACTTAAAGGAACGCTTCAACTTTCTCTGCGACACTCACTCAAGGACCTTAAGATCGTCAGTGAATCTGAAATTGAAAACACCTAGACACTCCACAATGTACATGGACAAATCTTTCTCCGTTCAAGCTGTCCGATTGTGGAATGCCTTACCTCTTGCAATAAGACGTGCGCAATCACTACCCGTCTTCAAAAAACTAGTTACGGCTCACTATTTGCAGGAGAAATAGTGTCCATTAGCATATAAGTACTTCTTTACCCTTCCTCTCTGTCTCACCAAACTATATATCTACTGTGTCCCCTAATATCTGAATATATAAGCCTATGTAAGTATTTACTGTCCATTATATAACTGAATTCTACCGAAATATAATTAGTATGTATGTTTTATTATTTAATATTCTCTCTCTAGATACTCATCATATATATTTGTAATCATCCACACAATAACATTATAAATCAAAGTACACCAACTGCCCCAAATCTCTTCATCTGTATCTCTCTCCATCCCATGGTTGCCTGTAAGAGATTGCCTCAGTGCGATAAGGCCGCCAATTGTCTACCACATAAATTTGTTTTTTACTTAATTTGATATGTTTTATATTTAATTGGTGAACAATAAAGAGTTCTTTATTATTATTATTCTCTTTATTTAATTCTTAAACTTATTAATTATATTTTTAAATACATATATAAAAAATAAAACATATATTTAAAAAATAAAAAATAGTACCCCACCGGCATCGGGTACAGGGACCAAGCTACCGGTGGTTAGGGCTCCAGAGAAAGGAACTTCCTCACGATGCGCGCCGCATCAAGGAGTACTGCCTTCTGCATCTGGCCCTTGACCCAACCATCCAACCCGAGCCTCTTTAGATGTTGGTCGAGGCTCTTTGCTATCAGTCCGTTGACTGATACGACTATCGGTACAATGATTGCTGAGTCAACATTCCACATGTCGACAACCTCGTGAACCAAGTCCAAGTACTTAACTTGTTTATCTTTCTCAGCTTTCACGAGATTCTCGTCATGAGGAACGGTGACATCAACAATCAATGCTCGGCGTTCGGATCGGTCTATCACCACAATGTCAGGCTTGTTAGCTACAACAGTCCTATCAGTGATGATAGATCGATCCCAGTACAATGTGATATGACTATTTTCTAGAACTGGCTCAGGAACATACCTATAGTACGGTACCTCAACTTCCACAAGGTTGTATTTCAGAGCAAGTCGCTGATGAATTATCCTGGCTACTTGATTATGTCTGTGCAAGTACTCGCCGTTAGCAAGACGAGAACAACCGGAAGTAATATGCCTGAGGGATTCACCAGGTTGGTGACACGCTCGACAAATGTCAATTGTGCCATCCCTCATGATATACTTCCGGTAGTTATTCGTCTTGATAACTTCGTCTGCAATTGCACAGACAAAACCTTCAGTTTCCCCAAAAAGGTCACTGAAACGTAGCCAGGACACGGATGCCAGTAGGTCTACTTCGGGCCTGTGGAGGGCCCGATAGAACCTGCCATGTAGCTCCTTACTCTGCCATACCTCCCTGCGGCTGTCAGTGCCAACTATTGTAGGCCTGCGCCAGTTCTCTTTAGCCAAACCGAGCGGGGTTAGCCCGGTATCTACGTTGACTACATCACGATGCATATCCACGTTCGACTTTAGAAAGTAGTCTCTGAGATTGCACACCTCGCGATTATGAAGGGTCTTAGCATTTAAAAAACCTCGACCCCCACATTTCCGCGGGATGTACAATCTCATGACTGACGACCTTGGGTGGTGCATTCGGAATGCAGTCAACTGAGTCCGGACTTTCCTGTCGATGGTATCGAGTTCAGTCTGAGTCCACTTGAGTATGCCAAAAGAGTACATCAAGAGTGGCATGACCCAACTGTTACAGGCACGCACCTTGTTACCACCTGACAAAAGACTGTTAAGTACCTTTTTCAGGCGGCCAAAGAAACGTTCCTGTAACATTTGTTTCATGTGGACCTCATTGATGCATAACGCCTGTGACATACCCAAGTATTTATAGGTCTCAGTTACGAGGAGTGATCTTAGGTTAGTGGAATCAGAGAGTTGTATACCCTCCGACTCCACCACCCGCCCTCGCTTTACATGAATGACTGCACATTTGTCCACACCAAACGCCATTTTAATAGAATTACTGAATGTTTCAGTTACCTTCAGTAAAGCTATTAATTGAGGGTTGGTGTGGGCGAATAGCTTTAAATCATCCATGTAAAAAAGGTGGGATACCATCTGACCCTCTCTTCGTAACCTATAACCTAACCCTGAATTCACTAGTAAAGTACTAAGTGGGTTCAGGGCTAAGCAGAACCAAAGGGGACTCAGACTGTCCCCTTGAAAAATACCCCGCTCTATTGTTATCGGCTCGCCACTACCCAAAGCCTGGCGACACCCTGGATAGAAAAGAACCGTCCTCCATTGCCCCATACATGACCTTAGGAAGGTACATAGAGTTGTATTCACTTTATACAACTCCAGCACCCTCAAAAGCCATGTATGTGGCACGGAGTCAAACGCTTTCTTGTAATCTATCCAGCATGCTGTCAGATCCTTACGATTGCGGCGAGCTTGTTGGCTAATAGCCATATCAATCAGGAGGAGCTCCTTAGTACCCCGGGCCCCATTCCTACATCCATTCTGAGAGGCACACATATTATTATTATTATTTCTTTTATTTTAGTAAATAACATATAAATTACATTTTTAAATATATCCTAAAAAAATACAAAATATATTTAAAAATATAAAAAACAGTATATTGGTATATTGTAGGTACCCCACCGGCATCAGGTACAGGGACCAAGCTACCGGTGGTTAGGGCTCCAAGGAGAGGAACCTCCTCACAATGCGTGCCGTGTCGAGGAGTACCGCCTTCTGCATCAGGCCCTTGACCCAACTGTCTAACGCGAGCCTCTTGAGGTGTTGGTCGAGGCTCTTGGCAATCAGACCAATATATTATATAGTATTATTATTATTCTCTTTATTCATTTTAAAAAACTTATAAATTATATTTTTAAATACATATAAAAAAAACATATATTTAAAAATATAAAAAATAGTATCCCACCGGCATCGGGTACAGGGACCAAGCTACCGGTGGTTAGGGCTCCAGAGAGAGGAACTTCCTCACGATGCGCGCCGTATCAAGGAGTACTGCCTTCTGCATCTGGCCCTTGACCCAACCATCCAACCCGAGCCTCTTTAGATGTTGGTCGAGGCTCTTTGCTATCAGTCCGTTGACTGATACGACTATCGGTACAATGATTGCTGAGTCAACATTCCACATGTCGACAACCTCGTGAGCCAAGTCCAAGTACTTAACTTGTTTATCTTTCTCAGCTTTCACGAGATTCTCGTCATGAGGAATGGTGACATCAACAATCAATGCTCGGCGTTCGGATCGGTCTATCACCACAATGTCAGGCTTGTTAGCTACAACAGTCCTATCAGTGATGATAGATCGATCCCAGTACAATGTGATATGACTATTTTCTAGAACTGGCTCAGGAACATACCTATAGTACGGTACCTCAACTTCCACAAGGTTGTATTTCAGAGCAAGTCGCTGATGGATTATCCTGGCTACTTGATTATGTCTGTGCAAGTACTCGCCGTTAGCAAGACGAGAACAACCGGAAGTAATATGCCTGAGGGATTCACCAGGTTGGTGACACGCTCGACAAATGTCAATTGTGCCATCCCTCATGATATACTTTCGGTAGTTATTCGTCTTGATAACTTCGTCTGCAATTGCACAGACAAAACCTTCAGTTTCCCCAAAAAGGTCACTGAAACGTAGCCAGGATACGGATGCCAGTAGGTCTACTTCGGGCCTGTGGAGGGCCCGATAGAACCTGCCATGTAGCTCCTTACTCTGCCATACCTCCCTGCGGCTGTCAGTGCCAACTATTGTAGGCCTGCGCCAGTTCTCTTTAGCCAAACCGAGGGGGGTTAGCCCGGTATCTACGTTGACTACATCACGATGCATATCCACGTTCGACTTTAGAAAGTAGTCTCTGAGATTGCACACCTCGCGATTATGAAGGGTCTTAGCATTTAAAAAACCTCGACCTCCACATTTCCGCGGGATGTACAATCTCATGACTGACGACCTTGGGTGGTGCATTCGGAATGCAGTCAACTGAGTCCGGACTTTCCTATCGATGGTATCGAGTTCAGTCTGAGTCCACTTGAGTATGCCAAAAGAGTACATCAAGAGTGGCATGACCCAACTGTTACAGGCACGCACCTTGTTACCACCTGACAAAAGACTGTTAAGTACCTTTTTCAGGCGGCCAAAGAAACGTTCCTGTAACATTTGTTTCATGCCGACCTCATTGATGCATAACGCCTGTGACATACCCAAGTATTTATAGGTCTCAGTTACGAGGAGTGATCTGAGGTTAGTGGAATCAGAGAGTTGTATACCCTCCGACTCCACCACCCGCCCTCGCTTTACATGAATGACTGCACATTTGTCCACACCAAACGCCATTTTAATAGAATTACTGAATGTTTCAGTTACCTTCAGTAAAGCTATTAATTGAGGGTTGGTGTGGGCGAATAGCTTTAAATCATCCATGTAAAAGAGGTGGGATACCATCTGACCCTCTCTTCGTAACCTATAACCTAACCCTGAATTCACTAGTAAAGTACTAAGTGGGTTCAGGGCTAAGCAGAACCAAAGGGGACTCAGACTGTCCCCTTGAAAAATACCCCGCTCTATTGTTATCGGCTCGCCACTACCCAAAGCCTGGCGACACCCTGGATAGAGAAGAACCGTCCTCCATTGCCCCATACATGACCTTAGGAAGGTACATAGAGTTGTATTCACTTTATACAACTCCAGCACCCTCAAAAGCCATGTATGTGGCACGGAGTCAAACGCTTTCTTGTAATCTATCCAACATGCCACCAGATCCTTACGATTGCGGCGAGCTTGTTGGCTAATAGTCATATCAATCAGGAGGAGCTCCTTAGTACCCCGGGCCCCATTCCTACATCCATTCTGAGAGGTACACATAATAGAATTATTGTTTATATGATTGTTAATCTTAGCTCTCAGGATGGATGTAAGAAGTTTATTGACCGTTGGGAGACATGTAATCGGTCTATAATTATTGGGCTCCAGGGTACTACCAGTTTTATGGAGCAGGTGAGTAACTCCTGTCGTCATAAAAGCTGGTAGCGTACCAGATTCTATAGCGGATTGAAATTGTGAGGCCAAAACAACATGCGAACTCCGTAGCCATTTTAGCCAGAAATTGTGCAGTCCATCCGGTCCTGGAGATTTCCAGTTAGACAGCGAACGGACCGCACAATCTACATCGGTGGCATCAATGTAAATTTCTTCCATTTCTGGAATAGTTTCGCATGCTCTTTCGACCTCACGCATCCAATCGCCTTCAGTGTGGCTAACGGGCACCGACCAGATACTGCGCCAGAACGCATTTGTGGCTTCAGCATCCGGCCGTCGTAAGTCATCCACACTTTCATCTGTTCGCTCCCAGCTTCTATATACCCACCTTTGGTCTCTTTGGAACATACGATTGACGGTATATCGATCAACTCGCTTTTTATATCTCCGTATACGGTTTGCCCATGCATAGACTTTCTGCTTCAGGAAGTCAATACGCTCTGTGACCCGAGACGTATAATCTTGGGGACTAATATCAGTTCCTGCAAACGCTCGGGTCACATAGCGCATCACCCTTGGGCGAGTATTGCCCGACCTGAAGCAGATTAATTTACCGATGAGCACCCTTGCCTCGGCCACACGTCGTTCAATTCTGCATTGCCATGCTGGTATGGCAGGCTTAGGTCGTATGGCAGGATCTTTAATGGGAAATTTAGCACCTGCCATACGACATGCTGCCACAGCAGTACAATACAGAATTGAATGAGTGTCACGGAGGTTTTCACTATTTTCTAAATATTTAGGTAATAATGAATCAAGGGCACTCACCAGCGCTATATTACGTCTATGTATGGGCAACCGCGGGAGACGTGGCCTGACATGTATGGGCATTGATCGATATTCCCGCAGCGCATATTCCAAAGCCTTCTTAATCTCTTCATTGTACTGAATACTTACTGGAATAGGTGTGTCATCCCGCGTAACATGTGAATCTTCATTCAATGCAGTTGTAGAAGCAGGAGCAGGAGCCAGGGCGGGGGTGACACAAATATTTCGTAAGCATTCTTGCCGTAGTGTCTCAAGTACGGTTTCATTCAACATATGATTGCGTTGAATGACCCGTACTTGGTCCGATAGTCTTTGTGCCGATGTGTTGACGGAAGGTTCAAGCGCCTGAAACAGAGGAAGCATCCGAGAACGGTACGCACTGAGGTTAGTTCCCCCCTCTGTAGCCGCAAAATATGCCCGCATGACGTTTTCGTTGATAGAATTAGTCCATCGCATGCGGTGCACATTACCACCGGCAGCGGGGGCCCTATTCGAAGCCGGAGGGCGTCGGGGTCCCAAGCAGGTCGGTGGACGGCCTCTCCCCGGCCGACGTACAGGTGTTATTATTATTATTATTATTATTATTCTCTTTATTCATTTTAAAAAACTTATAAATTATATTTTTAAATACATATAAAAAAAAAACATATATTTAAAAATATAAAAAATAGTATCCCACCGGCATCGAGTACAGGGACCAAGCTACCGGTGGTCAGGGCTCCAGAGAGAGGAACTTCCTCACGATGCGCGCCGTATCAAGGAGTACTGCCTTCTGCATCTGGCCCTTGACCCAACCATCCAACCCGAGCCTCTTCAGATGTTGGTCGAGGCTCTTTGCTATCAGTCCGTTGACTGATACGACTATCGGTACAATGATTGCTGAGTCAACATTCCACATGTCGACAACCTCGTGGGCCAAGTCCAAGTATTTAACTTGTTTATCTGTCTCAGCTTTCACGAGATTCTCGTCATGAGGAATGGTGACATCAACAATCAATGCTCGGCGTTCGGATCGGTCTATCACCACAATGTCAGGCTTGTTAGCCACAACAGTCCTATCAGTGATGATAGACCGATCCCAGTACAATGTGATATGACTATTTTCTTGAACTGGCTCAGGAACATACCTATAGTACGGCACCTCAACTTCCACAAGGTTGTATTTCAGAGCAAGTCGCTGATGGATTATCCTGGCTACTTGATTATGTCTGTGCAAGTACTCGCCGTTAGCAAGACGAGAACAACCGGAAGTAATATGCCTGAGGGATTCACCAGGTTGGTGACACGCTCGACAGATGTCAATCGTGCCATCCCTCATGATATACTTCCGGTAGTTATTCGTCTTAATAACTTCATCTGCAATTGCACAGACAAAACCTTCAGTTTCCCCAAAAAGGTCACTGAAACGTAGCCAGGCCACGGACGCTAGTAGATCTACTTCGGGCCTGTGTAGGGCCCGATAGAACCTGCCATGTAGCTCCTTACTCTGCCATACCTCCCTGCGGCTGTCAGTGCTAACTATTGTAGGCCTGCGCCAGTTCTCTTTAGCCAAACCGAGCGGGGTAAGCCCGGTATCTACGTTGACTACATCACGATGCATGTCCACGTTCGACTTAAGAAAGTAGTCTCTGAGATTGCACACCTCGCGATTATGAAGGGTCTTAGCATTTAAAAAACCTCGACCCCCACATTTCCGCGGGATGTACAATCTCATGACTGACGACCGTGGGTGGTGCATTCGGAATGCAGTCAACTGAGTCCGGACTTTCCTATCGATGGTATCGAGTTCAGTCTGAGTCCACTTGAGTATGCCAAAAGAGTACATCAAGAGTGGCATGACCCAACTGTTACAGGCACGCACCTTGTTACCACCTGACAAAAGACTGTTAAGTACCTTTTTCAGGCGGCCAAAGAAACGTTCCTGTAACAGTTGTTTCATGTCGACTTCATTGATGCATAACGCCTGTGACATACCCAAGTATTTATAGGTCTCGGTTACGAGGAGTGATCTTAGGTTAGTGGAATCAGAGAGCTGTATACCCTCCGACTCCACCACCCGCCCTCGCTTTACATGAATGACTGCACATTTGTCCACACCAAACGCCATTTTAATAGAATTACTGAATGTTTCTGTTACCTTCAGTAAAGCTATTAATTGAGGATTGGTGTGGGCAAATAGCTTTAAATCATCCATGTAAAAGAGGTGGGATACCACCTGACCCTCTCTTCGTAGCCTATAACCTAACCCTGAATTCACTAGTAAAGCACTAAGTGGATTCAGGGCTAAGCAGAACCAAAGGGGACTCAGACTATCCCCCTGAAAAATACCCCGCTCTATTGTTATCGGCACGCCGCCACCCAAAGCCTGACGACACCCTGGATAGAAAAGAACCGTCCTCCATTGCCGCATACACGACCTTAAGAAGGTACATAGAGTTGTATTCACTTTATACAACTCCAGCACCCTCAAAAGCCATGTATGTGGCACGGAGTCAAACGCTTTCTTGTAATCGATCCAGCATGCTGTCAGATCTTTACGATTGCGGCGAGCTTGTTGGCTAATAGCCATATCAATCAGGAGGAGCTCCTTAGTACCCCGGGCCCCATTCCTACATCCATTCTGAGAGGCACACATAATAGAATTATTGTTTATGTGATTGTTAATCTTAGCTCTCAGGATGGATGTAAGAAGTTTATAGACCGTTGGGAGACATGTAATCGGTCTATAATTATTGGGCTCCAGGGTACTACCAGTTTTATGGAGCAGGTGAGTAACTCCTGTCGTCATAAAAGCTGGTAGCGTCCCAGATTCTATAGCGGATTGAAATTGTGAGGCCAAAACAACATGCGAACTCCGTAGCCACTTTAGCCAGAAATTGTGCAATCCATCCGGTCCCGGAGATTTCCAGTTAGACAGCGAACGGACTGCACAATCTACATCAGTGGCATCAATGTAGATTTCTTCCATTTCTGGAATGGTTTCGCATGCTCTTTCGACCTCACGCATCCAATCGCCTTCAGTGTGGCTAACGGGCACCGACCAAATGCTGCGCCAGAAAGCATTTGTGGCTTCAGCATCCGGCCGCCGCACGTCATCCACACTCTCATCTGTTCGCTCCCAGCTTCTATATACCCACCTTTGGTCTCTTTGGAACATACGGTTGACGGTATATCGATCAACTCGTTTTTTATATCTCCGAATACGGTTTGCCCATGCACAGACTTTCTGCTTCAGGAAGTCAATACGCTCTGTGACCCGAGACGTATAATCCTGGGTACTAATATCAGTTCCCGCAAACGCTCGGGTCACATAGCGCATCACTCTTGGGCGAGTATTGCCCGACCTGAAGCAGATTAGTTTACCGATGAGCACCCTTGCCTCGGTCACACGTCGTTCAATTCTGCATTGCCATGCTGGTATGGTAAACTTAGGTCGTATGGCAGGATCTTTAATGGGAAATTTAGCACCTGCCATACGACATGCCGCCACAGCAGTACAATACAGAATTGAGTGGGTGTCACCGAGGTTTTCACTATTTTCTAGATATCTAGGTAATAATGAATCAAGGGCACTCACCAGCGCTATATTACGTCTATGTATGGGCAACCGCGGGAGACGTGGCCTGACATGTACGGGCATTGATCGATATTCCCGCAACGCACATTCCAAAGCCTCCTTAATCTCTTCATTGTACTGAATACTTACTGGAATAGGTGTGTCATCCGGCGCAACACGAGTATCATCGTTTCTTTCTGCTGTAGAAGCAGGAGCAGGAGCCGGGGCGGGGGTGACACAGATATTTCGCAAGCATTCTAGCCGTAGAGTCTCAAGTACGGTTTCATTCAACATGCGATTGCGTTGAATGACCCGCACTTGGTCCGATAGTCGTTGTGCCGACGTGTTGATGGAAGGTTCAAGCGCCTGAAACAGAGGAAGCATCCGAGTACGGTACGCACTGAGGTTAGTTCCCCCCTCTGTAGCCGCAAAATATGCCCGCATGACATTTTCATTTATGGAAGTAGTCCATCGCATGCGGTGCACATCACCACCGGTAGCGGGGGCCCCACTCGAAGCCGGAGGGCGTCGGGGTCCCAAGCAGGTCGGTGGCCGGCCTCTCCCCGGCCGACGTACAGGTGTTGGCGACGTCGGCGGGGAGAAGAACTCGTCGCTCGAAGAGGAGCTCGACGCCGCTGGTTCCACTGCTGGAGGTTGCGCGGCGGAGCTTAGCGACGAGTCCGGAGATGTTGTTGGTGCATTCCTGTGTCTCTTGGCTTGTGCACGAGTCAGCATTTGCTCAACATTTAATTTTATTTGTTAAATTTTGTTGGTGACAGCTGTCATCACGGGTCGGCATTCTTCTATATAGTATTTATGTATTTAACTTATTGGATTACACTTATTACCGGAAATTTCGGGCTTAGTGGGGCTTAGGGTTTTCCTTTTGCCAGCTGGTGGGTGAAATCACTTTAAAAAAATTGCCTAAAAATTAAATATAAAGAAATTAAAATGGAGCAAAAATAAATTTGACTTCGGCGTTGTAGGGTTGCCATATTATTATTATTATTATGTATGCAAATCTTCAGAACTACTCAACAGATAGAGTATTTCAAGAAGAAGGTTTATATGTATAATACATGCTTAATATAGTAGAGGGTGCAGCGGGAACGGGATCTAACGTCACGCGGGCGGATGAAAATTGGCGGTACGAAGTTCGCCGGGTCAGATAATTTCAAATAATTTGATTTATTCGGTAGTTTTAACCTGACTCGGTAATAGTTTAGGTTGGAGAAAGCAAAATTAAAAAAAAAAGAAGATTATATAGAAACCGTATACCAAAATTGATCGACTAACATTATAATAATAAAAAAAAATTGTGAAGATATTTGTTATACAATACTCTTTAATGACGGAACGGATTTAGCTGAAAATTTGTAAAGTGGTAGATTATAGTATGGAATAACAAAAATACTTAAGTTTATCTCGGGAATAGATCCCTATAGGATACGGGGACAGGTTCAAAATTCTAGGTGAGTGGAACTGCGTGTATTAGCAAAAGCATCCTAAAGTAACTACATACTTAAAAACTTTTTTTTTTTATTACATAACATACATAAACACGCGCCCGTATTCCCCGAAGGGGTAGGCAGAGGTGCTAGCACCCACGTTTCGCCAGTTTATGTTTAGGTCCCAATGTAATAGGGGGCGAGCCTATTGCCATTAACCGGGCACTTATAAACCTGCGATAAATACACACATAACTTCGAAGAGCATCGAAAAGTCATTGGTGTGTGCCATGGTAAACCTGGGATCGAACCCGAGACCTCGTCTCAGCAGTCCATTACCCATACCACCAGGCTACCGCGGTAATTTTTTTATTACTACATTAATTTATTATTCTAGTTCTATTTATCCTTATACTTTATTAAGTAATGTATATTACAACTCGCTATAATTACGAACGTCGTAGGCATAACATTTATCAAGTAAAACCACAGACAAAACGTGTACAAAAAAAAATATTTTAGCTCAAAAATCGTGACAGTTACAAATAGTTTTTATCAAAAATATTCGTTCAGCAATTAACATCTTGTTAAAATCGGTCGAATAACGGTCAGCAATGTAGTTCAAAAATTACTTAATACAAAAAATATAGCTCCACTTAATAAATCAACGCGATACTAGCAAAAAAACCTACACTTTGCATAACGCGGTAGCAAAAAATTTAAAAAACCTACTCGGCTATGCAAAAAAATTCAAAATTGGTGACTTTCTATACATTGATTGACATGAAATTATTAGGTTGCGTTTCGTTATTAACGATTTGAAAAAAGAATGGGGATGTTCACGTAATTTGAAAGTTTGATTATGGATACAGATAACATAAGTGGGCAGCCATAGATTTAGAATCTGACCACAGATTAGATAGAGCGATAGAATAAGGTTACATATCATTATTAACGGAATCCCTTATTGAAATTTAACTATTTTGAATGGATTATATCACCATTTATTTGGTATTATTTAAATAAATAATAATAAATTAATATTCTTTATTGTAAGTACACGAAAACAAACAAATGAACAAAAATGTTATATAATTATTTATTATTCTACATACACTAAGCCCGACGTTTCGGTTGCTTTTGAGCACTCATTAGCTATAACCAATATCACTATTACCAATATCACTATGACCATTATTTTTCGTAGGACATGTCGAAATGTAGAATTAGATGGGAAAACCATTTTAACTCGCGACACCGTTACCAACACCTCTTGTGACAGACGAAATTATTAGTATTCCTGTAAACAGTAACATTTAGCTTATCCGGAGCAGCGATGAAATGTACAGTCAGCGTCAGAAATTGAGTACAAAATTTCAAAAAAAATCTTATTATAACTAAAGTATTAAGAGCAAGTCAAACTGTTTTATTGATTTTTAATATTGTCCGAACTAAAATTGTGTACAAAATATCACAACAATCGGTCGACAGGAACGGGGTGAAACCAAGGAATTAATATCATTTTGAGCACTTTGTTTATCAACATCCTATGCTGACTGTCTGTGTTGCCATATCCACTATATTACCATATCAACTATATTACCATATCCACTATGTTACCATACCCACTATGCTACCTACATAACGTACCTATGTTATATAAGATTTAATAAGATACATACGGAATCTGTTTGGAAATATGTCGTAGCACTCGTAGCGTTCTTCAATATGACATTAAGTAGGTATTCTGTTTCATATAATTATTTTTAATGTCGTTATGATAACCCCCTTAGTGCGGTATAGTGTATCATTTTAGTATCAAAAAGACTGGTTATAACCATAGATTGATGTGACGAACGAAGAATACAAGTATCACCACCCCGTCTCATCCAAAGGGTGTCGTAAGAACCGACTGACGGAACAATACGCAGACGATATCACTGCGAGAGAAGGAACACTCGACATAAAACCCTGTACCAACCCGTCTGGCCAGCGTGGAAACTGTAGGCCAAAGCCTTCCAACATTGGGAGAGGCCTATGTCCAGTAGTGAATTCAATGGGCTAATTTAATCAATAACCATTTAAAATGTGACAAGTTTCCGTGAAGCAGTGTCAGCAAATCAAGAACCAAGGTGTTCGGTGACTCACTTGTATGCCGCACCATTAAGACCTGGAACGCCCTGCCAGCTCACGTGTTTCCTTCTTCCTACAGTCCCGGGTCCTGTAAGTGGGGTGTGAATCTGATGAGGCCGTGATGCTGAGGACCACTTTTATTTTCACTAATACCGATTTGTGTATCCAAAAAATATTAGCGGAAATAAAAAATAAAATAAAATAATTAAATTAACTGAGTATAAGCTAACACACGCGAACAATAAGTCAATTAATAAATATTATACTTTAATAAAAAAAGGCTCCGCGCTTTTTACTAGATAATATTTTAATTATTTTAGTCCATTAAACTATATTTAATCTTTAGTACGGTCTTCAACACAAGTCGTTTAACATATGATTTTTTTTAAGTGAAATCTTTTTACCCGACTGCGCGACGCAAAGGAGGGTAATGTGTTTATCAGTCTATGTATGTATGTATGTATGTTTGTTTCTATGTGGCGTTCTAGAGACCAAATGCATGGGCCGATTTTGATAATTCATACGTCAATCGATTCGTCTTAACTTTGTGAGTGTCACTAAAGACATGACAGTAATCAAAATCCACCACAGCGACAACCAGACGCCATATTGTCAAAATGAAAAAAATAAAAGTCGATGAACTATGTCAAGTGGGGTGTCGTTGAATAGGTATTTTAAAATCATCTTTAGGTTCCTTTTGTCATTTTTCATTTTAAATAATAGTTTAGTATAGCGATTTAAAGTTAACAAAATAATCATTCTCGCTAATTTTCTTACTTACTGATTTGAGTTTTTATTTCAAGTATAAACGATATGTAAATTACTAAAAGATAAATACATGTCATATCATAACTATAAAGTATAAAATAAAACAACCGATTAAAAAATAAAAAACCCGACTGCCACTGAAAAGACCGAAATAAGTTTGATAGCAGGCGGTACCCATTTGCCAATCATAAACTGAAAGAAAATTAATGGGTACCGCCTGCTATCAAACTTATTTCGGTCTTTTCAGTGGCAGTCGGGTTTTTTATTTTTTTTTAAGCCACATGTGTAGATTTTTTTTTAAATTCACTGATTGTGACAGTGTCCATATGATACCTTTTCACCTCTGTGCACTTAAATTAGTATATATGTACATATTATATTACTGGTCCACTTCTATCGGCCCTTTCGAATTGCCACTATTTTTATATCAACGTGAATAAGATGCCTGTGAAACCGGGGTAGCGAAATTAAAATCATAAAAATAATAGAAAATATTAACCTTGTCTTTGGAAAAATAGAATTACTTAATCCATCAACGATATTTATTGACATATTGAGTCGGCAAAGGTAGGCAAAAAGATACCGATTCATAAACCTATCAAACGCACCAAATTTTTCATAAGAATCGGTCATGCCATTTCGGAGAAGTTTGCATACAGACAGACTGTGACACAAGAGTTTTATTTATTAGATTGTAAATTCTTTTATAAATTTAAAGACACTGTAAATTCTGTTTGTTTAACCTGTGTTGCTTCCGGTGGAGTATGGTAATAGGCTTGCCCCCTATTACGTCATGGGGCCGAAAATCATAATTGGCAAAACGTGGGTGCTAGCACACCTCTGCCTATCCCTTCGGGGATTTACAGAGTAAGTATATGGATGGGTGGACAATTGTAAATTCGTGACTGTTCAGCAACTTTGGTTGCACTCAGTACCTAGTATTTTTAATTCTTTATTATTGTATTGTCAGTAGATATTTTATATATTATGTATACTATTAAATAATTGGGACATATGAAAGTGAGCCAGGTGAATTATAACAGACACATAAACTTATATTTAGCTTATACTAGCTTTTGCCCGCGGCTCCGCCCGCGTGGATGTCGGTTATCGCGACCAAACATAGCCTATGTCCTTTCTCATGGTCTAATCGGGGTAGATTACCAAATTTCATCAAAATCGGTTCAGTGGTTTAGGCGTGAAAGCGTAACATACAGACAGACAGAGTTACTTTCGCATTTATAATATTAGTATGGATTAAAAAAAACTACTTCCTAGGTCTTAACTCAATAGCATTTTTAAAGACGTATCTATAGATAGGTACGCATACCCCCGCATGGGTTTGATGAAAAAAATTTTTTTGACTTTCAGTTCTAAGTATGGGCTTTCAGTTCCAATTATTAGGTAATCTGTGGTATGGAGACCCGCAAATTTATTCATTTTCTTCTATTTTTGTGTGAAATTCTTAATGCGGTGCACAGAATACATCTACTTACCAAGTTGCAATAGAATAGGCCTTATAATTTCGGAGAAAATTGGCTGTGACATACGGACGGACAGACAGACATGACGAATCTATAAGCGTCCCGTTTTTTGCCATTTGGCTGCGGAACCCAAAAATGGACATGATTCCTCACGTTCGTTATAAAAGAACAGATGTGAAAAGAGGGGAGAAGTTTGCTGTACGGATCGCCATTATTTTTTGATGAAACACCTAACACTGTTTAAAATTAGGAAGATACATATCGTTTTCTTTTTTAAGAATACCCGATTTAAAAAAATAAAAAATAAATATTCCACAACATTCTACACAACGCTATCTAGACCCATGGTAAGCTTTTATAGCTTGTGTTATGGAATCTAGAATGCGGATAAACATACATATATACTTTTTTTTTGTAAATAAATACATATTATACATAGAAACACCCAGACCAATGCAAATAGCCATATTCATGCATACAAATATTTGCACTGAGCGGGAATCGAACCCGCTTTGATTTTAAGGTTACTACAGAAATTTAGCAAATGTTTAACGATGTCTACTGTTCACAGAACTTCTAGTACCTATAGACTCTCTCTCTCTGGAACTTAAGAGCTACGCTCTTGTCGGTGGAGTAATCGAACGAAACCACTCTTCTCTCTGCTCCGCCAATCCTTTCACCTCCTGATACGATGTGACTTGTATCTTTTCCTTTATCTGTGCCATAAATGTTCCTCTTGGCCTACCTCTTCCTCTCTTTCCTTCTACCTTCCCCTCTATGATGTTTCTTATGAACAAGTCATGTCTTATCAGGTGGCCAATCATTTTTCCTCTTCGGTTCTCGATTATTCTCAATAAAGACCTTCCCTCTTGCACCCTATTTAGTACTCTTTCGTTCGTCATCTTTTCTGTCCAGCTTATCCCCTCCATTCTTCTCCAGCACCACATTTCGAACGCTTCTAGCCTATAGACTATTTGAATGAATTTTACAGCCTTAAGTATGCTAACTATACAAATCGAATACATAGGGAAAATGAAACCGTCGCCTTAAAGACGGATAGGAAGGGAAATGGACAGCCTCTGTGGCTTGGCGGTAGTGAACGCGACTGCCACGCAGGAGGCGCGGGTTCGATCTCCGCTCAGTGCAAATATTTGTATGCATGAATATGGCTATTTACATTGGTCTGGGTGTTTCTATGTATAATATGTATTTATTTACAAAAAAAAGTATCTATGTATGTTTATCCGCATTCTAGATTCCATAACACAAGCTAGTTAAGCTTACCATGGGTGTAGATAGCGTTGTGTAGAATGTTGTGGAATAATTTGAATCACATCGGGCGTGTCTCGTAGCCGAGTTGGTCAAGGCATTCCCCCTGTAAGGGAAAGATTGCGGGTTCGAGTTCATAAGTAGAGTAGAGAAGATTCTTTTTTCATAAGTATTCGACGTATAGACTATTTAAAATCCCCACCGACATGTCCCCTACGCGGCCTTGTGCAGTCTCAAGGTGTGACAAGATTGCCGGCTATCATACTCGTACCACACCGTAATTTACGACACGCGACTCCGTACACGAGCTAATTGTACGCACGTGGCTTTTACAAAATCTAATTTGTGTTAAGTACTGACTAGTTTTGCCAGCGGCTACGCCCGCGTGGGTGCCGGTTATCGTAACCAAACATAGCCTATGTCCTTTCTCAAACTTTAATCTACTACTAAACCAAATTTCATCGAAATCGGTTCTCTTGTTTAGGCATGAAAGCGTTAACAGACAGAGTTATTTTAAAAAACATCCAAATTTTAATTGCGGGAATGGATGGAACGTACCACCAGCTTGGGACCCAATCATATACTTAATCAAACCCAGTAAGCAGCAAAATCCAGCAAGACTTAACAACACAGTGAGCTCATTCTGCGGAAATAGGAACACCAATAATTCACCATGATTCGGGTATTTTGAGATAACTTAAACTTCAAACTATGTGACAACTACCATCATGAGTCACACCGAAAAGTCGGTTTAAAAGTAAATAATAACAAATAGGTATATCGCGATAGAATCCGTAAAAAGTGGTTTTATTTCAATGATCTACAGATAATTAATTGGTAACAAGTTGTCTAATATAATGCTACAAATACATTTATAATTCTTATAAGTTATGCAAAATAGTAGTTTAATTGTTTACGGACATCCAGCCAATGTCATATTATGCGTAATGGCATATTATCGTGGCTATTGTAACATACGTCAGTAACAACAACTGAATTATAATATATGTAATCGGTAAAGACGTGTAATAATAACGAATTTATAGAAAAACTAGCTTTTGCCCGCGGCTACGCCCGCGTGGATGTCGGTTATCGCGACCAAACATAGCCTATGTCCTTTCTCATGATCTAATCTACCCCTATACCAAATTTCATCAAAGTCGGTTCAATGGTTTAGGCGTGAAAGCGTAACATACAGACAGACAGAGTTACTTTCGCATTTATGATATTACTAGCGGACCCGACAGACTTCGTTCTGTCAAAAAGATTTGCTGTTTTTAGGCATTTCCCGGCAATTATTCGTATTTTTCTCACCTTTTAAACCTTCCCTAGACCTCCACGAACATTTCAAGACCAAGATAAGATAAATCCGTTCAGTTGTTCTCGAGTTTTAGCGAGACTAACGAACAGCAATTGATTTTTATATTATATAGATAGCTGTTTTATTTTCCCCTCTTAGTAGTAAAATTTTTAAAAACACTGATACACGTTTTCATTTATTTCTTAAAAGATACAGGTTTATGAAATTAAGTGCATCTAGCTCTGAAAATGACGGACTTTCATACAAACTTCCATACCTTATTTTACCCCTTTAGTAGCAGAATTTCCAAAAATGTGATGGATGCTTACATCATAAAATGCATCTAGTGCCAAAATTTTAAGTTTGTAGGTCCAGCGGTTTAGGCTCTGCGTTGATGAATCAGTCAGTCAGTCAGTCAGTCGGGGCAAGTGATTTTATATGTATAGATTAGTATGGATACGAAAAGTAACTCCTGTGAAAATCCATACTAATATTAGTAAGTCTTTCTGTCTGTCTGTCTGTATGTTACGCTTTCACGCCTAAACCACTGAACCGATTTTGATAAAATTTGGTATAGGGGTATTTTAGACCTTGAGAAAGGACATAGGCTATGTTTGGTCGCGATAAGCGACATCCACGCGGGCGGAGCCGCGGGCAAAAGCTAGTAAATAAATAAATTAATATTCCACATTCTACACAACGCTATCTAGATCCATAGTAAGCTTAACTAGCTCGTGTTATGGAATCTAGAATGCGGATAAACGTACTTAGATACTTTTTTTAACCCAAAATACCCGTATTTTTTTTTATAAACTAAAGAAATCTACCGGATTTACTTAAAGATATTAATGTTTACTGCTCCGTTCCCTTGGATCAGCGTGATGATAAACACGGTACTAGGCTTATTAAAAGATATCTTAGCCAAACAATGACAGCGCGTTTAAAAAAAGAACTCGATTCCGGAACGAAATGTTTGTTGAAAGTTTACTCCAGTTATAGCATAGACAACTCTTGACATAGTCAACTATAACTGTTGGATAAACGGCTTTCTAGCACTAACTACCATAGACAATGTTTTAACTGTCTTTTATGAGGAAACGGTAGCGTTGGCAGTGTGTTTATTACCAACTTAACATGAAAATATAAATAGAAATGAAAAATCTCGATTCAACAGTAAACATACAGCCCATTATAAATTGCATGCTTGATGGCGATAGGCACACTGCCTGTTACGTAGGACCTAAAAACATATTTTTTTTTTTTTTTTTTATATAGGACACGTCAATTTGACTTCACCTCGCCTGATGTTAAGCTAAAGGCAAAGTCTCGGAAAGAGGGTCACCATCGTAAACATTTACCATGTTAACAGTGGTGGCACTCAGCTTGACGGCCTCATTAGATGCCTTTTCACGCCCCGCTTAAAGGACCCGGGACTGTAGGAAGAAGGAAACACGTGAGCTGGCAGGGAATTCCAGGTCTTAGTGGTGCGGCATAGGAATGAAAATGGCGAAATGTGGGTATTAAGATACTTCTGCCTACCCTTTCGGGATTCACAGTCGTGAATATAAGTATAGTAAAGTGTACTCTCGGATGGAGAACAGCCCTATCCCTTAGTCGCCTATTACGACATCCACAGAAAGAGATAGGGTCCTATTCTCCTCCACTCGGAACTGCAAAAACTATTTTTTCTGCACCTAAATCCATACTAAATATTAGTATGGACTAATATTATAAATGCGAAAGTAACTCTGTCTGTCTGTCTGTCTGTCTGTCTGTCTGTCTATCTGTCTGTCTGTCTGTCTGTCTGTCTGTATGTTACGCTTTCACGCCTAAAACACAGAACCGATTTTGATTAAATTTGGTATAGGGCTAGATTAGACCTAGAGAAAGGACATAGGCTATGTTTAGTCGCGATAACCGACATCCACGCGGGCGGCGCCGCGGGCAAAAGCTGGTTATCTACATAAATACTTGATTTAAAACCTTTCTAACTAAATTACCTACTCTCATTTTTTCATATGTTCAACATACTCAAAGACATAAATCTTATATTTTTAACATCGCAAAAACCCACAGTCCAAATTCATAATTGTTAAAAAAACAACTTTAGAAACCATAAACCAATAAAAAAAGAAACTATAACGTTTTACGTATTCTAATTTGAATTCAAATAAAGAACTGTTTAATTAAGCTACCGCGCGTGCCGTCAAGTAAACATGACAGGCAAAACTGACGGCTGTTTGCAATGTTCAAGTGCTCAGTCAATATTGACGGTCAGTTTTCTCCGCAATAGAATACGGGAAACGGTTTTTTTTTCTTTGTTAATCTATTTCTTTTTTGGTAAAAAGTAATTTTCAAGTATAGGCACTGTTTGCTATTCCGTCATTAGTGAGTTTTAAATAGCAGTTGGAATGTTAATACAAGAATTTTAGAAAAATTTATGGGCAAATAGAAAGAAAAGTTTTGTATTTAACCGATTGCAAAAAAGGAGGAGTTTATTATTCCGTATGATCTGTTATAAAGAGGTATAGGTTGTGATGTTATGGGATAATCTCTGGATCTACGTATAGAACCGATTTTGAAAATTCTTTAACCAAAAGAAAGTCACATTATTTGTGAGTGTTCACGCTATCGAGGGCGGTGGGATGCAGCAGAAGTGTGGGAACCAGCTATAATTTTCAGTCATAATTTTCTACAAGCAATTCCGATTTCCATTTTTTTCATTTGAGATTTGACAATGTCATCCTCAAAAGGATCATCAATATCAAAGCTTGTAATGGAGTATATTAAAACGGCAAATGATTTTATAGAAAACAACATGGTACTACTAAAAATAATTTCCATAAACGGTCTCACGGTCATGGAGTATTTTTTTATAAAGAAAGAAAGAAAGAAAGAAAACTCATTTATTGGGAATCAGCGCAAAATGGCACACAAAATACACAAATGAAACTATTATCGACAGAGAAAAAAAACGACTAAAAAGACTAAGTGACGTATGCTGACGAGAAGTCTGACAGTTCTCTGAATGTCAGTGTCACTCGGCTGTCTTCGGGTCGGTGTCGGGTGTAAAGGATACGTCAATTTGACTTTACATCGCCTGATGTTAAGCTAAAGGCAAGTCTTGGAAAGAGTTGACCTAATATATACTCAAAATGTGTTCTATACGCGCAGTGCACGTTTCCCAAGAATACATCCAATGTATTTTGAAGATATCACGGGGTGCTATTGCGGTGGACGCACTCAAATTCATAAAAAAAACGGGCGCGACAGGGGCTTTTATGTCATGCGATTTAGCTCCAAGATATATGGTTGGAGCTATAACTGCTTACTATATCTCTCAGGCTCCCGCTGTGTTTTTGAGTATTTCACAAAAACTAATAGACCGGTTTTGACAAAACTTCACATTTTGAAAAGTTTAAGTACGCTTCATATTTGATATTTTAGCTTGACGGTCGGTGTACCAGACGGTAGGTAATTACTAGCCTTTCGCCTGCGGCTCCACTCGCGGGGATGTAACCAAGATCGCGACTTTTGATCATATCTCTAGTTTTACTCAACTGATGGCGAGCAAACAAACGTAAGATTTCAAGTCTGACAGTCCTTACAAATAAAAAAAAAAACTCATCAAAATCAGTTCAGTAGTTTTTGCATCCATCGCGGACAGAGACATCCAAAAAAAAAAAATGTGTTCATAATCGTTAATACAACATAACGCAAGTTTTTTTTTAAATATATCTAATGTACAGACTCGACTACTTTACAATTATATAATAGTATAGATTAATTTATCGTCCGAGAAGTTGCAAGCAAAAACTTGTACCCACTAATCACTTTAAAAGTCAACATTTCAAAACAGTTAATATAATCTAACCTCTTTACAAATCAATTAAAATCTCAAAAAACATTTATTCAAACGTCAAACAAGAAGAAAACCAGAGACAAGGTAAACGCGTTCATTTGGCGCGAAATTTCTGTACAAATATGGCGGACTTTCCATGTCAATATTATTTTAGCTAACACAACATTTGTTTACGAATAACGGATGTATGTGGTTCAAAATACGTTTTTAACAGAATTATGTTAAATCTGCTATACCACTGAATAGGTGGTCCAATTGTAATTAATATAGATACTTATAGGTTCTTCATTTTGGTTCTATGGATGGAAATAAAAATATATATATTTTTTAAATTATTTTCTACTTGTTGAGATAGAAGTTGAGAGAGAGAGAGGAGAAAATAAATTGAGTTGCTAACGTAGGCTAGGTCTCAAATTTTGATAACATTTTGATTCAAACGTTATCGTGTCGGGGGACCCTAAGCACTCCGTCCAATGACTTCGTCATATTATTGGCGCGATCAAAGGTCCCCCGATATGGCAACGCTTGAATTGGCATGTGATCGACAAACTACATAATACACGGCCACGCAATAAAGCGGTGAAATGCTCTTGCGCATAATCGTGCGCGATTATCTTTTGAAGTTCAAAGTTTACAAAACTTCCGCGCGATATAGACCACACAAAACAAAATACCGAGTTCAGATCGAAGCACTGAGCGCACGTTCTTTACCTCTCTTTCTTCCACAATTTCGCGGTTTTGCGCGAGCACATTACGCGGCGCAATCTTGGACGCTCCTAAGAACTGGCGACTTCTCTCGACGCGCTCTTTCACACGCGAATACGGTTTTCCCTCGCGTGTAAAGAGCGCTAAGGTGCTCAGACTGGGCAACACTCAAAGCAAAATTTGCTGGCATCTAAAACCATCTGGGTCAGCCGGGGTGCGAGGGATATGTCGAAGACAACCTCACCTCCGGCCTAGCACCACGACCCACAGTCGGCATGCGATTTTAGTCGGTTCGACCCCGCCATAACCTCCCCTCCCGGCTCCGGCGGGGGTGGTATCCGAGGGGATTTCCGCACGAAAAAAAAATGGCATCTAAAACCATTGTGTAAGTTGACTAACTTGTTCCCTCTTCTTTGCCCACAGTCGTTGATGCGCTCTATGTCGGTGGAGCAGCGCTGGCAGGACCTGGCCTCGCTGCTGACGATCCCGCCGCCCCCTCCCCCCGACCAGTACCAGCACTACCACCATCATCATCATCATCAGCACCCGCATAACATCACGTGAGTAACATACTGTTTAAACTATCATGGCCACTAACAGTACGAGTAGGTTTTATTAGAGGTATAAACATATTTACCATGTTGTAATGTTTCCAGTTTTTTTTAATACCACTCAGGTGGCAGACGAGCACACGGCCCACCTGATGGAAAGTGGTTACCGTGGCCTATGGACGTATGAAACGTTAGACGTGCTGCCTACCCTGAAGAAACCTTCTAGGCATTAGAAGGTTTCTTGAAGAACCCCATATTGTAGTCGCTTGGGAAAACCACGGCAGGGAGTTCTTTCCACAGCTTGAGCGTGCGTGGGATGAAGTTCCTTTCATACCAGACAGTGCGCACCGTTTCCGATCGCAATGTGTGAGGATGAATTCCTTGTCTATGGCGAGCGGTGCGATGATAGAATGTAGTTGTGGGCATCATGTCGAGCAATTCTTCTGAGCACAATCCATTGTATAGGCGGTAGAACACACACAGCGAGGCAAAGTTCCTCCTAAGGCCGTTTCCGAAATTTCGGCACCATGATCACAGCATGATCGTGTAAGAACCTTCTAATCCCCTTCATAAAGAACCCCATATTTGAATGACATTTTTATAGCATTTATCATGCTAACTTTTAAATTCGAATTACGCTCAAGCGGGCGCTCAAGTGGGACTTGAACCCACGACCTTACCCTTACAGGGGGTTACTTTAAATTTCCGTTCTCTTTATATCCATCATTGACGGTGGACCCATCTACCAACGTTCTTACGAACTGTTGGAACCAATGAATGATTTTTCAACCATTTTTAAACATTGATTTTTGATGACTCCGCCCGATTTCCCGATGTATTTCGAACCCTATATTGTAGTCACTTGGGAAAACCACAGCAGGGAATTCATTCCACAGCTTGGACGTGCGTAGGATGAAGTTCCTTTCCTCGCTGTCAGCAACACTTCGCAATACTCCGTTCTCTTAATACGTTTACGGTACCATTTCGATAGTTTTTTGTGCTAGGGGGATCGGTATCAACGTGTGGGGATGAATTTCCTGCCCACCGCGAGCGGTGCGATGAAAGAATATAGCTGGTGGGTATCATGTCGAACAATTCATCTAAGCATAAACTATTGTATAGGCGGTAGAACACACACAGCGAGGCAAAGTTCCTTCTTCCAAGCCGCCTTGGGTCTTCAGGGTTTGAGATTGCCTCGCAACATTTTATATATCCGTTGAATTTTGTTTTATTTTCGCAGTGCTCATGGTGCTACCGGCGGGTATCCTCCGAACTACCACGCCGCTATCCCAGCGCCCGTACCCGAAAAACATCCGGACGCTTATGGTAAGTTGATTTCATTTCTTTCATTTAAACAGGTACACATTAGTCAGGAAGAGACGCGCACCTCTATAAAAAATTTCGAAAGAATCTCTCTGGAAATAATTCGTAACGAGGTCATCTGACAAAGAACTGTAGTTACCCACATAGCTCGCAGAATAAGCAAGCTCAAGTGGCAATGAGCTGGCCTCGTCTGTCGAAGGACCGATGACCGTTGGAGCAGACGAGTTCTGAAAAGACCTGAAAAGGTCGCTGAGACAGACTGGATGCGGAACACAGAGGACAGAATATGATTAAGTAACGGAGATGCCCCATTGATATTTCTCTTAATAAAAACGCGTCGCCAAATTCGAGTGGGAAGGGAGACGTGTGGGGTGTCAAAAGTCGAATGACGTCACAGCTATGACGATCCTCCCCTACCTCCATCTAGTGCGGCATAGCGAAACCGATCAGAAACAAAACTACATTACAACTGCTAGACAAAAATTACAACAGCTCGCAAGAACGTTTCACTAGAAGTATATAGTGACGTCACAGACCAAATGAGTCCTTTTACGTTTGGAAGACTCACGACTCAATTGCCTTGGAACACCTTCGCTATCATTTCCTTCTCCATGATGCGGAAGGCCTATGTCCAGCGGTGGACAGCAAAACGGACCGACTAAAATAACACATTCTACCCTCCATTTTGGTTTTACGTTTGACTGCAATAATCTCATTGAATACATCAGGAAAAATGAATCTTCTCAGGCGGGACTCGGACCCGCGATCTTTCCCTTACAGGGGGAATGCCTTGACCAACTAGGCAACCGAGACACACCCAATGTGATTGTATAGTTAGCATAATTCACTATCACTACATAGTATAAAGCAAAGTCGCTTTCCGTGTCCCTATGTCCCTATGTATGCTTATATCTTCAAAACTACGCAACAGATTTTGATGCGGTTTCTTTTAATAGATAGAGTAATTCAAGAGGAAGGTTGATATGTATAATACATGCTTAATATAGTAGAGGGTGCAGCGGGAATGGGTTCGAAAGCCACGTGGGTGGAAAAAATTGGCGGTACGAAGTTCGAATGAATTTTTTATAGCATTTGTTATGCTAACTTTTAAGTTCGAAAAACATTGAAAAAAATGAAATGCTCAAGTGAGACTCGAACTCACGACCTTTCCCTTACAGGGGGACTGCTCTTCCAACTGAGCTATTGAGCATTGAATTGTATTTTGATGACTGCGCCCAAATATTTGAATGAATTTTTTATAGCATTTATTATGCTAACTTTTAAGTTCGAAAAGCATTGGAAAAAATGAAATGCTCAAGTGATGTTCGATGGGTCAGCTAGTATTTCTATAATAATGTCAGTTATTATTTCTCCCATAGCCGCAGCGGCAGCCCCACTAGATGGAGCCTACAAAGTGGAATCGGCACAGCATCCCCAGCCTCACGATGGATTGTACTATCAGGTGAGATAAACTACTATATAAAATACATATAAGTACAGTCGAAAAAGGAGATACGATTGCAACCACAGAGATATATATTAGGATAGAACCGGCCATAAGCAGTGTTTTAAAAAAAAAAAAAAAAAAAAAAATGTCACGCGTGCCGAGTTTTGCACTGTAAATAATAATCGCGAGATATTATATTTTTCTAATTAATTAAAGATCGTTCTTATAGCCTGCGATACTGATTATTCCAAACCTGACCCGGTTGCGGGTTAAGATAGAAACTTGAAAAAATGGTATGTGATATTTATTCCGAACGTAACCCTACTCCTAACCTGACCCGACATCTCGTTCTTATCAAAACCCGACTTGCGCATAGTTCTGTTACTTTTAATAGCCGAAGTGTGGTAATTCCAACTTCTGTAGGTTAGGTTAGGTTAGAACTGTTCCGAACGTAACCCTATTCCTAACCTGACCCGACATCTCGTTCCTATCAAAACCCGAATTGCGCATATTTCTGTTACTTTTAATAGCCGAAGTGTGGTAATTCCAACTTTGTAGGTTAGGTTAGGTTAGAACTGTGACCACCAGGTCACGCAAGGTGCCAGGTCTGCGCAATTCGGGTTATGATAGGAACGAGACGTCGGGTCAGGTTAGGAAGAGGGTTGCACTGGCAGTCCGGGACTGGCGAGTCCTGGATGACGTGGAGAATCTAACGGATCATCGGTACATCCGTTATGATATCTCCACGGGCCAGCACGTGGTGAGTCCCAGACGCGAGGGGCCGTCCGCCAAGAGGTGGGTCCTGGGGCGCATAGACCGGGAGGCGTTGGAGCTGGCGTCGATCGTCCAGTCGTGGGCGACTCCTTCGGTGGAAGTAGGAGTCGAGGAGGAGGCCGAATGGTTCGCGAGCGCCGCGTCGCAAATCTGTGACGCGTGCATGCCTCGGGCCAAGCCTCGACTCCCCAACCGGAAGGTGTACTGGTGGACGCCGGAGATCGCTGAACTGCGATCTCTGTGCGTCGCGAAACGTCGCCGGTACACCCGGTACCGCCGCAGAGCGCAGCTGTATGCAGCTGTACGCCGACTTACCGGTCGTGCGCTCAGTCCCTCGGGGTGGCAATAGGGGACGCGAAGGAAGCTTCGAGGGCGTCTCTTTTAGCCACCCTTGACCGGGACCCCTGGGGGCGGCCCTACAAGATGGTCAGGGCTAAGCTCCGCCCATGGGCACCTCCGATCACGGAGTGCCTGGAGCCGAGAGTGCTGGGGGAGGTTATCTCCTCTCTATTTCCACAGAGGGAGGAGGGGTTCGCTCCCCCAGTGATGGCTCCGGCACGCAGAGAGGAGGTCACGACGGAGGTGCCGCAGGTCACAACGGCGGAGTTGGCCGTGGCCGTCAGACGGGTCCAGGAGAAAGGTGCGAAGGCTCCTGGACCCGATGGAGTTCCCGGACGCGTTTTGGTGGTCGCACTCCGGGAGCTCGAGGAGCGGTTCTGCGGGCTGATGAGTGCCTGCCTGCAAACTGGGCAATACCCGGTCCGGTGGAAGACGGGCAGACTCGTACTCATCAAGAAGGAGGGACGACCCGCGGAATTGCCCTCGGCGTACCGACCGATAGTGCTGCTGGACGAGGCGGGCAAGCTCTTTGAGAGAGTGTTGTTCGCTCGCATCGTCCGGCACCTCGAGGATGGAGGTCGCGGCCTGTCCGACTACCAATATGGTTTTCGGGCACGTCGCTCGACCGTCGACGCCGTCCTTCGGGTGAAGGCGCTGGCGCAAGAGGAGGTCCGTAAAGGCGGGGTGTTATTGGCGGTGTCGCTGGACATCGCCAATGCGTTCAATACCCTGCCCTGGGAGTGCATACGGGAGGCGCTCAAATACCATGACGTGCCTCCCTACCTCTACAGGGTCGTTGGCGCCTACCTATCGGAGCGGTACGTGGAGTACCCAGGAGAGGGATGGCAGCCTTCACAGGTGGGCCATGTGCCGCGGTGTTCCGCAGGGGTCAGTGTTAGGGCCCCTCTTGTGGAACATCGGGTACGACTGGGTACTCCGAGGAGCTCGCCTCCCGGGCGTCAACGTGACCTGCTACGCAGACGACACGTTGGTTACTGCCCGGGGGGCGACCTATGGGGACGCCGCGCGCCTCGCCACACCGTCGGTGGCCATGGTCGTGCGGCGAATAACGATGCTGGGACTCGGGGTGGCGCTCAACAAGTCGGAGGCCATTTGTTTCCATGGCCCTCGGCGAGCGCCACCGGCGGACTCCCACATCGTAGTGAGTGGCACCCGGATCGAGGTCAAGTCTGAAATGAGGTACCTTGGGCTTGTCCTCGATCCACGATGGAGCTTCCGCGCTCATTTTAACCGCCTGGTCCCCCGTCTGATCAGCACGGCTGCTGCCCTTCGGCGGCTGATGCCGAACCTAGGGGGACCCCAGACGAGCAGCCGCCTCCTTTATTTGGGAGTGGTGCGGTCGATGGCCCTATACGGGGCCCCTGTGTGGGTCAACGCCCTGACGGTACGCAACATTGCCCTCTTGCGACGTCCGCAGAGGGTGATGGCCGTCGGGGCGGTAAGAGGATACCGCACCATCTCATTCGAGGCGGCTTGCGCAATGGCGGGCTCTCCTCCGTGGGAGCTGGAGGCCGGAGTCCTCGCGCTAGTGTATCATTGGCGCGAGGAGGCCCGGAGCCGGGGCGAGTTCCCGGCACCTTCGGAGGTGGGAGAGCGGAGGCTCCTGGTGAGACGGTCCATGCTCCTGGAGTGGGAGCGGCGGCTGGCCAATCCCACGGCTGGCAGAAGGACCGTCGAGGCGATCCGTCCTGTCCTCAGAGACTGGATGGACAGATCGCGGGGGTCGGTAACGTTCCGCATGGCGCAGGTCCTTTCGGGGCATGGATGCTTCGGAAGCTACCTGTGCCGGGTGGGACGAGAGCCGACCAGTTGGTGCCACCACTGTGGCGGCGATGATGACACGGCGCAGCACACCCTAGAGGCGTGGGCTGGGGAGCGCCGTGCTCTGATCGCCGAAGTGGGGACGGACCTCTCGCTGCCGGCCGTAGTTCTGTCTATGGTCGACGGCGGCGATGAGGCGTGGGCAGCGGTTCATACCTTCTGCGAGACGGTTATCTCGCAGAAGGAGGCGGCGGAGAGGGAGAGGGAATGTGACCCCCTTTCCCTCCCACAGCGCCGCAAGAGAACCGGGGCTCGGAGGAGGCGGTACCACCAACTCCTCCCCCCCTAACCGGGCCGGGCAGTAGACGCGGGGGCGTCTGCTGCCCTTACATAGGCCTCGAGGTTGAAGGCGCACGTCGCGTCGCGTGTGCCTTGCCTAGGCGGGTGGCAGAAGGACTCCTCTTCTGCCGCACCAGAGATGGGCCTGCCGTAGATCAGCGGCGGGCGACCCATACGACGATGGCGGAAGATGTTGTTCCCGCCATCGTCGATATGTGGTGACGACGGACACCGTGGTGGTTTAGTGGGGTAGTCTGGCCTCCTTCGAGGCTAGGAGTCCCACACGAAGCCCGCTCCCTGCCCCCGTGGGGGGTGTGCGAAGTGCTTAAAAGCTTTCCACCACGTAAAAAAAAAAAAAAAAAAAAGGTTAGGAAGAGGGTTAAGTTCGGAACAAATTTCCAAGTTTCAAACCTAACCCGCGACCGGGTCAAGTTTTCGGGTCAGGTTCGGAATAAACGTGAGATACTGTATTAATACTGGGTGATTTTGTACTCGTTATGGGTAAAAAGAATTTGGGTTCATTTTCGATAGCAAAATTATTTGGAATTTAGTATAAATTAATTTCATTGTGTTTGAGTAGATTTCTAACGATTATGATTGATTCTGTATCTATATGGTTTACCTACTAAACTATACCATTATTTTTTTTTCTTTCTTTTCCACAACATTCTACACAACGCTATCTAGACCCATGGTAAGCTTTTATAGCTTGTGTTATGGAATCTAGAATGCGGATAAATATACTTATATACTTTTTTTTTTGTAAATACATACATATTATACATAGAAACACCCAGGCCAATATGAACCCAACCATATTTGCATGCCTTGAGGCGGAATTTGGCTGTTGAAATAATATGTCATGTAATCACCTTATGTACTTATTTTCGCAAATAAATGATATGGATGAATGTAGTATTACTTTTGCAGAAAAAAAAATTTTTTTTTGATAATGTAAGGGGATAAGTAAGGGGTTCAGGGGAAAGGAAAAATCTATGGGGGTTGTAAATTTTTTTTTCTTTCAACCAAGCGTTTCAGTGACTCATTCCTATGTCGCACCATTAAGACCTGGAACTCCCTGCCAGCTCACGTGTTTCCTTCTTCCTACAGTCCCGGGTCCTTTAAGCGGGACGTGAAAAGGCATCAGATGAGGCCGTCAAGCTGAGTGCCACCACTGTTAACATGGTACATGTTTCCGATGGTGACCCTCTTTCCGAGACTTCGCCTTTAGCTTAACATCAGGCGAGGTGAAGTCAAATTGACGTGTCCTATATAAAAAAAAAAAACAATTTAATACTTCCAGATGATTTTGCTATCGAAACTGTGATCAAATTCTTTTTTTTTTCGAAACGATTATAAAATCACCTTGTATATTGTTTATTTCCTTCTAGAACTCGACAGCCGAAATGGCGGCGGGCCCCACCAACCAAGATGGCTTCCTTCAATCAATTCTGAACGATGAGGACCTGCAGCTTATGGACATGGCTATGAACGAAGGTAAGATAATATTCTTATACTATCTACATTACTATGTTAGTTACTATATACCGGGTTTAAGGGGAACGCTCCCGAAGCTGAAAACCCCTAATAGTACTCCAGGTAATATAATATTCTACCCTTGCCTTGCTTATATATATTAGAGATAAGTATTTTCGTTAAAAAACACTCTGACATTTTTACACCCTTTAACAAGACATCTAGAAACAAAAATAAATTTAAACTTCCCTCGATCAGATTGGAATTATTCAAAGGTAATGCTCATTGTATGGCAATTTCAATTTATAATCATCTTCCACGATCGTTACAGGAATTACCACCAACAAAGCTTAAAAAACGACTGCATGACTTTTTGCTGTACAAAATGTATTATAGTGTAAAAGAATACCTAGATGATAAGAATTCATAGATTTAACATTATTATATTGAAGATTTGACATTATTTTAAAATTATACTGATACAAGCAATTCGTTATTTACCTATTAGTTCTGACAATATTTATTGATTTATTGACATTAAAATTTGCACGCTCTATGGAGCAGAATATGCTGTGATTATAAAGACCTACAAATGTAACCATATTCGAGGCAAATAAAGATTCATGATTATGATTATGATTATGATTAAAAATAAAATCTATCGAAAAATCAACATTTTTTTTTCGATTTTTTTTTGACCACTACAAAAAAGCACGCGCCTGGCGCTAGTTGTTTTTTCTTTGTAGTGATGTTATTTTTATGAAATGACCGTTTCATTTAGCTTTACTAACACGATGGAGAGCAAATAATGCAAAACAAAAAAAAAAAAAAATTTTTGTTTTTCCAAATCGATTTTATTTTTATGCCAATGTGTTATGTACCTGGAATACTACTAGGGGATTTCGGTTTCAGGAGCGTTCCCCTTACACCCAGTATAACTCGAGAACGGCTGTGCCGATTTTGATGAAAATTGGTGGGGATGCAGCTTAGAACCGTCCCGATCGACCTATATTTTATTCCTGTGAGTCGCGGTCACGGGATCAGTATTTATGTGACCCTGGTACATTTGCATAAAGTACCAGGCTCACAGAAACTTTAAGGAGCTTTATCTGGGTCGCGGGAACAAGAGCATTTGTCCTATACCTTTATATTCCGAACGTAACGCGGACGAAGTCCCGGGCAAAAGCTAGTAATATTATGAAGCTGAAGAGTTCGTTCTGCTACTAAATGGGTAAAATAAGGGAGGGAACTTTGTATGAAAGTCCGTCATTATCAGTAAATTTCATAAAGCTGTGTCTTTAAAAAAATAAATGAACACGTGTATCAGCGTTTTTCAAAATTTTACCTACTAACGGCCGTTCCCAATAACATACTTACAGTTGAAGATAGATCGCAGCAGTCAAATTTGACGTATTGGCTGTTTAAATTGAAAACATGGTAACAGATTTTTTGCGGGAAAGCGCACCGCGGTATATTTTTTTTTCCGAAATTGGCGTGAAAGAGGAGTTAACAGACTATGTTTTGAATTTAAACAGCCGAGCACTTTATCCGTAGATGCGATCTACCTTTAACTGTCAGTATGGTATTGGGAGAGGCCGTATGTGGATAAAATAGTTGATATACGTTTGTTTCATACAATTGATTTTCAAAATTAGAAACATGAAACTTCGCGATAACCGATATACACCCGGGCGAAACCGCGGGCAAAAGCTAGTAATATAATAATGATAGACTTATCCTCGTACTTTGGACTCTTATCTTTATAGATGAAAACATTAACTATTTAATCTCAACTAAACAATTTCAAATCACCTACATTTACATACATAATTTCTTTGTAAATAAATATAATACATATTTGTTTGAATATGGATTTAATTGGCCGTAGAATGTTATAAACAATGTAATTATCTGATAACTATTACGCTGGCAACCTCGTTATGTGACAGTTCTGTTCTTGTGATAAATTCCTTTGCCTGAATTTTTTCGAATAAAAAAAGAAAAAAAGTTACGCCCCGTTTAGAAATCGAACGATATTTTGACATTTGAAGTTTTAATATGTATTTGTATTTAATTAATTAAAATATTTAAAACAAACATGGAAATCTATTCATACGTTTACAGACTATTTGTGATGCCGTGTTATATCGTAAAGTGATTGTGAAAAAAGGATCGACTATTTAAAAAAAAAACTGTGAAAAACTCTAGACTTCCTGTGCCAATAAATTGAACTGTCAAACTTGGTGTTGAATTTGAAAATTTTGACAAGTGTTTTTTTTATTGCTCGCAAAGGAATACCCATGCCATTCTTCCAAAGAACAGCAGAGAGTAGAAAGGTGCATAATGAAGGCTCCCTGTGTATGTGCCGTCTGTGCATGGCATTCAGAAGGCAAAGGACAAATTGCGAATCTATGATAAAAGTATCAACTTCAGTTCTCAAAAGATATAACTTTTGTTTGTGCTCATTCAAATATAGACTTTTATTTGATCGCTGAGGCAGTGCAAAGATTTGTTTAAGATAATATGATAATGTGGCATTATTTGTTTAAAGATCAAGACGATTTACTTGTTCTATACGTCATGGAAATACCGAGATTCAAAATGGCGTATGATTAAATTACGAATTCCATCGATAGGTGCAAATATTTGCAGAGATATATAGAAAAAGAAAAGGAGATATATATTTTATTGAGAAATAAAGAATTATAGAGACGATTAAGAAGATATACGACGATTAAAGATGGATTTGACAGTTGCGAGTTGTTACTCGCCGCCATTTTATCAAATGGCGCCATATTTGAGCCCGATTATGTATCCGAATCCGGTTGAATACTTGAGTTATTATACATTTTATGATGGTAAGAATAGTTGACCACTAGATTTAATAGTATTTTAATTTTACTTACCAAATGCCCACGCACGATAAAGCATAAACTTCAGTAAACCATAGACTAATACATAGTAGCCACATTATCCTAGGTACGTCCTTTCATAAAATGACAGTAAAAATCTTATCCTAACCAATTTAAAGGTAGTAGGACATTTTTTTTATGAGACCATACTTTTGCAGGAAATAAGCCATTACCTTTTGATGTAAAACATACTTTTTGAAGAATGTAGAGTGTCTTAACGGAAGTGACGCGTCCCCACCTAATCACACTTCATCTATATAAAAACGTAGATTGTGTCGTGAAGTTGTATGCGAACCTTGTAATCGACTTGTAGCTTGATAAATCCGCGTACAATCTGTATGGACTAGCGCTAACATATTGTATAGAACAAGACGTCCGCTCGCTCGCGCGTTCCGTCACATTATGACTAGTTGCCAAACAAATCCGAAAACAATCGTCGATATCCTTATGTGCGTACGGGAGGTGCGCGTTATTTGGCCGCTGGCAAGTTTTAGGAGTAAATATGAACGCCTGTATTCAAACATAACTATGATAAAACGCTGATATACTATCTAGATATATCTGCGTTGACGTCAGAAACACATAATATTGTTTTGACGATATTCAAGATAATTATCTTTAATGGAATTATCTTTTGATATTAAATCAATAAAGGCTATTTCAGTCCGCTGCTGGACATAGACCAATATAGTGTGTATAGTATAATACATACATATACTAGGGATAGACCCACATTTCGCCAGTCATAATTTTCGGTTCCACGTTGTAGGATGCGAGCCTATTGCCGCCAAGTGGGCACTTAGTTATAGGCTGTATGTTTACTGTCAGATGGAGAACAGCCCTATCCCTTAGCCGCCTTCTAGGACTCCCACAGGAAGATATTAGGTGGTGCTATTCTACACCACCGGGAATTATCACGGAAACTCCACTCATATAGTTACGGCATATCTTTTTACCAATTATATAACTTATTATACATATAATCCCTGTATAACTTATTTAAAGACCTCGGATTGCCAAGAGCTTCAGTAAGCTCTCTACTCAAACGAATATCTAAAACGGCGTTGATAGGATCTTACCAAATTTGGATAGGTAGAGGGGGGAACACGACTGACGGTGGAGGTGAGCGCTGATGCATCACAAGGTGGCCACCCTAAACCTACACCTGGGTCGCAAGTCCCAGGCGCCGTCACAGTGTTCCTCTCTGTACCACGCCATGGACCCGGCGACCGCACGGTGAATCCATGGAATGCTAAGAACCGGATCTCTTTTGTGGATGTCTTTTGAGGATGCACAGGGTTCTATAGCGGAGGAAGAGTTCTAATCCACCAATCATTGATTACTAGCTTTTGCCCGCGGCTCCGCCTGCCTGGATGTCGGTTATCGCGACCAAACATAGCCTATGGATTAATCCAGGGTGTTACCTAACTCCATACCAACTTTTATGAAAATCGCTCCAGCCATTCAGACGTGAAAGAGTAACAAGATTTGGCGTTTAATATTAGTAGGATAAAATCTGCGGTAGCCTAGTGGTATGGGTAATGGACTGCTGAGACGAGGTCTCGGGTTCGATCCCAGGTTTACCATGGCACACACCAATGACTTTTCGATGCTTTTCGAAGTTATGTGTGTATTTATCGCAGGTTTTTAAGTGCTCGGTTAATGGCAATAGGCTCGCCACCTATTACATTGGGACCTAAACATAAACTGGCGAAATGTGTGTGCTAGCACCTCTGCCTACTCCTTCGGGGAATACAGGCGTGAGTTTATGTTATGTTAGGATATTATACCGATCCACGTTGCTTCGTTTTAGATGCCTCATTTAATTTCAACTATAGACATGTAAACGCAACGTAGACTGAAATAAATGTGATATTCTCTTGCACTCCATACATTTGTACTACGCGCAACTCCCAACTTCGGATCACATATCGAATCCCACTATTTATTATACCGCCTAATCAAAACCTAAGTACACACGCACCGAAGGGGAAGTACCGCATTGACGTCACATCACCGGCTAAAACCAGAACAGATAACCAGATAAGATAGTTTTATTCCTAATCTTTAACTTTTTTTTTCACTAATCAGTTCGAAATTCAGTTATTTGGACATCAAAGTTGGTATTTCTATTTTTTCATGTGATTGTTTCCGTATTTACAAATGTGTCGGTCACGCTCCGATTGTATATTGTAAGTCCTTTGCTCTGATTTCATTTTTATCATTATATTGATATGTAATCTCGTTGAAAACTGAATGGAAGGTTACTTGCATTTTTGGCTGCGCATAGGCTGATATAGTTTTGTCATAAACACAGGCATAGAGTTCTCGGGCAAATGCGCTCGTGCAGGGCTAAGATGCTATCCGTATACGGTGCAGAGTATACCTGCTAGAACCAAGCGTTTCAGTGACTCATTCTTATGCCGCACCACTAAGACCAGGAATTCCCTGCCAGCTCACGTGTTTCCTTCTTCCTACAGTCCCGGGTCCTTGAAGCGGGGCGTGAAAAGGCATCTGATGAGGCCGTCAAGTTGAGTGCCACCACTGTTAACATGGTACATGTTTACGATGGTGACCCTCTTTTCGAGACTTTGCCTTTAGCTTGACGTGTCCTTTATTGTAAAAAACTGTTCAGTAAAAGAGGGTTTTACTACCTAGGTTGTCTTATGGATGGGTGGCCTAGAACATCCGAGCGCGATGCTTCGGAAGGCATGTCTTAACATGCCTTCCGGTCTGTCCCGGTTGTCAGCAGTCGTCCTATTTGAAGCCTGTATAGGCGACTGGAACAACTGTCAGTGGTTGATCCCTAATTAGAGCTCTGGCTGGGAGGTCAGATGGCAGTCGCGCCCAATATATTCGAAAATAACAACACCCTTAGATAATTGAACGTAAAGCCCGCCATAAACGTTCAAATAATTTTATCAAACTGCCAGTTTCCGTTTGATCAAAATATTTGATTGAATTAAACCATTGATCCCAAATTTTGCCACCCACATTTATGTCAATTTGATTAAGCTGTTTGAAAATGCCAGTTTGATTTAATTATCTGAAGGTGCATGGCAGTCATTATAGGTGTAGCTTCCGTATCTGGGCCGTTGAAATAACGGCACTATATCACAAACTTAGGATTTATTGACAATTGTGTTCGTTTGTCGCAGGCATGTACACCATGCGGATGCTGGATGGAGCCGGAGCCCACCATGCGCCACATCACAACCATTCGCATATGATGATCACAGGTATAGCACTCTCTCTCAAATCTCTAGCTCACTAGGTCAGGAGCTGGCTCTACCCTAGCAGAAACAGGCCTAGGCAGCGTCGGGGAAAACCGGGGCAAGATAGGAGGACCATCTTAATGACTCTAGGTCGGCCAGGGCGTGATGAATATCCCAGAGGAAATATCACCCTCGGCAACTAATGATCCGTCGGTTCGAGTCTGGCATAACTCCCTTTGGCTCCGGTGTTATAATAATGAAGCTATGTTAAATAGGCCGAGGTGGCGACGGGAATAACCGGGGCAAGATAGGGCCACCGTGGTCCCACACCTTAGGAAGACCATCTTAATGGCCCTAGGTCGGCTAAGGTGTCAGGAATATCGCAGAGGCAATATCAGCCTCGGCAGCTAATGACCCAAGATGGTGTGTGTTTTCGGTCGGTTCGAGTCCGGCATAACCCCCTTTGGCTTTAAAATTTTGGAGTTAAAATAAAAAAAGCTGTATTGGTCGGAGTATGTACCCTAGAAAGAAAGCGGCTAGTCTCCTGGATATTGGAATCAATTCCTACTAAAAGAGCAGCGTCTTCTTGAAACTCTCTTCCAGGGGATCCGATAATTCGTAAGAATATCGATAGATGGTTCCACCATCGCACCAAGATGGTATAGGTATAGGAGAATTTCGAGTGTCGAAGACGTGTCAATATAACCATGGGGTACGAACGCTAAGAAAATATTTTTAGTATATCTCAAAAACGAATAGACGGCAATAGTAGTATCATTTTAAGAAATAAAAAGGTTAAAGCACTTATTTCCCCATTTAGAATCACGTAAATCATTTTAGAACCTTATAATATGATAATGTAAGCATTTAAGCATATAAAACTCGTTGGTAATATAATAAATAAAGATTTCGTGACAAAAGTGATAATTAAGAAAACCGCCATCTAGCGACACCGTCCAAGTTGTCCATAACCAAATTACTTCACAATCAATATAGATTAGAATATTTATGGTTTTAATCAGTCATATTCAATAATGTGTTTAGTGTATTTTTTATTTTTGATAAGTTCGTTTTTATTACTAAAAATTAGAAAAGTTTGCCAAACCATTGTCGCCATCTAGTAACAACGCTTAGAAATAAAAGCTGCCTGCCTGCTTATGGAAGTTACGTGTGTAACCATTTTTTTGTTCCTGATTGTGCATACATATGTTCAGGACTATATTATATTATCTGTGATATAGCTCAGTTGGTTAGAAACATACCCCTGTTCAACTCCCATCTTGGACGTTCACAACTAAAGTAAAGCCAACGAGACGAGAGAAAAAAAGGTAAACAAAGCGACCATTACTGAGTTACGTTGCGTTAACTAGCGATTATGTTCTCTGTCCTTGTCGCACATGTCACACGTACGCGGCAATAGCTGAGCGACAGCTGTCGTTGCGAGTTTCGTAGTACAAGAAAACTGGCAGCACAGCGGTTCTAAACTGTTAGATCCGCCATCATATGAGTAATTTCATTCCTGTCTGGAATGCGCTTGAAGTGATAAATGTTTGGAACCGCTGAAACTTTGTTTACCTTTTTTCTCTCGCTTCGTTGGCTTTACTTTAAATCGAGAAGATAATTAGTATTATTATAATATATTTCATGTTATTCCCCAGAACGTGACTCCGCGTCAGACAGTGCGGTATCCTCGATGGGCTCCGAGCGAGTTCCTTCGCTATCCGATGGCGAATGGTGCGATGGCAGTGATTCGGCGCAGGAGTTTCACAGGTGAGCTCTACCTAACATACTGACAAAGTTAAAATGCAGCCTACAATTTAGGGAGGTGGTTCACATTCTTTCCTTCAGAAAATGCCTTTTTAAAAGACTTTTCACTGTTTTGAGGGGGTCATATCCCCTGCAAGAATTTGACATTGAATTAGCCAAAACTTTGGTGAAAATCGCAAAGCTTTGACTTACTATCTTACCAACGGGCGAGGTGAAGTCATATTGACAATATGGGGTTCTTCAAGAAGGGCATTAGAAGGCTTCTAAAAAGTCGACAGTGCGAGTGTAACGCCCCTGGTGTTGCATGCGTCCATAGGCCACAGTAACCACACTTCAGAAGTGCCGTGTGCTTGTTTGCCACCTTAGTGGTATTTATAAATAAAATTCTATAATTTCTTCCACAGTTCCAAATTCCGTCCTTACGATGCCGCTTACGGGCGCGACAGAGCCGCCCCCCACCAGGCGCAGAAAAAACATCATATGTTTGGGAAACGATGCTTCCAGGTACGTTATACCGAAATATATTAATATTTGGATGTGGAATATCAGTGTGATACTTGGAATTAGTGGTGAGATTCATGGAGTTAGGTGTGCGATTCGCAGAATTATGTGTGCGATTTGTGGAATTATGTGTGCGATTTGTGGAATTATGGGTGCGATTTGTGGAGTTATGTGTGCGATTCATGAAATTATGTGTGCGATTCATGGAATTATGTGTCTGATTCCACAGATTGTGTACACTTTTCTTTTGAAAATGAAACGCTCAAGTGCCACACCTGAATCACTTCAGTGTGATTCAGGTGTGTTTCAATAGCTCAGTTGGAAAAGCATTCCCCCTGTAAGGGAAAGTTCGTGGGTTCAAGTCCCACTTGAGCGTTTCATTTTCCCGATGTTTTTCGAACTTTAAAGTTAGCATAATAAATGCTATAAAAAATTCATTCAAGTAGATTTGTTGTCTATATTTCCTGGTATTTCCAGGAACAGCCTCCAGCGCCCCCTATGGAGCCGGTGGCGCGGCCAGGGGTCGTCAAGTACGAGTGCCCCGAACAGACATACCACCACGACAATATGCATATGCATAATGGTAAGTTACTTATGTGATATATTGATCGGAACATATCTTACACACATATTAAGGGTGCTTTTTAGGTGCTACTGCAGTAGACGAACTCAAATTTACCAAGCATAGATTATTACTAAGATATCCTAAATAAATATTCCTCAACATCGAATTCATAGGGAAAAAGAAGAATCATCTCGGGCGGGACTCGAACCCGCAGTCTTTCCCGTACAGGGACTCCACCGTCGCCTTAAAGACGTATAAGATGGGAAATTTGAATCACATCGGGCGTGTCTCGGTAGCCGAATTGGTTGAGGCATTTCCCCTGTAAGGGAAAGACTGCGGGTTCGAGTACCGCCCGACATGGTTCTTCTTTTTTCCCTACATAGGGAAACGTCAAAACGATAAGTTATAAGGTAACTTGTATGAAAAAAGATTTAGTGATTTCATAAAATTTAATCGTCAATTCACTTACTATTTTATATAGGGTGGACTATCTATAATATAAAAATGAATCGCTAAATGTGTTGGTAAGCGCATAACTCAACAACGCCTGGACCAATTTGGTCATTTTTTTTTAATGTTCTTTGAAGTTAAAGGATGGTTTTTACGGCGAGAAAAAATCGAATAATTGCCGGGAAGCTAGTTAAAAATAATTAGAAACTATATAAAATTTGAAATCCGTCTATAATTTGCGGAAATATCGGTGAACAATCATAAAAAAAAAAAAAATATGTGTACAGACGAATTGAGAACCTTTTTCGAAGTCGGTTAAAAATAAGAATCGAGCCAGCTTTTACCGCTCTTTTACCATTCTTAATTTAATAATCTCGGTTAGATAATTTATTTTAACTATAATACCTAATTGTTTGGTATTAAGCAATGTATTTTCTTTTTTGCAGTAGAGTTCGGTCCGCGTCATCAGCTGCCTCCCCCACATGTGACAAGTCTGCAGCCACCCTTAGATCTCAATACAGCACATTCCAGCCATGCACTATTGCAGGTAAGCGATCTATCTCCCGAGGAGGGCCAGACCGTAAGGGATGGCCCTGGGTCAGCCGGGGTGCGAGGGATATGTCGATGACAACCTCACCTCCGGCCTAGCACCACGATCCACAGTCGGCGTGCGGTTTTAGTCGGTTCGAGTCATACATAATCTTCCCTTCCGGCTCCGGATTTTCGCACGAGAAAAAAATGATAAGCACTTTATCTATTTGACTGAATTTTTTATAGCATTTTTAATGCTAACTTTAAAGTTCGAAAAACATCGGAAAAAATGAAACGCTCTTATGGTGCCATCTACCAACATTCTTACGAACTGTTGGAAACAATGAATGATTTTTCAACCATCATTATATAATTATATATATATATGTATATGTATATATGTATATATATATATATATATATATATATATATATATATATATATATATATATATGTATATATATACAGTTATAAAAAATTCAGTCAAATATTCGGGCGGAGTCATCAAAATTCAATGTTTCTGGTTAAAAAATCATTCATTGTTTCCAGCAGTTCGTAAGAATGTTGGTAGATGGCACCACCGTCGCCCTTAAAGACGGATATAAAGAGAAGGAAAATTTGAAATGAATCAGGAATGGCTCAATAGCTCAGTTGGAAGAGCATTCCCTCTGTAAGGGAAAGGTCGTGAGTTCAAGTCTCACTTGAGTGTTTCATTATTTCCGATGTTTTTCGAATCTATCTATTTCTTCTTGAATCTGCTTAACGGTAATAAGCTCGTCCCTTATTACATGGGACCGAAAATTATAGTAAACGAAATGTCGGTGTTAATACACCTCTGCCTAACCCTTCGGGGAGTTACTGCCGTGAGTATAATATGTAAGTATGTACAGTAGTACCACGTTTATAAGTTACGCCGATGTACCTGCGCAGAAGTCTCATATTTGAAACGCGCCAAAAAATCTTAACCAATCACAACGCTCCGCCAAATATAGCCCTTTATTATTGGTTGCCGCCTGCGCGCCATGTTCGAAACAATGAACAATGAGCGAGAAAGCACTACTCTCTGGATTTATTGCATTTTCAATCTTAACGCAACGCAATAAAGTTGGTGTTTCAATAGCGTTGGCAATCGTAATTAATCGGCGTTAGCTTACTCTTCTGAGCAGGCCAACTTTGCCGATGCGACTTATATATGGTTCACCTGTTTGTATGTATCTCTTAGGGTGGTGTGGCGGGTGCGGGTGCGCGCTTCCCCTACGCGACCCCCGAGCGAGTGCGACACAACCACACGTACAGCGCGCCGCTCGCCGCACCAGACCAGAGGCCCGCCGCCACCAGGGACAAGCGGGGTGAGTCGTCAGCATTCATCAGCATTCATCAGCATTCATCAACATTTATCAGCATTTATCAGCATTTATCAGCATTCATCATCACTCATCAACCGGGCCCGGGAAGCCCGCGAAGAGTGAAGGTGAACCGGACGTCGGAGGTCGCAGAACGACCTCCGTCCTCCATGAGCGCTGGCCTGGGGGTGACCGGTGGAGCCGCCGCCCACCCTAGCAGAAGCAGGCCGCGGCGCCTCCCGGGGCTAGATGGGGACCCTCTGGTCCCCACAACCCGAAGGGTGCCATCTCGAAAGTAATGGTCCTGGGTCTGCCGGGGTGCGAGAGATATGCTTTCGGCAATCTCACCTCCGGCAACCAAAGACCCAAGACGGCGTACGTTTTAGTCGGTTCGAGTCCGACATAACCACCTCCACACAAATGATAATTTAGGAAACCGCCATCTAGCGACACCATCCGAGTTGTCTATAACCATTCAAATTACTGCAAAATCAATATAGATTACAGTATCTAAGGTTTTATTCAGTCATATTCAATATATTTAGTGTTTTTTTGATAAGTTAGTTTTTAATAGTAAGAACTGGAATAGATTGCCAAAGCATTGTCGCCATCTACTAACAACGCTTGGAAATAAAAGTTGCCTGCCTGCTTTTGGAAGTTACTGATTGTGCATCTGTATAGAAGAATTTTAGTGGTTAAGGAGTCGGCCTTACGATCGAGAGGTCCCGGGTTCGATCCTGGCCATTACACTACCGACGTGAACCCACTCCTAACACAAGCAATTTAGCTTAGTTGGAGGGGTTAGAGGGAATATTAGTAACTTCGATTCTAATATCCTTAAAAAAAGAAATTACACACCCAAAAAAATAAAATACCAATTAAATTGTCTCTTATTGACGTCAATTTTAATTCTACTTAATCTAAGTTTACCACCGCTTCCAAGGCGCTGGTGGAGAAGAAACGGCGCAACAAACTCCACTGCGGCATTTTTTAGACGTCAATTTACAATATTTATTTTCTTAAAGCTAAATGTGGACGAATGTACATTTCGCGTCTGGATAAACAATACATCACAACAAGTATATAAAACACTTTATAATTGAATGCCTAATGTATGTATATATGTTCTTCCAGTGCGGCGTCTAACAGATGGCAGTATGTCAGATGGTGGTTCCTCGGCCACGTCCAGTGGACAACACCTCACTCGAGACGAGAAACGGGCGAAGGCGCTAGGTGTGTGTTAGTGAACTCATATATACTATACTACTCTTAACTTAACCTCCTCTAAGGCGTCCCAACTCAATTGGGTATTCTACTGACTAAAGTAAAACCAACGAAGCGAGAGAAAAAAGGTAAACAAAGATTTCAGCGGTTCCAAACATTTTTATTCGAAAATTATTACGTATCACTTCAAGCGCATTCGAGATAGGAATGAAATTGCTCATAAGATGGTGGATCTGAAATTTAGAACCGCTGTGCTGACAGCTTTCCTGTACTATGAAACACGCAACGACAGCTGTCGCTCGGCCATTGTCGCGTACGTGTGACATGTGCGACAAGGACAGAGAAAATAATCGCTAGTTATCGCAACGTAACTCAGTAATGGTCGCTTTGTTTACCTTTTTACTTTCGTCTTGTTGGCTTTACTTTATTCAAATTAGTTACTTTTTACTAAACGTCAAGATGATGAGGTAACTTGTATGAAAAAAGTTTTAGTAACGTTATAAAACTTAATAGTCAAATCAGTTTATACAAAAAATTGATTGCATAAAAAAGTTCCCGCGGCTCCGCCCGCGTGGGTGTCGGTTATCGCGACCAAACATAGCCTATGTCCTTTCTCATGGTCTAATCTACCCCTATACCAAACTTCATCAAAATTCGTTCAGTTTTAGGTTTAGGCGTGAAAGCGTAACATACAGACATACAGACATACCGACATACAGACATACAGACATACAGACATACAGACATACAGACATACAGGCATACAGACATACAGACATACAGACATACAGACATACAGACATACAGACATACAGACATACAGACATACAGACATACAGACATACAGACATACAGACATACAGACATACAGACATACAGACATACAGACATACAGACTTACAGACATACAGACATACAGACATACAGACATACAGACATACAGACATACAGACATACAGACAGACAGACAGACAGATACTTTCGCATTTATAATATTAGTATGGAAATATGGATTCGCCTCGTTGTCGTCCGTCCTATAAATTTTCCAAATTAACTACCGTCTAATATCAGATCATAACATAAAAATGCTATTTTCTTTCACAGGCATACCTTTAGAAGTGCACGATATAATCAACTTGCCTATGGATGAATTCAATGAACGACTGTCTAAACATGACCTGAGCGAGGCGCAGTTGTCCCTCATAAGGGACATCAGGCGGCGGGGGAAGAATAAGGTACAGTACCTATTGTGTCGGAGGAAGAACATAAGTATCACCACCCCGTCTCATCCGAAGGGTGTCGTAAGAGGCGACTGACGGAACAATACGCAGACGATATCACTGCGAGAGAAGGAACACTCGGAATTGAACTCTAGCCACCCGTCTGGCCACATGGAGACAGTAGGCTAAAGCCTGCCAACATTGGGAGAGGCAGGCATTGTCCAGCAGTGTACTGTGATAAGCTAATTGATTGATTGACCTATTAATGATGTAAACTGATTTCTATATCCAACTAAAGGCGGCCGGTCGGGTCCGGACTAGACTCCAGGCACGGGCGAACCGGACGTCGGAGGTCGCACAACGACCTCCGACGTCCGTGAGCGCTGGCCTGGGGGTGACCGGTGGAGCCGCCTGTCACCCTAGCAGAAGCAGGCCGCGGCGCAAAGTGCGCCTCCCCGTACCCAGGGCTAGATGGGGACACTAAGGTCCCCACAACCCGAAGGCGGCCATCTCGAAAGAGATGGTCCTGGGTCTGCCGGGGTGCGAGAGATATGATTTCGGCAATCTCACCTCCGTCAATCAAAGACCCAAGATGGGTACGTTTTAGTCGGTTCGAGTCCGACATAACCACCTCCACTTGCTCCGGGGGGGTGGTATCCGTGGGGATTTATCGCATGTTAAAAAGGAATATATCCTTGCATTATTCCCAGGCGCCTCTGAGGCTTTCAACTTGGGAGACCAGGGTCAGTTTTTCCAGTCTTAACTGCGAAGTGGTCGATACCTTCTAATAACCATGTTATTCATATCCAGGTGGCTGCCCAAAACTGCCGCAAACGCAAACTGGATCAGATCACATCCCTCGCCGATGAGGTCCGCACAGTTAGGGACCGCAAGCAGAGGACGCAGAGGGACCACTCCTCACTGCTGGCGGAGCGGCAACGCGTCAAGGAGCGGTTTGCAGCGCTCTACAGACACGTGTTCCAGGTGAGACAGCTGGCTCCTTGTAGCTCGAGGTAGAGACAGAGGATGCAGAGGGACTACTGCTCACGTTCTGACGTTCTTTAGTAAAATATAAGACCAACAACTAACCTAACCCCATTATCAACAGAACCTCCGCGACCCAGAAGGCAGGCCCGTCTCTTCCCAACACTACTCCTTGCAGCAGGCAGCCGATGGGAACGTCGTGCTGGTCCCCAAGATGCCCCAACACCAAGGTAAGACCACCTTTAGTTATCATCATCCTCTGGATTTCAGTAAGACCCTGAAATAAAAATATCATTAATTCTGTAAATACCATTAAAAATGCACTTACAATAATATTAAGAAAATTATTAAAGACTATTTATACTGTAGATTGATGGCGCTTGGTGGAATCTGCTACACATATTGAATAACACACTTGTACTTTTCCACTGAGTTTATTTCTAGACCTGACCGGTTTCGCCTTACGGCATTCACAAAGACTATTTTAGCAAATTGACCACCAGTTCGAAACGCGGTCCAGACCTGAGAAAACTCCCGCAAGAGACTCAGTCGGCATTTTTTTGGTCTATTTACAAACATTTACTACTTAGATTCTGCCAAGTTTCAAATACTGTCATACCAATTACACATAAAAAAACCATTAAATTTTAAACATAATATATATAGACTTAAAGTCTAAAATTTAACTAGAAAGAGTTTGTTACATTTTTTCGTTGACTCTACAAGATACCATTTAAGTTAAGACCTTAAGAACATAACAGTAAAGTCTAAAATAAATAAATATTAAATAATCTTCTCTCTCTTTCTAGATCACCCAATGAACCGCACAGACGACGACATTGACAGGAAAGCGAAGCACTACGACCAGTGACACACAGCACCGTACCACACGTTCCCGAGATGGTAGCGACCACACACACAAACAAACAAGACTTTAAACGCAATAATAATTGTATACAAAACAAAATAAATGACACTTGCAAATAAAAAATACCGTTTTTACACAATCTGACAGCTGTCACTATCGATTTTGACAGCTCTCGCCGAACTGTCAAAACGTATTTTGACGTTTGTTGTGACACCGCTTTAAAAATAATGTGTAATGTTTACAATCTTTCTTGTAATGTAGGTTTTTGATCTGTCAAAATATAATTTGAACAATTTAGGTAACTTGAAACATTTCGAACATTGATTACGGCTTTAGAACACATCGAGTTTTCAAATGCTCCTTTTTTAAGTCGGTTAAAGAGCTATTTTACCCTCATTTTGCCGCCATAGCTCGCTTTTACCGCCCTGAAGGTCAATGACCGAAGCTATATAAAAAATATATATTATTTGTGATACAAAAATATAATTCCATTTTTACTTAGTTTTGTGATTAGTGATTTAAAAATTGTGTGTTTAGGCGCGTTTTTGTAGCAAAAATTAGTTTTTGCTATCTTTTTTTTTACAAAAATACGCTTTTTTTATTTTCGAAAAATAACTAAAAATTGTTTCCAAAACTATAAAAAGAAACGAATATTTACCACAAACGACTGATATCATAAATACCATAGATTATATAAAAAAGTAAAAAAAAAACACTTGATGTCTATGACATCGTAATGTTGCAATAAGTAATTTTAGACGTTTTTTGTAAAAATACCTTTTGTTTTTTTCATTAAGTTTTTTATTTATCTTTTAATATTTAATAGATAATATTAAAAAAAATGTAGTTCAATTTAGCGAAATTCATTCACAAGTATAGAAAAGTTTCTCATTTCACTGCGTGTACTGATGACATAGCATTGTTACAATCTGATACATTTATGTACAGGTAAAACTAGGTTTAATTTCAGTCGGTTACCCCCTTAACAGTAGGGGTAACTCTCTGAACCCGGGTAAGTTTCTAAGCGGGGGTAAGTTTGGCGATTAAGTCATAGTATGCGAGAGTTTAGCGTTACATATTACCATAGGCGTTTATATGCAATCTAAATCATATACCTGAAAACATGTATAATTCTTTAAACCTCTAAATTTCAAGATTAAATGGTTATAACTATTTCCATAATAGAACAGATGAGGTATGAAACTTAGGAATGGGTGTCGCGGGATCGACCCCCATCCAGTGTTAAAAAACTTGTACAATTCGTACACAAAAATACGTCTCTATACCGTTGCTATTTAAAAAGTGTTTCATCTGAAGTTAAAACAGAAAATTTCAACTCCGTAGGATAAGAAAAAGTGGTTATAATCCAGCATACAAGATACAAATGTTGCAAGTAAAAAAAACTTTGTCAATGAAAGAAAAAAAATACTATTGAATCAATTTCGCTAAGTATTATTAATTAGCTTTACACATAACTACTTTTTGTGTATAACAGTTTGGAGTATTAAAAAAAAAACAATATTTGTCAAAATTTACAAATTTTTGTAAAATACTTTCCCCATTGATATTTTCATAAAAACTCCGATTCCATATTATAGGGGTATATTTCAGAATATGTTTGTCAAAGGGCAGGCACCCTATTACCGTCAACAGGCAAATTCAATTGTCAAATTAGTAAATTTTGATAGATATTATAAATAAGTCTTTCACCAACTCAAGTACATATATATTTTGAATACAAGTACAAAAAAAAATTGAATCAACTAAAATAAATCTATTGTATAAAAAATACATCTGTAAGTCCGTTGTGGTTACACATGACTAAAGTCGCCCATCAGTTTCTATACCTTCGCGAACTGTGCTTAACCTGTGTGTAATCACAACGATTAATATATATAGTTGTTTCTTTAAGATTCTCAATATTCGATTGACGTTTTTACTAAATCACGCTATCAAAGTTCTTTTATAGCAAAATGAGTTAGATACGTTATACTATTGCGATGTGAAAAAGTGTATTATTTATTATACAGTAGTTGACAATTATAGTCCGCGTTGTCAATCAATTAACCTATAACAGTCCACTGCTGAACATCCTATCCCAATGTTGGAAGGATTTGGCCATTTGGGTTTAATTTCAAGTTTTCTGTTAATCGCCTCTTACTACACCCTTTCGGATGAGATGGGATGATACTTATATTTTTTCTCCATCACCACACAGCTAAACAGCCTGGTTTTGAATGTATTTAAGCGAAAATACCTTATCTAACTCATTTTATAATAAAAGATCATCAAGTAAACAAAGGACAATACACAAACTCATATTCATAGACACTTTTGTACTTTTCGATTGACACATGTCAAAGTGACACTGACAGCACATTGATAACTTAATTTTTTTTAAAGGAATCGTCGAATTAAAAATCTTTTAAACAACTATAATCTCAATCTGTATGTTAAGCATATGTTAATATTTATTTTAACAAGGTAGACGAAATAACTAACCGTCGACCACAAACAATAAAAAAAAAACAAGTTCTAGGCTAGAGTCATATAATGTTGGAACAAAAAAAAGTATGACTAGACTCTGGCCAACGAAAAATGGCGCAAAAAGTTGGCGCCAAATTTAAAAAATCAACACGTTGCAACTGAGTATACACCGAAATAACGGAGTCGATACTAGAATCTTTTTCCTATTAGGCATGCATGAAAACTAGCCTTTTAGGGCCGGCGCCCATTATCGGCATCGGCGAGCTTCGGAATTTATTTTGCCAATAATAATAGATCTTATCACTATCATCATAAAATTGAAATTTCAATGGCAATCGTCGACTATCGTCGGCATCGATCGGCATTCTGCAGCGGTATGGTCAACAATTAAAGTTCAATCTTATATCTATAACAATAAGATCTATTGTTACACGACAAATACATATCCTCATGCTTGCCGATGCCGGTACTGGGCGCCGGCCCTTATGGTACATGGCCAGAGTCTAGTCAGTGTTGCAACCTGCTAGTTTTTCAAATATGGCGCTAACTTTTTGCGCCATCTTTCGTTGGCCAGAGTCTAATTATTGTTCAGAAGAAATTACGTTTTCAGGAGTTTTCAAATTTCATTTTTCGAAATATATGTTTCAGTGGTCAACTTAATAAAAACATACAATACTACCTGTAAATATTATAAACAAAAACTAAAAAAATAACAACTTGTTGTCTTTGAAAAGAAAACAAAAAAACTATGGTGCGTATTTTTTTTTATAAAATTGTAGCGCATAGACTACCCGCTTTTTTTAAATAAATATATTTATTCGATTAGGGTGAAGCGGTTATCGGCATCTTATTTATTTCGTATTTAATTTAAATGCCTTTAAGCCGTTAAGTATTATGATAGAAAATGATTTTGTTAATATTTTTATATACCAATTTCTTATATAACATTTAATATAACACTCAATAAGATCATCAGAAGGTTGTGTTGTTATGTGACGTCTCTGGTGTTGTTCCCATCAGGTGGGCAGTGTGCTTGTCTACCACCTAGTAGTAAAATTACTATTTCGTTCCAGACAAGTGTATACAAAGAAATCAGTTTAGTAGTATACAAAGAAAAAATAATTTATTCCATCTTTTCTTGGCTCTGCCAGATACATAACAGCTACTACAGCCATATAACTGGCTATGCGCTCTGGCTTCGCCCGGATACAATAATTAGAGTAACTACATACGGTGCAGAGTATACCTGCTAGAACCAAGCGTTTCAGTGACTCGTTCCTATGCCACACCACTAAGACCTGGAACTCCCTGCCAGCTCACGTGTTTCCTTCTTCTTACAGTCCCGGGTCCGTTAAGCGGGGCGTGAAAAGGAATCTAATGAGGCCGTCAAGCTGAGTGCCACCACTGTTAACATGGTAAATGTTTACGATGGTGACCCTCTTTCCGAGACTTTGCCTTTAGCTTAACATCAGGCGAGGAGAAGTCAAATTGACGAATCCTGTATAAAAAAAAACAAAAAAAAAAAACGAAGACAACAAAGAAAGAATTATCCCATTTCGTGCAGTCGTTCGGAAGTTATACGAAAATACATTTCAGTGATTAATTTTTATATCAATGTGTATAAGTTATTGGTATTAAAAAAAATTAACTTAAATTAAATTAGGTCAGCGGGTTTTGCATTTAACTTAAGTAAATACTTACAGAGCTATACGACGAAGGCTGTGGGTTACTTTAATGCTAGAAATTTATACACAATTGTTAGTCCAGACCCCGTACCATGAACTCTTAAAACAGACCAATATTTGCACGACTGTCATAACACCAACTGCATAAATAACTTTGTAATCCCATATAAATATATAGGAGTACAAAATTAGATTTACAGTTGGTAGCGCTGCGATATATAGTCTTATGGAAACTCTTTTAAGGCTTTTTTTATTCTCATCATAATCAAGTCATTTCTAGACGAGCCTAAAGTTTCTCTTAATTTTATATGCTGTATATGAATTGGGGTAATTTCGAAAAGGGGGTAAAATTGAAAAGTATAATTAAAAATACTGCATAATATTGCCGACGTACGCGCTCGTAATTCTAACATTTAGAAATACAAAGCGAGTAATGTATGAATTATACTTTTCATCGTTACCCCACTTCCAAATTTACCCCACAATGAACTACACTAGACATGGCTAACAATTGTGTTTACTACTCTATAATTTATAGCTTGGTTTGATTGGCCTACGATTTGTGTTATAAGAACAAGATATCGTTTATCGATATTATAATGACCGGCAAATAACTTTACAATCTCTAAGCAAACCTTTTTAAGTGAAAATTGAACCAATCACGGATTGCATTAAACGAATTTCGGTCTAAAAAGGCTTTTTTGATTGATCCAATTTCAAAAATTTCCTATTTTTATGTTAAATATTTGCCGGCTTATATTAGCTACTATCAGGTATACAAAGAGGTGGATTTGTGAGCCAACGTATCAAACGATTCGTATAGATTATATATCGCTTACCAGCATATTTAGACAATAGGAATATTGAATCATGGATTTTTATGCACTTTTTCATTGTAAGAAAATTTCAAAAATATCCCTTTTTTTGTTTAAACCGAAAAATGTTTTCTGAATAAATGTTCTTATGATGTAAAGTTTTTTTCTGTTGTCCTACGGAGTTTCTTGCATAATTAAAAATAAATATGCAAGAAAGTCCTAATATTGTTCATTTTCGTTTATTCCAAATTAAATTAAAAATCCTTTTCATATTCCTAAAACTGTTTTAGACGACTATTGTTCAAACTTATGCCGTTTTTTTTATTTTGTAATAATCACAGTTGCATGCAAGATTATGCAAGAACGCAAGATCGTTTGCAACTTGTTTCTTGCATGCTCTTGCGTTAGATGCAAGAAAATGTAAATAGCAATTTGTGTATTTCTGTACGCGAGAAAATTTGTTGTAATATAATTAGGCTAGTGTATTTTTTATTTTTAACTTTAGGGTATCTTATGTAAGGTAACATAGTTGTTTAAGAAATAATATAAAAAAGTGAAATTTTAATTGTGTTTTATTTTATACCATTATTTTATGACATTTATTTTATGCTATCCGCGTGGTGACAAAGAAAGAATACAAGTATCACCACCCCATCTCATCCGAAGGGTGTCGTTAAAGGCAGCTAACGGAACAATACGCAGACGATATCACTGCGAGAGAAGGAACACTCGACATAAAACCCTGTACCAACCCGTCTAGCCAGCGCACAGTGTCGCGTCTCTTTATCATAAATCATTTTTTTTGAAATTGTGATATGGCAATCCAATCATAGATAAATTCTGCATTTGATGAGGATAGTTTTATATTTTTTATTTCAATAAATAATAAGCAGTTGAAATCAGACATTGTGTACTACGTGAGTTCGACAAATGGAAGTGCGATTAACGTTTGTGTGACAAAACTGTCCATTACCCATACCACTAAGCTACCGTAGATTATATTTTTAAAGCTGTATTTAATGTATGCTATGTACACTGTAATTGTTGTCATGTATCGGAAATATTACCTACCACTAAAATTGCGTAAAATTGTGTCAATACATACTGGGTGATTTTATAGTTTAAAAAAATAAAAAATAAAGGTGATTTTATAGTCGCTTCGTTTCGGATAAAAAGAATTTGGGCACAGTTTCGAAAGCAAAATCATCTGGAAGTATTAATATGGCGACCAATATAATACCAATAGAATAAAACCACCATAAATTTTTCCTTTCACTTGAACATTATTCCCATACATTTACAAAAAAAAACTATTGCAAAATTAATACTTCCAAATGATTTCGCTATCGAAACTGTGCCCCAACTCTTTTTATCCGAAACGACTATAAAATCACCCTGTATAATGTGGTTGTACTTTTTATAATAAATAAATCAATAAATAAAAAGGTGATGTCTCTCTGCTCTTCAAAGGTCCTACTAATAACTGTACCTGGGACCACCAGGCCATTGGCCCCGCTCCAGCGCCTCCTTGCGCCATATAAATAGAGACGCAAGGGCTCTCGCTTCCAGGTCCCATGGAGGCTAGGAGACATGCCGCCTCACCTGAGATCGTGTGGTATCCCCTTATCACCCTGACGGCCATCGCCCTCTGTGGGCTCAGCAATCGAGCCGTCAGGTTCTCTGCCCACACGGGGGCCCCGTATAGGGCCTTACTTCGCACGATCCCTAGGTACAGTCTCTTGCAGGGAGCGTTGGGTCCCCTGATGTTGAGCATAAGCCGCGCGAGTGCGGCTGACGTCCCCCTCAGTTTTGGGCCCAAACTTCGGAAGTTATGTCCGAAATTCCACCGGCCATCGAGTACGAGCCCCAGATACTTCATCGAGGGCTCAATGCCGATGCTGATGCCCCCTACCTGTAGGCTGGATCCCGCAGGTGGCCCCATCCGAGGTCCGTGGAAGCACAGAGCCTCGGACTTGTGAAGGGCGACCTCGAGACCCAGCCGCCGTATACGACCCACGACTTGAGCAACCCCTGCCGTGGCCTTTAGTGCTGCGTCTGGTTGCGCTGCTCCCCGCGCCGTAACGAGGGTGTCATCGGCGTAACATGTTACGCTGACCCCTCTGAGCAACGGACCACGCAGCACCCAATCGTAGCCGATGTTCCACAGGAGCGGCCCTAATACCGATCCCTGTGGAACACCGCACGACACATCTCGCCGTCCCGGCCCTAGCCAGCTCGGGTATGTGATGGCCCTCTCGGAGAGATAGGATATTGTATTTGCCGATAACTTATTAAAAAAAAATTATGTTACTCGTGTACATGCATCATAATGCCTGCAGTAGAACACTCGAATACATTTTTAACATTTATGAACATATGCTCCACTGCACCCCTGAGGGGAACCATGGGGAATACCAATTTTACCCGTTCTACCACCAGTGGCATAAACCAGGGGTACAGTGGAGCAGAAACCCCGATACACGTAGACGTGAGCAAGCGATATACATAGAGGCAGACCTAAAGACATCAGAAACTTGAGGGAATTTCACACTCGTAAAACTTCCAGACAGCACACAAATCACGTTCTAATGACTGTGATGCTGCTAACTTCAAATTTTTGCCTATCAGCCATCAGGTCGAATAATACACAAAAATAATGCACAATAAAAATATTTTAGATCCGAGTAGGTAGTCGAAAATACTTAGATGTAGATATAGGTGATACACAGTAAAAACTTTTTATGATAACTAATTATTTCGTGTTAATTTTAATCAAATAAAAGTATTTATGTTTAATATTATTAAATATAATAAATAATATAATAAAATTTAGGCGTCGACATTTCAAGTGACGTTCAGTACCGCAGTCATTTAGAGGACAAGGTCAAGCTGGCATCAAAGAGTTCTTAACAGGGCGAAGCAGTACTTCACTGCGGGGCAGCGACTCCTTTTTTATAAGGCACAGGTTCGGACCCACATGGAGTACTGCTGTCATCTTTTTGCCGGAGCGCGCGCACGCCAGCTTAACCCTTTCGACTCGGTGCAAAGACGTGCGTTGAGGCTCGTCGACAGTCCCGTACTCGCAGGCGATGTGGAACTTCTCAGCCTCAGAAGGGATTTTGCCTTAATGTGTGTTTTCTACCGCCTATGTAATGATCTGTGCTCAGATGAATTATTTGACATGATGCCGACAGCTACATTCTATCATCGCACCGCTCGCCATAGACAGGGAATTCATCCCCACACATTGCATCCAAATACGGTGCGCACCGTGCGGTATGAAAAGAACTTCATCCCACGCACGCTCAAGCTGTGGAATGAACTGCCTGCCATGGTTTTCCCAAGCGACTACAATATGGGGTTCTTCAAGAGGGGCATTAGAAGCTTTCTTCAGGGTAGGCAGCGCGAGTGTAACGTCCCTGGTGTTGCATACGTCCATAGGCCGCGGTAACCACTTTCCATCAGGTGGGCCGTGTGCTTGTCTGTCTGGTTTAACAAAAAGGCTATACGGGTTTGTCACGCAAACTGGTTCAATTTGTGCTGCCTCCTCTTGCACACGGAATCAGTGGGGTTTGACCCTTACCTATCAATATTATTATAATTTTATGAATGTTTTTTTTTTATAGCATTTATTATGCTAACTTTTAAGTTCGAAAAACATAGGAAAAAATGAAATGCTCAAGTGTTTCCTATGTCCTATGTTTCCTATGTTTTTCGAACTTAAAAGTTAGCATAATAAATGCTATAAAAAAAATTCATTCAAATATTTGGGCGCAGTCATCAAAATTCTATGTTTAAAAATGGTTGAAAAATCATTCATTGTTTCCAACAGTACGTAAGAATGTTGGTAGATGGCTGCACCGTCCCCCTTATAGACGGATATAAGGAAAAGGATAATTTTTTGATTTTATTTACTTTGTAGGTACATACGAATTATCCAAATACTAGCTTTTGCCCGTGACTTCGTCCGCGTTAAGTTCGGAATAGAAAGGTTATATAGGACACACTCTTCCTGTTCCCGCGACCCAGATAAACTCCCTTAAAGTTTCTGTGACCTGGTAGGTACTTCATGCAAATGTATCAGGGTCACAAAAATACTGATCCCGTGACAGTAAAGGTCGAACGGGATGAAAAGTATCCTATGTCCGTCTCCTGGTTCTAAGCTACATCCTCACCAATTTTTAGCCAAATTGGTACAGCCGTTCTTGAGTTTTATATAGTGTAACTAACACGACTTTCTTTTATGTATATATATAGATTAATATAAAAATTGGGGACGCATGTTACCATGCTCTCGGTGCGAGTTTAGATTGAGAACTGATACGATGAATACGTAAAAAGTACGGTTCTCACGGCCCGTTTTATCACAGGCCAGGCCAACAGGCCGTGGGAACCGCCGCATCCGTTGAGGCCCGTTGTCCTCTGTTGTCGCCCGTCCGATCCATCGGGAGTATAGATAATCATTAATTATAATCGTTAAATATAATCGTTTCGCGATGGATGCAAAAATTACTGAACGGTTAATTTTTAATGCGTTTTTTATCTGCGGTAGCCTAGTGGTATGGGTAATGGACCGCTGAGACGAGGTCTCGGGTTCGATCCCAGGTTTACCATGGCACACACCAATGACTTTTCGATGCTTTTCGAAGTTGTGTGTATTTATCGCAGGTTTATAAGTGCCCGGTTAATGGCAATAGGCTCGCCACCTATTACATTGGGACCTAAACATAAACTGGCGAAATTTGGGTGCTAGCACCTCTGCCTACCCCTTCGGGGAATACAGGCGTGAGTTTATGTTATGTTATGTTTTTTTAAGCACACGGCCCACCTGATGGAAAGTGGTTACCGTAGCCTATGGACGTATGCAACACCAGGGGAGTCACTCGTGCTGCCGACCCTGAAGAAATCTTCTAACGGTTCTCGAAGACCTTAGATAAGTGGATTGTAATTTAAATAAAAAACTATAAATTGGAATATCATAGTTTATTAATTAATAATTAGTCTTATTACAATATCATAATAATATTATATGCCAAGATTAAATTTGTTCTTATATCTAGATATAAAATTGATACATAAGTCCACTGCTGGACAAACGCCTCTCGTAATGTACGTCTAAAAATGATACAATAACTATAGATAAATTTATTTTCGCCCTATTTGCTGGCAACAGGAGTCAAAGTGACTTACAATCGTAATACTATCCATACTAATATTATAAATGCGAAAGTAACTCTGTCTGTCTGCCTGTATGTTACGCTTTCACGCCTAAACCTGATTTTGATCAAATTAGGTATAGGGGTAGATTAGACAATGAGAAAGGACATAGGCTATTTTTGGTCGCGATAACCAATATACACGCAAGGGGAGCCGCGGGCAAAAGCTAGTATATAATAAAAAGAAGATTGCTTCAAAAAAACATGACCAAATTTTAATATCGCCTCTAATATCTGATATAATATAACGGGGTTTTTTATATAAAGGACACATCAATTTAACTTCACCTCGCCTGACGGTCAACTGAAGGCAAAGTCATAGGTTATTTTTTTTAATGAATTTTTTTATAGCATTTATTATGCTAACTTTTAAGTTCGAAAAACATTGGAAAAAATGAAATGCTCAAGTGAGACTCGAACTCACGACCTTTCCCTTACAGGGGGACTGCTCTTCCAACTGAGCTATTGAGCCACACTTGAATCATTCCAAATTTTCCTTCTCTTTATATCCGTCTATAAGGGCGACGGTGCAGCCATCTACCAACATTCTTACGAACTGTTGGAAACAATGAATATTTTTTCACCCATTTTTAAACATTGAATTTTGATGACTGCGCCCAAATATTTGAATGAATTTTTTATAGCATTTATTATGCTAACTGTTAAGTTCGAAAAACATTGGAAATAAAAATGAAATGCTCAAGTGAGACTCGAACTCACGACCTCATATTCTCACTTCTTAGAAAAATCTACAGATCATCGAACATATCTCTCAGTCCTAGTGAACCTATTGCTGTTATCTGGACATATTTCTAAGTGCGTATATTTGTGGTACTTTTCACAGTATTTTAAAATGTTTGTCTCAAATGTTCCAATAACTTGATACTAAAGCCAACGAGACGAGAGAAAAAAGGTAAACAAAGCGACCATTACTGAGTTACGTTGCGATAACTAGCGATTATTCTCTGTCGTTGCACATGTCACAAGTACGCGACAATGGCCGAGCGACAGCTGTCGTTGCGTGTTTCGTAGTACAGGAAAGCTGTCAGCACAGTGGTTCTAAACTGTCAGATCCGCCATCTTAAGAGCAATTTCATTCCTGTCTGGAATACGCTTGAAGTGATACGGAATCATTTTCAAATAAAAATGTTTGGAACCGCTGAAACTTTGTTTACCTTTTTTCTCTCGCTTCGTTGGCTTTGTTTTATACTTATATAATATGCGTTATAAATAAACTTATTGATAATATTACTTCTAGAATACTAAAATTTGATGTAAATACGTTTTTATGCTTCGAGAGATGATACCAAAAATGTGGGAACGCAAAGTGTAGGGGGCTTAAATTGAAACAACGCATACATAAATATGAACCATTTCAAGGCTGTACACAAAAAAAAAAAAACAAAAAAAAATTAGGTATTCTACTGACCAGTCAAATAAGTTACTTTTTACTAAACGTCGAAACGATAAGTTTTAAAGCAACTTGTATGAAAAAAGATTTAGTGACGTCATAAAATGTAATAGTCAAATCAGTTACTATTATAGGTTGGGTGGATGATTAAAAATAAATAAAAACTATATATAAATAAATAATAACATGTTTCAATCTTTTAAACAGCAGTCGGGTTTTATATTTTCACCCGAATACGGCGAAGCCAAAAGAGAGTTATGATTTTGTTTTTGTATGTATGTATGTCTGTGCCTCATAGCTCCTCAACTACTCATTAGAACTGGATAAATGAGGTATCGTTACAAGCGGCTAGATCGTCCGATGGTTATTGGCTATATGACGTGTCACTCATCTTGTGTGGCGCCCTCTAGCGCTCATAGAGTGCTGTATTAAAAAATTGAGATAAATATACCATATAGGTTTTAGCTTCAAACTTATTTTTTATTAATTTTGAAGTTCCAACGGTTCGTAAGAAAGTTGGTAGATGGCTCCACAGTCACCCTTAAAAACGGATATAAAGAGAAGGGAAATTTGAAGTGATTCAGGTGTGGCTCAATAGCTCAGTTGGAAGAGCATTCCCCCTGTAAGGCAAAGGTCGTAGGTTCAAGTCCCACTTGAGCGCTTCATTTTTCCCGATGTCATGTTCAGCTTGTAAATGGCATATAACATATATGGTTCAAGTTGAGGCCCCTACGGTATAGTGGTGAGGGTTCCTCGTAATCCGATTTCTACCGGCTTCCCTTTGCATAGAAGGTCACCAATGCTACGGTCTATGTTCCCGGTGTATTGTGGATTATCTAGTGTATATGTTGTGGTGCATTAGGCGGGGGGAAGCACCGCACGTGTTCGACTCCTGCCCTTTCGTCATCGGCCGCTAGGTGGCGTGCCAGTACGTAGAAGATCTGGCAGTTGAGGACCTGGAACCGACGGATGCGGTCCACCATACGTTTGAGAGGCTGCAAGAGACAAAATGTATATTTCATAGCCTTTTTTTTATAATATCGTGCGAAAAATCTCCACGGAGCCGGTGGAGGTGGTTATGTCGGACTCGAACCGACTAAAACGCACGCCGTCTTGGGTCCTTGGTTGCCGGAGGTGAGATTGCCGAAAGCATATCTCTCGCACCCCGACAGACCCAGGACCATTTCTTTCGAGATGACCCCCTTCGGGTTGTGGGGACCTCGGTGTCCCGACAGAGGTTATTGTGCCATCTAATACTAGATAACACTGATGTACGACATGTTGCACAACATTGTTGCGCAACAAATACGCGCACAATAGCCAAACTTTGTGGACGGTCTGCCGGGGTGCGAGAGATGTGCTTTCGGCAATCTCACCTCCGGCAACCAAGGACCCAAGACGGCATGCTTCACCGGTTCCATGGGGGTGGTATCCGTGGGGATATTTCGAAAAAAAGGTTTGTGGACGACAGAGGTCATTGAGCCATCGAATACTAGGTAACATTGATGCGCGACATGTTGCACAATATCGTTGCACACGTGGACAATCGCGAAACTTTATTGTCATTCCACTATCGAACGTATAACAAGGCACAATAACTAGGAACATCTTGTGCAACGTTGCCAGACATGTTGAGCATCACATGTAGTACACTTATATCTACTCAAAGCTAATACTCACGATTCCCTTAACCAGCTCATCCTTCCCATCAACCCTCTGCACCCTCAGGATATGGTAACAGAAGTCCAGAGCCTCGAACCTCCTCTGCTGACCGAGGAGTGCTATGATGGTACACCCCGCCCAGTGCAGACCCTCGCCGAACAGTTCTTCGACGGTGAATTGGGTGTCGCCGACGGGGATGCAGTAAAGGAACTGGAGAGCGGACCAGAGTCTGTGGGAAGAGAATGAGTTTGTTAGGTGTTATTTGGGTGAGTGTGTGAGTAGAGTGTTGATGAGTAGGTGTGTGTGGGTATGTTATAAGTGTGTTTGCTCACACACTTGGAGATCTTACAGTACTTAAAGTGGTAGAAGAGGCACCGCACCGCAGGAGAGGAGTACTTAAGGTAGTGGACCTTGTGTGTGTGCGTGAGTGAGTGAGTGAGTGTGTGTGTGAGTGTCTGGGAGTGTGAGTGTGTGTGTGCGTGCGTGCGTGCGTGCGTGTGTGTGTGTGTGTGTGTGTGTGTGTGTGTGTGTGTGTGTGTGTGTGTGTGTGTGTGTGTGTGTGTGTGTGAGTGCGTGAGTGTATTTCTTGTGTGTGTACGCGACCTGTGGAACTCGTGCGTGTCGTCAGTATGCAGAGGCGCGTGATGGTGCGGAGCGGGAGGCGCGGGCCAGGGCGCGGCCGCCAGGCAGCCCCGCAGGCGGCGCAGCACCACGGAGAACAGCGACAGGCCGCAGCACAGGCGCTCGCGGGTCAGCAGGTCACCCTCGCGGGACAACTGGCCTTGCTGCGGACAACACATAATAATATATAAAACCTTAGAACGTTATGCTGGCAATACACCTAGACGGGTACTACTGCTGACGTCTTCCCAATGAACACTAATGCGTCGTCAGACGTGTGGACACACCGCACTCGCTCGCACTGAAACCCTTTGAACTGTGCCACAAAAACTGACAACTACAAAAATACAAGAGATGAGCAAAGTACCCCCTCTACACGTCGGCAGACGCCTCTGCCGATGACGTCCACAGGTGCATCTGTCTAGGTGTAGTGCCAGCTATAGTTGCGAGACAAACGAGATATTGGTGCAAGCGTATTTCATCCATCCATATATTAATGTCTGTAAATCCTCGAAGGGGGTAGGCAGGGGTATATTAACACCCACGTGTCGCCAACTATAATTTTCGATCCCACGTAATAGGAGGCGAGCCTATTGCCGCTAAGCGGACACTTCGTCTTGAGCTGTATGTTCACTGTCGGATGGAGAACAACCCTCCCAAGTAGCACAGATAGCTGTATAACTACTCACTTTAAGACTTATTTGAAACTCTGTGCGTATTAAGACGCTTCTAAGAGTACACTGGTGATGCTACAGCTGTATAATAGCGGTCAGTGATATTTAAACAGCTTTAGCTAATTAAAAGCTGTATTAAGGCTGATTAAGACCGACAAAACCACCATTAATACGCTAAGAGTGCTATAAAGGTATGTTTTTAATGACTCTATTCAGTTTCTAACCTTTTCTATTGCCTAAACCGTAGTAAGGCCTGTTTAATGCATAAAATTACGCCAAATGCTGTTTAAGAAGATATTTGTGAACTCCTATTACACTGACTTATTAAAGGGGCACGTGTGAACTATTTTAAAGTGAATAGCTGTATAATGGACGATATGTGGCCCATATTACAGCTTATACCTGAATATGTCTACCGCTAATCAGCCTTTATACTGCAATTGATAGTATTTGCATAATGGCTATTTAAACATTCACTAGATGCCTCGCAGCTGCTTAGAGACTCACTAGTATATAGAATTAACGGCTTCTACTTTATAATGGTTCACATAAGTACCTTAAATTCGACGTTATCTGAATAAAAGTAATATATGTGGTACTGTAATCAGTCAGTGGAACTAAGTTGAGACCATATCCAACGTATTTTTATTTGCTATATATTAAAATGAATTCGCTTAATTCGTGGAAATTGAAAGCAAGAACAGGAGGCATTAGAAGAAAGAAAAATACCGCTTTGACAATTTTGTAATGGAAGTCCATGCGGTGGTTTTAGATTTAATACTAGGGACCCCTAAAGATTCGTTATAATAACTGTTTAATTGTTCACATCATGGCTAAAGGTAGAGCTTGTGAATAATTAAAAGTGAAGAAAACAGCTTATAGCTGTATACAGTTCACATGTGTAATATTATTCAGTTTTTTAGTAGAATAACAGCGCACTAGTGAACTATTAGACAGCCTGTTGTAGAATATAAGAGTTTTAACTATTCACGTTACTGTTTAACATAAATCCACCATTTTATTTTATAACCTAAACATATTCTGACTGAATTTTCAACCTTTACGATGTTTTGTGCAAGAAATAAAATGTATTGCATTAGTTTTTACTTCCTAATATCATAATAATAACTTTTTATCTTATAATTCTTTTCAAAGCACTACAAATTATTTAGTCATAGTGTACATCACAGCTTATTTATATCACAAAACTAATTTAAAACAAAATATTTTCATGGCGCACTAAAATTTTCTTAGATAATATATATGTATAATGTCAGTAAAATTAAATTCCCAATCATTTTTCCTTTATTAATATGTAAATCAATGTACTTAACAGGGATATGAATATATTATCCACCATTAATTTCGTTTCCAATATTCACTTCACGTAACAAAGTGCAATATTGCATGTTCATTAATACACAGGCCGCAATTAAGTAGCGTTTCGCGGTTTAAAATATGTATAGAGCGCGCATTACAGACATATTTTCTGAATAAAGAGTAACTTGTGATCTCTTAGTCAGTCGGATTTCAGCGCAAAGTACTGTCGATACCCTTTATAACACTGTTACATTTCTGCTACACAGCTCATAAGCAGCTATGTGAACTTGAGGCTATATAATTTGTGCTGTTACCCTTTATAACACTGTTAAGTTGCTGCTACACAGCTCTTAAGCAGCTATGTGAACCGAAGGCTGAATAATTTTGTGCCCATTTAAGAGGTATAAGAGCTGTGTAAGGTCGTATACAGACTTAATGCAGCTTCCTTATTTGGCTTTAAGCGTTTTGGAAATCCGTTATTTGGCTATTAAGCAGCCTCGTGTGCTACTTGGGAAGAAGTGCCAAATAAGGAAGCTGCATTAAGTCTGTATACGACCTTATTCAGCTCTTATAACTCTTAAATGGGCACAAATTTATTCAGCCTTGGGTTCACATAGCTGCTTAAGAGCTGTGTAGCAGCAACTTAACAGTGTTATCAAGGGTAACAGCACAAATTATTTAGCCTCAAGTTCACATAGCTGCTTATGAGCTGTGTAGCAGAAATGTAACAGTGTTATAAAGGGTATCGACAGTACTTTGCGCTGAAATCCGACTGACTAAGAGATCACAAGTTACTCTTTATTCAGAAAATATGTCTGTAATGCGCGCTCTATACATATTGTAAACCGCGAAACGCTACTTAATTGCGGCCTGTGTAAAATTAATGAACATGCAATACTGGGTTTAAGCAATTTACCGGTGCTTCTAGCTGCCTTGATGGACATTGCACTTTGTTACGTGAAGTGAATATTGTAAACGAAATTAATGGTGGATAATATATTCATATCCCTGATAAGTACATTGTTTTACATAGTAATAAAGGAAAAATGATTGGGAATTTAATTTTACTGACATTATACATATATATTATCTAAGAAAATTTTAATGCGCCATGAAAATATTTTGTTTTTAATTAGTTTAGTGATATAAATAAGCTGTGATGTAAACTATGACAAAAAAAATTGTAGTGCTTTGAAAAGAATTATAAGATAAAATGTTATTATTATGATATTAGGAAGTAAAAACTAGTGCAATACATTTTATTTCTTGCACAAAACATCGGAAAGGTTGAAAAATCGATCAGAATATGTTTAGGTTATAAAATAAAATGGTGGATTTATGTTAAACAGTAACGTGAATAGTTAAAACTCTTATATTCTACAACAGGCTGTCTAATAGTTCACTAGTGCGCTGTTATTCTACAAAAAAACTGAATAATATTACACATGTGAACTGTATACAGCTATAAGCTGTTTTCTTTACTTTTAATTGTTCACAAGCTCTACCTTTAGCCATGATGTGAATAATTAAACAGTTATTATACCGACTCTTTAGGGATCCCTAGTATTAAATCTAAAACCACCGCATGGACTTCCATTACAAAATTGTCAAAGCAGTATTATTTAGAACACTATTTTACGCGTGTGCGAACCTTTCAAGTTGGGTAGTAAGATATAGTAATATATAATTAATATATTTATAATTTTTTATTGTATAATTATATTGTACAACAACATAAACGCAATATTTCACCCTAAACATCATCTTCGGAGTTATTCATATTTTGTACGGAACCATCCTGTTTCAAACTATTTGTCAAGCTTTGCGTTACGTCCCGACTTGAAGGTTTTATTTCTTCTACCTTTATAATTCTTTGATACTCTTTCGATAATTTTCTTCTAATGCCTCCTGTTCTTGCTTTCAATTTCCACGAATTACGCGAATTCATTTTAATATATAGCAAATAAAAATACGTTGGATATGGTCTCAACTTAGTTCCACTGACTGATTACAGTACCACATATGTTACTTTTATTCAGATAACGTCGGATTTAAGGTACTTATGTGAACCATTATAAAGTAGAAGCCGTTAATTCTATACACTAGTGAGTCTCTAAGCAGCTGCGAGGCATCTAGTGAATGTTTAAATAGCCGCTATGCAGATACTATCAATTGCAGTATAAAGGCTGATTAGCGGTCGACATATTCAGGTATAAGCTGTAATATGGGCCACATATCGTCCATTATACAGCTATTCACTTCAAAATAGTTCACACGTGCCCCTTTAATAAGTCAGTGTAATAGGAGTTCACAAATATCTTCTTAAACAGCATTTGGCGTAATTTTATGCACTAAACAGGCCTTACTACAGTTTAGGCAATAGAAAAGGTTAGAAGCTGAATAGAGTAATTAAAACATACCTTTATAGCACTCTTAGCGTATTAATGGTGGTTTTGTCGGTCTTAATCAGCCTTAATACAGCTTTTAATTAGCTAAAGCTGTTTAAATATCACTGACCGCTATTATACAACTGTAGCATCACCAGTGTACTCTTAGAAGCGTCTTAATACGCACAGAGTTTCAAATAAGTCTTAAAGTGGGTAGTTATACAGCTATCTGTTCTACTTGGGTTGGGCTACAATCTTAGAACAATCTTAGATCGCAAAATAGATATATTCGTACCTAATTATCGACCCCGAAAACCACGAAAATTATGCCCATTGACATTTTTGAAAATTTCAAGTCCGCCACCTTTGTTCGTTGTAAAATGGTCGTCAAAACCGATTTCAGACAATTGCAGGCAGGCAATCGCACGATGGGAAACTGTGGACTCACAACTGATCGTGTGTAGGCGCAAAACTGTCAGCAGGGAATGGCCGGCAGGCCAGGCTTAGGACTGCAGGCCGCGCGATACGATCTGAAGCTGCAGACTGCGGCTGTTCTCTATTCGACAGTTAACATATACAGCTAATACAAAAAGCCCGGTGGGCGGCAATAGGCTCGCCCCCTATTACGTCGAGGGACCGAAAATAATAATTGGCAAAACGTGGGTGCTAATAAATACACCTCTGCCTACCTCTTGAGGGATTCACAGCTTTTTTGGTATCGAAACTTTTTTTAAAACAAAGTCGGTACAAAAAAGCTGTATTATCCACTTATGACAAGGCCGCATGCTAAGGTGATACCTTCGCCTATTCCGAAAGGTACAAAAGAAACAAAAAGTATAGACCGCCACTAAAGTTTTTTTATGTTTACCCAATTATTAGTTTATCAGCCCAATGACCAAAGAGGTCGCTTTGCTATTCAGCCTTGTCTTCGTGTGAGTATAATAGTCATCAATTTTAAATATCGAACGGCGAAGCTCAATTTCATTGTTAAAAAAAAAATTAAAAAGTTCTTTACTTGATTCTTCTTAATGAAAAAAGGCGAGAATAGAAAACTTTTACTATAAATATTGTTTGTTATTGGGTTTTTTTTATAATTACGTGCTAATTAGGAAAAACATCACAAACTATTAATATACCCGAAAAACACCTGTCCTTAAAGGAGATACCCCACTTTGGGCCTGAGTGTACAGACATCAAACCTACCTCAAAAAATTGGTCTATTTTGTGTTATAATTTTGTTTAGACTTCATTACAATCAGCAATGGCCAAGTGCGACAAAAGTTTAAAAATGTGATTTTCATTAATCAACAAGCTTCGTAAACGTTGAATGTAATACTTAATCCGATCTTCGTAAATGCGCTATGATTATGCTTGCTTTATCGATTCGATTATGAAATTAAATCGATAACTAATAACTATGAATTTAAAATTCGTGGCTTTATTAAATGATTTCAAAATATCTATGTAGCATCTTTATTTTCGTTATTCAGTTTACTAATCAGAAAGACACCTGTCTCTTTCATAATGGAAGTCAAAATATCGATTGTAAATAATCGTAGTGTATTCAAAGTCTATGTAAATAATCGATCATATAAAATTCATAATAATCTGTAATCTGTAACATCATATGTCTGCATATGTCATTTTCACTCCTGTCCTGTCATTGAAAATGTCGCATTCGCTTTCCTTCGGCTCCCTGATATCATTGTGTTTTGCTGCTTTTATTCTGTGAATTGTATATGATTTTCGAACTAATTGATCCTTGCTTGATTACCGGACACCGTTATTTGCTACATTTTTTGACCTTGGCTTTAAAACTGGACTAGACTTTACCACATCGGTTGAAAGCTATCACAATGAGTCTCTGTGTGAATTGTGGAATCGCTACCGATCGGTGCAATATTATAGGCAGACATTTATTGAACGATGCAGTGATACTAGCTTGTATACGTGAATGGGTCGCACCACAAATAGTAAGTACCTATTCGTTATTTCTCGCTCTTTTGAAATTGTTATTATAATTAACGTTAACAAGCTGTGTGATAGCTGCTATAGAATAGAAATTACTACGAGTCTACCTAATCCCGTAGATAATTATACCAATTTTTGTATATGACAATGTATTTTGACTTATATGTGTAACGTTCATGAAGAACTAGCCTATATGACTAATGGAATATTCAGTGCTTATAAATTGATCTCTGTTTAAGGTGAATGCAAATGACATCATTTGCGAATCTTGCTGGATTCAAGCTCAATGTGCATGTTTGGATGAGAACAGACCAGCACAATCACCAGTGGGGCACAGAAAAGTGTGTATTCTGTATGTCATTGAAGTGTGCAGAGAGGTGGATAGGGACCTCCTACAAGAACTGTCAATATCTCAAATGACTTGGATGTTAAGAGGAAAAATAAAGTCCAGGCATATAAGTAGTAGAACTTATTACGTATATATATTAGTTGACAGTTCTTTGAGCGAGAGGAATGCTATATTACAGCATTGCTGTAATTGTTTTGTAGGTAAGAGAACAGTCGGGTGCTGTGCCCACATAATGAGTGTAATATGGTATCTCGGTTGGGCACGGTTCCAAGACAATATAACACCTCCTGCACAGCTTCTTGACAATATTTTAAGAAACTATGATGATGCTTAAAAAGGGGAGGAAAGACCTAAGTCCTAGTGTAAGCATTTCTACAGCCAAATAGGAAGATACCCGGAATAGAGATTACAGTACTTTTTAAAATAAAATAATCTTTAAAATAATGTTGTTTTATTTTATTACCTACTTATATAATTAATTCTATATTACTACAGCAAACAAGTATGTATACAGCCTTGTGGAAAGTGGTAACCGTAGCAAAAGGATGTCATTCAGATGTTGCCGTCTGAAGTGAGGGTAGGGAAGGATTGCTTTACCACCTTTAGAGTAAATGTCAGTTGCATATCATAAAACTAAAAGGTTTAATATTGTGCAACAAAAAAGTAGCTAAAGCATGTCTTTGCTTCGACATATCAGTTTTATTATTTAGCATATAGTTGACCATTCCACATTAATGACTAAAAATATTAATGACCTGCCCTTTTCTATACTAATAAAACCTGCTAACCTACTTACAAATAAAAGCGATACGCGAATAACTTGTGTAGCTATCACACACAACACAACATAAGACGCTGTTTGACCGCATTATTTATTACAACATAACCTAAAAACCTATGAACAATGCTCGATTTAACAAACTTGGCCATTGTGAATCGTCGTGAAAATTAGGCAAACAAAATGTCCTTAGATGGTCTAAATATTGCCTAATTTTCAACCCTGTACATGCGGGCCCAAGATTGTATGAGAGTTGGGGTTGTCCTTTGAAAATTGTTCTCATTTCACTATAAACTTCATAAAATGTTTTATTCTTGTAATGCCGGCTTTTTTACTTACCTCACAATCGAGATGTAAAACATAATAGTTAGCTCGGGTGTAAGCACTTACAGCCCTTGGCTACTAATCTACTATTAGGATCATTTTATTCACAAGTGCAATAAAAAACGTGGTATGATACACGTGTAGCGGTAGCCTAGTGGTATGGGTAATGGACTGCTGAGCCGAGGTCTCGGGTTCGATCCCAGGTTTACCATGGCACACACCAATGACTTTTCGATGCTTTTCGAAGTTATGTGTGTATTTATCGCAGGCTTATAAGTGCCCGGTTAATGGCAATGGGCTCGCCACCTATTACATTGGGACCTAAACATAAACTGGCGAAATGTGGGTGCTAGCACCTCTGCCTATCCCTTCGGGGAATACAGGCGTGAGTTTATGTTATGTTATGATACACGTGTGTATTGTTGTTCGTCACTTTGCAGTTCGTGTCCCAATGACGCCTCAGCGGTAATCACCAACTTTACACACTTGTACCATAATGTACTATTAACACCAGCAATTCCCGACATTAGTGCGATCAACCAAACAAACAGAAAAACTCAACAGTTGACTCTAAATTATAAATAACTCAAAGGTGACTGACATAGTGATCTATCAACGCACAGCCCAAACCACTGGACGGATCGGGCTGAAATTTGGCATGCAGGTAGATGTTATGACGTAGGCATCCGCTAAGAAAGGATTTTTGGAAATTCTGCTACTAAAGGAGTAAAATAAGGTATGAAAGTTTATATGAAAGTCCGTCATTTACAGAGCTAGATGCACTAAATTTCATAAACCTGTGTCTTTTAAGAAATATGAACAGATGTATCAGCGTTTTTCTAAATTTTACTACTAGGAGGGTAAAATAGGTTATAAACTTTTGTATGGAAAGTTCGTCATTTTCAAAGTTAGAAGCATGAAACTCCGTACACCTACGTCTTTTGAGAAATGTTTCCGAACCGACATCCACGCGGGCGAAGCCGCGAGCAAAAGACAGTATAGGTATAATTTCACTCATATATCACTCACCTTGGCGGTGCCATACTTGTCGACATTTTGAACGATCTGCAAAGCCGAATATTTTGCTTCTAGACGCTTCTGTTTCGTCTCCGGCTTCTCTCCCTCTGAAAGAGAAACGATTACGTCACAAGCTGTATTGCACTCTAAGTCAGTCAGTCAGTCAGCGTCAGAAATATCTTGACTACAAAGTCTCAAGACCTTAAAACTAACGTATTAACAGCAAATCAAACCGTTTTATTGATTTAATTTTGACCCTCGAAAAAGAGCCCCGTGGCGTGATTCATCAAATACAGTTAATAAATTTGAATTTGGAACATGCGTATGGATTAAGTATAGTTAGAAAAAATCATGCCAAGAGGTTGCAAACTCTCTGTATAAAAACGTATTAAAAACCACCGAAATTTGCAATTGTATTTAAATAAATAAATAAATAAATAAAAATAAAATGAACAGGCTGTATGGAATATGGCTCAGTTTAAAATTTTAAATTAAGAAAAAAAGTATTTATAATCAGAGTAATTATTTTCTCGTAGTCAATGATAAAAAGTATAGTACCTAACACGTGAAAAAAGAATTCATCTCGGCTCTTGTATCCCTCGATCCGCTCAGGTTTCTATCTAAATCACTCAGTCGCCTCTTACGATACCCTTCGGATGAGATGTGGTGGTGATACTTGTATTCTTCCTCCGTCACCACGTGGATGGAGTCTATATATTAAACCGGTAATTACATATTAAAGCAATACATACCAGCTGCAAATGGCCTCGGCAGAATGTTCTGGAAGGGCGCCGCGTGCAGTAGATCCGTCACTTCCTCTTGGCTGAGAGCCTGGCAACATTGAGACACAATTTTATCACAGGTAACAATGAGTGGGAAGTGACTTGTGACGTAGCTAATGAGAGCAAAAAGACTTGAGTTCAAGTTCAGCTATAATACACAACGAAAGTTAGAATTGGATAAAGCAATGCCAACGAAGCGAAAGAAAAAAGGTAAACCATGTTTCAGCGGTTCCAAACTTTTTTATTTGAAAATTATTACGTATCACTTCAAGCGCATTCCAAACAGGGATGAAATTGCTCATATGATGGCGGGTCTGACAGTTTAAAACAGCTGCTGACAGCATTCCTGTACTACGAAACACGCAACGACAGCTGTCGCTCGGCCATTGTCGCGTACGTGTGACATGTGCGACAAGGACAGAGAAAATAATCGCTAGTTATCGCAACGTAACTCAGTAATGGTTGCTTTGTTTACCTTTTTTCTCTCGTCTCGTTGGCTTTACTTTAGTCTTGTGATAGTAAATCTTACTAATATTATAAGTATGGACGTTTGTTACTCTTTCACATAAAAACGGCTGGAGCGATTTTAATCAAATTTAATATGGAGTTAGCTGACACCCTGGATTAACACATAAGCTAGGTTTGGTCGCGATCACCGATACACGCGGGCGGAGCCACGGCAAAAGACAGTATAATTATAATCAGTCAATTTGTTTGGTAGGTCTGATGTAACAGACAGACAGATTATGACATTAGATATGACTGGCGACTAGCTCTAGCCAGATGGTCTGCATTTTGAACTGCACTTTGACTGCTTTACTGTTTGAATGCATTTAATACAAATGCAATAAAATTACAAATAACCATCGAGTCAGTTTGCAGCCGGTTTCAAAATCAAAAATCATTTATTCTGCATAGACCATTAAATCGGAACTTACAAAAAGTCAATATAATTCGACAAACATCGGAAAAAATGAAACGCTCAAGTGAGACTTGAACTCACGACCTTTCCCTTACAGGGGGAATGCTCTTCCAACTGAGCTATTGAGCTACACCTGATTCATTTCTAATTTTCCTTCACCCTTAAAGACGGATACAAAGAGATTTGAAATGAATCAGGTGTGGCTCAATAGCTCAGTTGGAAGAGCATTCCCCCTGTAAGGGAAAGGTCGTGAGTTCAAGTCTCACTTGAGCGTTTCATTTTTTCCGATGTTTTTCGAACTTTAAAGTTAGCATTAAAAATGCTATACAAAAATCAGTCAAACGTCAATATAAAGTAAATATTAGATTAGCAAATGGACCACCGGTTCGAAACGCGGCTCAAACCTGAGAAGACTCCGACAAGAAACTCAGCGGGCATTTTTTGGTCTATTTACAAAACATTTACTTAGTCTAATACGTATGGTCTAGATACAATGTTTTGCTTGAGTAGCATAGCTGAGCGAACAGCTCATTTCCAAGCTTGTTTATCGTCTAAATATTCTTGGATTTTATAATTGCCTTTCTGGCACAGTTTACTCTTAAATGCATTTTTAAAAAGTTTGCGGATGCACATCAATTGCACACCGACTGCAAGCTAGTATATGGTTAAGATGCAGTTCAAATTCATTTGTCAAATATCATAGCATACCGAATGCTGCACAGTTTTGCAGTCGAACACCTAAATTCGGAATGCAGCTGAAGTCAGTCTCTCTAGCCATAAGTAGTCATAACGCTCTTTTTAACACGCTTGTATTAGCTTCACTTGTAACTATGTATGTAAGAAAATGTTGCAATCTTAATTGGACCCACTTCCCGGTCTTCGATTAGGATGAAATTTTGCACACGCTCTGAGTTCCGATGACAATACATGACTAGCTAAGAAACGTCATTACAAATCCAACATGGCGGTCTCCCCAAGATGGCGGACTGGCTATTTGAAATGTACCCCCATGATATGGGTATCAAATGAAAGGGTTAAAAGCGTGTTTTTTAGTATTTTAAACTATTATTATTTAAATGAATTTTACAGCATTAAGTATGCTAACTATACAAATGGAATAAATAAAGAAAAATAAATCTTCTCGGGCGGGACTCGAAACCGCTGCCTTTCCCTTACAGGGGGAATGCCTTGACCAATGCGGCTACCGAGACACGCCCGATGTGATTAAAATTTCCCTTCTATTTATCCGTTCTTACGGCGACGGTGGAGTCATCTACCGATATTCTTACGAACTATCGGAACCAATGAATGATGTTACAATCATTTTTAAACAGTGATTTTTGATAACTCCACCTTAATACTTGAATGAATTTTACAGCATTAAGTATGCTAATGCTATTATTTATTTTTACGTTAGGTGATAAAACGCACCTGTTCGATGAGCATACAGAACAGTATGATGTTCCCCAGCTCCCTGAAGGCGTGGAACAACTCCGTTCGCGCGTCCGGGTACTGGATGATGTCGGTCAGCTGAGCGTGGTAGTAGCCCAACACGCCTGGGAACAAATACATGTATAAAATAAATAAATATTCCATAACATTCTACACAATGCTATCTAGACCCACGGTAAGCTTAACCAGCTTGTGTTGTTTATTTTTATTTTTTATTTCTTTGGGAAACTTACAGCTAGTGTATAGATTAGCCTGAAATAATAAATAGCTGAAGGCCATTAACAAGTTTCCTCGAGTAACAATGGTTTATACTAGAAAAAAAAAAACAGTAGGTACAGAAATTAAACACTTATATCTATCGTCTTATTAAAATCACTGCAAACAATTAACTTTCGACAAAGAACCTCTTAGCTAGTACATGATTTAAACGGCAAACATTGGTATTGATTGTGCCCAAATTCTTTTTATCCAAAACGACTATAAAGTCACCCAGTATATACGAAAACCCCTAGTAGTACTCCAGGTACATAAGACATTGGCATAAAAAAAAATTGGACCAAAGAAAATCTTAATTTAATAAGCTCAGTTAGATAATGCTCCCAATTCTGTTGTTACATCTCTAAACTTAAATTTCTCTAAAAAAATCTAATTGCATCTCTTTCTTTCATGATCAGATAAAAAAGGACAGATGATTTTATTTAAGTTAAGACCTGGCAAATTAAGACAGCGCCTTGTTGGTGCGTAGTAAGTTAAGTCGCATGTTCGTAGATGTCGACTAAAATTGAAGGGTACCGTCAAGGCGCCGACTTAATTTGACAGGTGTTCACTAAAATAAATCATCTGTCCTTTTCTATCTGATAATGAAGGAAACAGATGCAATTAGAAAATTTTTGAGAATTTTAAGTTTAAAGATGTAACAACAGAATTAGCAGCAATTTATTTTAACCTTTAGGATAATCCTCAATTCTCATAATATTCCGTTAAGGTATACAACTCACCATTAGACCCGTAATCGTACCGCGGCAGCTTACAATGTCTCGGCATGGCGGCCGCCAGCGCCCTCGTGAACTGCGCGATGGTCCCGTGCAGCAGCCCCCTCGCCACGTCCAGGAGCTCCGACACCACCACGGCCACACCCTGGTACCCCAGCAGGCGAACCAGGGCGTGCAAGTGTTGTGCTCCTACGAAACCTGCCCGAAAAATGGTGAGGGGTAAACATTTTTTGGTCCTTCGAGCCGGTTGAATATTGATTTTGGAATTTATTGTATCCGGCTCGAAGGACCAGAAAATTTATTGACACAAACAATATTTATTTTTTATGGTCTAAATTATCATTGTTATTAAAAAAAAATCGTTTGTTCCATGGTTACAATCTAATGAACACATTACTATACGATTTGGTGATATATTATTATTACTTATTTGGTTTTTTTTTACAAAGGACACGTTAACTTGACTTCACCTCGCCTGGTGTTAAGCTAAAGGCATAGTCTCTCTCCTGCCAGCTCACGTGTTTCCTTCTTCCTACAGTCCCGGGTCCTTTAAGCGTGTAAAGGCATCTGATAAAGCCTACTGGTCTACGTTTCAATACATAAATAAACCTATAGCAGTCCACAGCTGGACACTTGGGGTCTCCCAATGTTGGCAGGCTTTGGCCTACGTTGACTTACCATTATACTGTGCGTACTGAGCTGAGTAAGCCAGGGACAGCTGCTTAGAGCCCCACAGTAGCGCGTGGCCGTACTGCTGAGGCTTCTCGCGCGAAACGTTTGCCGCAAACTGTATGCCACGACACTTCACGAATCTAGACAACACATTAGATTGACATAGTGGTTGATATTAAGATTTAAGTGATTTGAGACAAAAGTCGTTTGAGACTTAAGTCATTTTGAGACTTAAGTCGTTTGAGATTTAAGTCATTTGAGGCTTAAGTCATTTGAGACTGAAGTCATTTGAGGATGAACTCATTTGAGACATAATTCATTGGAGACTTAAGTCATTCGAGACTTAAAACTGACTTAAGTCATTTGTGACATAAAACACTTGAGACTTAAGTCATTTGAGTCATAATTCATTACATAAATTATTTTTGACATAAGTCATTCGAGACTTGAGATTCTTACACTTAAGACTTAATACTCTTTTCTTGTCTTTTGAGACTATTAAGTCAGGTGACACAGTGATTGATCATAAATATTTTGCCCTCCCCCGCCACCTTACTACGACTACTCCTGCCAGTGGGGACACCGTTTGACCAGACGGGTGATCAGCCCTTCTATGTGGGGCCATTTCACCCAATTCCCCTGTAACGACTGCCATACATGTTCGTATGGCAACCGGGACCGACAGCTTAACGTAATCTCCGAGGCACGACCAGACCAATGCAAATACTCATATATACATAACATAACATAAACTCACGCCTATATTCCCCGAAGGGGTAGGCAGAGGTGCTAGCACCCACATTTCGCCAGTTTATGTTTAGGTCCCAATGTAATAGGTGGCGAGCCTATTGCCATTAACCGGGCACTTATAAACCTGCGATAAATACACACATAACTTCGAAAAGCATCGAAAAGTCATTGGTGTGTGCCATGGTAAACCTGGGATCGAACCTGAGACCTCGTCTCAGCAGTCCGTTACCCATACCACTAGGCTACCTGATAAAAATATTTGCACTGAGCGGGGATCGAACCCGCGCCTCCTGCGTAGCGGTCGCATTCATTACCGCCACGCCATGGAGGCTACCCTAGTTAATCTTCAGTAAACTAAAGACTATTAACGGCCGTTACCAATAACATACTGGCAGTTAAAGATGGATCGCATCTACGGATAAAGTGCTCGGCTGTTTAAATTCAAAACATAGTAACTCCTATTTCACACTAATTTCGGAAAATAAAATTACAACGTGATGAGCTTTCCCGCAAAAAAATTAGTTACCATGTTTTGAATTTAAACAGCCGATACGTCAAATTTGACTGTTGCGATCTATCTATAACTGTAAGTATGTTATTGGGAGCGGCCATAAGTCATTTGAGACTTACTCTTTAATCAGCCTAGTGGTGTGGGTAATGGACTGCTGAGACGAGGTCTCGGGTTCGATCCCAGGCTTACCATGGCACACACCAATGACTTTTCGATGCTTTTCGAAGTTATGTATGTATTTATCGCAGGTTTATAAGTGCCCATCGTCTCCCCTGGGGGAGCAGCTCAGGGAAGCAGAGGGTCGGAATCCGCCCGGTTAATGGCAATAGGCTCGCCACCTATTACATTGGGGCCTAAACATAAACTGGCGAAATGTGGGTGCTAGCACCTCTGCCTACCCCTTCAAGGAATACAGTAAGTTTATGTTTATGTTATGTCTTTAATCATTAAGTCCCCCCCCCCCCATCCTCCTCTACTAACCTGTCCGTAGCAGCATTATAACAGTAATTCGGCAAGAAATCAAAATTCAGCTCCCAGAACACGTGAAGAGTGATCCTGCCGTACGGAGCCAGGACCCCGTGGTCACTCTCCCGAAGAATAGCCTCGAAGTCATCCAGGGTCAGGTACCGGCTGAGGAGTTTGTGGCAGAGGCGGTTCACGGAGATCAGACCTTCGAGTTCCTGGGATTGATAGGTGGGTGTAAGTATAGGGGTTGGTGAGTGTGTATGTGTATGGATGAGTGTGTGCGTGACTTAGACCATATACAAAGTCTATAGATATCGCAAGCTAGTCGTTCAAACGGCATAAAAATGTGTACTACTTCGGTGTAATTGGGTATTATCCTATAGTTAAAATAAATTATTTGACCGAGCTTATTAAATTAAGAATGGTACAAGTTAAAAGCAAAATTAGAAATTGTGAAAAACCCCACGACAGGTAAAAAATAATATAAAAAGCATAAGCATTATTGAAAAAAGTAAATTCAATAATTCAACAATTTCCTCCAAATAAGTGAGCATTTGCACGACAAATGAAAGTATCAAATGCTTTTCCCAAATATGTTTCTTGATTTGCATCTCTTTCCTACCTAACTATATTTATATTCCTGTTCCTTTCATAACTACTAATCTTGCATCCCTTTCATACTCAACGGTTATGACGTCTTAATCGAATTATACGCATAAATTGTGCTTACATGTTTACACATGTTTGACTGCGTGAGCGTGTGTAGTTATGCGCGAGTGTGAGTACGTGTATGTGCGTGTGTATGTGTGCGTGCATACTCACAACAACTCCAGTAATGTCTCCAGCTTCAAATTTTGCGACTGCAGCGTCCAAAGCCCTATGCATGTCCGCATTAATACGTTGAGCCACCTACAATAAATTAATATTATTATTAACATTTTATTCAATTAACTTGAGTAAGCTACTTATAGTATACAGCTGCCGTTATACCGCACCGTAGGTACACACGGCGTGGCAGGAGAATAGGTAAATAAAGAGAAACAAAGAGCATGACTCGAGAGCGGGCGACCTCCCGCCTTGAGCGTTGGCGGCAGACTGACCAAATCTGATCGATTGATTGGTCGATACTCGGGCACATATAGCTCGAACCATATATCTTGGACCTAAAATTCTTGGATTTTCTTGGATGTATTCTGAGATAGCCCAGGGTGCTACACCGGTGGTCGATCTCACATTCACAAAGCATAGATTATTACAAAACAATCCGCGCAAGTTAGCGCCTTTTATATATCGCGATTTAGGTTAACCAGCGGTTACAGTAGCCATTTACCACCATCGCCAACGCTCATGGAGGTATCTCGCTCGCTTTCGACTCTTTCTTTACCTCGAACCCCCCCACGCCGCGTGTATCATAGAAGCAGTTCAGGGTACACAATCACTGTATAGTACACATACGCCATCTTTTTGACGTCTGTTCATAAAATACGCCGGTAAGTATACTAGTGCGACACTCACCAGTGCGCACAAGTCCACATGGCGGCCGAGTAACGCGACGTGTCGCTGTCGCAGCAGTGACGCGTACCGGCCCGCGCCCGCGCCCGTACTGGCGCCTCTAGCGGCGCACTCCGCACGATATCGCTTGTCTAGCAGCATGCTGGACAGACAAACAACAATTAATAACAACAGGGTGGAAGATTTTCATGCCCCTGGAGGGGAAGTACTCGAAATACTGGAGATAGCTAATTTCAGTCAAAGGAAACATTTCTTTATTTTTAAAAAGAAACAGAACTGCATTCAACGATTTTCGAAAACTCGCTTGTTACACCCGGTAATCGAATCTGATAAACAGTTTGGTTTCACTAAAGGTAGAAACACGACAGATGCAGGAATTGCACTCGTTAAACATATATTTGATGCATGGGAAAAAAAGCAGGATGCCATCGGTATCTTTTGTGATCTATCAAAAGCTTTTGATTGTGTTGATCATAAGACTTTGTTACTAAAATTAGGTTATTATGGTGTTTCGAACGGCTCACTTGGCTTGCTTAAGTCTTACGTCACTAGCAGAGTAGAAAAAGTTAACATTAATGGCACCAATTCATCTGGAGCCCCTTTAGTCATGGGAGTACCCCAGGGCTCGATATTAGGACCCCTTTTGTTCTTGATATATGTAAATAATCTTCCTTACTTCAGTAAAGATTTTTGTGAAATAGTATTATTTGCTGATGACACATCATTAATTTTTAAAACTGATAGACAAACAGTAGTACTTGACGATGTAAATAATACCCTTTCTAAAATTTTGCATTGGTTTACAAGTAACAACTTGCTGCTGAATGCTAAGAAAACTAAATGTGTAAAATTTACTATGCCTAATGTAAGACAGGTTGATGCTAGTATTACATTGAACGATGAATATGTTCAAATAGTCGATACCGCAGTTTTTCTTGGAATAACTATAGATAGTAAACTGCAATGGGGTTCTCATATCACAGCCTTGGCAGGAAGACTTAGCTCAGCTGCCTATGCGGTTAGAAAAATAAGGTCACTAACTGATGAGGAAACGGCACGATTAGTTTATTTTAGCTACTTTCATAGCGTTATGGCTTATGGTCTGATGCTGTGGGGCTCAGCTGGCGATATCGAAACTATTTTCATATTACAGAAACGCGCGATACGAGCAATCTATGGCCTCAGATCCCGTGACTCGCTGAGAGAAATTTTTAAAGAAATGAATATTTTAACAGTTGCTTCCCAATACCTTTATGATAATATCTTATATGTACGCAAGAACCTAAATCTCTTCAAAAAAAATCTGACCAACACAATTATAATACTAGACATAAAAATAAACTTGCAGTGCCAAAACTCTGCTCCATAAGGTTGGTAATTCGTTTTTGGGTAATTGGCAATTGTATAAAAATGTTTAATAAAATGGCTCAGGATCTGATAGACATGCCACTTAATAAATTTAAAATTCAAGTGAAAAATTGCTTAATAAAAAAAGGTAATTATTAATTAGACGAATACTCAAATGATAAATATGCATGGTCATCCTAATCTCATCTCTTGCTCGCACTGTATAAATTTGTTATAAATAAAACCATATTTAAAAAAAGAAGGATAATCGAGTTCACTGAGTTTCTTGCTGGTCTCTTCTCAGTAGAACCAACCTACCGAACCAGCGCGAAAGAATCATTTTCCAATTTTATTTATTTTTTCAGTGAATGACATTATTGTAAAATTCTGACGTTCATATGTGCTCTTTATGTGCCTAACCTGAATACTTACAGTTGAAGATAGATCGCAAAAGTCAAATTTGACGTATCGGCTGTTTAAATTGAAAACATGTGTAATGATTTTTTAGCGGAAAGCGCATCGCGGTATAATTTTATTTTCCGTAATTGGTGTGAAATAGGAGTTACTATGTTTTGAATTTAAACAGCCGAGCACTTTATCCGTAGATGCGATCTATCTTTAACTGTCAGTATGGTATTGGGAACGGCGGTAAATGAAATTGATTCTTTGAACGGACTACAACCCGAAAAAAATACGTCCTGTACTTTTATGGCTTCGATTGATAGTGACACTCATAAGGATCAAATCTCTCGAACAAAAACGGTAAATAAAATAAAAGGAAATACCTGAAAATCTTTGAATGCATTTTTGTTTCTTTTCTTTCATGACTTTTCGTTGCTTTTCGAAGTTATGTTTGTATTTATTGCAGGTTTTATAAGTGTCCGGTTAATGGCAATAGGCTCGCCACCTATTACATTGGGACCTAAACATAAACTGGCGAAATGTGGGTGCTAGCACCTCTGCCTACCCCTTCGGGGAATATAGGCGTGAGTTTATGTGTTTATATATATGTCAAAAATAAAGGAATGTTTCCTTTGACTGAAATTCTGTATCTCCAGTAGTGTAACTTTTTCGGGTTTTAATCGGTTCGATTACCGGGTGTGTCAAGCCAATTTTCGAAAATCACTGAATACAGTTTTGTTTCTTTTTAAAAATAAAGATATGTTTCCTTTGACTGAAATTCTATATATGCAGTATTTCGAGTACTTCACATCCAAGGGGCATGAAAATCTTCCACCTTGTATATATCCAAAAAACATGTAAATAATAAATAATCAAATAAATTTTTCACAACATTCTACACAACGCTATCTAGACCCATGCTAAGCTTAATTAGCTTGTGTTATAGAATGCGGATAAACATACATAGATACTTTTTTTTTGTAAATACATACATACATATATAGAAACACCGAGACCAATGCAAATATCCATATTCATGCATACAAATATTTGCACTGAGCGGAATCGAACCCGCACCTCCTGCGTGGCAGTCGCGTTCACTACCACCACGCCACGGAGGCTGTCAAATGTAGACCATCTTTGGAGACTGCCGATAAAAGTGAAAACAGACTAAAAACTAAACTTTCATTTAATTTGTTAAATAGGTAGTATTGGCCGTATATTATAAAAAAAAACTTCTATCAGGTCTTCTTTCAATAAAATAGTACTACTACTGGCTGTAAAGAATTACAAGAAACTTCTCTTCAATTTATCAACTAAGGTACTACTGGTCATTTAAATACCGGGTGCAAGGGGAAGCCCCGAAAGCCGAAAGCTTCCCTCCCGAAGCCGAAAACCCCTAGTAGTACTCGAGGTACATAATACATTGGCGTAAAAATAAAATCGAGTTGAACAAATAGTAGATTATTGCATCGAGCACAAAGTAATTTATTATTGCACCGAGTGCCTGATTTAGAGCCCGAGCGTTAGCGAGGGCTCTAATCTAACAGGCACGAGGGCAATATAAATTACTTAAGGCGATGTGCATAATCTGCTTTTCTTTCAACTATTACTTATAGGAATAGTAGATAAAAGAAACTCATATCAAAATTAGCAAAGTTCCCGCCAAATCACTTTTTTAAATTTCTTTCATTTTTAAATCAGAGTTAGCAGCAATCATTTTTTAAATTTGGAACAAGTAGGATAGAAACGAATAATACTTACGTAAAAAAATAAATATCGGCTGGCTGAATAGAGCTAATCCATTGAGATTGGCACTTTTTGGTGCGAAAAAAAAATAAACTGTGCAATAATGAAATTTCATACATTTTTATTGCTCCAGAGCATTAAAGACTGGTTTTGTACTGAGTTTTTAGTGTGATTGTGATGAAATTAAAGCATAGTTGGAAGAAAAATATTTTTTTATTTAAAACTCAGTTTAAAACGTGTGACAAGGAAATCTCCACCTAATTACTTAGGACTCAAGGTTCAATCTAATCTATCCCAATATACAGTTTTTCATCTTACCCAGTAGCTTAGCCTTAGGTTAGGTTTAGCACTAGGTTTACTATTTTATGTCTGTTTACATGACAAGGCAATCTCAACCTTATTTCATAATAAGCAAGATTCAATATCGTCTATTTTCAACTTACCTAGATGCCAATTGCTTGTAATGCGCGTAGACTTGCTCCGACAACTTGTAGACGAACTGGTCGAAGCACAAATTGACTTCGGCCTCAACCTCGTCGTATAAGAACTGTTTTTTAAACACGGTGAGCGCGTACTGGGCAGAGTCGTTGTATAGATCGAGCGGGTAGAGCACGTACCTGTTGGATAGTACGGTAAGGTATGGTAAAGTACGGTTTGGTATGGTAAGGCACGATAAGGTATGGCAAGGTATGGTAAAGTACGGTAAGGTACGGTAAGGTATGGTAAACTACGGTGTGGTTTGGTAAGGTATGGCAAGGTACGGTAAGGTACGGTAAGGTATGGCAAGGTACGATAAGGTACGGTAAGGTATGGCAAGGTACGGTAAAGTACGATAAAGTACGGTAAGGGTATGGCAAGGTACGGTAAGGTATGGTAAACTACGGTATGGTATGGTAAGGTAAGGTACTGTAAAGTACGGTAAGGTACGGTTAGGTATGGTAAAGTGCAATACGGTACGGCAAGGTATGGTAAAGTATGATAAGGTACAGTAAAGTACAGTAAGGTACGGCAAGGTACGGTAAGGTACGGTAAGATACAATACGATAAAGTAAGATATATTTATAATAAGTCTTTGGGTACTATTTTCTAATAGTTAAAGCTCACTATTATACCAGCAGGGATGGTTGGATCGACGATTAAAAATAAATAAAAACTATAAAATAAGAACAGACGCAATTTTTACCGCTCTTTTACCATTCTTAATTTAATAAACTCGGTTAGGTATTTTATTTTAACTATAGGATAATACCCAATTACCACTTGTCTGGGAGGGGGGGCGTGGGTGGGGAGTAGATCTAGCCTAATACCACTCACTCCATCATGGCGGGCTCCTTGGTGCGCAGTATGTGGTCTGTGAGGATCCATGGCATGGACATCTCGATGGGAAACTGGATCCTTTTCTCCATGGTGATGAGGTCGCTACATTCTTCGTTGTGTTGATGGCGGACCATGCATTTCTTTACGAGAAAAGAAACAAATGATTCAAATATAAAAAAACCCGACCGCCTCCGAAAACATTGAAATAAGTTTGATAGCAGGCGGTACCCATTTGCCAATCATGAACCGAAAGAAAATTAATGGGTACCGCCTGCTATCAAACCTATTTCGATCTTTTCGGTGGCAGTCGGGTTTTTTATTTTTTAATCATTTGCCACCGATAGATACACAATTAAACAGGTTGAGTTTATAACACACTGCGTTTTTCGTCGGGGGTTGAAGAACAAATCAATCAAATTTTAATGTTCTTAATCTTTAATCTTTATACAAATTGAATACATCAAGAAAAAGTGAATCGCTCGGGTGGGACCCGAACCCGCAATCTTTCCCTTAGAGGGAGTATGCTCTAATCATTGAGCCAACGAGACACGCCTGTACCAAATCAAATTTCCCTTGTCTTTATGGCGACGTTGGAAAGATCGCAGGTACGAGTCCCGACCGAGCGATTTATTTTCTCCTGATCTATTCGAAATGTATAAACATCCATAATAATATTTGTCTGTATGTTACGCTTTCACGCCTAAACCATTGAACCGATTTTGATGAAATTTGGTATAGGGGTAGATTAGACCATGAGAAAGGACATAGGCTATGTTTGGTCGCGATAACCGACATCCACGCGGGCGGAGCCGCGGGCAAAAGCTAGTCTAAAATAAAGCCAACGAAGGGAGAGAAAAAAGGTAAACAAAGTTTCGGCGGTTCCAAACATTTTTATGTGAAAATTATTACGTATCACTTCAAACTCATTCAAGACAGGAATGAAATTGCTCAAAAGATGGCGGATCTAACAGTTTAGAACCGCTGTGCTGACAGCTTTCCTGTACCACGAAACACGCAACGATAGCTGTCGCTTGGCCATTGTCGTGTACGTGTGACATGTGCGACAAGGACAGAGAAAATAATCGCTAGTTATCGCAACGTAACTCAGTAGTGGTCGCTTTGTTTACCTTTTTTCTCTCGTCCCGTTGGCTTTGCTCTAAATAGTTATTGATTTATACTTACGTTAACTTTTCTGCCCATGGTCATCTCGAGATAAAACTCTCTGTACCACAGCTGCGATAGATCACAGCATTTCTGCAGAGAATCTGTTTAAAAATGATATCAAAATTAACAATACAACCTATTATGAAATATAAATAAATGCCTATTATGAAACGTATGAACATTCGAAGTTACGGCCCAAAGTTTCGGACAAGTCCCATGAGACTCTTTTTAAATTCGGCCAAATGTCAACTTTTTAGTGTTCTGTAGCCAAATGGCAAAATACGGAACCCTTATAGATTCTTCATGTCTGTCTGTCTGTCCGTCCGTATGTCACAGCCACTTTTCTCCAAAACTATAAGGCCTATTCTGTTGAAACTTGGCAAGTGGACGTATTCTGTGAACCGCATTAAGAATTTCACACAAAAATAGAAAATTTTGGGGGTCCCCAAACTTAGAATTTTTTTTTCATCAAACCCATACGTGTGTGGTATAGATAGGGCTTTGAAAATGCTACTGAAGTTTCTAACATAATTTTTTTCTAATCTGAATAGTTTGCGCGAGAGATACTACCAAAGTGGAAAAATGTGTGTAACCCCCTCTAACTTCTAAAATAAGAGAATGATAAATCCAAAAAATATATATGATGTACATTGCCATGCAAACTTCCACCAAAATTAGTTTGAACGATATCTAGTAAGTAGTTATTTTTTAATGTGTAAGGATATATTGGCCCGGAACAGTTTAATAGAAAGGGCCAGTTGTCTTACATAAAAATAGCAAATTTATTTTCAACTTTTTGGAGGTGTTTTGGTGACGGGGTTTTTATTTAATACTTTTTAAATTGATCTACTAGTCATGATCTTTCATTTGATACCCATATTGAGGGAGTTACGAAGAAATATGTACTCCGACATGTTGTGGCGGCGGCCATCTTGGACCGATTTTTTTTTTTCAAACATAGCTAAGAACACTCTCGACTAATATACCTTTCAAACAAAAAGAACTACATCCAAATCATCATATAACACACCGTCGTTTTTGCGTCGGGGCCTAAAAAAAGGTGCAACATCAACAAGACAGCTTACCCTTACCTGATAAATTCAGTAGGTAGCTCCAGTAAAAACTCTGCCTATGAAAAGTCTCGATTTGTTGCAGGGTACCAGCATCGAGGTCTTTTCGAAGAGTCCTTCGCCCTCCGGACTTGTCGGAGATCAGAGCCTCCAATTGAGTTCGTACCATGTAGAGCTGGGTTGAAGAAGGACCTGTGAAGAAAGGGATTTTGTATTACTAGTTCATGTCTGTGGTTTCACCTGCATAGAACCTTCGCGTTACTTTCTTTTTAAAACATAACATAACATAAACTCACGCCTGTATTCCCCGAAGGGGTAGGCAGAGGTGCTAGCACCCACATTTCGCCAGTTTATGTTTAGGTCCCAATGTAACAGGTGGCGAGCCTATTGCCATTAACCGGGCACTTATAAACCTGCGATAAATACACATAACTTCGAAAAGCATCGAAAAGTCATTGGTGTGTGCCATGGTATACCTGTGATCGAACCCGAGACCTCGTCTCAGCAGTCCATTACCCTTACCACCTAGGCTACCGCAGATCTTTTTAAAACGTTTAGCCGAAACCTCATTACGTTAAAAAGGGACCAGATCCGTAAGGTCACAGGTATCTTGACCAGTCACTGTCCCCTAAACAAGCATCCATTTACAATAGGTGTGACGGACAGCCCCCTGTGCAGAAGCTCCTTTCCTACACAGGACGATACGTGCAGGGCTAAGATGCCATCCATATACGGTGCAGAGTATACCTGCTAGAACCAAGCGAATCAGTCACTCATTCCTATGCCGCACCACTAAGACCTGAAGCTCCCTGTCAGCTCACGTGTTTCCTTCTTCCTACAGTCCCGGGTCCTTTAAGCGGGGCGTGAAAAGGCATCTGATGAGGCCGTCAAGCTGAGTGCCACCACTGTTAACATGGTACATGTTTCCGATGGTGACCCTCTTTCCGAAACTTTGCCTTTGCTTAACATCAGGCGAGGTGAAGTCAAATTGAAGTGTAATATATTAAAAAAAAAAGCTGCATGGGGGCAGAAGAAACGCCGCATCATGTGCTTACAGAGTGCATGAGCGTGGCCGAACAACGGGCGAAATTCCTCCAGTCACCAGCGTCGTTCCAGGAAGTATGTGGTAACCTGAAAAGGCTACTGGCTTTTTGGGAGGATCTGGGTTGGTTGGAATGAGAGGTAAGACGGTAAGCACAATGGCCCAATCCTTTTTTTTATCGTGCGACAAATCCCCACGGATACCAGCCCCACGGAGCCGGCGGAGGTTGTTATGTCGGACTCGAACCGACTAAAACGCACGTCGTCTTGGGTCCTTGGTTGCCGGAGGTGAGATTGCCAAAAGCATATCTCTCGCACCCCGGCAGACCCAGGACCATCTCTTTCGAGATGGCCCCCTTCGGGTTGTGGAGACCCATGTAGAAGGAAATGATAGCGGAGTTGTTGCAAAGCAATCGAGTCGCGTGCCATCCAAACGTCAAAGGGACTCATTCGGTAGGAACGTTATACGTATGAAGTCCTTCGACTTTTGACACCCCGCGCGTCTCTCCTCCCACCCGCATTCGGCGACGCGTTTTTATTAGGAGAAATATCAATGGGGCATCTCCGTTACTTAATCATATTCTGTCCTCCGTGTGGAGACCACAGTGTCCCAATCTAGCCCCGGTTACGGGGAAGCAAGAGGCTAAGCCCAGGTAAACTAACTATCTAACCGCCCTACAGAATACCGCGGCCATAACAACCTCGTGTTGTGTTCCCGGCGTTGAGTACAGTAGCCAGAGCTCACTGGAGAGTGTTTGTGCTGTTAGTGAGAAGACCAAAGGCTTGTCCTGCTTTGTCTTCTACACTGATGGGACAGAAACTCTCTTTTCTTACTGGGTTGGCAGTACTAGTGTGACTCCTTTTTGCACACGTCCATGTCACAATGCAAATCGTGTGTTGCGTATTTATTTATTTTTAGTTGATTATTCGATACAATTAAAAATGATTTACATAACATAACTGAACATAAACTCACGCCTATATTCCCCGAAGGGGTAGGCAGAGGTACTAGCACCCACATTTCGCCAGTTTATATTTAGGTCCCAATGTAATAAATAGGTGGCAAGCCTATTGCCATTAAACGGGCATTAAAACCTGCGATAAATACACACATAACTTCGAAAAGCATCGAAATGTCATTGGTGTGTGCCATGGTAAACCTGGGATCAAATCCGAGACCTCGTCTCAGCAGTCCATTACCCATGCCACTAGGCTACCGCAGATGATTTGTTTAATGGTAAACAGACAAATGGTTTACTCTGTAATTTTGAGCTGTTACTCTAGTATAAGCAACCGTTTGTCTATGGAGCGTGTTGCCAACCTCACGGCATTTTGTAATGGCCGTCTTTTAGTAACGCTTTGAAATACAGTACTAATGTTCACATACACAAAGCCAGTTTCGGTGTTCCACAATATCTGGGGTGACATGCATGTTACACGGCCATGACATGTGCATAGGCCACGGAATTGACTTATAGGTTACCCCGTACACACTTTTTTTTCCGTGCGAAAATCCCCTCCGATTCGTATAGAAAATATACAAAAAAAATTCCTGATGTATATTCAGTATAAATGCCAAATTTTTCCACCGAATTACTACAGCCGCTGTAGAAAGATCCACATGCTTCCTCTACAGGAGCGAAGACAAATAGCAGATGTTTCACTATTAATAAACATCTCAAACGGATCGACTGATGTAACCGAGCTGGTGAGCAAAATAGATCTGCGGGTACCCGCAGCGTATCTCCGGAGGTATAACCTCCTGCATACTCCTCTTGCCCGAACCACCTACCGAATGAACTCATTAATGATCAGAGCGTGTCACACGTACAACGCAGCGTGCCGGAGAGTCGACATTGATATATTTAATACAAATACAATACAACTAAAGAGAATATTATGTAACGTATGAATACTTTTCTCATACTATTCAGTAGGGGAAGGGTATTCGTTGCATATGACTGCATGTCTTGCATTTGTAATGTTTTTATTTAATAATATTTGTGAAAACTTTTAATTGGCCGTAACATTGCACACATAACTTCTTTTGTACTAACTACTAGCTGTAAGTTTTCCCTAAATGTAAAATAAAATAAAATAAAATAAATAACCTAAAGTAAAGCCAACGAGACGAGAGAGAAATGGTAAACAAAGCGACCATTACTGAGTTACGTATTTTCTCTGTCCTTGTCGCACATGTCACGCGTACGCGACAATGGCCGAGCGACAGCTGTCGTTGCGTGTTTCGTAGTACAGGAAAGCTGTTAGCACAGCGGTTCTAAACTGTCAGATCCGCCATCTTATGAGCAATTTCGTTCCTGTCTGGAATGCGCTTGAAGTGATACGTAATCATTTTCAAATAAAAATGTTTGGAACCGCTGAAACTTTGTTTACCTTTTTTCTCTCGCTTTGTTGGCTTTACTTTATACTCCAAAGCTGTACAAATGTTCAACATTATTGGCAAAGCGACTGACCACTCTACTTACCAACGTTTCTCCTAGGCACTTTGATGGTGAAGCTCGCCTCCCCATCCTTTTTCCCACGGAGCACCGGATCCTGCTGGGGCTCGCAGCCCCTCGCCCAGTCGCCACAGGTCTCGCGGACTGATACTACGATACTGTGTCAACATGAAGAAGGCAATTAAAAAAAATCGAAGGCAAAAGAAACCGTCTTATAAAACATCTAATAGTTGAAAATAAATTGTGTTTGCCCTTCAACTTTGACATACAAAGTAATATTTTAGATTTTTAAATATATATTCCACAACATTCTACACAAAGTTATCTAGACCCATGGTAAGCTTAATTAGCTTGTGTTATGGAATCTAGAATGCGGATAAACATACTTAGATACTTTTTTTTTGTTAATACATACATATTATACATAAACACCCAGACCAATGCAAATAGCCCTATTCATGCATACAAATACTTGCACTGAGCGGGGATCGAACCCGCGCCTCCTGCGTGGCAGTCGCGTGCACTACCGCTACGCCACAAAGGCTGTCAATTCAACTGTTGCCATGTCAGAGACCCTAAGTGGTAACTGCACTGGGGGTTTCGTACAATATAGGATTCGGGGACGAACTTATGCGACATATACTACACTATAGAGGATTACTGGTAACACGCCGTATTCCTGTCAGGGGGGTATTAGAAGACCCACGTAATTCGAGCCTATTACCGTCTAGCGGGCTTTGTCTTGGTCTGTATGTTTACTGTCGGATGAAGAACAGCCCTATCCCTCAGTCGCCTTCGACACCCACAGAAAGAGATGTGGCGTTCCTATTATACTCCAAAGGGAACCTACCTAATATATATATTTCGTGCAAATGAATTATCACTCGTTCTATCATTCATCAATTCATTCATTATACATCAGGAAAAAGGAGAACTCAAGTGAGACTTGAGCCCACGACCTTTCCTACAGGGGGAATGCTCTTCCAACTGAGCTATTGAGCCACACCTAAATCACTTCAAAATTCCATTCTCTTTATATCCGTCTTTGAGGGCGACGACGGTGGAGCCATGAACCAACTTTCTTACGAACTGTTGGATATAAAGAGAAGGGAAATTTGAAATGATTCAGCTGTGGCTCAATAGCTCAGTTGGAAGAGCATTCCCCCTGTAAGGGAAAGGTCGTGGGTTCAAGTCCACTTGAGTCCTTATTTTTCCCAATGTATTTCGAATTTTAAATGTTAGCATGATAAATGCTATAAAAGATTCATTCAAATTCATTCATTTAACCGTACAGTAGTACCACGTTTATAAGTTACGCCGATGTACCTGCGCAGAAGTCTCATATTTGAAACACGCCAAAAATCTTAACCAATCACAACGCTCCGCCAAACATGGCCCTTTTTTATTGGTTGCCGCCTGCGCGCCATGTTCGAAACAATAAACAATGAGCGAGAAAGCACTACTCTCTGGATTTATTGCATTTTCAATCTTAACGCAACGCAATAAAGTTGGTGTTTCAATAGCGTTGGCAATCGTAATTAATCGGCGTTAGCTTACTCTTCTGAGCAGGCGAACTTTGCCGATGCGACTTATAAAATAATGTGGTTCACCTGTACATACCTCCGAATAAGATCCTTCTTATTCTTGATAGCCTTCCTGAGCGGCTCCCTGAGTACTTGCTGTACGAAGTCCTGGAGTTCCGCGTATATGGACCTTCTGGCAGCATCCGCGAACACCGTCTCCATACGCGCCATGAGGACTTGGAGACCTTTGATCATGGCTATCACTTCTATCATGGCAAATTTCTCTTCGGACGTGTAGTTGTAACGGGTTGCCTGTTACACAAGAGAATTAAATTAAAAAAACCCACGACTTTGCCCTAAAAAATGTTTACTGTAGCGCCCCCTAGTGGGTTGTCACCGTAACACCTATCTAAGAACATGCACCAATCAAACCCAAACCAATAATTGGAAACTGCATTAAAATCGGACTAGAAGTTTTGGAGAAAATTGGCAACACTGATTTGCATTACAAATGCTTGCTGTAGCGCCCCCTGTTGAGTTGTCATTGCAACACCTATCTTAAGAACATGCTCCAATTAAAGCTGAATCCATAACTGAAAACTGCATCAAAATTGGATTGGTAGTTTCGAAGAAAATTGCAACATGAATTTGCACCAACAAACACACAAACATCCTCTCACCCCAAACGCATATACCGTCTCCGTTCCGTCGTGGGTAAAAAGTGGATATTTTTATTAGACAACCATAAATTAATTGGATTCCATGTGGCTAAGACCTGGAACTCCCTGCCAGCTCACGTGTTTCCTTCTTCCTACAGTCCCGGGTCCTTTAAGCGGGGCGTGAAAAGGCATCTGATGAGACCGTCAAGCTGAGTGCCACCACTGTTAACATGGTACATGTTTACGATGGTGGCCCTCTTTCCGAGACTTTGCCTTTAGCTTACTATCAGGCGAGGTGATGTCAAATTGACGTGTCCTTTATAAAAAAAAACCCTTCGGGTAAGATGGTGTTGTGGTACTTGTATTCTTTCTCCGTCATAATAACAGGTAAAGTTAAGCCAACGAAGCGAGAGAAAAAAGGTAAACAAAGTTTCAGCGGTTCCAAACATTTATCACTTCAAGCGCATTCCAGACAGGAATGAAATTGCTCATAAGATGGCGGATCTGACAGTTTAGAACCGCTGTGCTGACAGCTTTCCTGTACTACGAAACACGCAACGACAGCTGTCGCTCGACCGTTGTCGCGTACGTGTGACATGTGCGACAAGGACAGAGAAAATAATCGCTAGTTATCGCAACGTAACTCAGTAATGGTCGCTTTGTTTACCTGTTGTCTCTCGTCTTGTTGGCTTAACTTTAGATATATCAAACTCACTCTCTCATACTCCTCAGCATCCGGAGGGCATCTTGGATTGCTGGCGTGGTCCGTGGGATGCAGCAGCTTCCAGGAGCATAGCTCAGTGAGGACTGAACACCAGGATGACAGCAGTTGCAAGCCGCGGAGACACAGTTCTGTCACCGCCTTGTTCTCTGCATCGGAGCCAGCCTCTTTGAAGGTAGTTGTCACCTGTAGGGAAGAAAGATATTGTACAATAGGCTATTTGACTAAGTCGTCGATTCTTCCCTATACTGCTTAATATGATAGCTAGTTCTGAAAAAATATGCCTTGCAAAATAAAATATTGCATATCTAAACTGAAACTATGACTTTTCATAAGTTGAAATTCCCAAAAAAAGTCAAAATATAAACAATTAAATTCAATTCAAATATATAACTTTTTAGATTCCTTATTAAATTTTAAATAACTTTTATTATACACTATATACGTGTAAACGCAACGTAGACCGAGATAAATGCGATATTCTCTTGCACTCCATTCATTTGCACTACACGCTACAGAAGTGTGACGTCACAATTTCGTACGATTTTGTAAGGAGCGTTTTCGGGCGGCGCGACAAATTTACTTTTCAAAATCAAATATCTTGAAAACTATTTGTCGTATGAAAATTTTACTTTTACAGTTAATTTTATTATAAGAAAGTGGTCATTTACTAAAGTAAAAAAAATAGTCAAATAGCCTATTATCGTTTTATTTGAATGAATTTTACAGTATTAAGTATGCTAACTATACAAATCGAATACATAGGGAAAAAGAATCTTCTCCGGCGGGACTCGAAACCGCGATCTTTCCCTTACAGTGGGAATGCCTTGACCAACTCGTCTACCGAGACCCGCCCGAGAAGATTCTTTTTGCTATGTATTCGATAAGCTGTCTTTATTATACATATAATAATAATATTGAATGATCTCTCTCTACACCACTTGAAAAGAAGCGTGACTGTATCCATACTAATGTTATAAATGCGAAAGTAACTCTATCTGTCTATCTGTATGTTACGCTTTCACGCCAAAACCACTGAACCGATTTTGATGAAATTTGGTATAAGGGTATATATACCCTTATACCAAATTTCATCAAAATCGGTAGACCATGAGAAAGGACATAGGTTATGTTTGGTCGCGATAACCGACATCCACGCGGGCGGAGCCACGGGCAAAAGCTAGTGTATGAATATTTTTAAAAAAGTACTCCAGACTTACCTCATTACTGTATCTAGCCAACTCAGATATATAATTCTGGTGTTCCTCTCTGATCTGAGGCAGGTGGACCATCAGGTCAGCCTGCGGAGATGGAGGATTAGGACTGGATGATAGCGGCCATCTGCAAATAATATAATAATGAATGTACACAAAGAATAATCAATCTATATAATATATACAAGTAATAAAATAAAAAAAATTGTAAAAATCCACGATGTATAAAAGATAATTCAAAAAATTTTAACTGCAGCGCCTCCTAGTGGCTTATCACCGTAACACCTATCTAAGAACATGCACCAATCAAACCCAAACCAATAACTGAAAACCGCATCAAAATGGGACTAGTATTTTTGGAGAAAATTGGCAACATTGATTTGCATTAAAAAAGCTTGCTGTAGCGCCCCCTGTTGAGTTGTCATTGTAATACCTATCTAAGAACATGCTCCAATTAAAGCCGAACCCAAAACTGAAAACTGCATCAAAATTGGATTGGTAGTTTTGGAGAAAATGGCAATATGGATTTGCACAAACAAACAAATACCCTCTCACCCCAAACGCATGTACCGTCTCCGTTCCGTCTTGGATAAAAAATCAATTGCTGTTCGTTAGTTTCGCTAAAACTCGAAAACGGCTGAACGGATTTATCTTATCTTGGTCTTGAAATGTTCGTGGAGGTCTAGGGAAGGTTTAAAAGGTGAGAAATATTCGAATAATTGCCGGGAAACCCCTAAAAAAAGCTCTTCTCTTCACATATAAACGTTTTCAGTGTTTCTGTGACCCTGGTACATTTGCATGAAGTACCAGGCTCACAGAAATTTTAAGGAACTTTATCTGGGTCGCGGGAACAGTGTATTCTAAACCTTTCCGAACTTAACGCGGACGAAGTCGCGGATAAAAGCTAGTCATCAATAAATTAGCCCATCGAAGTCCACTGCTGGACATATCCCTCTCCCAATATTGGCAGGCTTTATCCTACTGTGTCCACGCTGGGCAGACGGGTTGGTACAGGGCTTTATGTCGAGTGTTCCTTCTCTCGCAGTGATATCGTCTGCGTATGTTTCCGTCAGTCGCCTCTTACGACACCCTTCGGATGAGATGGAGCGGTGATACTTGTATTCTTTCTACGTCACCACACGAATAGCTTAGAAGGCTATGCATATCTCTACATAGTATAAAGCAAAGTCGCTTTCCGCGTTTATCTGTCCCTATGTATGCTTATGTCTTTAAAACTACGCTACAGATTTTGATGCGGTTTGTTTTAATAGATAGAGTAATTCAAGAGGAAGGTTTATGTGTATAATACATGTTAATTATAGTAGAGAGAGCAGCGGAAACGGGAACTGACGCCACGCGGGCGGAAAATAATTGGCAGTACGAAGTTCGCCAGATCAGCTACTTAAATGATATTTTGAACTACGGTAGCGTCGGTAGCTTTGTGGTTAAGGAGTTGGCCTTACGATCCAAAGGTCCCGGGTTCGAATCCTGGCCATTACACTACCGACAGGGACCCACTCTGCAATTTTTTTTTTCGTGCGGAAATTCCCTCGGATACCTCCCCCGCCGGAGCCGGAAGGGGAGGTTATGTCGGACTCGAACCGACTAAAACCGCACGCCGACTGTGGGCCGTGGTGCTAGGCCGGAGGTGAGGTTGTCTTCGACATATCCCTCGCACCCCGGCTGACCCAAGGCCATCCCTTACGGTCTGACCCTCCTCGGGACAATTTAGCTTAGCTGGAGGGTTTAGAGGGAATATTAGTAATTTCAGTTCTAATATTAAAAACAAAACTACATTCACAGATATTCCAATTTTTTTTTTATAAAGAATTTTAGGACCGAAGTTACTAATATTCCCTCTAACCCCTCCAACTAAGCTAAATTGTTTGTGCTAGGAGTGGGTTCACGTCAATAGTGGAATGGCCAGGATCGAACCCGGGACCTCTCGATCGTAAGGCCGCCTCCTTAAACACTAAGCTACCGACGCTTGTGCTTTCACAGATATTCTAAAAAGTTTGGATGAATGGTTGTTCAGTTGGTTGGTTGGTTCATTACTTACTTGCTAGGATCATAGTGCTTGGATCTCTTGATATAGTTGAACGGGGCTATTTGCATATCACCGAACAAGGGTACCACCTCCAGATTCTGAAAAAAGGTTCCATTATTAGAATATTATAGGTTGACCACTGTATCGCGTCTTGGGTATATGCCTAAAGTTAGGCCAACGAAGCGAGAGAAAAAAGGTAAACAAAGTTTCAGCGGTTACAAACTAAACTCTTTTGCAAAAAAAAACGGGCACTTTAGATTTTTTTCTCTACTTCAATGAAGAAGAACAAGAAATAGGTTTTGTTAATTTGACGATGTATTGGCATATTTTTTGAAGCATCCTGGCATGATTCTTTACGTTCCAAATTTAAAATTTTAAATTATTAAAAGAAAAATAATGATTATTGTGGATTATTCTAAAATGCTTTACTAATGGCGCGAATTGCTGAAACGATTTTTAACTGATTACGATATTTTAAAACTTTTTGGATATTTTCTGCAAATTAAACAATTTAATCTTTCTTTTTACATTAAATACCACTTTTTGATATGAGTGATAAAGCGATAAGGGCCGGTAAAATTATAGCCTTACTTGAAGAAGGTTGTTCGCAAACTTACGTGTCTCAGCGGCTAAATGTGAGTCGTTCAACTGTCCAGAGGACTTGGCAACGGTATCAAGAGACTGGTTCGGTCAAAAGAAGACCCGGTTCGGGAAGAAAACGATGCACAGAACCAAGAGATGACCGCTTTTTGGTGAGTCAGGCGTTGCGTAATAGTAAGGCGTCAAGTGTGGACCTGAAGAAGAGCCTTGAAGAAGTAAGAGGAGTAGAAGTTAGCTTGTGGACGGTCAGGAGGAGGCTTTTGGCTGCCAATATCAAGAGTTACCGCCCAGCTCGGGGCCCTAAATTACTCCGTGAGCACCGTGTTGCTCGACTTCAGTTTGCTCGGAACTGTGCTTCATGGACTCTGGAGGACTGGAATAAAGTATTGTTTTCTGATGAAGCTAGAATCTCTTTGTGTGGAGAGGACCGACGCCGGCGAGTGCTACGAAGACCACGAGAACGCTATGCGGAAGTGTGTTTCGAAGAAATCACTCCTTATGGCGGAGGCTCCGTTATGTTTTGGGCAGCAATTAATTCGACGGAGCGTACGGAGTTAGTTTTCATAGAAAATGGAACATTAAATGCACACCGGTACATAATGGAAGTCCTAATTCCATATGCACAACCCACATTGACTGCACTTGGGGAAGATTCCATTTTTATGGACGATAATGCTCGCCCGCACCGTTCTGGCGACGTGGAAGCGTACATGCAAGAAGTTGGGATCCGTCGTTTAGATTGGCCAGCTCGAAGTCCTGACCTCAATCCAATTGAGCATGTGTGGGATGTTCTAAAGAGACGGGTAAGATCAGTGCAACCTCCTCCACAAAACATCAGGGAGTTAAAAACAGTCATTGCAGAAGAGTGGGAACTTATTCCTCAAAACGTTATTAAGAACATCGTGGAAAGCATGCCCAGAAGGATTCAAGCTGTGATTTTGGCAAGAGGAGGTCACACTCGTTATTAGGTTTTTACATTTGTAACTTTATTTAATTAAAAAAAGTAAAAAAAAAAAACTTGTCTTTATTGCCGACTACTTCTTATTGTTTGGGCTTGTACATCGATTTTAAAGAATCCATCGTTTTTTTTTTCTTTTAATTGCTCGAATTCACTTCACGCGCATTAATTTACACGATTATAAGTATGCAGACTACGTCAAAGAAATAAATTTCATTTGATTAACTAAAATCGACCTTAGAACGTAAATTTCCTTAGGTGCCCGTTTTTTTTGCAAAAGAGTGTATTATCACTGCAAGCGCATTCCAGACTGGAATGAAATTGCTCATAAGATGACGGATCTGACAGTTTAGAACCGCTGTGCTGACAGCTTTCCTGTACTACGAAACACGCAAAGATAGCTGTCGCTCGGCCATTGTCGCGTACGTGTGACATGTGCGACAAAGACAGAGAAAATAATCGCTAGTTATCGCAAAGTAACTCAGTAATGGTCGCTTTGTCTACCTTTTTTCTCTCGTCTCGTTGGGTTTACTTTAGTTGGTTATTATGTTACCTTGAATATCCTGTCGATGCGATCGAGGCGTATCTTTTTCTTTTGATCGAGACGGTTGATGTTGCACACCTCAGAGTCCATTAAAAACAGCCCGAAGCCCATCACCTGCAAAAGAAAAATATAATTATAATATATGCTTTGAATATTGCGGTAGCCTAGCGGTATGGGTAATGGACTGCTGAGACGAGGTCTCGGGTTCGATCCCAGGTTTACCATGGCACACACCAATGACTTATCGATGCTTTTCGAAGTTATGTGTGTATTTATCGCAGGTTTATAAGTGCCCGGTTAATGGCAATAGGCTCGCCACCTATTACATTGGGACCTAAATATAAATTGGCGAAATGTGGGTGCTAGCACCTCTGCCTACCCCTTCGGGGAATAAAGGCGTGAGTTTATGTATGAATTTTGGTCCAGGTATTTATAGTACACCCATGAGGGCGGAGACAGCCTCTGTGGCGTGGCGATAGTTAACGTGACGACTACGCAAGGGCGTGAGTTCGATCCCCGCTCAGTGCAAATATTTGTATGCATGAATATAGTTATTTGCATTCGTCTGGTCGTGCCTAAGAGAGCACGTTAATCCATCGGTCCCGGTTGCCATACGAACATCTATGTCAGTCGTTACGGGTAGTCGAAGCCCTCAAAATACCAACAACTGGTCTAACTACAATACTTGGATATATCTCTTAGGGAGGTCAGATTACAGTCGCTAAACGAAAAATATCGAAGTTCAGCCAATTCCGCAGTTAGACTGGATAAAGCGGACCTCAAAATCCGAGATTAAAGCTTCGGATGCGACTGGGATTACCGCTAAGATGAAGAAGAATGAACATTTTTATACTAGAAACTAGCTTTTGCTCGCGGCTTCGCACGTGTGGATGTCGGTTATCGCGACAAAACATTTCTCAAAAGACGTAGGTGTACGAAGTTTCATGCTTCTAACTTTGAAAATGACGAACTTTCCATCCTTTGCGCTATGTATGTCTAAGACGCAGTTCACCTAGCTCGCGTTATGACTAGTTTAAAGGATAAGTAGGCATAACGCTAGTTAGACCTACTGCGATATAGGTTAGAACAGAGGAAGACAAAAAGAGTCATAGACCTACTGCATTACAGTTCAACAGCGAGGAAAGGAAGGCGATCAGAGGCCTGAATCCTTAGTACCGAGTCTAATATGTATGGCTACTCAGTAAATAATATATAATGATAATGACATATAAACATAACGCGAGCTAGGTGGACTGCGTATTAGACATACATAGCCCAAAGGATCACCTATTTTACCCCCTTAGTAGTTCAATTTCGAAAAACGCTGATACACGTGTTCATTTATTTCTTAAAAGACACAGGTTTATGAAATTTAGTGCATCTAGCTCTGAAAATGACGGATTTTCATACAAACTACCATCCCTTATTTTACTCCCTTAGTAGCAGAATTTCCAAAAATCCTTTCTTAGCGGATGCCTACGTCATAACATCTACCTGCATGCCAAATTTTAGCCCGGTCCGTCCAGTGGTTTGGGCTGTGCGTTGATAGATCACTATGTCAGTCAGTCAGTCACCTTTGAGTTATATATATTTAGATTACCTTGACAAGCATGTGTTTCTCTGAAGGAGTGAGGTACATCTTCGTCTCGAACATATGCACGCAGATGTTCACTACATCCGCCAGCAGTTCCTCGTAACCTGGAAGCATAATTTTTTGTAATAATCAATGCAAAAGAATATCTCTAAAAAGTTCTTAAGAACAGTCAGTGTCATAAATATCTTGACGACGAAGTCTAAAAATGATGAGGGCGAGTCGGGGGACACCGTTGTCCCCCCTCCCGAGGAGGGCCAGACCGTAAGGGATGGCCCTGGGTCAGCCGGCGTGCGAGGGATACATCGAAGACAACCTCACCTCCGGCCTAGCACCACGACCCTCAGTCGGCGTGCGGTTTTAGTCGGTTTGAACATAACTCCCCTTCCGGCTCTGGTGGGAGAGGTATGCGTGAGGATTTGCGCACGTATAAAAAGTTGTCTGTAAAGTCGGTTTACTGACGATAGTTGAACGTGACAACGTCATAAGAAAATAGGAATGGTTTCATTTTTAAAAAGAAAATTTTAATTTTATTTGTTTGATTTGTCGCTCGTTTCGTTCCGCGCTCTCGCTTGCACTTCAAGCCTTGAATGGAACGCCTCATAGCGAGGTAACGCCGCATGACGTCTTGTTTTTTCGTGCGTTCAGCCGACTCCATCGAATTATAAAACGTTTTCAAGTCAAAAAAAAAGATAAGAAAGCCTCGAGATATCTTACCGTTGATCTTCTCAAGAGCATCCTTAACTGTATCTCTGATTTTGTTCTGCGTGGCGAGGAACATCGACAGATTCTGCGATTCTTGGAGGCTTTGACTGTCTGACATCACTTTGAGGAACTGAGCAGCTCTGGAACAAAAATTTAGTCATTGATACGAGCCTCGGAGAGCACGTTAAGCCGTCGGTCCCGGTTGCCATACGAACATCTATGGCAGTCGTTACGGGTAGTTGGAGCCTTCAAAAGTCCAACAACTGGTCTAGCTGCAATGCTTCGATATCGCCTTTGGGTTGTGAAGGTCAGATGGCAATCGCTTCACAGAAAATATGGAAGTTTAGCCAAATCCACAGTTAGACTGGTAAAGTGGACCCCAGACTCCAAGCTGAGAGCTACGGTGCGACTGGGATTAACGATTAAGATGATGATGATCAGATTACAGCTTCAACTATGATTACATCATATACAGTGTACAGATATACTAACTTCACCTCGCTTGATAGTAAGCTGAAGTTAGTCTCAGTAAAGACGGTCACCATCGTAAACATGTACCATGTTAACAGTGGTGGCACTCAGCTTGACGGCCTCATCAGATGCCTTTTCACGCTTAAAGGACCCGGGACTGTAGGAAGAAGGAAACACGTGAGCTGGCAGGGAGTTCCATGTCTTAATAATGCGGCATAGGAATGATTCACCGAACTGGTTGGTTCTTGATGGAATATACTGCACAGTATGCAGGTAACATCTAATCCCTATGTTGTCCTGTGTAAAGAAAAGCCAACGAGACGAGAGAAAAAAGGTAAACAAAGCGACCATTACTGAGTTACGTTGCGATAACTAGCGATTATTTTCTCTGTACTTGTCGGACATATCACACGTACGCGACAACGGTCGAGTGACAGCTGTCGTTGCGTGTTTCGTAGTCAGCACAGCGGTTCTAAACTGTCGGATCTGCCATTTTATGAGCAATTTCATTTATTTCTGGAATGCGCTTGAAGTGATAATAGTTTGGAACCGCTGAAACTTTGTTTACCTTTTTTCTCTTGCTTCGTTGGCTTTAGGAAAGGAGGTAGATATAAAAATTACCTTCTATATGTGGAATAATCGTTTTTCACAGAGCTCTTCATGTTTTTCAGCTCGTCCAACACGGCGAACATGTTGACGAACTTGCCCAGCGTGAGCAAGTACGCCTCGGAAACGAAGTCACGGCGCTTCTCTGCGTGACACAGGCGGCGGACTTCACCGCAGAAACGCTCAATGGCTTTGCGCTGTTGAGGGAATAGAGAATTTTAATATTGTTTGATTGAATACATAGGGAAAAATAAATCTTCTTGGGCGGGACTCGAACTCGCAGTCTTTCCCTTACAGGGGGAATGCCTTGACCAATTCAGCTACCGAGACATGCCCGATGTGATTCAAATTTCCCTTCTATTAACCGTTCTTACGGCGACGGTGGAGTCATCTACCGATCTTTTTACGAACTATCGGAACCAATGAATGATGTTACAATCATCATGTATAGTTAGCATACATAATGCTGTAAAAATTCATTCAAGTTAATGTTGTTTTTCTGACAGCCTCTGTAGCGTGGGTAGTGAACGGGACAGCTACACAGGAGGCGCGGTTACGATCTCCGCTCAGTGCAAATATTTGTATGCATGAATATGACTATTTGCATTGGTCTGGGTGTTTCTATGTTAAGATTTTAAGATTACTGGGAGAAGTTAAGATTACTGGGGCATGTCAGTCAGTTTAATTAGTCATGTAATTGATATCATGGCACCTGATTTGGCACTCATATTTAATGAATGTGTTGATAACGGTACATTTCCTAATTTAATGAAACATGGTAAACTAATACCATTATTTAAGAAGGGATCCAAGTCAGAACTTGGAAACTATCGCCCCATTTCTATTTTGCCAGTTCTGAGTAAGGTGTTTGAGAGAGTGATGCTCAATCAGATGCAACTGTACTTCAAGACCAACAATCTTTTTCACAGCCAACAATATGGCTCTGCGAGCAAGTAATGCTCGAGAAGGAGGCGGCCGGTCGGGTCCGGACTAGACTCCGGGCCCGGGAAGCCCGCGCAGAGCGAAGGCGAACCGGACGTCGGAGGTCGCAGAACGACCTCCGTCCTCCATGAGCGCTGGCCTGGGGGTGACCGGTGGAGCCGCCTGTCACCCTAGCAGAAGCAGGCCGCGGCGGCGGCGCAAAATGCGCCTCCCCGTAACCGGGGCAAGATGGGGACACTGTGGTCCCCACAACCCGAAGGGGGCCATCTCGAAGGAGATGGTCCTGGGTCTGCCGGGGTGCGAGATATATGCTTTTGGCAATCTCACCTCCGGCAACCAAGGACCCAAGATGGCGTGCGTTTTAGTCGGTTCGAGTCCGACATAACCGCCTTCACCGGCTCCGTGGGGGTGGTATCCGTGGGGATTTTTCACACGATAAAAAAAAAATGCCAACAATATGGCTTTACTGGCGGGAAATCTACCACCGATGCGGGAGTGGCCCTAGTTAGCCTAATTTACGACGCCTGGGAGGGATCGCAGGATGCCATTGGGGTATTCTGTGATCTTTCCAAAGCATTTGATTGCGTTGACCATCAAACACTCTTACTCAAGCTACGTCGATATGGTTTTGATAAGAAATCAATAGCACTATTAGAGTCGTACTTAACGGATAGGCTTCAGACTGTTAATGTGAATAACGTAAAGTCGAATGGGTCAAATGTCAAAATAGGTGTACCCCAAGGATCAATCCTAGGACCCTTTCTGTTCCTGGTATATGTCAATGACTTGCCTTATATGGTCGAGGCACAAGCTCGCATAGTACTATTTGCAGATGATACATCGTTAATATTCAAAGCAAATAGGTATAGTACAGATGCAAATAATGTTAATAATATTCTGAATGCCATGTCAAATTGGTTTTCTGCAAACAACCTATTGTTGAATGCAGAAAAGACCAAATGTATGAAGTTTACACTACCCAATGTGAGGCAAATAGACGTTGATGTTGTGCTGGGGGGGAAGGGGTTAGAATTCGTAAACACCACTACCTTTCTAGGAATTACAATAGATTCTAAATTACAATGGGGTGACCATATCACTATTCTGGCCAATAAACTTAGCTCTGCTGCCTATGCTGTGAGACGGATTAGGCAGTTGACTGATGTAGCTACTGCTAGGCTCGTATACTTTAGTTACTTCCATAGCTTGATGTCCTATGGAATACTACTTTGGGGAAATGCAGCAGATTTAGAAACTATATTTATATTGCAAAAGAGGGCAGTTCGTGCCATTTATTGCAAGAGATACTCCCTCAGGGAAAGATTTAAGGATATTTGCATTTTAACTGTAGCTTCCCAATATGTATTTGAAAACATAATGTATGTCAGGAAAAATATATCTCATTACACAAAAGTAAGTGACATTACAGACAGAAATCTGCGTAACAAACATAGACTTATACTTCCATGTTATCAGCTTAGCAGGGTTAGTGATTCTTTTAAGGGGGATGGTATACGTTTTTATAACAAACTGCCAGAATCGATCCTTGGTATGCCTGACGATAAATTCAAAACCTTTGTAAAGACCACCTTATCCAAAAAGGCATACTATAGGATAGATGATTACTTGAATACAGTTGTAATACAGCGGACCTTAACAATTAATGAATGTTATCTTCTACAAGCTCTCTGTAACCTGTATTATGCAAATAAATTATTTGAATTTGAATTTGAATTTGAAAGATAAAAATGTCTGGCTTGAGCATGGTGCAGGCCCCTCGTAATTAGTTACGTGACTTATTTGTTACATTATGTAACTTTGTTTTTATTCTTAATTATAAAGAGTTTTATATACTTGTTGACATTTAGCTTTAAGAAAATAAATATTGTAAATTGACGTCCAAAAAATGCCGCAGTGGAGTTTGTTGCGCCGTTTCTTCTCCACCAGCGCCTTGGAAGCGGTGGTAAACTTAGATTAAGTAGAATTAAAATTGACGTCAATAAGAAACAATTTTATTGTTCTATATTGAAAAATAAATGACTATAAATGACTATGACTATGACTATGTATAATATGTATGTATTTACAAAAAAAAGTATCTAATTATGTTTATCCGCATTCTAGATTCCATAACACAAGCTAGTTAAGTTTACCATGGGTCTAGATAGCGTTGTGTAGAATGTTGTGGAATATTTATTTATTTACTAACACATGTTACGTAAGTGTAAAACGGATTACGAGGTCGCCATGGTCGCTTGTTTTGTGTACCAAGCCCTCTAGAAAAAATACAGATAAATCCCCGCGGATACCACCCCCATAGAGCCGGTGGAGGTGGTTATGTCGAACTCGAACCGATTGAAACGCACGCCGCCTTGTGTCTTTGGTTGGAGGTGAGATTGCCGAAATCGCACCCCGGCAGACCCAGGACCATCTCTCCCTTCGGGTTGTGGGGACCATAGTGTCCCCATCTAGCCCCGGATACGGGGAGGCGCACTTTGCGCCGCCGCCGCGTCGTGCTTCTGCTAGGGTGACAGGCGGCTCCACCGGTCACCCCCAGGCCAGCGCTCATGGAGGACGGAGGTCTTCGCGGGCTAGGCGGCATGGCCTGATATCCCTCACCTACGTACCCTAGCGGTCAACGCCGTGATACGAAGGTATATACTAGATTGAGTAGCCACAAACCTGGAAGTACATAAACTGCAACAGTTTGTCCACCTCAGGAGCCAGGACCTGCACCGTCCGCTCATAGATGTGTACCCTGTCGGGTTGCTCGTTGGACCGCGGCTGCGGTATCGCGCGGCTGCAGCAGCGCCAGGTGTAGAGCATCACTGCGTGCGCGTTACCTTCTTCTAGCAGTTCATTCTAGAAGATACATGAAAGAATGAATGAAGATTTAGAGTAAGGTTGACAGCTGTACCGCGGAGCGTGACAGAAGACGAGGTTAAGAACGAGCATCATATAATAAAGTCATTTAAAAATCGACTTGACAGCTAGCTACTACTAGACAATTCAATGCTTAAAAAAATAATTATGGGAATAATGTTCAAGTGAAAGGAAATGTATGGGGGATAAAAAAAAATTTTTCCAGATGATTTTGCTTCCGAAACTGTGCTCAAATAATTTTTATCCGAAACAACTATAAAATTACCCAGTGAAATAAATAAATGAAAATGTCACGTTCGGCACGACATGTCTGTCACGGTCGGCAGACATATAATTTGACCGCTGTACCGCGGGGCGAGATGAGAGAAGTATCGACATCAGATTTGGTCAGTCTGCCGCCAACGCTCAAAGCGGTATATCACTCGCCCTCGGCAAGCGCGATACCGCCGTTAAGCCTATTTCGGATTAGGCTAGTAATTCAGTAGAGTAGCGAGTAATTTAGTAGCTAAATATGTGCGAAGTACAAAAAAATCCCGAGTTATTTAGTAAATGATTTAGACGAGTCGATCCATTTTACTCTATTTTTTCGGGCGAGTAGCGCCTCCCACCACGCATTCGTGCTCACAGTCGAGTTCATTAGTGGCCGCCGCCCGTTCATCGTACATCGATTTAAGCATGAGCGTCTCGCCAAGCACATACCCTCGCGGAACAGCAGTTAATTCGAACTAGGCTTTATGGTCAGTTTATACAAGGGTCAAGGTGGAAAAATAGTCAATTAACAAATAAAATAAAATATTTTCCTCACCAAGTTAGCGTGAACCGTAGCTTCTTCAATATACTTGGCGATGCCAGTAACAAACCCATTCCTGTCTTCGAAGTTGGTGTCGAAATTAGCCTGGTACAGGATGGAGCATGGAGCCGCTTCGATGCATGGCTGCTCGTCTGCAAAAAATCAATTTCTTTTATTCAGTTTAGGCACATAAAGAACACATATGAACGTCAAAATTGTACAATTAGTATCAGAAATGTCAAGATTAATTATATATTATCCTCCTTTTTGAAATATGCTTTTATTTATAACAAAATACAGTGCGAGTAAGAGATTAAGTTAGGATGACCATGCATCTTTATCATTTGAGTATTTGACCACTTTATAATAACCTTCTTTCATTAAGCAATTTTTCACTTCAATTTTAAATTTAATAAGTCGCATGTCAATTAGATCCTGAGGAATTTTACTAAACATTTTTATTCAATTGCCTGTTTATGGTTACCATACCATTAGTATACCTACTACCTATAAAGTAAAGCCAACAAGACGAGAGACAAAAACAAAACGACCATTACCGAGTTATGTTGCGATAAGTAGTGATTATTTTCTTTGTCCTTGTCGCACATATCGCACGTACGCTACAATGGTCGAGCGACAGCTGTCGTTGCGTGTTTCGTAGTACAGGAAAGCTGTCAGCACAGCAGTTCTAAACTGTCAGATCCGCCATCTTATGAGTAATTTCATTCCTGTCTGGAATGCGCTTGAAGTGATACTTAATCATTTTCAATTTAAAAAGTTTGGAACCGCTGAAACATTGTTTACCTTTTTTCTCTCGCTTCGTTGGCTTTACTTTATGCAATGTGTAGGTATCGGCACATATGGTGACGAGAGAAACAAGACCTTATGCGCTGATAGGATGTAGCTTCTTCCAGGTTGAAAAAGATGATTATATCAAATCAATCAGCGCCATTTTGAATTTGATTGTTTATGTATTTTGACTTACTTTGGGAATTAAAAATAATGAAAATATAATAGCAGTATGGTTCTTGGCAGAATAGAATTAAAAAAAAAATATTTAAACTCACATACATTTTCCTTTCACCTGAACAATTGCAAAAAAAAATTATTTTATTTTTTCGCCATATTAATACTTCCTTCCTTTTGCTTTCGGATCTGTGCCCAAACTCTTTTTATCCAAAACGACTATAAAATCACCCAGTATACAAACCAGTCTCAGCCTCAAATGCATGACTCAGGTTAACAATAGTGCCTGGAATACGGCAATAGGCCCACCCCTTATTATGTGGGACCAAATAAAGTGAGTAGTGAAATGTGGGTGTTAAGTCACCTCTGCCTAACCCTGCGGTATGCAGTTTAGTTAGGCAGTATTTTATTTTGTAAGGCATATAAGGCGTAAATTATTTTGTAAGGCCGGACAACCTTGTCAAATAGCTTATTTGTTTAGTGGAACTGGACATATGACAAAATGAAAACTAGCATCCATCCAACAGAATAATTACTTAATTAATAAATAAGAAGTATGTGTTCAATTAGTATTTAATATTATTTTCCTTGCCATTGTTGTATATGGACAAGGATTAATTACTCATGACATTAGATAAGGAATTATCTCTCTGAGCCCGGCAATTCATACTCCAGTCTTTTGTAACTTTTGGGAATTAACGTAATCATATTATAGGTACACTAGCTGACCCAGCAAACTTCGAACCTACAATTTTTGGCGTCTGATCCCGTTCCCGCTACACCCACCACTATATTAACCATGTATCCATACTAATATTATAAATGCAAAAGTAACTCTGTCTGTCTGTCTGTACGTTACGCTTTCACGCCTAAACCACTGAACCGATTTTGGTGAAATTTGGTATAGGGGTAGATTAGACCTTGAGAAAGGACATAGGCTATGTTTGGTCGCGATAACCGACATCCACGCGGGCGGAGCCGCGGGCAAAAAGCTAGTTATACAATAAACCTTCCTCTTGAATAGCTCTATCTATTAAAAGAAACCGCATTGAAATCCGTACTGTAGTTTTAAAGATATAAGCATACATAGGGACAGAAAGATGCCGAAAGTGACTTTGCTTTATACTATATAGTGATGACATTAGATAAGCTCTTGTCTCTCAGAGTTCGGCAATTAATACTGCAGTCTTTTGTAACTTTTGGGAATTCATCATCATCCACATAGAGACGTTAGTCCTGATTGCATCCGAGGCCACGGTGCCCTCGGAGCTCAGGGTCCGCCTTCCGGCTCTTCCTCCTCCACTTCACACAATCTTGGGCGTCCAAGGTAGTGAGACCGTTTTTACGCAGGTCACCCTCCACGACGCCAAGCCAACACTTCTTGTAACACTGTAGGTAGTCATGATTATATATAGTAGATTAATTGTAAGGTAGTATAAGAAACTTAGTCGGAATAAACGAGCTAACGAACGGACGTCTTAGTGTGTTATTCCACCATTCCCTTGTCCAGCGCTGGGACACTTCAGTGGCGACGATAGTGGACGAGTATATCGGACCTTTAGTGTTACGTGCGAGTAAAAACGGTGAGCGAAATAAAAAAATGACGGTCGGAAAGATGACGAGTTTCGATGTGCAAACGGGAGTGTGGTCGTCATACGTCGACCGCCTAAATATGTATTTTACGGCAAATGATGTTAAGGAGGAAAAGAAGTTGGCTACATTAATTGCGGTTATGGGTGACAATGCATACGAACTATTAGTGAACTTAGCTAGCCCGAAGAAACCATCGAGTTTGACATACAGTGAGGCCGTGGAGATGTTACGTAACCATTTGCAACCGGCACCGTCGGCAACGGTTATTTGCGGAGGACGATTCCATGACGTTTTCACGAGCAGTGAAACTCGCGACGTCATTAGAAGCGGCGGAACGTGACTCGGCAGCTGTCGATGTACCCACATCTTTGGTTGGCAGCGGTGAAGGTTCAGCGGGAGCCGGGGTGGCGGCGGTGCACGCGCTGCGTGCGGCCGGGAGCAGCCGGGGTACGGCGGCGCGCGGCGGGCGCGCCGAGCGAGGGGCACGCTCAGCGGGCCGCGGGACTGGCTACGGCCGGGCGGCGGCGGCGGTGCGGGGGGACAATACTTTTTGTCCCGGGTGTGGTGCCACAAATCATGGTTACGAGAGATGTCGTTTTCGTAACTACGAATGCAGCTTGTGTCGGCGGATTGGACATTTGCGCCGGGTGTGCCCGAATAGGGATACGGCGTCGACGACGGCGGCGGGAACGGGGCGGAGCGCCCCGGCCGGGGTTCACTTCGGAGATGCTCAGGACGACGACGCGGCGAAGCAGGGCCACGACTACGACGACCTGGAGGCTGATTTTCATCAGCTATGCTTGAATGACTATAAGGCGGTGAGTGTGTCAGTGGTTATCGAAGGTCATTGTTTAGGTATGGAAGTCGACACGGGTACGGCAGTGTCGTGCGTTAACAACCTGACTTATAAGAAGTACTTTTCGCATTTAGTTCTAGAAGAAAGTGGTATCAAACTTAGATTTTATGACGGTACATGTATGAAACCTTTAGGAATCATAAAGCCTGAAGTTTGTTACGGCACCGAAAAAAAAGTTTTAGAACTATTTGTTGTGCAAGGGGGAACTACTTCGTTAATTGGCCGGCAATGGTTGGCAGAGTTGAAAATTAAAATACCCCCCTTTGGCGATTGTTTAAAAATAGATAGTACAGGACCTTGTAAATCTAGTAATTTAAGATTCGCTAATGTGTTGGACAGGTATAAGGAGCTGTTTGGCGGAGGGTTGGGTCGATACACTGGCGGCAAGGCGACTCTAAAATTGCGACCGGGAGCGGAGCCGGTATTCCATCGCGCGCGTCCATTGCCATACGCGCTGCGCGCGCGTGTCGACGCAGAGTTGGATAGGATGCTGCGCGACGGCGTCATCGAGCCAGTCGACTGCTCCGACTGGGCCTCTCCATTGGTACCGGTTAGTAAGCCGGACGGAACCCTAAGGCTGTGTGCAGATTATAAGTCCACTGTAAATCCTTCACTTATTATAGATCGCTTTCCTTTGCCTAAGATAGAAGACGTACTTGTCAACCTAAACGGGGACCAATATTTTAGTAAAATAGACTTGTCACAAGCCTACAATCAGATAGAATTAGACGAGTCTAAGATGTATACGGTAATTAATACCCATAGAGGGTTATTTCGATATAACCGTTTAGTGTTTGGCTTGGCTTCTAGCGTAGGAATATTCCAAAGAATAATGACTAATATTTTGCAAGGTATACCCCACGTACAGGTATTTCTTGATGACGTAATAATTGGGGGTCGAACAATAAACGAGCACCTGAAGGCTTTGGAAGAGGTGTTTTCAAGGTTACAAAAGAAAGGCTTAAAACTTAAAAAGAGTAAATGTGTATTTTTGGCTAGTGAAGTGACGTATTTAGGATACGTTGTGTCTAAGGACGGGGTAAAGGTAGATAATTCGAAAGTTGAAGCTATTGTAAAAATGGAAAGGCCTCAGAATGTCAGTGAATTAAGGGCCTTTTTAGGTATGGTCAATTTCTTTGGGAAGTTTATCAGGAATTTAAGCTCAGTATTATATCCTTTGTATAATTTATTAAGAAAGGGTATTGAGTGGAAGTGGTGTCTGCAGTGTGAACGGGCCTTTACGACAACAAAAAACTTGTTATCAAGTGCGAATGTTTTAGCGCATTACGATCCGAGTAAACAACTAATTCTAACGTGTGATGCGAGCGCTCGGGGCGTAGGAGCGGTGTTATCACAGCCCGGCGTGGGGGGGGAAAGACCGGTGGCGTTCGCGTCGCGTAGTCTTAATGAAGCAGAGAAAAATTATTCTCAAATACATCGGGAAGCATTATCGATTATATTTGGCGTTAATAAATTCCATCAGTATTTATATCGCACGCCTAGATAAAGACTAACACAACTCAAAATATCAATTTTTTCAGAAAACGAAAAAAACGTTTAATTATATTTGTAGTAATTTTTTTGGAAAACTTTAAATGTATAATGGTGTGTAAATATACAATTAATTATGTTATTGATAAACGGTTTGTCCTGAAAAAGCACAATTACTCTAATCATCTAATTTTTGAATTAGACTAGTAATCATGACTAAATATTTGTTCAATTATTTTACTAACTCAAATTATGTTGATGTTATTGATTTATTTTTTATTAATGCAGTCTTATTCTGTTTATTTTCTATCTAATCTCTATCAATATTAGTAGTGTATATATATTATAACGTAAGTACAATGTTGAAAAAAAAACTATTATTACTAGAAAAAATATTATTTTTATTATTTTTTTAAATGATAAACAAATAAAGATAACCAAGAATCATAATGTTTATATAAAATTTCTAGAAAAACCTTGTAAATCTTCGAATAGGTTTAAAAGCAATTATCAAAATTAAGTTTTGTAATAAAAATAACATAAAAAACAAATACAGTACTTCTTTAGCAAAAACCCAATCAATCTTTGAATAGGTTGTTTAAATATTTTAACAAAATTAACACTTCTAATAAATGGCACATGTAAAATAAAACATATTTTTTCTTTTAATAAAAATCTCATAAAAATCTGGTGAAACATTAGCAAAATAATTAACTATTTTAAAGACATACTTAACACAAAGAATCACAGCTCTTCTTTAATACTATTTGGGCTTAACGTATTGCGTGTGTCGTGTGATAAACTCTCCATGCTTTTGTAAGTCACCTAGTGCCCAAAAATTATCAAATAAAGTTTGTCGTAGTGGTTCAGTAATTTTATCTTTGCATTTTAATTTGCATTTTTCAGTACACGGAGGTTTTACTGCTCTGTTCGGGACCCTTTTGTTGCTGGAGGTTATATAAGCCTTACCCGTATTACGCAGAGCTTTCTTAACATTTGAGGCCCAGCCGGCAGGGTTTCTCGATCTTTTCCTGGCCCTCTGAAGGCTCTCAGTTACAGTTGAAGCATGGTCATTCATAATTGATTGAGAGGTAGAAGGTTTAGGATCGTTTTGTGAAAGTGTGGCAGTATCTGGTATATCCAATGGCATTGACTGATTACCCATTCCAGTGTTACTGTTGCTTGAAGAGTTACTAGTACCCGATGATGAACTAGAGCTAGACGAGGTAGAACTTGACGATGGAGACCTAGAGGGACGGGTTGCTTTTCTACAATTAAGGTAGGTTCCCTCGTTGGTAGGTAAAACGAATTGCGGATCAGCATCAAAGTCATCAAAATCGCTACATTCGCTGTTAACCGGTGAAATATAGTAGCTAGTAATAGGTTTTCGTTATTTTCTAATTCCACACTGTGATTATTTAGTTTCCTCAGGCGGTTTGTTACTCAGAGAAGGCGTTGTTACCGGTTCTTGCAGGTCTAACTGAACATTGGTGCTCGCAGGTTCGATTAGGTTAGTAGGCAACACTTTTCTAACATTAAAAGACCACGACCCTTCATCTTCTGCAAATAAAATTGACTCATTCGAATTAAATCACAAAGACTATACTAACTAAAAAATAACTTTATAATCGAAGAATCCGTATTAATTGTATTTTTTTCACTCACTGTCAAAAATACAACATTAACGCTAAATAATCGTGTAATCGAAAGATGAATAGCATTTATTACTTTGGAATAAGATTCAATTTTATTTTAACCACAGATACTCGACCAACTAAAACAATCTAAATTTATTTCAACAATAACAAATTATTTTCAGTTAGGTAAATAAAAATACGTACATTGGTTCATCAATATTACAGTAAGTCGAAATAGTCAGATTACCGTCACAAACAAATAACAAATTCAATCACTAATACTAGACTAATTCAATATCATTCACAATAATTCAGTGCAGTGAATCACGAATAATAAACGAACTCGAAATACTCGAGTCTTTGTGTGCTCGGATAAGTCTATCCTGTGCGGCTGACCCGTCGCATCTAGTGATGCACGACTTTTGGTGGCGGGGGTGCGCGGGTGTCAAATCGGTAACACTCACTTATAGGGCCGTCAACTTATTATTATTTGACATTTTAATACAGGTGTCTTTGGAGTTTGTGCAGTTTACTACGCAGATTCCTATAATAGTAATAACTCGATTTTGAATTATTTTTAATTGTGTTAGTCTTTATCTAGGTGTGCGATATGGTCGTAAATTTACTTTAAGGACCGACCACAAGCCCTTAGTGTCGATTTTTGGGCCCAATAAAGGAATACCTTCTATGACCGCCAGTAGGATGCAGCGGTGGGCAATAATTCTCTCAGCGTATACGTTTGACATTGAATACGTTAGGACCGACGAGAATTGGGCCGATGGGTTTTCGCGCTTACCGACGGCGGCGTCGAACGTCAATAATATACAACGAATGCCGGAACAAACATTTTTTCATCATGCGCAAGATGCATTCCAGTTAGATTACAATGTAATTAAAAAATTGACAGAAAGAGATCCTATTCTAGCTAGGGTACTGGGTTATTTACGCGACGGTTGGCCAGAGAACTGTGATATAGAAGGATTGCGACCTTATTTTAACAGAAAAATGGAATTGTATGAGGAACTAGATTGCATCATGTGGGGACATCGCGTGGTAGTACCCGAGGGTTGTAGGTCACGGGTTCTAGACCTGTTACATGAACCGCATATGGGGATAGTAAAATCCAAAGCAATGGCGCGGAGCTATGTCTGGTGGCCGGGTATCGACGAGGCGGTGGAGGCGGCGTGCCGCGGGTGCGCGGTGTGCGCGGCGCATGCGGACGCGCCGCCGACGCACCAGCCGCGACCCTGGCCATGGCCTAATCGCCCCTGGTCTCGTTTGCACGTGGATTTTATGGGACCCATTTACGGTAAACTTTATCTAGTGATAGTAGATGCGACGTCTAAATGGATTGAGGTATTCAATGTAGCTAGTACAAACGCGATCGGTACTATCGATAAATTAACAGAGTTGTGGAGTAGATGGGGGTTACCTAGGCAATTAGTAACGGATAACGGGCCTCCTTTTACCAGCAAGGAATTTGAATGTTTCTTGAAGACTGGAGGAATTGAGCATGTTTTCACGGCACCATATCACCCCGCGTCTAATGGGGCAGCAGAAAATGCTGTAAGAACTTTAAAAAGAGTGATCAAAAAAGCTGTATCCGACAAGGTTAACATTGATAAAGCTTTGAATATATTTCTAATGCATTATAGGAATACTCCACATTGTACAACGGGTGAATCCCCTTCTATGATCTTAACAAATAGGCATTTACGGACTCGGTTAGACAAATTAAAACCAGATAGAGAGGCGGTGGTAAAACGAGCTCAGGCTCGTCAAGTAGAGGTAGCAGGTGGTTCAGAGAGGAGTGTGGGAGTAGGAGAAGAGGTTTGGTACAGACAGTACTTGAAAGGTGACAAGTGGTTGCCAGGGGTAGTTAGCAGTACGGAAGGAAAAGCGAGCTATAAGGTGAAGGATAACAATGGAAAGGAAATACATAGGCACATAGATCAATTAAAGCGTAGGTCTAGAGGTTCGTTGGTTTGCCCGGTGGGTGCGGAGGGGGAGGCACAGGCGGAGGAGGAAGCAGCATCGGCGTCAAGTCCACCAAGGACTCCAGAGCGCGTGGTAGTATCGGCACCGTCACATCCTCAACCAGCAACTCCAACGCGTGTCGACGCCGGGAACGAACGATTCGTTACACCAAGCAGTAGCCCGCAGTCGCCTGACGTCCGTGTATCGCCCCAGCCTCGACCAACGCGGAAATGTCGTTTATTTAAGCCCCCTAGTTATAAGTTTTAGAATATGCTTAATTTATAAGTTACGAATATGGTTCAGGGTATGTATAGTTGATTTTGTATTCTCATTAGTATAGTTAGAGTTAAGAAATTGGGAAATTTAGGGGGGAGGACTGTAGTGTAGGTAGTCATGATTATATATAGTAGATTAATTGTAAGGTAGTATAAGAAACTTAGTCGGAATAAACGAGCTAACGAACGGACGTCTTAGTGTGTTATTCCACCATTCCCTTGTCCAGCGCTGGGACACTTCAGCCACGGTGCCCTCGGAGCTCAGGGTCCGCCTTCCGGCTCTTCCTCCTCCACTTCGCACGATCTTGGGCGTCCAAGGTAGTGAGACCGTTATTACGCAGGTCACCCTCCACGACGCCAAGCCAACACTTCTTGGGCCTACCCCTTCTACCTGGACCGGGTGGGGGCGCCATTGCCAGGCATTTGTTGCCCACATAGCTGGGCGGTTTCCCAGTTTTGGGAATTAATGCGATCATATCATAGGTATTTCACATACTTTTGATTTGCCTGCCATTTTGACCACTTTACACCGGTTGAGGTCACAGGCTGACTGATAATCATAATAATAATATGCTGAAACAGCTCGGGTTGTACAGTACGATCACGGGCCAGAGATGCAGAAGGCAATGCTCCTTGATACTGCATGCATAGTGAGGAAGTTCCTTTCTCTGTAGCCCCAATGACTTGTAGCTTGGTCCCTGTACCCGATGCCGGTGGGACCCTATTTTATATATTGTATTTTTAAATATGTTTTGTATTTGCGGCGAAATGTGAGTATTAATACACCTCTGCCTACTCCTTCGGTCATTTACAGGCGTAGGTATGTATAAAAAAAGATAAACAGATTTGAATGAAATTTTTATAGCATTTATTACGCTAACTTTTTAAGTTCGAAGCTTTTTCCCGATGTATAAACAGATTTATTTAGGATCATCATACACAATAACAATAGATCAAACTAGAGATGGTCGAAAACGTTATTTTTGCATCGCAGTGACTGTCGTTCCAGTTCCTCAAAAGTCACAGTGATAAATCATCGTGATTTTGTCACATCGATCACTCCGTAACTATTTAATAATTGGCACAAACTGTTACGATACGATTCTATGTGATTATGTGATCCGAAATAACCTTGACACTTTTGCAGGCTTAAGACTGTCACACAGATTTTAATAAATTTTATTTCTAGTTTTGTTCATGTAATTTAAGTAAATTTATTTTAAATAAAATGTATTACGAATTCGTACAAAGAGATTTTACATGAAGTAATCGAATAAAGGTTTATAATTTTAACTCGTGTGGCGTGTTTATTATTTTGGATCACTTATTTACAATGATTTCACAACTTATTTACAGTTTTTTTTTTTATATAGTATCTACTTTTTTTAAATCAAAAGTCGCTTAAAAAATATAAATAAACATTCGCAAACAAGGCACTCCGCACTTGTCACAGTGATTCAAATTTTAAGGATGTGTGTGTAGGTTTATTACTAGAGTAGACAGAGATAGTGAGTAGGTCACTGCATAATCTTGAAACTTTCTCTCTCTTCCTTGCGCTTTGCCCTATAGCGAAATGCGCCGGAGAGGCGGAGACGGCCGAAATCAGCCGAAGCACTCGAATCGAGTTCGCTACTATTGTGATCGCCGTGACTGGGCGCGGCGTCGCGGCGGGCGGTGGCGGTGACGTGCGTACCTACATGAGTTGAGTGAGTGACTGAGTAACGTTGTTACTGAACGATTTGTCACGGTGATACTATTGGACTTGAGATCACAGTGACTTTATCATCGTGACGTTATATATCAACCATCTCTAGATCAAACAGAATATCATACAAACATGTACTATCGCCGAGACAATTATTGGCCCCACCTAGCGACTATGACGAATTAATCACTATAAATAATTAAATAATGAGTTTACCCGGTAATGTGAGCTCGTCCAACACGTCCACATTGCTCAAGGCGTCCGATAACGACACTTTCTCACTCACAGACATGGTTTATCACTTAAAAATGTGTAATAAACTCGATTATTATAGTTCCCACAGGAAATGCGATTTAACACGCGAAAACTATCGGTTTACCGTTATATATCTTAAAAACAAGTTAGTAAATAGTTTTCTATATTGTTTAAATGAAAAATATTCACTGATGAGTCATTTTATTAGCAGAAAATGCAATATTTTGAAACTTTTTGAAAAATCCACAGCGTCAGGAAAATGGCGTTTGACAAGTCCGCGAGTTGTCAAAAAATAGATGTCAAATATTGTCAACTTTTTTTCAACATTGCCATTCTTTAAAAAAACTTAAATTTTAGTAGATTATTACTTGAGTTTTTAATGCGCGAACGCGCATTAAAAACTCAAGTAATAATTTACGTTAAGTAATAATTTACGCGCTACCACACTGGTCCTCTCGCAATAATTCCTACCACGATAGACTGGTCGCCGCCGTAGCCACGCTTCTTTCCGTGGGGATTGACCCTTATTTACTGATAAAATTTATGATTTCCATTATAACGCATAGTTGCACTTAGTGCAGTTCTGCCTTTATTACCACAGACAGAGATAATGAACGGTTGGGCTTTGAATACACTGTTGGGCCTACATAACACGCCATGACAGCGAAGATCCTAATGTCATAAAATTCAGAACATATATTCATATATACGTAGTACATATCTTCTAATCTGTGCATATATTATATATGGAGAGCAATATCGTTGATTGAGAGGCAATGGTTAAAGGAGACATTTATACCAGTGTGGTGTGTTTTTGGAGAAAAACAAAGAACCACTAACTTTGAAGAAAGGTGACATTATAAGTTAAACAGTGCTGTTGGAAAAAAAGCGCCCAATTTGATGCATTTACTGCAGTCACTACAAGAAGATGCTTCTTTTTACACAGTTCAGATCCATCAAATTCAAAGTACTGAGAAACCACCAAAAAAAGAAACAAAAAATCAAAGCTTAGAGATGAATTCATACAAGATGCGCAAATTGAATTAATACATGGTGATATAGGAGTGTAGGGCTTCTTCGTTTGCCTGGCCCTTTCCCATTTTATTTGGGGTCGGCCCTCCGTATCATGTTCCTCCAGGCAGCTCGGTCCTGGGTCGTCTCTTTGTTGACTTGCGCTTCTTTGAGATTCTTATTCACGACGGACATCCATGTAATTTGGGGTCTTCCTCGTCCTCGGGGTTTGGTCTCAATGTCAAGCAACTTCCTGGTCATGTGTTCGGGTGGTCGCCTCATTACGTGTCCGTACCACCTTAGACAGCTCTCCTGTACTTTGTCTGGGATAGGTCTCACTTTGAAGGTGCCTCTTATGTGTGTGTTTCTGACATGGTCCAGCCTAGTTACACCCCCTGATGATATAGGAGTAGGGCATTTTCTTGAAATGGTACGGCGTTGACAATTTAGACATATATTTAAAGGCGATTTTATTATAGAAGAAGGTAGGTTGTCACCGTAACACCTATATAAGAACATGCACCAATCAAACCCAAACCAATAAGTAATTGAAAACTGCATCAAAATCGGACCAGTACTATTGGAGAAAAATGGCAACATTGATCTGCATTAAAAATGCTTGCTGTAGCGCCTCCTGTTGAGTTGTCATTGTAACACCTATTTATGACCATGCTCCAGAAGCAGAACCCAAAACTGAAAACTGCATCAGATGTGGCATTGATACTATTAATAAATCACGTTGTTTACAACTCTTTTCTCCTCGATGTATTCATTTTCCTATTTCTTATGTTGGGTACTTAGAATTTTTCTTTAAGCGTATTATAGAAAAAATATAAGTACCCGCGGGTAAAAATATTTTCTGATAAGCGCGACTTTAGCACAAGATTACTGTTAATTTGCACAATGGAGTTTACATTTATAAAGCGTGAAAGAGGGCAAGTGTTATTAAGTGATGGGTACCAGTATAGTAAAAAGAAACTATGTTAATAATGCGATCTGGTATAAATGCAGTAAATGTGTTGAAACAAAGTGTCTTGGATCCATTACTTTGAAGGTAGGTGGCTTTGGCTTCCGTTTTAGGTAGTTATGCTATCAATCACAGGCGTTTTATTTAAATTAGAACATATAAATTAATTCTGTCAAAAACATTTCAGGATAACCAAATCGTTAAGAAAGTTGACCATGCTTCACACTGTTTATCCAGCTCTACACACTTAGGTATTTCTAGAGAAAATGGATAATTGTAAACAAAATGTTTCCCGCGGTGATGGCAAACCTCTTCCAGAAATGAGACCGTCGAAGAGATTCAAAATAGCGGCTTGGATCTTGTCTGCAATATACCACCATTTAAAAAAGTTAATTTTGGGTTATATAAACGAAGGAATCGCAGTCTTGCAGTAACTAAAATTCAGTATAAAAAGGCAGAAGATGTTGAAATACCTATCTAACTTCATGATTTTTTTTTGTCGAATTTTGATGATATTTGGTATAGGGGTAGAATAAATTTTGAGAAAGGCCATAAGCTATGTTTGGTCGTGAAATCCAACATCCACGCGGGCGGAGCTTTTATATTTTTATCTTGCACTGTAGCACAGAATAGATAATAGTACTGTAGTTTCTATTTCTATAATAACAATTGAATGAAATTATAAATGTTATAATGGTATTTCTGTGAGCCTGGTATCTTTTGCATGAAGTACTAGGCTCACAGAAACGTTGGTCTTGGGATCAGTGTTTCTGTGAGCCTGGTACCTTTTGCATGGGATAATGGCTAGAGAGGACACATGGCAGCCTCTCGTATCGACTGACGCAGTTTATCACCGGGCACGGGTGCTTCGGACGGTATCTGCGTCGGATCGAAAAGGAGCCAACGTCCGAGTGCCATCATTGCGACGCAAGCGATGACACAGGGCTGCACACGCTCACCGAGTGTCCGGCATGGGCCGGTCCGAGGCGGGAGTTAGTGGCGGCCCTGGGAGTGAGAGTTCTCACCCTCGCCACCCTGCTCACAGCAATGGTCCGCTGCGCGGACGCGTGGGCGGCCGGCGTCTCCTTCAGCGAGCAGGTAATGGTCGTGAAGGAGACGGCGGAACGGGAGAGGCAGCGCGAGCGAGCGAGACTCGCGAACCGCGCTGCCCGCGCGCACAGGCAACTCGGGCGTCGTAGGGCACTGACTGACCTCCGTCCCCCATGAGCGCGGGCCTGGGGGTGACAGGTGGAGCCGCCTGTCACCCCAGCAGAAGCAGGCCACGGCGGCGGCGCGCTGAAAGAAGCGCGCCTCCCCATTCCGGGGGCGAGTCGGGGACACCGTTGTGCCCTTCCTGAGGAGGGCCAGACCGTAAGGGATGGCCCTGGATCAGCCGGGGTGCGAGGGATATGGCGATGACAGCCTCACCTCCGGCCTAGCAACACGACCCACAGTCGGCGTGCGGATTTAGTCGGTTCTAGTCCGACATAACCTCCCCTTTCGGCTCCGGCAGGGGGGTATCCGAGGGGATTTACGCACGGAAAAAAAAACAAGGTACCTTTTGCATTGAGTACTAGGCTCACAGAAACGTTGGTCGTGGGATCAGTATTTCTGTGAGCCTGGTACCTTTTGCATGGAGTACTAGGCTCACAGAAGCGTCAACCCAATAAGACTGTTCCGTAAACAGTTGTGGTAGGCCCCCAGGTCTTTTAATGTTGCGATTATTGCCTTTTGACTCTCGGTCTATAAGCGCAACGAGTGGGAAAGTCCCAATCGTCCCCAAAATTTATTTTTCCCAAGGGCGGGGACGACTGGGAATAGACGCTTTTAAACGGCTGAACCGATTTTAATTCTTTAATTAATAAAAACAAAATTGAAATCGCTGCATCCATTCGTCAACTATGATGCTACAGACGACAGACACGTCAAACTTTTTACACCCCTCTTTTGCATCGGGTTTTAATAAAACAACAATAAAATTATGTACATTGGTTTATTTAATATGTACTTCTGATCTACTTATCACTAAACAATGTATTGTATGAAATAATAAATCAAATATGTAATTTATAATATACCTATACAGCTAAGTAAAGATAAGAGGCCAACAAGGCTCTAAGCCAGGATAGACTCTGGCCAACGAAGAAGGCGCAAAAAGTTGGCGCCAAATTTGAATAACCAACATGTTGCAACACTGACTGGACCCTGGCAATGTACCATGATAGGCTAGTATTCATGCATGCCTAATAGGAAAAAGATTCTAGTATTGAGTCTGTTATTTCGGTGTATATTCAGTGCTGCAACGTGGTATTTTAAATTTGGCGCCAACTTTTTGCGCCATCTTTCGTTGACCAGAGGCTATACGCAAACATCTTCACTTCAACCATCAATCGAGAAACATAATAATAGCATAATATATATCCAAATCTGAAACCTTTGAGTAAGTAATTGGAGGTGCGTGTAAAGACCGCGATATTGACACGACCAAATTGTCATGTGCCTCAGCGATACGGAACGCGCGCACATGGAATTTCCTATACTTAAAATGACGAATAAACAACTTGTTTTTAAAACGAATTCTTAACATTTCTGAACATAGTAACTTAACAAGTGAAAAATAATATCTATATATATAAAAGAAAGTCGTATTAGTTACACTATTTATAACGGCTGAAAATTGGTGAGGATGTAGCTTAGAACCAGGAGACGGACATAGGACTTTTTATCCCGTTCAACCTTTATTTTATCCCGGGTTAGGTTCCTGTAGGTCGCGGTCACGGGATCAGTATTTCTGTGACCCTGGTACATTTTTTGCATGAAGTACCAGGCTCACAGAAACTGTGAGGAACTATATCTGGGTCCTATACCTTTCTATTTCGAAGTTAACGCAGACGAAGTCGGGGGCAAAAGCTAGTTCTTTTAATAAAAATAAGTTATGTCAAGACATGAACATTGAACTTTAAATGAAATTTGGTATAGGGATAGTATAGTCTTTGAGAAAGGACATTGACTATGTTTGGTCGCAATAACCGACATCCACGCGGGCAACAGCTGGTACTTTATATACTACCTTGAGGTCAGACTACATGATAAATAAAACAAATATATTTTATTTATCATGTAGTCATGATATATGATAATAAGACAAATGAACATTGAAAAAAAAAAACAACATACTGATAATTTGAAAACTTGTAAAGCGCTGTACAGGCGACAGCGCAGTGCGGGCAAAATGGCCACAGCACCGCTCTTATTTATGCTAAAATAAGTTAGCATTTCAAACGCACACTGGCTCATATCGGATGATGGGCAATAACGAGAGCGCGCCTCAGGCATTTTGCTCACCCTGCGCTGACTTAGCATTCGATCGACTACTAGGTCGTTTAAAATAACAATCTTTTTTATAGAATAAAAATGAAATAACTATTTTAGATAATAAAATTAAATAATGTGTCTTTTAATCGCAATTACAGTCGCACTTAGTACTACTTAGTTTTCACACTTACAAAAGAGACGTACTTTTTTTTAATAACTATTCATATAATTGAAGGAATTTTTATAGCATTAAGTATGCTAACTATACAAATCGAATACATAGGGAAAAAGAATCTTCTCGGGCGGTATTCGATTTGTATAGTTAGCATACTTAATGCTATAAAAATTCCTTCAATTGTTTGGGCGCAGTTATCAAAAAATCAATGTTTAAGAATGATTGTAACATCATTCATTGATTCCGATAGTTCGTAAGAAAATCGGTAGATGACGCTACGTCGCCTTAAAGACGTATAAGGTGGGAAATTTGAATCATATCGGGCGTGTCTCGGTAGCCGAATTGGTCAGGCATTCCCCCTGTAAGGGAAAGACTGCGGGTTCGAGTCCCGCCCGAGAAGATTCTTTTTCCCTATGTATTCGAACTATTCATATATTTATACATACAACATTACAATACATGCAGACTCTGGTTTATATTTTATTAGGTATGTGTATCTATCTTGGACATGGCATCAGGGCGGTTGACGGAGAAAGAATACAGGTATCACCACCCCATGTCATCCGAAGGGCATCCTAAGAGGCAACTAACTAACACATACGCAGATTGAAATGACGTCACAAAAAACAGTACCCGATCTCCAAATATAATTAGGATACCAAATAATTGGTACATCAATAAATAAAGTAAAATATAAATGGTAGATTCTTATTGGTACAGGGCAAGTAAGCATATTATGGCAAAAATCTACAACAATTAAGCATTTAATATATTCGGTCTATTTACCAACGAAAGCGGCGTAAAAAAACAATGCCAAATTTGAAAAACCAACAGGTTGCAACACTGACTATACACCGAACAACCTGCTGATTTTTCAATTTTGGCGCCGTTTTTTGTATCATACTCTATCCGGTAAGCTTAACTGTAGAACACAACACCGCTTATAATATTATAATACTAACAGCCTGTATACTAAATCTGGGTATACCACTTTACAATTCAAAAGCTACCAAATAATTTATTGACATTTAGTAGTTTCTATTGGCGGGCAATTTACAAAAATGATAGACGAGAAAACGTATACAAAAATCACAAAATAGGCAACATTATAATAATATAAAAAAAAAGCAACTCAAATAAAAAATACGTACTCTTTTTGAGATTTAGTGTTTATTGCCTCGATCTAATGTTAATAAAAAAGGATCATGATGTCATTGTTCTTGAAAATTGCATTATGCAAATACCATTTTAGACATCTGTGAGTACAGAATCGAAACTGAACTTTAACCGCCTTATAAATTAACAGTATCAGGCCGTTCTCATTAATACCAAACTATCCACCCATAACACGAAACACGTATCCAAACATTAATAATATTCATAATATAGACAGAAGTTTTACTTCAGCACAACACCTAAATAAATAACACCTTTATAAACCATAACATAAAGTGCAATTTGGCTAGCACAATTTTTTTTAAACATTACATGCCAAGTGCAGTCTAATTTTAGTCGTATTTCGACCATCTTGGTGTTATTTTACTTGTGTCTGAGAAAGGATCGATCGATCAGATATTTTGAACCTAAATCGCAAGATATAAAAGGACCTGACGCGCGCGAATTGTTTTGTAATATACATATACTACAGAATCGTGTACTGCACGTAAAAAGAATATTATGAGCACATTTTAGGTCCAAAATATGTCTCAACCAGTAAAAGTGTAACAAAATTTGGAATAAGCCAGTAACGGTTTTGACAGGCGTTTATTTGATAACTATGTACTTTTTAACACTATAATCTTTATTTATTAGGCATAATTATATTAATGTTATACAATGTATATCCGATACTTACCTAATTACACTGAATCGCTAATACAGTATGTACAAAAGTTTACATTACAGCTATCAAAATTGAGACAGTGATACATATGACTATATATTGACTTCAAATGACTATTGTGTTGTCATAAAAGACTTTATGTTATAAAAACAATCTAAGACCCATTCATAGTGACGTTAGATAGTTGAAAATGTTAGAGAAAATATAAGCGACAATGGCAGTTGAGTAGAAAATAGTCTTTTATTCAATTGTTTCTGATGTCGTTTGGGGCCTTTTTTCTTTGTATAATAGATATCGCTTTCTCTCTTTTGATTTTAAACCATCGAATTTTAATACCTATTATTCATTTCGTATAATATCAATAATATGCTAAGGAGTATCTTATTAGGTGAGTGTTTAATCATTCCAAATATTAATAAAACTTACAACAATTTATGAACAAAAAAACAATATTACAAATGGTAGAAAATTACTATTGTACGGCTGTAAACATCTGAGTCGCCCGACCAATAGACTCTGGCCAACGAAAGATGGCGCCCAATTTAAAAAATCAACACGTTTCAGCACTGAATCTTTTTCCTGTAAGGCATGCATAAAAACTAGCCTATTATGGTACATGGCCAGAGTCTAGTCAGTGTTGCAACCTGTTGGTTTTTTCAAATTTGGCGCCAAATTTTTGCGCCATGTTTCGTTGGCCAGATTCATAATGCACGTTATTATAGCGCTCACTAAGAACAATGGGAGCGAGCGAGATATAAACCGTTTATTTGACTCTGATGATAACGGCACTACACGCTCTTTCCAAAGGATATTACAACCTTTGCATTAGACATACCGTAATATTTGCACAGATTGCGTGCCATGTTCTTATGAGAATTAAAAAAAAATAACAGTCATTAAAAATATAACTACAGAAGTCCCCTGAATGCTTGGTGCCTAAATGTATTATTCTAAATTTAAATTTAAAAGGCAGCCCCCGAATAATTTGCTAATGTTACATTAAAGAAAAATAAACGAGAGGGATTTAAAGTACGTGTTCATTGACCCGCGCCGGACATACCGCATGCACGGCATTATTAAACTGATCTGTTGATTGTATGCGTTCGATGCGGGCGGTGCGGATAATTGACGCAGCGCTGTGTTATGATTTTACAAAGCAAATCAAAATCCGCGAAAGAACCATTAGAAGAGACCATTCGTTAGAAAGATTCGTAGCGATGTTTGGCTTTATGCTCTGCCTCCTTGTTCAGTTCGACGAATTAAAAAATGGCGCATATTCAACGTTCCGTTACAATTGAATGGTCTATCAGCATCTCGGGACACGATTGGCGTCATCCAATTATATTGACAGATGTGGCCTATCCAGTTTGTGAGTTATAGCAACATTAAATTTGCCCCAAAACCAGATTTTACTATGTTTTTGTAAGGCAACAAAGCAAACAGAAGACTTTAATACTTACATTAAATTATATACTTAGTTTAAAAATATGTATTAAATCTAATATTATATAGCCTTCAATTTAAGGGCTAAACCGTTTAAACCAAGCTGAACACTTCAGTGTTACCATGTGTAATCTTGAACATCCTACCAAATTAACTCAGTAGAAAATTATACCTATAAATTATTTAACAAAAAATTTAAATTAATACCATCATCTTTATCAACAGCAGATCTACCATGGAATGTACAATAAAAATTACAGACCGTAATAATTGGTAAAAATATATAAGGCGTTCATCCCATCGGACCCGAATGTGGATTGTTAAAAATCATACCTAATTGTACCGAGGGCCCTTCTTTGACCCCGAGACGGCCGTGCGGTTTTAGTCGGTTCAAGTCCGACATAATGACACATGCATCCGCCGGAGCCAGCGGAGTTGAATTCGAGGAGATATCCACACGTAAAAAAATGGTACTAATTAAAACATCTTTCTTGCAGATTAGGAAGTCTCAGATACATTTATGTTTCATGGTAGCCCCCTAAATATTTACAAGTGATAGTTTATTTTTAGTTCACTTACTTACTGTCGATCGGACGAGTGCTTTGCCCTTTGGTGCAGGCCATTTCACCCACTTCCCTCTTTTTTTTCCTGTGTTTTTATTAATTTACCAATTATAATAACACTTTAACTGTATAATAAATAGTAATTTAATGAGATGTTCACTTAATTACACATTAAAACACATACCTTAAAACTCGATAGGTACTTCCTGCATCACAACTTTATAACCTAAATTATTTAACGGTGCAAACTTATCCGTAGAACCCGGCGCACAGGTCTCATACTCGGTTAACTCCACAATAGGAGCAGGTATTTCAAAGTCTACAGTATTCAGATAATCATCGTTATCACAAATATTAAAGTCATCAAAACCGTTCTGACCAATTTCGTGAAGATTGTCGAAGTGTATTTCTGGTCTTGCGTCTTGGAACGGCATTTCTGGATGGTTGAGACGTATGCATTTATGTGAGAGGAGTAACGATGGCCAAACAAAGGTTTCTTCGCACACCTTGCATTGAAGACTGTCGTAGTCTGAATGCTGCGTTTCAATGTGCCGATTGAGACTATAATTTGACGAGTAATATTTACCGCAGTTCTAGAAAGAAAATAATATTAAATTAGTTGACATTCGCTATGCAAAAACTTAAATCTAGTTTTAAGATACCACAGAATGCAAATTGACAGAATTATCAGAAAAATATGCTATAAGGAAGTGTAATGCCATACATTAATAATTTTGGGTAAAAAAAAAACATGAAAAGTATGTTTTTTTTTTCCAAAATTATTAATGTATGTCATTACACTTTTTGACAGTATAAGCCACACAGCCATATGGGACTGCCTGGAACAGCAAGGTATACCCCTAATATACATTAAGACTTTTTTTTTTTTTTTGAATTAATTTTTTATAGCATTTATTATGCTAACTGTTTTAAGACTATAAAAACATTACTCAAACGGCGAAGCGAGGATCCAGCTAGAAACCTTGGGCAAAAAATTCAGAATCGAAAGAGGAGTAAGGCAGGGAGATTCCCTTTCACCAAAATTGTATACGGCTGCCTGGAAGGTATTTTCCGAAAACTTGATTGGAGCGATTAGGGCCTCAACATTCAAGGGGAAAATATTGCCTTATTTGAAGAAAGCCCAACACACCTAAATAAAATGTTAGAATCACTTAACAAAGAGAGTTTAAAGGCAGGCCTAAGCCTCAAAGAAAAGACGAAACTGCTAAGAAACTCTGAACCAGTCATCATAAAAATCGACAACCAACCACTTGAATATGTGTCTGACTCAGGCGCGGATCCAGGGGGGGGGGGCAGATTTTCTTAATCTCATATAGGTCAGTCATGCATAAATTGAAGAAAATAAAATAATGTATAAGTATAAGTGAAAGAATTTTACCTAAGCTCAAGCATATTTAACGAATGACACGCATAATACCTACCTACTTATGACTATCACACTCCCCACATATACATCCCGGCCGTGCCCCTCGCGTGAACTGCCCTCTCATTTCGTTCAAAAAATGAACGAAATTCCTACCCGCGACGCACCCGAACTGTGCCCGAACGACCAGCTTCGAGCTGATCATTGCGTTGCAACTCATGCGGTTCTAGCGGTCTGACGTAGGACGAACTTTCGTGAACGCTAAATTTAGTGAGGTCGTAATTAATTATAATACCGGGTGTAAGGGGAACGCCCCCGAAGCTGAAAGCCCCTAGTAGTACTCCAGGTACATAACACATTGGCATAAAAAAAAAACAATTTGGACAACTTGCTTTTTTTTTCAGTTTTTTATTATTATTTTTATTTTGCATTATTTACTCTCCATCGTGTTAGGTAAGCTGTCTGAGAAACCCCACCTTGACCGATTCTCCTTGCTTCCACCGACCTGTGTCCGAAGTCTATTTAGGGACTTCCACCTGATCCAGAAGAGGTCGTGCTCAGGGGGCAAACTCTCCGATAGCGGAATGAAAGAGAATGGTAGCGAGCTCCGCGCTCTCCATAGCTCCACCCTGGCCAGGGAGGGATCGACATCGGCGGGTGCAACGCATGCCCAGAAACTCTTTCGACTTTTCAGTCTTTCTGGCAAGTGATGGTGGCCGTGCATGGGGTGTCGCCGATCCCGTTCCAGCTTGCCCCTCTCCATGGATGACGCCACGTCTCTGCGTACGCTTGGAGGTGCTATGCCGGCTAAAGGATACAGCATCTGTTACAGAGTCGGTTTGAGACAACCTGTTATTGTAGGCCTCATTTAGTGCTACAGCCACTAGCCCAGCATGTGCAGAACGACCCCATACGGGACACGCATATTCACCCACAGAATAACACAAAGCTAGCCCTGTTGTTCGCAGCACCTGCGGTGCAGCCCCCCAGGTTGTGCTCGTCAGCCTTTTTAAGAGGTTGTTGCGTGCCGATACCTTCTGTTTGAGGATCTTGCGGTTCTTTTTCAAGGTCAGTGACCTGTTCAGGTATTTGGGGTGTGAGCAATGACCAATTTCAACTTCGCACCACTGTATTTTCAGCTCTCGCTTTGCCAGCCCATTGCTGAGGTGGAAGGCGCACGACTGCGTTTTTGCTGGTTTGGGCTTCAGGGCATTACTGATGTAGTAGCGGCTTAGCTCCTCGAGTGCGTCATTCAGGTTTTCCTCTACCTTCTCAAAGGATCCCTGTGACGTGAGAGCCAAGTCGTCAGGTCAGCGTAAAGGAAACGTGTCGTGCGTGGGCTTAGGGGTTGGTCGTTGGTGTAGACGTTGAAGAGCAACAGAGCCAGAACACTACCTTGAGGTAGGCCATTCCTCAGCACTCTCCAGCCGCATTTTTTGGGAGTGCAATTGCACCTGATAACGTTGGTTCCGAAGGAGTTCACCCAAGACTGCCGCAAGTTTGCGACCTCCAGTGATTCTTTCCATCTTCCAGAGTAAGCGTTTGATGTTCACAGTGTCGTAGGCTGAAGACAAGTCAACAAAAACTGCGCCAGTCACTTTACGTGTCTTAAAGCCATTCACGATATTTCGCGTGAAGTTGAGGAGCCAGCCTGCTCTGGGACCAGCTTGGGGTCTATGATGTTAGCTAGACGATTAAGAAGCACCCTCTCGAAGAGTTTCAAGGTTTGGCACAGGAGAAAAATTGGTTTGAAACTTTTGGGGTCGTCCATAGGTTTCCCCGCCTTCGGTATGGCGATTACTTTGGCCTTTCTCCAGAGACGTGGGACCCTAACAGAAGCTATGCAGTCATTGGAGAGAGTTAGGAGCCATGACACGGCAGCAGGACCCAGGTGTTGTACTTGCTCCACTGAAATATTGTCTCTTTGCGAATGTATTCCGGGCAAAGTCGGGTCCCAGGCCTCATGTTGCTTGTACATTTAACATAGTACATATAACGTATTTTTCAAAATAAGTATCGTTTCAAAATATTAATTACAGAACTTTACCAATATATATTTTTTTAAATTAAAGTACATATTGTAAATGAATTCGAGTCTTGACCTCGACTATGACCCCCCTCCTGGCTGGAAAGCTGGATCCGCTCCTGGTCAGACTACATCTATTTCCATACTAATATTATATGAAAGTAACTCTGTCTGTCTGTCTGTCTGTATGTTACACTTTCACGGTTAAACCACTGAACCGATTTTGATGAAATTTGGTATAGGGATAGATTAGACCTTGAGAAAGGACATAGGCTATGTTTGGTCGCGATAACCGACATCCACGCGGGTGGAGCCGCGGGCAAAAGCTAGTATCGCATTAAGATCAAACTACTAAAGAAATAGAGAGAAGGATAGGAAATGGATGGAAGAAATACTGGTCTTTGAAAGAAGTCTTGAAAGCAAAGGAACTAAGCATGCAAATAAAGAGAAAAGTATTCAACTCATGTATACTTCCAGTCATCACCTATGGATGCGAAACCTGGGCACTCACGGAACACCACCGAGAAAAACTGTAATGCTGCCAGAGAGCCATGGAGAGAAGTCTGACAGGCATAAAGAAACAAGACAGAGTAAGATGTAGCATAATAAGGGCAAAAACCAAGAGAGGAGATCACATGTTGCGCGACCCTCAAGAGAAATGGTGCAAAAGCGTCACCAACTGGTACCTCAGAAATGGAAGGAGAAGCAGAGGACGCCAACAAACCAGATGGGAAGACGACCTGAAACTCACGGTGGGACCTCTCTGGAGAAGAGTTGCGAGTGACAGGGCGCAATGGAAAGAGTTAGAGGAGGCCTATGCCGAGAGGCAAACTGAGCTTCGGGACATACTATAGCGAGAACATTTACTATTACTTATATATCTATGTGAAGTTCAGATTAAAGGGCTTATTATTATTACACTTTTTGTTGCCATTAAATAGCATATGTTCCACCTGGTGGGAAGTGGCTACCGTGGTCTATAGATATGGAATATAAAATATTTTCTATTGTTTTGTCATTGCTAGGTATGTATAATATTTATATTATGCTAGGGGGTTAGAGAACATATCGCAGCTGTAAAAAACCGTCAGTTTAATAAATCGGCAGTTGCAGAACACCTTGAGTCTGGTACCAATCACTGGATTGAGCTTCATCAACCCAAAGTCCTTTCCACTACTATTCTAGGATTGTGCGTGAAGCTATTGAAATTAAAAAGTATAAAAACTTCAATAGGGAAGATGGATTCAAACTATCCGGGACATGGAATCCAGTGATAAAAACACTAAAGCCCAACAACATTGTGCTATTCAAAACTGACGTAGTGAGTGTAGTGGGTCGCCAGCCTTACTTTCATTCTGAAAGTAACGGAAGGTAGACGCACAAAAAATGTTCCGCGTACACCACGCGACCCTCGCCAGCCAGTCAAGTCGTAACCACGGGTGCAGCATCGCACCCGAAACGTCGGCAAAAAGTGAATTTTTTTTTTTATCGCGTGAAGTCCCAAACAGGCGTAAATAACAATGAATAAATAACATGTTCGCATAGCCATTAAAATTAAACTAATATTAACACATTTTATAATGATTTTTTACTTCTTTCAATAAAGATCATGTTGAGTGTAATATGTCCTAGCATATTATGGTTAACGACAGTTAGTATTCCCCATACCAATTTTTTTTGTTGTTCAAAAGAAGTGAATTGTAATGACAATGCCATCTGTAAATTCTTCAAACTATCTAAAAAAACATCTGTCTCGTACAGGTGTTCCCTTGCACCTGAAATGTACCTAAACATCACCTATTTCACTCATATTCCAAGAAATAAACTCATTTCATCTACGGCAATTGAATGTGCACCATGAATCCATGAAAGGCTAAAAAAGGATTTTCTCTTAAAAAAGTAATCCGCAGTTTCTATGTATAATATATATGTATTTACAAAATAAAATATATGAGTATGTTTATCTGTATTCTAGATTCCATAACACAAGCTATAAAAGCTTACCATGGGTCTAGATAGCGTTGTGTAGAATGTTGTTGAATATTTATTAAATAAAGAATAATAATAATAAAGGTACTAACCTGGCACTGGTGCTTCGAAATAATAGTCTTTTTACTTTTTGGGTCTACTATAGGCTTCTTGAGCTCAATATTATTGATATCAACATTATTGACGTCCATACTCGTGACATCAACAAATTCAACACCTTCGGAAGTATGTTTATCAGTGTTCTTCAGTTTTTCTACAACAACTTTTGGCTTCATATGTTCTGGTATATCATCTCCGTATATATATTTAGTCTTCATCTTCTCCTTGCGTATACCTTTCCTTATTTGCGAATTGTCGCTAGTTTTCAAAAAATGTGTCCACTTATGCTGTAACATGACAGTCTCGGTATCAAACTTTTTCATGCATTGGTCACAGAAATAATAGTCTTTGTATCCTGTCATAGCTTTATTTGATAAATCCGGTAGTAGTTGCACGTGGGCTTCTAATACATCCCGTTCAACGGAGCTTTCTTCACAATAATTGCACAAATATAGTCTTTCGTTGCCTAAATTTCGCATACCGTACAGGGATGTCGGTCTATTATTAGAATGGAGGAATGATATATGATGAGCGATGGCACATTTCGTTTGAAATTGATCTTTACATATATCACAAACATAGCAATCTATTATATGTTCATAGCTATGATCTTTCAAGTCCATTAATTTAAAAAACGATTCATTGCAAGTTTTACATTTGTGTATTTTTAGATTACGACAAACGGTACGTCTGTGTTCTGTATATTTAACTTTATTCGGCAACAACATACCGCAAACGTCACAATGGAGTTTTATATGTACTTTGAAGAATGTACGGTCAGCAAAATTCCTTGTACAATAGTTGCAAATATATGACTTACGTTTTTTGTGAAGTTCCTTCATATGCATTTTCAATAGTCTGTATGCTTCAAAGATTTTGGGACATTTTCTACATTTGTGGTACTCCTTAACTTCATGTATTATAACATGATCCGAGAATGATACCCGCTTTTGAGGTTTATTATGGGCTTTATAGATAATCATGTGCTTATTTTCTTGATGTTTCAAAAGCTTTTTCTCACTAGAATAGCCTTTTTCACATATCTTACACTTTATACTGGCCATGGCGCCGTTTTCTGAGTCAGATAATGAATCTGTGGATAACTGCCTCTTCAGTCTGTTATTAAAGCCTTCTTTAAGCTTTGCCAAGTCTTGGTTAGCGAGTTTTACGACACATTTTTCAGCCAGTCTCTTCGTATGTATGATGTTATTTTGATCAGTAATTTTTTCACTTATAATGTGATAATTTAGCTTATTTATATACGGAGTTATGTCATAACGCTGTACACTAACGCGCGGCACTTTCTCGAACCCGCGAAACTCTTCCAACGCGATATCTTTATTAATTTCCGAAGATCGCCGTCTACGAACCACTTTCGAGGGATCTTTGGTCGTATCTTTTTCTTCTTTAGTAACTCCATTTCTTGTAGACATGAGAGAAAATCAATGACGCGGGAAAATAAAATAATAAAAAGAAAAAACCTAGATTAATACTTTTAACGTCAACAACGCTACTTGTCATGCTCAAACAAAATTGGTTGCATTGCAATGATATCCAATCGCCATAATTCATCAACTGTCATTCTTAAAACCGGTTGTTGACGGAAATTCTGTTGGCTGGCTGTTTGTTTCCTTTACTAAAAATAATTTTATGAAATTGTATAAATAGAGGAAATAGAATTTGATTAAGGAAAAGAGAAAGGAGATACCAAAATATTTACAAATATTTAATGATTTACTTTACAATAAGTATAATCCATTCTAGAAAACCGTAAATATGAAAATGATAAAATTATGTACTCTGTGGTAACAATAATTGTTGCGATCAAAAACCTTAAACCTGTCAATTTCACATTGTTCAATTATTTGAGGACTATATTATTTGTTGTATAGTTACTAGCATACTAATAAAGACAAGAAGATCATTTTTATGTAATAATAAGTATCAGTTAAACCTTAAATTCATAGTTATTTAACAATTTTATAAACTTTTTGATATGACATCACACTATATTACTTGGTTACAGAACGTACCCTTACAGCATCTCCATAATGAAAGAAACTATGCAATTTTTTTCATACCATTAAAACCCTTATGTGTGCCTTACTTAGGGGCTAAAATCGTTACAATTTTTTTAACATATATTATATAATACTAGCACGACTATCAATCTAATTTGATTTTTCTTATCCGGTATATAAGTATACCTACTTCTGTTGTGCTTGGTGGTATTTTGCACGCAAAATATTCGTTTCGTGCGTATTTACGTAAACGAATTATTTTTAAACGATCGCAGTGTGCGTTGCTATATAGACATGTTCCCACCGACTCGTATACGGAGCTGTCTTCCAGTTATAAATCCAATGTTTAGACAAAGGCTGCGTCCTCATAGGCCATTTCGACAAACATCGTCGATTCATAATAGTAATCAAACAAAGACTGCCCAGTTACAGAGAAATAAATGGATGAATTTTAGATCTATAATAACTAGATGGGTGCCTCTAGGAAGTGCTATATACGTCGGTTGGTGTTATATTCGCGCGAGTATTAACTATGAAGTGTCGAAAGTTGAAATTTTGTTCTACGAAATGTTTCCATTTCGCGTTACGAGTCGGTTGTGGGGTCGTTTGGCCGCATGTGAGCTTCCTACGTCTCTCAGAGGTCTAGTTTATGGGACGTATTGTAGAATGTTCAATGTGAACTTAGATGAAGCAGCTGTTCCAGATTTGAAATCTTATAGAAGTCTATCAGATTTCTTTACGAGAAGCTTAAAAGATGGTGTGCGGTATATATCTCACGCTGCTTGTGTTTCTCCATGTGATGGTGTTGTGTTAACCTGTGGTAAAGCGGATACAGAGAAGATAGAGCAAGTGAAAGGTGTAACATACAGTTTAGAAGAATTTTTAGGTGAAAATAAATGGGCTAAGAAAAAAGGTGACAGCTATTATGATTCTTTATTAACTGATAAGGAGAATGTACTACATCAGTGCATTATTTACTTGGCTCCAGGAGATTATCACAGGTTCCATTCTCCCTGTGATTGGACAGCGACATTCCGAAGACACTTCTCAGGAAAACTATTATCCGTGAATCCATGGCTGGCGAGACTAATACCAGGACTTTTTACCATCAACGAACGAGCAGTTTACATTGGTGAATGGCAACACGGGTTCTTCAGCATGACTGCGGTGGGAGCAACCAACGTTGGTTCGATTGAAATATATCAGGATCCTGATTTACGAACAAACACAAAAGGTAAACGAGATAGAATTCACGAGATAGAACTCGGACAGGTTCCGTTGAAAAAGGGAGAGTTGTTCGGTCAGTTTAATATGGGTAGTACAATTATTTTGTTATTTGAGGCTCCTAAAGATTTTAAATTTGATATGACGTCTGGTGATAGAGTAATGATGGGTCAATCGTTGGCTATGGCAGCTAAAGCGCAGACTAGATGACTGGTTTTTAACGATTTAGTTGAAATAGCTAATACGGCTTTAACCTTATATGCGTTGTCACTGTTATTGTGAACGATAAGTTCTTGAGCTTTTAACCACTTAATGGAAAGATGAGTCTATGGTAAAGTATTGCAGATCGTGAACAATGCAAAAGAATCGTTGTAACATAATTTGTCTAGATAAATAAATGTTTTATATTATAGCAAACTATATGTTTGTGCTAAAGTATGACTATAATTATTATTGATGTTGAGAGTCTTGAATAAATCTTTAAAAATGTATATGTTGTCATATTATTATCATAGCACGGAATTAGGTAGAGTTATTTATGTGCTTGCGGCGAAATGTTGATATTCTCGGGACAAATTGACGGTGGAGGTGAGCGCTGATGCTTCACAAGGTGGCCACCCTAAACCTACACCTGGGTCGCATGTCCCAGGCGCCGTCACAGTGTTCCTCTCTGTACCACGCCATGGACCCGGCGACCGCACGGTGAATCCATGGAATGCTGAGAACTGGATCTCTATGGCCAACAATATTTCAAATATATTTTACAATCTATTTCCTAGCAATTTGTTTATTTATTGTATTTTATTATATCGGTAGGTGAAGATCATAATAAGAATTAGGTGTAAAGTCATTTTGAACCTTATTGACTTTTCGAAAAAATCTTTTATATTCATTTCTACACAGTTGGGACCATGGTATGTTATAAAAAATCTTAATAATTTTATCAATTAATAAATCAGGGTCTTTTTATGCTTTTTAATTCATTAATTTCGAGGTATATCCCCATTGCATGAAATCAGTGTAAGTACATAAATAACTCTACCTTATTCCAACCTATCATTATTATATATGTAGCAAATAGGATTCAATTTTAAAATGGTTTGATACATTCAACTAGCAAATATCACGGTTCATTGCTATTTTAATGCGGCTAAAACTTGAATGAAAAATCTGTAATTTAACAACTATGGAATTTCATAGAATTCCAATTTGAAATTATACATAACAATATAAATAAATTATAAATACAGTTAACAGTAATGCTACTGTACCAGATGATTTGGCTACTACAAAATATAACAATGTCAAAAATCTGCATTTAATAATTGGTTATAACTTATAACAATAAGACAACTCTGTCTTGTTTATTAGATAACAAGTCCATTAAAAATCCAATATCATTTTTAAATAAATAATTAAAATAATGGTTATAAGGTTAAAATCCCTATATGAGACATAAATATTAGCACTGTATATGAGCAGCTTACATCTACATCTTGTGTATTAAAAGCCAATAAAGGCTAATAATTCTGCTAATTTCTATTATAGTTAAAATTCACGTTCAATTCCGCATCATACTCCCAAATGTCACAAAGGGTATTTTTTAATACAAGTTTCAACAAAGAACATAAATATTATGTTCATTTTTAACATTAGATTGAGGCAAAATTAATTGATTAGTAAATTTTGTCACGAGAATGAGCAGTTTTCCAGTAGGTATAATCAGTGGGTTTTTTAAAATTATCAAGAGATGGCGCTAGCATCGCTTTTGGTACTTTTTTATTTTGCATTGTGGAGACCAATTTAGGCTGTGGCAAGAAAGAACTGAACTGACCGAATGCCACACTAAAAAAAAAATACTTTGATTGATTGCCACTATCTTTGGCCACTGGCCACTATTGCCAGAGTTTCTGAAGCGTTGAAGTTTTTTTGTATGTAATATTGTACCTCAAAAAGTTGATACCTATATAATTTTTTAGATAATAATACATTGTTGTAAATACAATAATCTTTGTATTCAGTAATACGTAACTAATATTGAATAATGCGGTCACGATGTGCTGTTCATGCCTGTGGAAAACCCTTCATTTTTACATATTTATATTAAGAAAAAATCCCGTCACTATCTGTAATTTAAAATAATACTTATTTTTATCAGAAAAAAATACAAAATTATTATATTAAAGTAACCGAAGAAAGTAATTTTTCCCATAAATTAGGGAAAACTAGATGTGACACCACACTCTTCTTACCAAAAGTGCCGGTGGCGTCATCTAGCGCGTCTTTATGAAAGCTTTATATACCTACTAGAAAACTGCTCATTGACCCCCTTTATAGTGAGATCGTGATAGAGTCAAGCCAACGGAAGTTAGCGCGAAAAAGAGGCGCCAAAAATTTGAAAAACCTACAAGTTGCAGCACTGAGTAGACTCTGGCCAAGTACTATAATAGGCTAATTTTCATACATGTTATCATATCATGAATGAATGAAATGAATCATAGTATTAACTCCGTTATTTCGGTGTTTAATCAAGTATTGCAACCTGTTGTTTTTCAAATTTGGCGCCACTTTTTGTGCCTGCTTTCGTTGGTCATCTCTAGTTTTTTAAATTTGAGAGCCAATTTAATCGAAATTGAATCTTTTTATAATAACAAAATTAGGCCCCAGTTCACCAATACGTTCTAAACTTTAAATGCGCTTTTAAAAATGCAATATTACCTATTAGTACAAATACAAAAAAATTATGTACCACTTCAAAACTATATTATAAAATTAAAAACTTAAAAAACCTTCGCCACTCCCCATGTCCACTTTATACACCATAACTTTTAAACGGCTCAACTGATTTTCATCAAACATGTCTAAGAACACTCGCACATAAGTCACCTTTAATACAAAAAAAAAAAAATTGTAATAGCTTCATCCGTTCGGGTGCTATGATGCCACAGACAGACACGTCAAACTTATAACCCCCCTCTCTTTGCGTCGGGAGTTGAAAAACAAAATTATATATGTAAAGGTACTTATATAGGGTATCTCAATAAGAGTGCACTTCTTAATTTTAAAATAAAACAAGTATTTTATGACAGAGTTGTGATATTTTTATTGTATTTTAAAGAAGACATGTTCCGATTAAGTATGGAATAAAATAGCCGGCATTTTCATGAAATTTTCTATGACTTTTGCACAGAGATTTGGCTGTTTCTCACCAATGACGCGTTGGATTTTCGATTTGAGCTCAGGAATTGTTCCGGGTTTATTCGCAGAAACCCGAGATTTCACAAAACCCCAAAGAAAAAAAATGCACGGCGTTAAAGTGCACGATCTTGGTGGCCAGTTGACATCAGAATTTCGTTCTGGAAATCGTTGCTGCAATAAATCGATTGTTTTGTAATGAGTTTTTACAATTGTAACGGGTTGTTCTTTCGAAAAGCGCTCCATTTTTAATAATCGGAATAAAGGAGGTGACAACTGCAAAATTTCAGAGTTGCCATTTGCATGAAAAAAAATTATTCCAATTTTAAAAAGTGCACTCTTACTGAGACACCTTATAGTACTAGCTATGGACGTTGGCTTCGACCCAGTGATATAGCATAGTTTTCTTGCATACAAATCTTTTTCTTGGCAATATGTTGTTAAAGGAAAATGAGTAAAATGTGTGACTTCCCAGTTTCCCCATTTAATAAGTAAAAAAAAAAATGTTCATTGATATTCGCAAAAAAAGCTTATCTCCGAGGAAAGTAATTTAATTTCTTTATCGGAAATAATTATTTATTACCGTTACGTATTACTTATCTAATAAAATGATAAAAATAATTGTTATTATAATTATTTGTTATTAATATTATACATAATAGTTTGCAACGGAACATAATAAACAATTAACAGATATACAGAACGGTTATCTTATAATCCATAGGTACTTGATATTATAAATGCTCTGTCTGTCTCTCTGTATGTATGCTACGCTTTCACGCCTAAACCACTGAACATTTTGATGAAATTTGGTATAGGGGTAGATTAGACCTTGCGAAAGGACATAGGCTATGTTTGGTCGCGATAACCGGCATCCACGCGGGCGGAGCCGCGGTCAAAAGCTAGTATCACATATATTCAAACGCGTACGGCCTCTTACAACCCGCGTTTTTTCCTTAATCCTAAAGAGGTGTGACATCAGCTATGATTTTCGGTCCAGGAACTAATACGGCAATAAGTTTTTATCTAATTTAGCAACCCTTACGTTGCAAAGAATTTTAGAGCGGTATTGCATTTCTTACAGTTCATACATTTAATCCCACTACTGAGCAAAGGCAATGAAGGCCTTTTGCTCAGAAGTGGGATATTAAAGAAAACTATTCTATCAAATAATCAGCTTGTTCGTGTTAACAAAAGGACTGTAATGACTGAGTCATAGTGGGACAAGCTTATTGCGTAGAATGAAAAAATGGAGGATGACTCATTGAACTGTAACTTTATCTAACGCAGTGTACTGTATAAACTCTACTACTGTTTGCAAAATATTGGAAAAAAGCAACAACAGAATCTATCGTGATTTATTTAGTATTAGCTTTTGCGCGCGGCTCCGCCAGCGTGGATGTCGGTTATCGCAATCAAACATAGCCTATGTCCTTTCTCAAGGTCTAATCTACCTTTATACCAAATGTCATCAAAATCGGTTCAGTGGTTTAGGCGTGAAAGCGAACATACAGACAGACAGAGTTACTTTCGCATTTACCTATAATATTAGTATGGACTAGCCAACCCGCTCCGGTTTCGTCCGTGTATATTTCGAAGCCCCGTATAATCACTACATAAGCAAAGTCACTTTTATCCCTATGTCCCTATGTATGCTTATATCTTCAAAACTACTCTACAGATTTCGATGCGGTTTCTTTAAATGTAATTCAAGAAGAAGGTTTATATGTGGAATACATGCTTAATATAGTAGAGGGTGCTGTGGGAACGGAAACGGACGCCACGCGGGCTGTAAAAAATTGGCGGTACGAAGTTCGCCGGGTCCGCTATTGACCTTTAAACAATATTTTGAGCGTTTTCCCAAGCGACTACAATATTGGGTTCTTCAAGAAGGACATTAGAAGGTTTCTGTAGGATTGGCAGCACGAGTGTGATTGCTCTGATACCACAGGCCACAGCCTATGGACGTGTCTGATAATCACTCTCCATCATCAGGCCGTGCGCTTGTCTGCCGCCAAAATAGCAAAAAAAAAACTTTACTCGCGCGGCAAAACAATTGATTTTTTCGGCTGTAGTGCGTGCTTAAAAACGTTTAGCTCTAAATGGTATGTAATTATTATCGCAAGTCTTATATAAATTTATGTACGAATTTACAACTGCCCCGAATTAGATATTTAAAAATAGTGAGAGAACACGTTCAAGGCCGTCCGTTGATTGCGTTTAAAACATTGGTACAGTCGGGTCGGAAATATCTTGACTACAATGTCTCAAAATGATCTTAAAACGAAGGTATTAAGATCATTATATGGGTATACCGCGGTAGCCTAGTGGTATGGGTAATGGACTGCTGAGACGAAGATCTCGGGTTCGATCCCAGGTTTACCATGGCACAAACCAATGACTTTTCGATGCTTTTCGAAGTTATGTGTGTATTTATCGCAGGTTTATAAGTGCCCGGTTCATGGCAATAGGCTCGCCACCTATTACATTGGGACCTAAATATAAACTGGCGAAATGTGGGTGCTAGCACCTCTGCCTACCCCTTCGGGGAATACAGGCGTGAGTTTATGTTATGTATTAAGAGCAAAATCAAACTGTTTTATTGATTTAAATTGTATTATTGTCCGAACGAAAAGTGTGTACTAAATACCAGAAAAATCTGTCAACAGGAAGGGGAGAAAATCAAGGAAATAAGATAATTTTGAGCACTTTGTTCATCAAAATCGACTGTGTTACGAAAAGTATTTCGCGACCTTAGTCCACTTGATTCTTCTCTGAATTAATGACTTCTGCAATCGAAAAGAATCGCCGCTATTTCGCCAGTCTCAAGTGGAGTATATTAAAAAAACTAGCCGATGTCTCCGTGGAAGTCGGTTTCGGTATTTGTTGTCATATCTTTGCGATCAGTAAGTCTGAACATTACCTTTCTAACAAGTGTTTGCGTGTAACGCTGTCAAAACTGAAAAATTCAAAAAAAAAATAGTTGCGTGTTCATATCGTTATAATAACCCAATTTCTTTTTTGGAATAGGTACATATGCGGGATGAACAGTTGCTTAGATCAACTACAGATGTCATGAGATCAACAGTTTAAAATATCAATAGTTCATAACATGAAAATACTCTCTGGAAATATTAGAAACTAATTGACCCGGCGAACGAAATTTTTACGCCCAAGTGGCGTCAGAACCCGTTCTCGTAGGTGTGCATCTGGACTGAGGGCCAAACTTGTCAAACGAATTGAGACTTACAGGGCATTTAGTAAAAAATTAGTAAAACTTAATGCAAGCAATCATAAATTTCTAAAACGTAAGATAAAACTGTTATGATCAAATAACTGTGGCCCTCAGTCCAGACGTTTGCATAAAATGATATAGCCTATAGCTCAAAAAGTACTAACTCTAGGTTGATCATTTCTATTTTAGAAAATAGGTCTGAATTTCTAAAATGTTTTACTAAATTCCCATATTTCTATCGGTTATAGTTTAGGAGAAAATCAATATTGAATTTTACCAAAACGTCTGAACTGAGGGCCATTTTTATATCATTCTCGAATGAAATAAGACTTATGTGGGCATTTAGTAAAAAATTAGTAAAACTTAATGCAGGCAATCATAAATTTCTAAAACGTAAGATAAAACTGTTATGATCAAATAACTGTGGCCCTCAGTCCAGACGTTTGCATCAAATGAAATAGCCCATAGCTCAAAAAGTACTAACCCTGGGTTGATCATTTTTATTTTAGAAAATAGGTCTGAATTTCTAAAATGTTTTACTAAATTCCCATATTTCTATTGGTTATAGTTAAGGAGAAAATCAATATTGAATTTTACCAAAATGTCTGAACTGAGGGCCCAAGATTTTCTGACTTACTGCCTAGGCTTAACCTTGTAGAATAACGCAAATTGTATTAAGTTTTAGTAAAAAAATTTACTAAAATATGAGATATCTCCCGTTGTCCTAACTACTATACTTTAAGAGAAAATTGATAATTTAACTTTTCATTGAAATTGTTTTTTGGTAGGGTGACCATAAATTTAATTCGGAACGTATCGTATAGGTCTAATGTTGTGATATTTTACAGATATGTACGTCATTCAGGATGTATGGCATGTAAAGAAATGAGATAGAGTGACTAAATTTTCTGTCTCCTCTCTCGTGCCGGTTTTCAAATGTCCGCGAACTAGTTCACTAAACAAACGATTGCACGAAATTAAAAAAAAATTACAGATGTTCAGCTTATTGTTATTTATATGTTTAGAAAAAGTGAAAATTGTTTTCAAACCTGAAGTAATATTCTCAATTTTGTTTTGTAACAGTTAGTGAACAGATACATACATGGAAATATGGGACGGTGTAGTGTTTTCAGTTGTAAAATTGGTAGTGAAAGGAAACTGCCGAACGTATATTTTCACACGTAAGTATTAGACTTTTTTAAAGATAATAACTATTTCATACCCATGCAAACTTATATTCTAAGTAAATAAATAATATTATTTCGTATGAAGTATATTTTATAGATAAAATAGTCCCAAACATCAAATAAACATAATCTACGAAGTAAATATTGTTCGATGTTGTCAAGTTTTGAATATTTATTTGCCCGTAATTATGGGTAGCTACTAATTATACTTCTTGTAAATATAATTAAATATATTTATGTATATTGATAAATATATTGATAAATAGAAAAAGTAATCTGATTACGTTTTAGAAGCAAACCTAATTATAAAACGAGTGGGCTGCACAGTACGTCTCACGCTCACCTCGTCCCGGCCGGCACCTCCCCTCCCGACCTGCGACCCCGCTCTCGCCTTTACCTGTCGTAGGACCGCGTGCGACACAAGATGGCCGCTGTACATCTCACCTCGTCCCAGCCAACACCTCCCCTCCCGACCTGCGACCCCGCTCTCACCTTTGCTTGTCGTCAAGGACCGCGTGCGCGTATCTATGTACAAATGTATAACATTCCTTAGCTCACACCGACTCTAAAAATTATGATAATTTTAACTACGGTATGTAGTATCATAATAATAATTTGATTGACTTAGAAGTACTTATTCTTATACTTTCTTGTGTGATTTTATTTTACTTAGGAAACCTCTTAATATTATTTTGATCATTGTTTATTATTCACAGGTACCTAATTACTACCTATCTTCTTTTGTTAACACAGATCGTACCTACATGCATATTGATAAGTAGAAAAATTAACCTAATAATATAAGATATTAAGTTTTAGAAGAATAGGTACGAAATTATTTTTTCTTTTTGGTGTGTAATATTTTTTATTGGTAAAGTTTTTGCCCTTTAGTTTTTGAAGTTTTAAACGTATTTTATTTTTCAATTTGTGGTATAGAATTTTCCAATATAAGTAGCCCGCAGCTCTACTCGCCAGGAATACTGATCATGTCCCATAACCGTGAACAAATCTCCAGGATAAAGGGAAATCACAAACATTCAGCTTTCTAATTTCAATGTAAACTAGAGAATCCAGTAAACTGATTGGTCAATCCAACCAATCAGGTCTATGTTGCTACTACGAGAGAAGATAAAATGGCGGTTGGCGTGAACCTTGATGCGATGTGTCCATAGATAATAGGTACCTACGCTATTATATTAATAAAATCTAATAAAGACGGAAATTTCAGAGCGATGAGCGATCAGACATAACTTATTTTCAATGGCACTGACACTAATAATGTTATAAAGAAAACTACATAGGTAATAAAAAGCGTCAAGTACAAGTCTGGTCGGTCGGTCAACTGGTCTAACTGTAACTTCGATATCGCCAAAGGAAGGTCAGATCCCAGTCGCTTCATGGAAAATATCGAAATTCCGCTAAAAGCACAGTTAAAACTGGAGAAAGTGCACTGCGAGGTAACAGCTTCGGATGCGAGCGGGATTAACGCTAGAATGAAGTAGAAGATGAGAGTACATACTGATCTGTTCATAAATAGCAAAATATGTATTAAAAAAAAAAGTAACAAAATCATATGCACCCTACCAAATTTCTTTCTATGGAAAAGTAAAAAATCGATTTTCTCTTAAAGTATGGTACTTAGGGGAACGGGAGATAACTCATATTTTAGTAAATTTTTTTACTAAATCTTAATACAATTTGCGTTATTCTACAAGGTTAAGCCTGGGCAGTAAGTCAGAAAATCTTGGGCCCTCAGTTCAGACATTTTGGTAAAATTCAATATTGATTTTCTCCTTAACTATAACCAATAGAAATATGGGAATTTAGTAAAACATTTTAGAAATTCAGACCTATTTTCTAAAATAAAAATTATTAACCTAGGGTTAGTACTTTTTGAGCTATGGGTTATTTCATTTTATGCAAACGTCTGGACTGAGGGCCACAGTTATTTGATCATAACAGTTTTATCTTACGTTTTAGAAATTTATGATTGCTTGTATTAAGTTTTACTAATTTTTTACTAAATGCCCACATAAGTCTTATTTCGTTTGACGAGTTTGGCCCTCAGTCCAGATGCACACTTCTCGTAGCACCCTCTACTATATTAAGCATGTATTATACATTTATACCTTCCTCCTGAATTACTCTATCTATTAAAAGAAACCATCCAACCATCAAAATTCCTAGCGTAGTTTTAAAGATATAAGCATTCATAGGGACAGACAGACGCAAAAAGCGAATTGAATACTAACACTAGTTCTAAGCTATTGTTACTCACCAGATATGAATCGTGTGATTTGAAATAAATAATTAAATTAAATTTATACTGTGTAGTGGATGTATGCATGCTCATATGTTCAACAGAAGTAAAATTACATGACATCATGTAGTTTTACTTCTGTTGAACATATTATGAGCATACATACATCCACTACACATTTAAAAAGCTAAGTCGCTTTTTGCGTCTGTCTGCGTCTGTCAGCACATTGTGCTGTATAGTTGTATAATATATATAATATATAATATAATAACCAATTGGGTTCAAATAAAGGTGAATTTGACGAAAACGTACATTTATCTAGAGTTAGAACAAGAAAATTCTTTCAATGTTTAGTGTGAACGAAACCATGTTTTCAAAGAAAGAACAACGAACAACGCGTTTGGGGTTTGAGGATGTTTGTGTATTTGTTTGTTTATGCAAATCCATGTTGCCATTTTCTCCGAAACTACCAATCAAATTTTGATGCAGTTTTCAGTTTTGGGTTCAGCTTTGGCTTTCTCCAAAAATGCTAGTCCGGTTTTGATGCAGTTTTCAATTATTGGTTTGGATTTGATTGGTGCATGTTCTTAGATATGTGTTACATACGATGATAACCCACTAGGGGGCGCTGCAGTAATAATTTTTTGAATTATTTTTTATACGACGTGGGTTTTTTTCAAAATTTTAATTTCTATAGTTGTCACAGAAAGAATTTGACGGAGAGCGGATATAGATAGAATAAGCATTCGCATGTTTGGAGTAAATTCACTTTAAAAAGTGGTTTTGAAAAATCATTTCCTATTTATAAATAGATATATAATATATACCCTTGTGTAATGCACTAAGCTTAATTGTCAAAGGGTATAATTTACTGCAGAATACACGAATAATTGCAAAGTAATACCTATTTTGATAAAAATTGTATATTTGGTGGTGTAGGGTAGTTTGACAAAATGGGTATGACTTTAAAATTGATATATTTATGTCATTAAATGACAAAGCTAATATTTTTATGTAGTATCATGAATATGATACAGTTTATTTTTGTCATGTTGTACTTATTAATTGTCAGCTTTAGTAGTTTTTTTTTTTTACAACAGATACTTTTTGTTACTTTTTTAAAAAGTGATTATTGGTTTGTAAATGTTAATTATTCAGTAACTTCTATGTATATTATACAAAACTGGTTATAATCCGTCAATATTTCGGAATAGTCCAGCTATTATTCATTCTGTGCTGAGGGGCAAATGAGGGAGTGGTACGGGACGTAGATATTTGATGTGTTAATGAATTTTGACACTTATTTATATAGACATAGTGCGCTATTCTAGGGTTTTATTTGAGGATATAACACGGAACCCTATTACTAGACTTTGGCCAATAAAAAATGACGCAAGAAGTTGGCGCGAAATTTTAAAAAATCAACACTTTGCAACACTGAATAAACACCGAAATAACGGAGTCGATACTAGAATCTTTTTGCCAGAGGCCAGAGTCTAGTCAGTGTTGCAACCTATTGGTTTTTCAAATATTGGCGCCAACTTTTTGCGCCATCTTTCGTTGGCCAGAGTCTAAGACTTCACTGTCTGTCTGTGTCTGTGACTCATGAGCCCTGATACCTAGGCGATAGAAATTTACACAGATGATGTATTTCTGTTACCGCTATAATAACAGAAATTACTAAAAAAGTTACAAAACCCTTTTTGCTCGAGTCCAATTCGCATTTAGTCGGTGTTTTTGTAATTTCATCTGTATGACAGCCAGAAAAAAATTGGCCTGGATACTAGCCTTTAGCAATATCAAGTTTAATGTTCCGTAAAACACGTTAATAGTATACATAGTAGTTAATTGTTACTGATATGAAGATTAATAGTGTATGCTTGCGATGAATTACAATATCTTATAGTTTGTTTGTATTTTATAGATTTTATGATAGAATTTAAAACGAACAATGTAGCTTATTGTGACTGTATTAAATTAAAAAAAAACGGCTGAATAGTCGCAAAAAAAGAAAGACGTTGACACTTGACACATTAGAAATGAACCGATTCCGAAACTTGTCGTTTTTTTTTTCAGACTGGTGGAGTCCAAAGTATGTTATTATGTTTGATTGTTTGATTTGTGTGTGTGTGTTTGACTGTAATTATGTATATCCAGACCCTGTTCTAATTACTAAGCGACTTAAACTTTTTAAATACTTACGTTTCGTCTTGAAAACACGAATATCAAAATGAAATTATTGGCGCCAATTTTTTTAGTATTTTTTTAGTTCTTTTCGGAACAGGCTAAGGTACTAAGTTTTATTTATTTTCTTCATAGAAATGATTGTGGATGATAATAATGATGATGAGTTGATGACGTTGATGATGATGATGAAGATGATAACTGTGAATGATGATTGATGCCTTAATAAAGTTGTGGGGACTTTACTAAAAGCTCCCTGGGGAGATTTGGATTGAACACGTAGAGTCACAATTCACTGTAATATGCCACTTACATACACGCGTGTGCGTTATCCAAGGCGTTATGGCTAAAAATCCACCATTTTTATACATAAAAACTCGAACTCACACCTATTTCGGAAAATGAAATATTACTGCGATGCGTCCTCTACGCTTTCCCGCCAAAACTCCTATTGGCACCAATTAGAGAGTGCACCTATTTTTTTATTTAAAATTTTTTTGACGTTTAGTTTTTTTTTAATTTCACTATTCGTAACCCGTGGGTTGATTTATTTCTAATGTGTACGAAGTCGCGAAAGCTTAAAACCAGTTAATGAGTTTTGTAATAGTCATTTTAAGGTATTTAGATATAAATATGTGTGATAAGAAGAGTGCAAATTGTATTTTTTTTGTTGCCATGTAAATTTGTGAAAGTGTGATAAAAAAAACTGGGTAGCTTGTTCTAGAATGTAGTAAATCCATTCCAGTTATGTCCAAACACCGAATATAAAATGTAGAGAAAGAAACCCATAGTAATCCCTCTGAACAAACAGAGAGGAGGCGATTTTAGGGCACTTAGGGTCAATTCCTATAGACCGGCGGCGGCCGGAATTTCTTACCAGTAATAATTGCGCGAAGATTCCCGCAGGCACTCGGCGCCGCGTTATCCCTCCTTTACCTTCGGTA